>CM049397.1:0-1200000 GCA_026929865.2 Hyperoplus lanceolatus
CTCAACACTAGCAGTCACTCTGGCATAGGCTGTCTGTAATGATGTAATACAGAGATATTCTGTTAGGGTAGGGGAAGGTGGGGTGATTTGTGCAACTTTTTACTCAAAGTGATTTTAAAGTGAGGCCTTGACAGTTATGTCTCCAACTCAAATATGTACATATATTTCAGGATGTTGTGCATCCCTGGCAATAAAAACTTTGGTTCTGGAATAAACTGTTTAAGAAATATAGCTTTCGGAAAAAAAAGTTGTCTTGTCGCACAAATCACCCCCCTACGTGGGGTGATTTGTGCCGTCATTTTGAGTCACAATGACAAAGTCACCATCATCATCTTTCTGGCCATCTGAACTCTCATGAGTGGTGTCGTTAAGTGGAATTGAGATGTCACTCTCTTCTGAGCTACTGTAGACAATCACTTTCTTTTGGTGACCAGCGTATACAGCCATGCCACTGGCACAACTCTCAGAAATGTACTTTGCACTAGTTGCTCCGTGCTTGTGGAACCAACTGCCACCTGACAAATGTGATTCCCCCTACATTTCTGCCTTTAAATCAAGGCTCAAAACCCATATGTACACCCTGGTGTTTCCTCCCCATTAACCTCTGCACTACTTACTTACCTCTGCACTACTATCTGTGTTTATGTGGATGTATGGGCTTTACGTCCTTTATTTTGGTTATTGTTATTTTACCTTCATTGTTTACCTACTGAATGCACTATGTACAGCACTTTGGACAGTGCAAACTGTCATAAATGTGCTTTTATAAATACATTTTACTTACTTACTTACTTATAACTCACCCAGGCCCTTGCGCACAAATCACCCCATCCCCAGAATTTTGGATAATAGGCATGATGCAGCAATTTAGGGTTGACATTGTGCTAACTATATAGACTCAAAGTGTAGCATACCAAAGCACTAAAACATGTGTCAAATGTTTTCAAACGTGTCTATAATTGTTCAGACACAATAATCAAAAAACCTTGATCATGGAAATTTTACTTTGAAAGGCAAAACACAGTTTTTTGAGCTTAAATGTGCTTATATCTTATTCCTTGTGTCTCCCTTCTTTACAGGATGAGTCAAATGGATGGCTCTTCTTAAATATGTGGTCACATTTCCAATTTCTTCCACGGTTTTCTAGAAACAAGGGGTTTTGCAACTTCCAAAATGCACAAATCACCCCACCTTCCCCTATAATATAATTCTTAATTCAGTGGCCATATTTTGTGTGATTGTCATCAAGGTAGCTAGCATGACCTGCTAAAAATAAACATTCGGTAGTAGGCTACTATGATAACACCGTTAGCTTCAAACACCGGGGCTGGGGCTAAATGTTAGCAACACACAAGTGAACTACACTGTAGTAGCATAACTAAAGCTAATGAGACAGTAAAATGTAATGTACAGCTAAGCTGATAAGTGACTTACATGATCGGCAATCAGCACTGGGTCCAGCAGGTATCAGCTAGACATAGCCGCTCTGCAAAGCCAGCAGCCTTCTAGCCAAAGTTACTAAACTCTTCTTTGGAGAAGTGGACGCTGGAAATGCTGGAATTGTTGTCAAAAACGTGGTCCACTGCAGCAAAACAACTCCACAGCAGTTTTAAAAATAATGCATTGACGTTGAGCTCATTCAGTCCTGCCATCTACCGTACCGTTCTATGTCTCTGGGCATAAACGGACCCTTGTTGTGGGACTGCGCTCATGTGATTGGCTGAAAACAAGGAAGACATCCGATTGGCTATAGCTAGTTCCTGGTTGAAAAAAACGCATTTGTGAAACCAGCGACGTCAGGGGAGTCTCATAAATCCACACACAAATACAGACCAATTTACACATGAATGCAAGGAAGTTCACAAATTAAAAGCATTTTGTAAATTCAAATGTAACAGTTTGTATATAAATGTAACAACATCCAAACACATTTTTGATGAAAATTCTAAATCTTTTTTAAATTAATATATTTATGGATTTATATTACATTTATTTAAAACAAGACACATTTGTGTGTGGATCGGAAATGTGTTTGTGAAACTTTTTATTATAGATGGATTTATTTTACATTTATATATGACGGTTTTCATTTGTGTGTGCACTGAAATGTATTTGTGAGAAGAGAGTCATTTATATATAAATCACAAAATACAAGTGTGAACCCTTCTCTGTGCATTCATTAATATTGATACCCGTCTGATTCCATATGTTAAAGCGTAGCTCAGTAGCTTAGTATAGGTTGGATACATATATGTAATTTAATTTGATTAAAGATAGGGTTTGTATTTTTTCAACATTGCACCCTGTTTTGTCCTACTTCTCAAGAATCACTGATATTTAAAAGTTCCTCGTAGCCACTTTAAAGGATGAGAAAATGATCACATTCTGTTTTGTTCACATTTTACATAACGTCCCAACTTTTTCAGAATTGGGGTTGTAAAATAACAAGTTAACAAGGGCCCCATCTGCAATCAACAGTATTTTAAATTGCTGTTTAGTGTTATTGGGTTTTGAGGTAAATGTGGCCCCTATTTGCTGGGTCTTAATGCTTTGGTAAGCACCAAGTTGTGGATAACAGTTGTTCCAATTGCGGCCATGTTTATCGACTTATTTTGCTAAGTTTTTATAAAAATTGGTGATGATAGTTTGAAAACCCAAAAGCTAAATCACACATGTCTGTAGTTTAGTTCAAGCAAAGCAGGAAAAGTCCATAATGGCAAACTTCTATGAACAAGAGTCCTTTTAGTAGAGCACTTGAGCTGGACTAGTGTTTACAGTTTCAAGCTTATTGGTCTTTCGGCAGGTAGACTAATAACTCACAGAAAAATATAATTAAGTAATCATTAAACTGGACAGCAGAAAATGACTAGACATGTAAATGGATGGATTAATCAAAGGAAACCCATATATTAAAGGTCCACATATGAATTGTATAGAATATCAGTAAAATGCATCAACCTACTATAGCCTTTACTGCATTGACATCAAAATTAACAGTATACAGAAGTAACTTCCTTAAAAGTCACTATGTTGTGTCATGTTAATATTGTGCCAAATTAAGATAGATACTTTGGATATATACATTA
The DNA here is from genome assembly GCA_026929865.2 of Hyperoplus lanceolatus. NCBI lineage: Eukaryota > Metazoa > Chordata > Actinopteri > Uranoscopiformes > Ammodytidae > Hyperoplus > Hyperoplus lanceolatus. Next base: position 3,087 of record CM049397.1, read on the forward strand.
AATAGAATAATACTGATGTTGAGAATGCTTATTATATTAAAAATTAAAGCGGTTAGGTGTGTTGTCTCTTTACCAAGTGAGATAACAAGAAAAGGAACAGTTGTACAGTTGCTGTGCATCAGTCAGTGAGTACCTGGGAGTCAGCATTGAGCACTTTTACTCTCTGGGTGGAGATGAAAAGATCCACTTCTGTCATGGGCTGTCGCTCGCCCTCAGGCGCCTACACACACACACACACACACACACACACACACACACACACACACACACACACACAAGCAGAATTAGACACACATTCATAAAACATAAAGACAGGCATAAAAAGGTGAAAACGTAAGATGTCTTTAATAGGGATGTAACAATACCAGATATTTAATAGTCAATACCAATACTAGTTAAATTCCACGATTATCGATACACAATTATAGCCTGGTCCAACCATACCATTGTACTTAATTTCATTTGTACAGAAGGTCTGGAATCGCTCAATTGACAAAGGTTCACTCACTTGAAGGCTGGTGTCTGTTGAAGTTTAAAACTACTGGATCTGCCATAACCAATCGCATAACGTTTGGTCCTGACATATGTCACGCGCCGGGATCGGCTTTCTTCTAACTACAACTGAAACTGGCGCACAATCTCAACGTCATTGTTCTTAGCCACTCCCTCTGTTCGCTGATTGGACACCCCCAAAATTTGAGAAAACCCGCGAATATACCGCAGACGAAGACTGGTACTGAAGGGAAATGACAATTGAGCGGAAGTACGTAGGCGGGCGGTGCCAGACTAACACAATTCGCTACCACAGTAAGAAAACAAAAACAAAACAATGTACTTCAACACACGTCCCATGTACTTCAACACACGTCGTTATTGCAAACCTTTAATTTTATTTATATTTTGAAATCAACAACAGTGGCACGTGGCCTTCATGCATAAAGAAAAAAGAAAAACTATTAGTATTAACATTTAAGAAAACTGCCCTATCCAATTTCCTTTCTGCATCTGAGTTATTGTCGTATTTTCTGTGCCTCTGAAAAGCTTTTTGTTTTTGACATCCCGTGCCGGTGTTGGGAACACGTGAATTTGTTTTTCTTCCTTTTGCATTTAATGGCAGACTAGAACAATTGCAGGGGTAAATGATGCCCCTAATTCCAGAGGAATTGCATCCCCAGTACTCAGAGCACCTGCAGTACTGTAAAAATAATGAGTTTCACAATTTTGGTATTGACTACTTTCGGTACTATCGGTTCTCGTGACATCCTTAGTCTTCATGGCCAGACATTCAAAGTTCAAGGTCAGTTAACATCTCATTACAAGAGCACACAGTGAAACAAAACATATTTTTGTTACATAAAACCCATAATAAGTATTTGAATAAGAGGTCAAGAATATCAAATAGCTTGAGCTCAAGTGAATATCTCATCAGCTCTGGTCATAAAAGTAGAAAACAATTTTTGTCGCATGTTATGTGAAAACTATTTTTCAATCTTCTTATTTTAAAACTCTTAGCAAAAAGTGAATGCACATCTTTCCCAACATGTTGAAATGTTACTTTAAAGTAGGTCCGAGGAACTTACAGTTTGTGTTAATTAAAGTGGCCACTTTGGACAGAAGCGATAGTGATTTAACGACACCAGCTGCTGGTCATTGGTGAGCGTACATGGACAAAGGCATTGAAAAAAACTATAGAAAAATAGCGTTCTTTGCACCGATGGTCTCGTTTGATGTTAATAAAACAGTGAAATAAAAGCTGTGAATAAAAGACCAGAGGGAGTGAAAAATAAATACAAACAATTCAAACAGTACAGCAGGCTCTGAATGGTCAGTGATATAAAAAATAAAAATGAAAAATTATTTGTTCTAACTCGTTAGTGTATGTCTGTGTGAGAAGATACATGTATTTCAATGAACATTTAAAAATAATCTGATCAACGGTTTACATGGTGGTGAATCCTAAAGATGAAGCTTCATTCATAAAGTTCACAAAATAAAAAAAAGGTATACTTTATTTCTTCTACCACGTCTTTTTATTATCTAAATAAATAGCAGGCATTTATTTAACCAAGCTCATTTATTTTGGAAGGCCACGGTGGTGGTCCGTATTTCGGTGTATTCCAATTATCGAGGAATCACACTTCTCCTGGAAAGGAGGCTCTGGCTCTCGATTATGGAAGCCCAGATTCAGGAGAAACAATGCAGTTTTCATCCTGAACATTGGAACAGCTTTTCACCCATTGCAGATGATAGAGGCATGGGAGCATGCTGAAAGTGGTGTGCATAGCTACCTTTAACCTCTCGCATCAGCTCTGAGTTTGCTTTTATTTTATTTAGAGGTGCACCAATTGACCGGACAACAGATTGATCTGCGCCGATTGGCCTATTTTGACATGGTGCTCGGCTGATCTTCTCTGCCAAGCTGTAAGGGACACGGCTATACATTAAAAAAAAAACTTTGTCTAAAGCGAAGTTAAGTTACTGCTAATGCAAACCGAGCCTTTCCTGATCTACACCTTCATGATGCTCATTTAAATGTATGTTTTTTGAGAAGCTGTTGATAAAGTAGTCCCATGTAAAGAAATTAGAATAAAACAGAGGACAGAACCCTGGGTAAATGATGACATCCTTGAGGCAATTAGAGTAAGAAATAGCAAGTATGGTCAATTCAAGTTAAACAAGGATGAGCAAAGTTGGACTGATAATAAAAAGGTGAGAAATGAAGTTAACAGATTAGGGGTTTATACTAAAAAGGCATTTTTTAATGAGAAAATAGCTGAATATAGAAATGACTCAGGAAAGCTATGGAAATCCCTCAAGCAGCTTAGCTACAGTAAAAAGATGAAAACCAAAAACACTAATATCACTCTAAATCTTGGCAATAATATTACATCAAAGAAGGAGAAAGTAGCAGATGGCTTTAATTAACATTTGTTAACATTTTCATCTGTTGCCAGCAAGCTGGTGGATAAGCTACCTGGCCAATATGGTGAAAGCCATGTGCGAGACTATTACTCTCAGTTAGGGATTCAGACGGGTGGCTTCCTCTTTCAAAAGGTGTCTGAGGCACATGTTCTTGAGAAGCTCCAAAGGCTTGATTGCTCTAAAACCACAGGATTAGACTCTATTCCATCACGCTTCCTAAGGGATGCTGCTGAGATCATCACCCCATGCATCACTCATATTGTAAACAGTTCTATAGAACAAGGGCATTTTCCCAATTATCTCAAGATTTCCAGAGTGATTCCTCTTTAAGAAAGGGAGTAAACTGGACCCTGGCAACTAAAGACCTGTCTCTATTCTGAGTAGTCTGTCAAAGATCAGCGAAAAGATAATTTTTGAACAAATTGACAAGTACGTATCTTCGTTAGACCTACAGAAGGCCTTGTTGTATAAATTGAAAGCCATGGGTTTTAGTGACTTAGGACTGAAATGGGTGGGCTCCTATCTGGAGAATAGAACGCAGGTGGTGGACATTGGGGGCACATTGTCTCAACCACAAAGCATGGTCTGTGGGGTTCCTCAAGGGAGTGTTTTGGGGCCACTTTTCTTTCTTTTATATATAAATGAGCTAAAGTCTGTTTGTTCTTGTGATCTTTTTTATATGCAGATGACTGCGCTTTTAGTTTCTCACAAAGATAAAAATATTGTTGAAAGAACACTTTCTGCAGAACTTGAAAATGTTAGCAAGTGGATGTCTGACAACAAGTTATCACTTCACATGGGGAAAACTGAGTCCATATTGTTTGGATCAAAAATTAAACTGAAAAAAGCCTTGGATTTTAAGGTTTTAGCTGGAGATTCTGAAATGACATCCAAGGAATCAGTCAGTTACCATGGCTGTGTTTTAGATTGCCACTTATCTGGTGTAGGTCAGACTCAAAAGGCATTTCAATGTTTCTGGATCAAAGAGCAATGTTAATTTTAGCAGGAGCTTTAATTCAGCCTTATTATGATTATGCGTGTGGCTCATGGTACAATGGTGTCACAATGCATTTGAAACATAGGCTTCAGACCTAGAAAAATAAGTTGGTTAGGCTTATTTTTAACGTCCCCATGAAAACTCATCTTGAATCTTCCCACTTTGAGAGGTTGGGTTGGTTGAAAGTAGATGATAGTATATCTCAGATACAGCTGTGTATGGTATATAGGAACACACATTACATTCTAAACGGGGATGTTCCCAAATATCTCAGAAATTATTTTAATCGATTAAGTTCACAGGCATTCCACTAGGGGTAGCTCTACAGATTTTGTACCCCCCAGAGTTAGGACTAACATGGGAAAGGATTCTTTTTTTTATGCTGGAACTACACTTTGGAATAGGTTACCTGGTACACTGAAGTTAGTCAGAAACTTAGGCAGTTTTAAAAAGGCCCTGAAACAATGGCTTAGACGCCAATATTAGGCTTGTCTTAATGGAGATCATTGTTATGTTTGATGTGTGATTTGCTGCTACTTGCCCTCTTCTCCTGCCCAATAGGGACCACAATGGAAATAAGCCTTCGGGCTTTTTTGTGTTATAATTTTTGTGTCTAATTATGTATTTTAATGTATGATACAGTTCATATTTTATATAAAATGTTCAAATAAAATCAATCAAAATCAATCAATCACATTTAAGTGGCTTAACATGAGTTGATTTTTTATTTCAAAAGCTAACAGGAAATTGGAAAAGTGGAAAAGCACATAAGTCACTGTAGCAGCCTCGAACAGCATGCCCGTCCCCCGTGTGGGCTTTTTACCCCTCTTGCTTCTTCTCCACTGTATTAGTATAAGTCCCTGTCATAGACTGTAAAGATTTGCGCTCATACACTAGTCAATAAAGCGTTATAATTAGTGCTGTCAGTTTAACGCGTTATTAACGGCGTTAACGCAAACCCATTTTAACGGCGTCAATTTTTTTATCGCGCGATTAACGCTCGTCATGGTCTAGCAAACGTTGTGGTTTTTCCTCATGCTGTTGAATCAACTAGTAATGTTAGAACAACTGAAACACCACAAACTATACATATGGCTCACATTTAAGTTACTGTCAATTCAAAAGGAACATGTCCTACAGCGTAATTTCACATTAAAATAATTTAACTGGCAAAACGGCTAAACGTCAAGTCAATTCTGACTTTTCTTTTGAAGCAGAAACCGGAACCTAGCACTTCCTAGCCCAGCTGCGCGACCTTCACTAGTTTTCCGTGTGTGACTCTGAGAGACTACGCGGAAAAGAACAGAAAAGAAAGCCTGTCATTTGCAAAAGTCCTACTTATAACCCTGCGCGCACACCAAAAACCTCCATGAATGTTGGTGGCAACTGCCATTCATTCATTTTCACTTTAATTTTCGCTACGAAGCCTTGGCTGCAGCAGCACGATGGCAACCACCTGTACGCAGGCATAGTGTGTCCACTCCACACACAGTCTGAAATAAGCCGTGGATGAAAGACTCCCAAAACATTTAGGCCTACAACAACCAGTTTAATTTAGCCTTAATACTAATTTGTTTTATATACCCTATGTTGTTTTATGTTTTTTCTTTTTTCTTTTTTTGGGGGGGTTCTATATTGTTATTTGCACTGAATTGCAAATTGTGATATTTTAGAAGAAATTGTTGAGTATTATGGATAAATATGTGATAAAACTGTTATATTCGTACATTGAAGTGATGTGTGTTTTATTGTGAAAAAACAAAGGAAGTGTTGGTTTTATTTTAAAGTTAGTGAAGTAGCTTGGTATGTTCACGAAGCAGAAGAGAGGGGGCGATACAGAGAGATTTTCATGTGCTGGTTGAATGGGCTCCTCCTTACGGGAGGAGACACTTTCCCCCCGGGATAAAACCTCGGGCAGGAAAGGAAAGGGGCCAGTTGAGCGATCAACTCGGTAACTTTGATGAGACGGACTCACCAAGCACTTCTCTCTCTCTCTCTCTCTCTCTCTCTCTCTCTCTCTCTCTCTCGCTCTCTCTCTCTGTCTCTGAACACGGATGACTTGGTAAAATTCTAAAACTTTAGGTGGGGATTATTAGTCTAGGGGTCTGATAGGATGGTGATCGGAGGTAACGGAGATTGGGGAGGACAATGTCTCCCATTTACTGACTAGATTCATTAACAATCTTCCTTAACTCCTTACCATCTTTACAGATTCAGAGGGATGTATTTAATATAGGGCTAGAGCGCAAGTTTAAAATCGGAGACCATGCAATAACTCTGGTCTTGTGCTTTGACAAATTGTGACAAATACCAAGACAACATCTACTAGGGGATAATGAGAAAACACTCCATTTGATGAGTACGTAGGCAAATAATCTTGTTTCTGTCTTTTCTGTATTCTGATATATGATGTACTCTAATATCATGTGATTGAATAAAAACCAGTAAACCGTTCCGCTTGTCTCTGTTACCACTTAGTTAAATAGTCTCAACGGACCTAGTTAGAGAGTTTTTTCACAGCAAGACGGGAAGCGCCCCTTTGGACACGACATAAGTTGGTACTCATGACACGGCCGACACACGCTGACAACATGATTAGACATAACCTCATAACCAAATACCCTTTTTAATTAAAGGAATGTTTTTAATAACTTCCCGGGTTTAACGCGTGCAGTTGAACGCTGAAAATAGTATATCTGTTCTATTTAAAGGAGGTGGTATTAATAAACAACGAGATACATAAAACAACAGTAAGTAACTTGTGAAAGACATCTTTTGCCTGGAAGTGGTGAATGATTATCGGGATCAATTAGAAAGTGTTACATTTCACACCTAAACGGAATTCTTATAATAGAAGAATACATTTAAAAGAAGTGAAACGCTGAACACAGTGGGTTTAAGTAAAACACTTTTTATTTATTTAAGAAAATCCCTGGCAGTCTGGTAGTTAAAATCCCGCAAGCTCACCGCCTGGAGCCCGGGTGAGACACTCAGTAGAAGCCGTGAGAGTAGGGGGGTAGTTCTTTAAAGGAAAAAGGGTTGTAATTAAATCAATGTGTTACAAGTTAGTTAATACAGGTTTAATAGGACATAACTAATAAACTTAGATACTAGCTTTTCATTGAAGTTCCGACTTTGGAAGTCGGGATCGCTTCATGGCGCCCAGGCCGCGGGGCTCGTGTAACATTGTTAGTTTCGTATAGCTGAATAAATAGCTGTTTTATCTCAGATATAGAAATAACTTTGGGAGACGGGCTTAAAATACAAGAACCACACCTCCCTTGGGGAGAGAGTTTTTATCAACCGGCGAAAACAAGCCTTAGAAGCAATTGCGGTCTGCCAGACTGGGAGAGGTGATGTTTAAGAAGGGGTTTTTTAATTTTAATAAAACAAATTGAAACCCACGAACCAGCTTTTTGAACGGAGGTTCTCGTAGTTCTGCTTTGCTCATTCTTAGTAAATATACCTTATAACAGAAAGCCTAATATATTCTTTCTTTAAAAACTCGGCCGGACTTTGTTTGTCTGAGAAAAATGGAAAGTATGATAGTCTGTTAGGAATAGAGAACGGGGTGAGTGAAAAACCACACTGTGGGTTATAGATACTCATGAGTGGACAGGATAGTGATTTAGTGGATGTAGCAATTGTCTTCTGCGTACTTAGTTCAGGTGGTACTAGTACTTGTGTTCATTAATTGTTAATGATCGAAGCCAGGCATTGGGATATATTTAAGGTGATAAGTATATAACAATCCCCTTTTCACTGATTGTATCCGTTTGGTGAGCTCAGGCAGGGGTGATTTTCTAGGTAAAACTGATCAGTTACCGTGAAAGAAATAGGAACCACGAAAGGAAAAACGGCTTGAAACTACCAAGTTTACATTAAGGGTTGTTAAGCCTTTAATTATATATATTTACTTTTAATTGTTTCAGTGGCCAGAAAGGGGTTACGTTTACAATTAGAAATGGAGGCGGATACTGAGTATGGTTCCGTCCAAGGAGGAGAAGCAGAGGAGTATACAGGGGAGAGAGGGCCTACTGCCCCCCGAGAGGAGGGGGTTGAGGGGCTGAAGGGAAAAGGAGAGAAAGGGTCCGCGGAGGATCTCGATTTCAGGCAATTGGAGGAAGGACGGAGGTTTGATCCGGCCGAACACCCTCGGGCATATGTGTTTAGTAGAACTATGGGAGGTAATTCGGGGGATGGTTTAGATGGGGCGGGTAACCTAGTACCCAGATCAATGGACATCCGAGAAACGATTAAGAATAAAAGGGGGAGATTAACCATCACTCAAGTACCCCTAGTGGAGTTGGTGGAACAGGGTGACTGTATGTTAGTAAATCCTGCCAATGCGAGATTGTCTCATGACGGAGGAGTGGCTAAAGCATTAGTACTGATAACTGGTGATATTATGCAAAAGGAAAGTATAATGTTAAGTAATGATTATCAGGGGGCCTTTCCCAGAGACATGGTGGTGATTACGGAAAAAAGTGTGAATGAGAACGTAACGTGTGTATTACACGTAGTGTTACATCCAGTAGCTAGGACAGAGGGAGAAGACCTGGTGAAGGTGTTGAGAATGGCATATGAGAAAATAATGCACGTAGCTCTTACACAGGTAAACCAAGGTAAACCGAATAACGTCATAATGACGCCGTTTGGGTGTGGAATTTATAGATATAGTTCTCCAGATTCACTGAAAGCCTTTATGTTGGCCTGGAATAGTTTAGGTGCTGCGCTAAACATAACTATGTGCGTAAATGAGATAAACAGATATAATGAGTGGGGAGAGGCATTAAAGAATTTCAGTTCTACTTTAATAAATGAATTATTCCAAGATGTGTCGTTCGCTCTACGAGGGGAAAGGGGAGAGGAAGTAGAAGGGGAGTTAGCTGAAATCTGGGGCGTGTACGGTGGACCAGTTGAACCGAGTTATAGAGGTCAGGGGCCCACTGGGGGTGAAATTATAACACTAGGGAGCATTAGGTTTTCGGTAGAAGTAAAGGCACCAGATCAGGTAGACATGACTTATGGAATAGGCCCACTGCTGGTACTTCATGAGAAGGATTTAACAGAGTCTCCAGATTATGATGCAGAAGTGAGAAGGATGTTGGGTCAGGCACATAGCAGACGCGCGAGGGCTGAAGCCATGATAGGGATGTTTGCTATTAGCGGACAAAGACTACAGGGGTGGCGTGTAGGAAGAGTGGTAGAGGTAAATCCAGCGATGTAGCAAAACAATGGTATGACACCTGCGCTCATGTTGCGATAACAGAAAGGGATTATTCCCGTAACGAGCAGCCTACTATAGAAGAAATTAGTAGACCACTGGAAACAGCGATTAGGACTGTAATTACATGGGCTGAACAAGCGTCTTCCCGGATACTAACAGTAAGAATGCGCACTCAGGGAAGAACCTATAAAGGTATTCATGTAAGACGGCTGTTAGAGGCAGTAGCACAAGCAGTTCCCTTTCAAGATTGTGCGCCTATAATCAGGCTTTTGGTGGATACTCCCGATTTAAAACAGTATCTTAATGAAAAACTAATAGAAAACTATGAGAAAATCCAAATAGTTGGAGTAAGAGGAGAGGGCAAAGAAGAGAAGGAGATAGTAAAGCCAGATGGCTACTTGGAGGGGGGAGGAAGTAGACGACCGGGGACACCATATCCTAGTCCAGCGAGGGGGGTGGATAACCGGTTGGGGCCAATTGACATCAGAACTTCAACACCTAGTGGTACATCAAAGCATGGAATGTCCAGACCATTAGTGTCCTTTGCCCCTGATCTGGCGCCGATAGCGAGGGGGAGGCATGGGGGAGCAGGGCCGTATGTCAGAAAACAATATAATCCCCACCGTTTGCCAGCGCTGCCTCCGGTGTGGATGACAACGGATGGGTTCACGTATAATCCACAAACAGACTTTGTTCAGCACGTTAGTGGGAAACAGTGGGAAAATGTAGACGGAGAGGAGTTAATATTAGACTGGTACCCGATCACACACGAAGAATCTAGGTATACAGCAGGTGCGCTGTCTGCAAACACAGTGTTTATGCAAAAGAAAATCCCTCATACATGGAAAGAAGCATATTTAGTGTCTGGATATGATTATTACAGAGAGGGTAGCATCAGGAGAGATATGGCAACTCAGGCTTATGCACAAGCTATAAGACCTCCGTCAATAAACAGAGAAGTAGTCCGGTGTGCGCCGGTGTATGAAGAAGAACCAAGAAGGCCTATTAGCCCAATACATATAAATGAGTCGCGTTTTCCAACGTATGCTGATCAATACATGAATAGAGGAATGATGGGGAGCATACGAGAAGAGGATGAGGAGGAGGTTAATGATTCAAAATATCCAACCTTAGCGTTTCCAATAGCAGACAAATCAAGGGGTCATGCTGATTGTATGCAGGATAAAACCTCAGTGAGGGCCTCTTCAATTATAGATGACAGAAGATACAGGACAGATGTGACAATGAGTCCAAAGGATTTTAAATATCAGATTCCGGAAAGGAATACCGACGAGACAGACGTTCAGTTTATCTCTAGGTGTAAGGAAACAGGAGTCAGTCAGCAGATTTTATCAAATCCCGCAGTGGTAGGATTTTTTAATATCAGCAGAAATGTAGGTTGCCAAAAGGATTAACTCCTTGGGATGTTTTGGCGTTGACCAGGCTGACTCCTGGAATGAGTAGAATCGACGAGAAAGTAACTAATTTAATAAAGGCTATTAAGAACAGGCGCACAACGTTAACATTAGCAACGGTGGAGATGGACCATATAACAGATGATGCCATACATATGGAAAGAATATTAAAAGAAATACAGGGGGGGTATGAGTTAGCATTGAGATGGCGGGGTTACTCATATTCAAGGAAAATGGAGGAAGTGGCAGTTTATGACGCAAAACAAAAATTGTTCACTGAACAGAAAAAGACACAGGTATTGGAGAAACCTGGGGCGAAAGATGCGCCGTCAAAAAACGACAAAGCGGCGGTGGAGCCGGGGAACAAGTTCACAAAGCAGTCAAAACAGACTTTTGGTGCACAGTCAAAGAACACAAACTCCGGAGGTTATGCACCACAGGGGTCTCAAGTACAGAATACAACACAGTCAAATCCCCGGCCATGGGCAAAAACCGAGGTGTGGGGAAAAATGACAAATGTAGAAAAAGAGGAGTTGAGGAAGAAACAGGAAGAGTGGGATATGAAGTACAAGAAACCAAAAATAGACCAGCCTTAGAATTATTGGATAAATACACGTGGGAGGAGGATTACAATTTTTATGCCGATTTCAAAGACACAATTTACAGGGTAGACACGGGAGCAGAAATTACAATAAATGCTCAAGGAAGTAATACAGGGGAGGAGAGAGTAGTAGAATTAGCAGATGGAACAATAAAGTCATTACCAGAAATTAATAATAAAGGTTTAGTAGGAGTGAAGGGCCTGGATAATTTAATTTCTGTAAAAGACTTGTTGTTATGTAAAAAGTTATCATATCTAAAAGAAATGGATGTGAATGCTCAAATAGAAGATCAAATAAAACATAGTGATCTACCAGATAAGAATGAACTCAGGAAAGTTTTGCTTATGGGAAATTATGCTAAATTCAAAAATGATGTAGGAAAAGTTGAAGAATTTACCCATACAATAAGAGGAGGGATGCCACCAAAGCAGGCCCCTTATCCAATCAAACGGGAATTGAGAGAAGAAGTAGGCACTATCATAAGAGAGTTAGAAGAATTGGGGATAATTAGAGAAATAGAAAATCCGCCAACAAATCTACCCATTATGGCTGTACCAAAGCCTGATGGCACATGCAGAATTGTGCATAATTTAATAGAATTGAATACAAGATTGTGTACTGATGCAAGGCAATTGATAAACCCTTCGCGTACTATGAGGGTGTTGCCCCAAAAATTGTATAAAACCTGCATAGATCTCAGTAATGGTTTTTGGTCAATCCCGATTTGTAATCAATCTCAATATAAAACTGCATTTCAATATCAAAGAATAGCCTATGTTTGGTGTAGGTTGCCTCAGGGTTACAAGAACAGTCCTAATGTGTTCCAAACAGCAGTTATGAAAACATTGGAGGGGTTGGATGTCACCATTTACATAGATGACATTTTTATGACGCATGATGGAGCCGAGGAGCACCTGACATGTTTACAAGAGGTTTTGTTGCGATTAAAGAGGGCTGGATTCAAAGTAGGGCTTAAAAAATGTGAAACTGGGCGTTATGAATTACAATATCTAGGGTTCAAGATATCCCTGGCAGGAAAAGAACTGACTGATGCTTATAAACGAAAGGTAGCAGAGTTCAAAACACCCAGTTCTGTGAAAGCTCTAGAACAATTCCTTGGAATATGTGAGTATATATCCAATCATGTGCCGCGTATGAGTGAACTAGCGTCACCCCTTCATAAATTAAAAGGTAAACTTAGACGAAAAGGAGCACCAAAGGATTTTTTGCTAAGTGAGCTAGAAACAGAGCAGTATGAAAACATGAAAGCTTACATCATGATAGAAGCTGTTCAGCTGGAAAGAAGGGAAGAAAAGCTCCCTCTAGAGGCTCATTTGACTATAGGAGAGAAAGGGGGGGGGGGGTGTATTGAGGTGCGAAATGCCAGATCTAAAAGACCCACTCTGTTTCTTTCTAACACTTGGTCAAGTTCAGAGCAAAAATATTCCATCGAAGAAAAGTATTTGTGTTTGGCTTATAGGTTCTGGCCGGTGTTAAAAGATGTTGCGGGAAGTCAAGATTTGGTGTATTTTACTCCCGTAAATAGTATAAAGGAGGCGACGAAGCAGACAACTGCAGGCGCCAAAGCTATGCTTTCTCGGTGGGGGAAATGGGAATTAATGATAATAGATCCTCAGGTAAGATTTGAACTTGAGGGACATATCTTAAAAATAGTTAAACCAGACTCAAAACTACATACGAAACCAAAGGTCACTTTGTTTACGGATGGTAGTTTACATGGAGGAGATGAACAAGCTGTATGGGCTTTTATATTGAAAAATGAAGATGGAAATGTGATTGCGCAACGCACAGGAAGGTGTAAAGGCAGTGCACAAACCGCAGAAGTAACTGCAGTACATGAAGGTCTGATATGTTGTAGAGACAAAGGAATATTTGCAATCAGAATAGTGACAGACAGTGTATACAGCTACAAGGCCGGGACACAGGAATTGGAATATTGGAAATTAAGGGAATATACCAATGTCAAAGGTGAACCACTGGTCCACGAGCAGTTATGGAGTATGATAGCAGAATTGACAGGGAGGATAACAATTGAATGGTTTCATGTTAAAAGTCATACAAAAACAGAGGATTTTGACCATGCTGGAAACCGCGAGGTAGATAAATTAGCCCAAAATAGGTTTAGAGTGGCGAAATTGAGCGTCGTTTTCCCTCCTGAGTGGAGAACCAAAGATAAACATGTAAAGGTGCCAATAAACCAGGCGTATGAGGTGGTGCGGGAAATACATGAAAACCTGGGGCACGTAGGTTTGAAACGGATAAAACTGTTTTTGAAAGAACATTTAATCCACATTCCTACACTCAATGCACATACAACATTAATCAGATCGAGATGTCAACAGTGTGCTTTGGTGGGAGGATATAAAAGAAACATGCCTAAGCCATTACAAATTGTATGTAAAGAGCCAGGGATGCACTTCAGTGCAGATGTTGCTGGGCCCTTTTCAAGTAGGACCAAGTTAGGAAATAAATATTTCTTGATTATTGCAGATAACGGGTCCTCCTATAAGCATGTATATCCATTGAGGGCTGCTACGGGCCGAATTATAGCGGTGAGACTAGGGGATCACCTATGTCATTTTCCTACCACTAGGTCGATAAGGATGGATAATGGGACACATTTCAAAAATAAGTGGGTGGGGGCGGTACTAACAGATAGTTCAGTACAAGAAATCTGGTCGGTTCCATACGCTTCATACACAAATGGAATAGCAGAAAGGGCGGTGAGGACGGCAAAAGACTGGATCATTAAAAATGCTCCAGTAACTTGGGATGAACCTGTCCAGTTAACTAGACTAAATATATATTTAAAACAACCCAAGCTAATCCGGTTATTAAGCAGGTTATTACAAAAGCAGGACCTTTTATGCCGGGAGATTTAGTTTGGGTAGGGAGAAGGTCAGTGAATTTAGGAGAGGGAAAGTGGAAATCAAAAATAGAGGGCAAGGACGTTGTGGTTTCACAAAACGGTAACGTAGTTATACTAAAGAAGTTTGGACCAGCACATCCTACTCAATTACGGAAGAAAAAATAATTTGATATCATTATGGCTTCTGCGTATCCACTTAGCCTGCGGACACCTGTTGACATTTGCGATTTGTTCATACATAATTCACAGGCTACTTGGGTATTAAACTGTTGTGGATCCAAGGGGGCGACCATTTGGCTGGGGAGTAATACAAAGAATTTGTCTCTGGCATTAAAAGGAGTTATTCCAGAAAACTGGGAACGTGTATTGAGGCAGGTATGGAGGAAATATGTATTAGGTTCATGTGCTGCATGCTCTGCACGCGTGACAGACAGTGTGTGGCGGGGACCTGCTGCACACAGACCTGTGATGTTTTGCATAGCGTCAAGTGGCTGCAGTTATGCTGAGAGCCCGAGAGAGGGCTTACCCTCATGTAGGCTGATATTCTGTAACAACTGTTTTAATTTGTATGCATTACGCATGATAATTGGACGTTATGATCATCCGGTAGATTTTAACGGAAAATGTCAATGTTCGTCCACTCCGGAGGGGGTGTTACCTTGTGAAAATGCGACAAGAATTGGGCTGAGTTCAGGGTTAGAATTACTGAAAGGGGACGGTACTATCCATCCTTCTGATTCTGAAAGATTGGGTTATCATAGGGGTGTTAACAGAAAATTGGGAATGTATACTTCTACTTTGGATCTAGGTCCTAATCTGTCACCTCTTCAAAAAATGATAAAAACCCAGTTTCCTATTCTAAGCCCTGATAGACCTAGTCTGTTCACTGGCAGTAAAACAGTGTCAACTGTGACACTGTATCCAGATATCAGACGGTTAACAATAAGTTGTTTCCTAAAATGAAAAGGAGCAAATCTTATGAAATAGAATTTCAAATGATTCTTTTACAACTATTAGAGGGTGTGTTTAGTAAGCATGGTGGAGCTGCTGTAGGCAGGAGACCTCGGCATGAGGAAATCGATTGGGTAACTTTACTGTCTAGAAAGCAGGAGAAAGATATTACATATTGGGCTACGGAGGTTGCATTACCATGTTCGCTACCTCAGAGCGATGGGTCTGCCCCCACTCTGTTGTTACATATACAGATGGTGTTAACCAAAGAATCACAAGGCCGTGTGAAGACGGCAAGGGTAGTCGTGTCTCAAACAGCGCTAGAGCATAAAGAAAAACCACAAAGTAAGTATGCTAAACTATTAAAGCTGTTCAAGAGAAAGAACACTCTAACGGAATAACATAGGCTAAGTGTAATTCACTTAAGCTGATTTCTTCATTTACATCAAAAGGAATGAGTAGGAGATGGAGATAAAGGGGGAACGGGCTGACCTTAATAAGATAGAACAAACAGTGGTGACTTATGAGGCCACAAGACAGAGATAATTGAATCATGCTTTCTTACTCTGTTCTATGTACATAATATTCATGATAACTGCTTTACTTGGGATAATTATAGGATATGCCCAAATTACTACATATTCAGTTAGAACCTGGGATGTGAAGGAAATTAAAGTGGAGGAAAGACTAGGATCTGTTATTCAAGATGAATACAGTATACAACTATTGCCATGTACCAGTGAGACATCTCCATGTGAATATCAAACTCAATGTAAAGAACGGAATGTAACTACATACCGTGAATTATTAGTAAAGGAAATGTTAAATAGGAACGTTAACCTTAGTGGACTGAATATGGATGCTTACATTATGACGGGAGTTATGAATAAGTTGTGGAGTTCGAAAACACAACCCTTTCAAATCTTAAATTCAAGAATTCCATCTCTTTTAAATGAAACTGATTGTAAATCATCTTGGTTTCATGTTAATCGCAATAGACTTGAGGTTGACTCGTATGACAAAGAGATAATGAGCGTGTCAACGTTTGTTAATGACTCACACATTCTAACAAAAATGTCATGGTTTTTGAAAGCTATGCGGACATTTAAATGTGTGACTATCACTGCTAATTGGACAAACATAAAAAATGGATATATCACTAGGCGATCAGAAAGACAATTAGAAATTGTGCATGGTTTACTGTAAATAATAAGACATTAATTAGATACACAGATCCTTTGAAGTCAGAGCGGATGTCAGAGCCTTTGGGTTTATCTGAAAATTGGAACCATACGAAACCTATTATTAGTTACACCACTGTAGCTGTGCCAGCGACAAATAAAATTCATGTGTTGTATTTATGGCAGAATATATTTCCTGAAGAACAATCTGAGGACAGTAAGGAAAATTATGAATTAAAAAATAATACAGCAACTGAGGAAAGAATGGAGGAAGAAGGGGTGACTGACACCGTGTATCAATTACCTTTGCGTCCTGTAAGAAGACGAAGGCATCCGCAATCGGAATTCAAGAAATACTTTGAGGTGCTTTTTGGACAACAAAGTATTAGATTAAAAAACAAAAGATATTTTCAGTGGGGCTTACAAGTCCTTTCAACTGATTATAGACTAGTTGGTTATCCGAAAGGAATTAATTGGCTGAGGAATGTTACATTTCCTGAGGAGGTTCTATATTATATGTTAGTACCAAATTTTGAACATATCGAAAATAAGCGATGGCTGGAAGAAAATGGAACTCTGGTTATGAGTAATTTCTTACAATGTGTTAACAAGACATTGTATGAGGCTCTTCCGGTAGTGATTAAATCTGTATTAGAAACGGGTATGTATCCAAAAAACCAAAAAGAAATAACTAACAAGTTTGTTAGACCATATTGTCGGCTTAAACTCCAGCTGGTCCAAAACGCTGCTGCACGTATCATCACCAAAACCCCTGCCATCTGTCACATCACCCCCATCCTGCACCAACTTCACTGGCTCCCTATCAAACACCGTATCGAATATAAGATCCTCCTCAATACATTCAATGCCATACATAACCTCGCCCCCCCATATCTGTCTGACCTCATCCAAATCAATACTCCCACCCGGTCACTTAGATCCGCCTCCTCCATCAACCTACTCGTCCCCCCAGCTCGTCTGTCCACCATGGGGGCTCGAGCTTTCAGCCACTCCGCCCCACGCCTCTGGAACAGCCTTCCCCCGGACATCAGAAATATGGACTCACCTCTCACCTTCAAATCCCACCTCAAAACACACTTATTTAGGCAGGCATACTCACCCATGGACTGAAAATCTGCTGCAAGCTCTGTGCTTTTTAAACTTGTTTTAATTGTGTTTTTGCCTTTGTTATGCATGTTAGGCGACCTTGAGTGCCTCGAAAGGCGCCATATAAAATAAATGTATTATTATTATTATTATTATTATTATTATTATTAAGGGGCTGCCTGCGAATGACCAATATCATATGTTTAATTACACCAATTGTGGAATTAATCATTTAAAATATCTGTGGCGTGAAACAATGACCATTACTCCTGGAGTAGACAGATATGTGGGGATTGGCTTGTTACCATCAGAGATTTAGATTTTAGAGCCATGTTTTTTAAGCTATACGTTTAAGGGATCATTCATATCTTTTGGAAACATTCCTGAAGCAGCAATGGTTTTCTTTACACGCAGCACATTATTATGAATATATTGGAACAAAACAATCAACTCCCAGAGCGGTCTCGGTGGAAATCCGGGGATGCAAAAATTGTATAGCTCCACCGTCAATATTGACCAAGGTGGTATATGAAAAGGGTAAGAAACATATTGAATATACATTAGATCTTCGTGAAACGATGACACATTCTAATCCTGAGGGCAAATATCCATCTGTAAAATATGGTTATTATGGTAAAGAATTTTGTTCTGAAAAAGATAATTATGAATTTTGTTATGAAAAGGACTCTTTTTCAGAGTCCACCATGCATCAAGCCAGGATGGTGAATAGAACATTTTTTTGGTCACAAAGATATAGAATGCATGATGGGATATTGATTGGGAAGAGTTTTGAAAAATTGATAGACATGTATTTTTCAAACTCCCCGTCCAGACATGTGACGACCAATAAAATAATGTTGAATTCACACACCTTCTGGGGACATGTAGAAAGAGAAGTAAAAAATGTTTCCCAACATCCCATTCCCAAATTTCAAAAGATTTTTGAACAACGCTTTGGAAAATGGCTGAATGTTACATGAGAAACGTTTGAGGACGAAAAAATAAAAAATGGTTTTCCAGGGGCTCGGCCTGAATTTCAACAAGTTTCACTTTCGGAGTTACGAATAGCTAGGACTAGCTGGGTGAATGAAATAGTGTGTCATGTTGGAACGAAATATGCTTTTAGTGCCCAATCTGCATTTTATGGACGAAATGTGTTTCCAGACAAGTGGCTAATAAAAGGATTAGACGTCAGAGTCCCATGGAGTAATCCATTCCCTTCTGTTGATTTTAAACATTATAATATGTTAAGGTTCTGGCCAAAGAACCTTTCATCTGAAGTAGATTTTCAAGCTATTACAGACTGCAAACAAGGGTTTGTCCCAGGCTATGAGGAGAGTGGCTTAGATGGCTTTGGGGTAAGGGACCAGGGAACTTTTTCATTAAACAACATTATGAGAAAAGCCTCTGAAGGAGTTGTAAAAGGGATACAACACCTTGGTGCCGGGGCTGTGGGAGTAGTGGTAGATTTACTTTACCAAAGTTTTGGGTTTGTGATTTTAAATATTTTAATCGTTTGACAGCACTAGTTATAATGATAAATTTAACATTGTTTGCCTGCTCACATGCTAACGCTAGCTTGCGTACTAACCCACTTACGTTAGCATTCCTCAATCAAGGGGTGTGTGGCATGGAACTGTTATTGAAGAGTGAGCAGGCTCTCACCTTAGCGCTCACTCAAATTGTTGTTAGTCCACAGTAAAAGTTTTAAAAAAGCATTGGTGGAATTCAAGATTCAAGATTGTTTTATTGTCATATGCACAACAATTACAGAGTAGTCGCTGGCAATTAAATTCTTTAGTCTTGGGCTCCTCCAACAGTGCAATAAAGAAAGTGTCTAAGTATAAAAGAAACACAAGTGGGAAGCTGAGACATAAATAATGAAAAAAGCAGCAACAACAATAATAGTAGTAATAATAATAATAAGAATTAAGTGTATAAGAGGAACTCAAGAATAGCAGAGACCTAAATACAAAACTAAATACATGTAAAATGTAAACAGACGTGTTTATCCAGATGTCGACTGGTTATAAAGTGGCATGTTATAAAGTGGCAAGTTATAAAGTGTCACTGTGGTGAGCTAAGAAGCTCAGGAGTTCAACAGTCTGTTGTTCTTCTGGTCCAGGTGGGAGAGGGCAGTGTGGAGGGCGAGGGCGATGGCGTCGTCTATGGACCTGTTTGCCCTGTAAGAGAACTGCATGGGGTCCAGTGAGACAGGGAGGGAGGAGATGATGAATGATCTGACTAACCGCTCAAAGCACTTCATGACGATGGAGGTGAGTGCTACTGGGCGGTAGTCGTTGAGGCAGGATTATGGTGGACTATTTGAGACATGTGGGGACCACAGACTGGAGCAGTGACATGTTGAAAATGAATTAACCCATTCCCAAAACATTAAAAACAACAAATTGAATTTAGCCTAAGAAGCTGTGGCCTACAAATACTTAACCTAGTACATAAATAGCCTACCAAGTAGTCATTAGTTTTTAAGTTTTATAGTTTGGTAGCTAACCAACTCCAAACAGGCCACTGGTCCATCGCATTCTCATGATTTTTCAGAACAGTTCGCTGTATGAGCCTGGAGGACATTAGGTAGCATGTTAACATCAAGCTGCGGTCAGATATATTCGTATACAAACCAGATACACCCTGCATAAAAGCATAACGTTAATTCCTAACATTACAGCAACACACACACACCTCTTTCCTTTTTATTGTAACAATTATAAAGTGTGAAAAACCCTTGCTCATTTCTGTTCCCAGCCACTCAACATTTCAGCTTTTAAACACAGCAACGTATGGAGCTGCTCTGCTCTGCTGCCCAGCCACACACATGGTAAGTATTGTTATTAAGTACGGGCCCTTGAGGCAATATCTCATTAAATATGCATAGCCTACATATAAACCCTTTAGTAGAATTCCTGGATACGATTTGTATGCACTTCATTTGGCGAAGAATATCTCAACTGTTATAGACTAATATGACCCCATTGAACAACATGGGATGTGTGCCAAAATCTCTACCTGGGACGAAAGACCTGAAAATGACCACAACACGTTACACTAGTATCACACTACGTGGTGAATGGGACTTTTTTTTCTTCTATAAATATCCTCATACTTTTTTACCAGATTAATCTTCATAATATGAGAAATACTTTTTGTGTTACACTTAGTCTAAAACATTTAATAAAATATGCAAATTAGGCAATATCTCATTCAATATGCGTACATACAGTACGTAATACAGTAGGTTGAGTGTGTTTTAGCCATTTGCATTTTATATCAAATCAGAATGTTTACACTCTTCTATGACCTTATAATCATTGTCATTGTGAACATTGTGATCCCCTCAGAAAATCTGTTACTTCAAGGGTTTATATGTACGCGTATTTAATGAGATATTGGCTAATTTGCATATTTTATTACATGTTTTAGACAAATTGTAATACAAAAAGTATTTCACTTTTTTGGCACACATCCCATGTTGTTCAAATGGGTCATATTAGTATATACCTGTTGAGACATTATTCGCTAAATGAAGTGCATTCAAATCGTATCCAGGACCTCTACTAAAGGGTTTATATAGGCTATGCACATTGAATGAGATATTGCCTCATTTGCATATTTTATTTAATTTTTAGACAAAGTGTAATACAAAAAGTTATCTTAATATGAAGATTAATCTGGTAAAAAAGTATGAGGATATCTATAAAGGGAATAAAAAGTCCCATTCACCACATAGTGTGAATTTTCAGGACTTTTGTCCCAGGTAGAGATTTTGGCACACATCCCATGTTGTTCAATGGGGTCATATTAGTCTATAACAGTTGAGATATTTTTCACTAAATGAAGTGCATACAAATCGTATCCAGGACCTCTACTAAAGGGTGTATATGTAGGCTACGCCTCATTTGCATATTGTATTACATTTTTTTAGACAAGAATGAAGTGCATACAAAACTTTCCCAGGACCTAGACTATTGACCATAGGTCCTATCATCATAAAACTCGCTGGATATGTGCAGCAGACATGTGGTAGCATGCCCCTCAAAGCTTGTCGAGATTAACCCATAGGGGGCGCCACAAATGCGAGAATAATAATTAAAAAATGCAATGTTTGACAGGCCACGCCCCATTCCCACTCACTCTGATTGACATGACATTTCTTACACATATACAGCTCATGGTGCTCTACAATAGAGCATCTTGGACCTTAGGGGTCAATCATGATTTTTTTTTTTTCGTAATTTGCATGACCTGAAATACAGTCAAGTGCCATCTACTTCATGGATTTCCAACCTATCATCACCAAATTGTGTACACAGCATTAGGGGACCAACATACACATGTGTATAAAGTTTTAGCGAGATAGCTCAAAAAACATGGCCGCCCTTAACGAAAACATCTTCGCAAGAGTGGCCATTTTTCTGCCGATTTGACACGATTGCAACCTTCAATTTGCCACAACTTAGGAATCGTGTTTGGAACGCTCCCAGAGGCGGTTCGTAGAAGCGTTTGAGCCGGGCCGACCGGTCGGGCGCCACCAATGCGGCGCCACCTATGCGGGGCTGGTGGTCAGCGCCGGGGGGGCCTGTACTTTTAAAATCTCTGCGGGATTTTCTAGTTATTAAGTACGGGCCCGGGCCCTCAAGTATTGAGGGCCCGTAACTTATTGTTATCCACAATACTTTTTCTTATTATTATTATTATTACTTCCATCTTTTTTCTAGCTCTGAGGGCCCGTAACTTATTGTTATCCACCATACTTCTTCTTCTTCTTCTTCTTATAACTTCCGTCTTTGTTCTAGCTCTAACTCCTCCCACACCGTTGCGCGTAGAAACGCAAACATTTCACAGAACGTCTGTCCCCACCCCACGGGGTGTGCTATTATTCAGTTTTTTGAGTTTCCACAAGGGGGCGCTGTTATTAAGCCCAGACTGAAAAAACTTTGAGAGGCCATGCCCCTCACATCGTAAGTCCGATTCACTTGAAATTTCTCACACAGGTGTATGTTAGGGTGCTCTACAAAAGGGGCCTGCCCTTAATTCCGACGCCTCATTGTTCCAACATTAGCCTGGAAATCCAGACCCTGATATCTTGAACGATAGAGGGTCTGGCCACAATCAATAGTAATTTCCAACTCAAGGGACGGCTCCTACTCGTGCATTTCGAATGCCACTGCACGCAGTTGGATAGCACTACAACCAATCAGAGCGATGCACAAGGTGACGTATTAAGCCCTGTTCGTTTAGCGAACAGCTGTTAAACTGTTAAATTAAACTTTTGCCGTGGTCGGTCGGCAAAACAGAACATTCCACTTACTTGCTAATGAAAGATTTGAGTGCCATCTTCCAAATCGTAAAGGGTCGAGGCCAAAGTAGTCTCAAACTCACACAACATATCCGCAGTCAACTTTGATGTTTACTATCACGGCTTCGACGTCGCATGCACGTCACTGTCGTCATCCGGTTACGTCCGCCCCAGAGTACCATACAAAGGGCTCTGGCGTGCCCATATTAGACAGAACCAATTGAAACGTGAGCCCGGATTTCTGGTCTTTTTGAAAAAGCTTCAATGGGGAGTGTCCAGACCAACAGGCGCAGCAAATTAAATTTGCCAGCGCCTAGTGGCAGATCTGGGAATGCCAGGCTAATCCGACATCTCAATGGTCCAAAATATTTCCCATTAGATTCCGACGGTTCGATGTTCCGAAAATGGAACCCATTGTTCCAAAGTGTCCGATTATTCATTAGACCAACGGTCCTATATTCAGACTACAGATGAAACTCGAAAAATTAGAATATCGTGCAAAAATTAATTTATTTCAGTAATTCAACTTTAAAGGTGAAAATAATATCTTATACAGACTCATTTCATGCAAAGTGAGATATGTGAAGCCTTTATTTGTTATAATTGTGATTATTATGGCTTACAGTTTATAAAAACCCCAAATTCAAAATCTCAGAAAATTTGAATATTACATCAAATCATTAAAAAAAAGGTTTTTAAATATAGAAATGTCGGCCCTCTAGAAAGTATAATCATGCATATGTACTAAGTACTTATGCATGATTTGGGCCCCTTTTGCATGAATTCTTGCCTCAATGCGGTGTGGCATGGATGCTATCAGTCTGTGGCACTACTGAGGTGTTATGGAAGCCCAGGTTGCTTTGATAGTGGCCTTCAGCTCCTCTGTATTGTTGGGTCTGGTGTGTATCATCTTCCTCTTGACAATAGTCCATAGTTTCTCTATAAAGTTCAGGTCAGGAGAGTTGTCCGGCCATTCATGCAAAGTAATACCATGGTCAGTCAACCAGTTACCAGTGGTTTATGGTACTGTGGGCAGGTGCCAAGTCTAGCTGAAAATGGAAATGGTCATCACCATAAAGCTTGTCAACAGACAGAAGCATGAAGTGCTCTAAAATCTTCTGCTAGATGGCTGTGGTGACTTTGGACTTGATAACACAGTGGACTAACAGCAGCAGATGACATGATACCTCAAATCATCACTGATCCAAATTAAATGTTGCCTTTCATGGAAATCAAGGTCCCACAGTCTAGAGGAAGAGTGGAGGGGCACAAAATCCAAGGGGCTTGAAGACCACTGTCAAGTTTCAACAGTCAGTGATGATTTTGAGGCACCATGTCATCTGATGGTGTTGGTCCACTGTGTTATCAAGTCCAAAGTCACCACAGCTGTCTACCAGGAGATTTTAGAGCACTTCATGATTCTGTCTGTTGACAAGCTTTATGGTGATGACAATTTCCATTTCCAGCTAGACTTGGCACCTGTCCACAGTACCATAAGCCACTGGTAACTGGTTGACTGACCATGGTATTACTGTGTTGATTGGCCAGAAAACTCTCCTGACCTGAACCCAATAGAGAAACTATGGAGTATTGTCAAGAGGCAGATGAGACACACCAGACCCAACACTACAGACGAGCTGAAGGCCTCTATCAAAGCAACCTGGGCTTCCATAACACCTCAGCAGTGCCACAGGCTGATAGCATCCATGCCACGCCGCATTTAGGCAATAATTTGTGCAAAAGGGGCCCAAACCAAGTACTTAGTACATATGCATGATTATACTTTCTAGAGGGCCGACATTTCTGTATTTAAAATCCTTTTATTATTGATTTTATGTAATATTCAAATTTTCTGAGATTTTGAATTTGGGGTTTTCACAAGCTGTAAGCCATAATAATCACAATTATAACAAATAAAGGCTTGAAATATCTCACTTTGAATGTCATGAGTCTATATAATATATTAGTTTCACCATTTAAGTTGAATGACTGAAATAAATGAACTTTTGCACGATATTCAAATTTTTCGAGTTTCACCTGTATATCAACAATCCCTGGAGTTTCTAACTCTCTCTCTCTCTCTCCTCTTTTACTCTCTCTTTCTCTCCTTTCTCACACTAAGCACCAAAATACGACCTATAGGCCTTGATCTGCAACTCACGTTCACAATGCATAAAGTAGAGAAACGTGAAAATAACGCTCATTTTGACAAGGTGTTTCAGCACCGTGGACAGAGAGCGGACGTACATGCGCGTACGCACGCACAAGAGCACGCACGCAAACACACACACACAATAGGCTATATACGGTATAAGGTATAGCCTACGTTTGAATAAATCAATACCAGTGAAATTAAAGCACACTGACCGGACTTCTTTACGAGGAAATAATAATCCCCTGTGCTTCATTTCACCTGCTTCTTTTACAGCAGACACCTGAGACATGCTGCTATCAATGGTGGATTTGAATGTACCACCACATTAGGCTATGCAATTTATCATGATTTAACAGCAGCAGCTATCGCCATTTACATAATTGGGGCATATGGGGAAAAAAGGAGCCGCAGGACCCAGTTTTTTTTTTTAAACAAAGTTTTCCGAGGAGCACTTGAATGTTGCATTTGCCGTCGCACATCTTGCCCCGGACTTCCTCATAAAGTAGCACAACTGGACTCACGAAACTCTGAGACCAATCCAATAAAACGGATAACGAAACAAATGTGTGATTATGAAACCAAAAACACAAGACGATGTAGGGCTAAGTTCCAACAGTGCACATCACCAAGCCAGACTGTTGCTGTGGGCTTGAACTGCCACAAGAGGTGAATTTATGAAGCACGGTATACAAGGATTAATACATTCCTCGTAAAGAAGTAAAGTGAGTCAAAAGGAGTTAAAAACAAATCCAATGTTTATGTTTAGTAGCAGTGTGTGGGCCTGTGTTGTTTTACTGTGTTTGCAGCCTAAATAATAAAAGAGAGAGAGAGAGAGAGAGAGAGAGAGAGAGAGAGAGAGAGAGAGTTAGAAACTCCAGGGATTGTGTATATAGTCGGTCAAATGCGCCTCCTTTTTGAATAATCGGACAAACAGCACTTAAGAACAATGGTTTCGTTTTCGGAACATTGATCCGTCGGAATAGAGGTATCAAATAGGAAATATTTCGGACCATTGATATGTCGGAACAATGAGGGGTGGGAATTACGGCATGGCACCCTACAAAAAAGCCTCTGGGACCATGTAAATCCGCCTGGGAATATTTCCCGCTAATTAGCATAAACTGAAAAACAGGGTTTTAACCATAACTTGCTCAAATTTCATTGTATCGACACCAAATTTCTCACAAAGCCCCGGGGGACTATGGTACACATGTCCACAGTGGCGTTTCTAAGTGTAAAAAACAGGTGGGGCTCAAAACAAAAAGGGGAGTCTGGGGTTCCCCCCCAGGAAAAATTGGAGCTTCAAAGACACTGTTTCTCGCATTCTGGCGATTTTATAAACACAAAATTAGTTGTTCACATCATTGTGCACTTTCACATTTTAGCTAGAGAAGGATAGGATTGCTGCCTTCATCTTTACTAACATTTAAGTAAAAGTATGTATTTAAGTATGTGCCGCTACAGTCTTTGGCCTCTGACAGCCTGATACAGAAATTTCAAGGTGGAGTTTTCCTTCATGTTGAGGTGATAGCTGACTATTGTCGTTTCTCTTGCATGACATAACCTACACTTGAATGAGGACTGGATCTTCAACGATCAAAAAATGTATATCAATTTCAAATGGATTATGCAAACTGCAAATATTAAATTTTTCTCACGTGGAGCAAAAACTCCCAGTGGCTCCAGCAGCAGCTGTGCGCAGCGTGAACCTCAAACTGCATCTTAACTAACTGGGTCAAGTGAAAACACAGCATCGGACTAATTTAGTAAAACCTAATTCACGCAGCCTTTCCCTCGAAGGGAACATTTGTGAATTATGGTCACCGAGTGGACTCAATGTGAAAAATGTACGATTGGCTACTTGTCTAATGTCAGCACATCTGGCGAAGCCCTACAATAATAAGTTAATGACAAAAAACAAACTTCATAGTGATAAAATACGGCAAAAACTGACAGGTCCCAGTTTACTCTGCAGAGTTATGGACTCACTATATGACAGCACAGACAATCTGCTCTGAAGTACTTCTTAATTTTCTGACGACAAAACAGCTCAATAATTCCTAATAAAAATAAGAGGCTTTATTTAAACGCTTTCCATGCGCAGGTGGTGGTTGTATTAACATTGTAGGCTGTAGACTGAAACTAATGAGGGAGGTTGTTTCACTGTACAGTTCCTATCGCGCAGTCAGTTTGGGGACATGTCTCTGTGTATCCAAGGTTACAAGCAATCGGATCGCGATTTTCAGAGAGAAGCTTTCGTTTCAGCACTGCTATATGATTAACTATGAGCATTAAATAAATGCTGCATCTCAAATGACTTGGATAGCAGCGAGGATGACCCACTTTGCCTCGGGTTTGAAACAGAGCATAGGAGAGACAGCGAGAGCATTTTTACTTATGATCGCTCACTTTCTGAATGAACAGCTTTGTGGAAATGATATTCTAAAATTCTTCATGTTATATTCTAACGAAATGTGTCAAAGCAAGTCATTTGGTGCTTTAAAAGCCGTCATTTTAAACAGACAGATTCCGTTGAGTAGCCAGCGGTAGGTTGCGCGCTGCGGGCTGCTGCAGTGTCACATAAAGACAGGCTAATAAAATCACAGATACAGTAACTCTTCAGTTTTCAAAGTAATAATATAATATTACATACGTACTGTAAATAAAAAAGCTCTCACTCTTCACTACATACACTCCGATGGCATTGGCATCTGATACTCCGACTCAACACCATATTCAATATCAATTTCAATCGATAGCAAAACAGAATAGCATTATTTCACTCACCAATGCACATTTGAAGAGAAAAGCGCCCGTCAATTAATATGGACAGCGATGTTCATACGTCCAGCATAGACCCAATTCCATAGCATGATCCAGCCTGCTACACTGCTCTCATCTTATCCTCTCAGAAAGGTGTTTTAAATCCTTATATCCTGTCCTCGACCAAATACTTTCTCCACCAAACAGCAAACAAGGAAAGCAGAAGAGTGCCTTCTTATGATCGATAGCCGTTAGCCTTCTTTAGCATAGGCTACCACTCCACATTATATCCACAGTTCACTTTTGCCAGAAGTTTGGCTACTGCTGAAATCCGGTGGATCGAGGGCACCAAGGCGTTTGACCACCAATATCTCTTCCAGACTAAGCGTCTCAAGTCTGTGCTCCGATAGAAGATCTACTTAATTCATGTTGACTCGTTTTCGTTTGTGTACATCTGATGTTGTTAGCAAGCTTTTCTTCTTGCTACTGGACCTTTCGTGCTAAACTATAGGACAGCGATGACACCACACACGACAACGAATGAACTGTGAACAATGAAATGACACTGTCGCGGAACGAACCATATATGTCCATCCCGGTGCCGGAGGGGCTTTGACCGGCTTCGACCCTCCAGAAGTAAAATAAGCTCCGTCCACTTCAATAGAGAAATACTCTGAGCATGCGATATTCAATTTTTCAAGTCCAATACACATTATCTGGAGGGGCAAAGGCGATCTTGCCCCTCTCGGTACAAATGGCTCACCCGGCTGCCGTAGTCTTACTGCAGAGACACAAATCAGACGAACGCAATCTGAAGAAGCAAGCTAGGGTCGAGTAGTAGCTGACGAGTTTGCCATAACCCATAAAAGTAACTTAATTGTCATGCGTGAGTTCTCATCAGCCCGGGATTCCTTCAAGCAAAATGATTATTCACCTACTCTGTCTAGAAACACAGTCTGCACTACACAGTCGCCAAGACCACATTCCTTAGGGCCAAAGGCTGAGTGGGAATGTTTCTACTGTCACAAGCCTGGTCATGGTATTTCTAAATGCAGAGCAAAACACAGGTATGAGGAAAGAAAACCAAAAGGGATGGGGTTGATTAAAACTGTCCAGCCTCAGGGTCTGGAAGGCTCTCAAAACGAGGAACCTGACCCATGCTTTGAACCTTTCATATTTGATGGCATTGTCTGTTTAACAGGAAAGCTGGCAGATGAGCGGCCGGTGAGGATTCTGAGAGATACTGGTGGATCACGGTCATTGCTCTTGTCAGACGTCCTACCTTTGAGTAAAGAGTCCTCCTGCCGGGCCAGCAGCCTGGTACAGGGGGTTGAAATGGGCTCTGTTACATAATGTGCACGTAAGGTCAAAGTTGGTCAGTGGAGTTTTTGCGGTGGCTGCATGGCCCTCCTTCCCCATCAAAGGTATAGATTTCATTTTGGGGAATGACATTGCTGGGGGGAAAGTGAGTCCTGTGCCTGAAGTGATAGATGTTCCTGAGTCCGAAGTGGATGAACTGTTTGAGATCTGTCCAAATGTTTTTTCCGCTAGTGTGCTGACCAGAGCTCAATCTCGCCGGATGCAAGAGGAACTGGACCTGAGTGATACAATGTTGGCATCTGTTCGGGCTGGTGATGAAGAGGACACAGTCGATCCTAAGGAGGCTCCAGTTGTGGAAAAGGCCACTCGAAAAGAGGATGCCCCTATGATGACTGCTTTGAAGCTCCCGCTGACACGTGAGGCCCTTATGGTAGCTCAAAAATCATACAACTCTCTTGCTAAATGCTTCTCATCCATGTCTACAGCAGGGGAGCTGGGAAACCCATACTTCCTAGCGGATGAGGTTTTTATGAGAAAGTGGAATCCCCATACTGCGAAATCCGTAAGTGCTGGAGATGATTTAGCTGGTGAGTGGAGCACCTTCACGCAAATTGTCATACCTTCTGCCTATCGGCAACATGTACTGTTCCTGGCACACGAACACCCATGGTCTGGACATTTAGGTGACAGGGTCCTTAGACACTTCTTCTGGCCGGGTTTGGAAGGGGACGTGGCCCAGTTCTGTCGTACCTGCAAAACCTGTCAGATTAGAGGGAAACCAAACCAACCTATCCCCCATGCTCCTCTCTACCCCATACCTGCCCTTGGCGAACCATTTGAGCATGTTATCGTAGACTGTGTTGGCCCATTACCTAGGACAACATCTGGTAACCAATTCTTGCTTACAATAATGTGCACCGCGACACGCTTCCCAGAAGCTATCCTTCTTCGCAGGATAACGGCTCCCCTGGTTGTGAAGGCCTTGACGAAGTTTTCACTACATATGGCCTCCCAAGAGTAATCTAAACTGACCAAGGCAGTAACTTCATGTCTAAGCTATTCAAGCAGGTGATGCAAACTCTTGGGGTTAAACATGCTGTGTCCAGCGCATGCCATCCAGAATCTCAAGGCGCGCTTGAACATTGGCACCAGACTCTCAAATCCATGCTGCAAAAATACTGCTCGGACACTGGTAAGGCTTGAGATGAGGGGGTGTCACTCATGGTGTTTGCCATTCGTGAGGCCAAGCAGGAATCCCTCGGTTTCAGTCCAAATGACCTGGGGCCTCATTTATAAAGGTGTGCGTAGAAACCTTCCCAAAACATTGCGTTTGCACAAAGCCAAGAATGTGCTGCGCAAAAAAAAGTTGAGATTTATAAAACTGTGCGGCACACTGTTGCACGCAATCTTCCCTTTATAATTAGCCACCTGCGGTGAATTGTGCGCAGACGATCTCTGCCCCATGTCATCCCACTTCACCTCCCAGTTTCATCCCACAATCTACCATACATGGCGAATGCTAAATAGCTCCAGAATATGATGACGCTCTTAATAAGCACAACATTTTGACTGACAAGGAAAAAAGGGAGGCAACCGGCCGCAAAGAAAGCGACTGGGAAGGAAGAAACCCCGTGACACACACACACACCCGGGCGCTTATCACATATCATGATTGGCACAGTCGTTATAGTCTTTGTAAAGCAGTTTCGCCCAACTTTGTACTGTATGAAATATCACGTATTTGCGTGCCTGTAGTAGCCTACAATATGTAGGCCTATATAAAATATGTTGTCACAAGTGAAATATTATACGATTCAATTTATAAAATATAACCAAAACATGTAGACCTACTTGATAAGTAATTAAACCTACATCACAACTGCATGCCATAGACTACAGTAGCCTATATCCGCAACTATAGCTAAGCTTATACATTTGATTGACTAAATATATTGGGTGCCAAGCATTTCACAGTCATTTGTCTGTGTTTTTCCGATCACTGCAGCTTTATTTTGTGGTGTTGCCGTTGCTGATTCCCAGAGTCTGGAAAACCTTGCGGGAGCTCTACGCACGGTCGAAAGTTGGCGTGGGAATACGCACACTTCTCCGCAAATAATTTCTTTATAAATACCTCCGGTTTGCCACCGCACGTTTGACCGCACATTTCTGCCGTCTACGCAAGGTTTTTGTGCGCAGCAAGCTTTATAAATGAGGCCCCTGGTCTTTGGGCATTCTGTTCGGGGTCCTTTAAAGGTCCTGAAGGAGCAGTTCATGTCTAGTCGTAG
The DNA here is from genome assembly GCA_026929865.2 of Hyperoplus lanceolatus. Taxonomy (NCBI): domain Eukaryota; kingdom Metazoa; phylum Chordata; class Actinopteri; order Uranoscopiformes; family Ammodytidae; genus Hyperoplus; species Hyperoplus lanceolatus. Next base: position 34,219 of record CM049397.1, read on the forward strand.
TGTCAAATCTGGGGTTTTGGATTATGTTTCCAAGTTTCGTGGACGCCTGCACCAGGTTCGGTCCATAGCCAGGAAGGCTCTTTCCAGGGGTTGGTAATGTAGATGATGTGTGTTGCAACTTTGATAACTGGTGGGGGTTGTTTTTGTGTGTGGGGTTGTTACATTCCCATGTCTCTCCTAATGTGTCTAGTGTATGCTGCCTCTAGATCCTCGGCTCCACCCTCCTCTGATCCACCACCTCTGCTAAACGAGGCACATCTTGAGACCTAATTAAGGGGCTGCATGCTTAAAAAGAGGAGCTGCATGGCAGTTGCACTCTGCTCTTGGCCCTGCTCTCAGCTCCATGCTCTGCTCTCGGCTCCAGGTTCTGCGCCACGATCTGCTCTCTGCTGTGGCCTGCTGTCGTCTGCCACCTGGTTGTATCGCTGCTGTCAACTGCTTAGCAGTTCTGTTTTGTCAATCCTAATTCTGTGTTGAGCCAGGAAGCCATGTAGGGGAGGCCTGCCATTTTGTTTATTCTCCCTTTTTGTCCTGTTTTGATTGTGGCTAGGGAGGATGAGCAACTGTATTTTTATTTACCTTTAGAAAGATCCTTTTTGTTTCAAGCCAGGGAACCCTTTTGTTTGTTTTGTTGGCCTGTGGGTCTCCCTGAAGAAAGAGTGCTTGAGTTGGCAATAAACACCTTTACTTTTGACCACCTGACTCCTACTTTCCTTTTGATCTGGTATATGTTACTCCCCTGACCCCTAGACCACGTAACTACGACGTAACCACGTCCCCCTCACAGGAGAAAAATGGGGAATAAACAAAATGGCAGGCCTCCCCTACATGGCTTCCTGGCTCAACACAGATTTAGGATTGACAAAACAGAACTGCTAAGCATTTGACAGCAGCAATACAACCAGGTGGCAGACAACAGCAGGCCACAGCAGACAGTGATGAGCAGAGCAGAGTGCAACTGCCATGCAGCTCCTCTTTTTAAGCATGCAGCCCCTTAATTAGGGTCACTTTGTTTCAAGATCAAGGTAATGTTTCTGTGTGTTGTTTTCTAAATGTTGTGAGGGTGATAAGCGATGGTTGGACCCAAAGTAAGTTGTTGTTTGACTTCGGCCCTGGATGAGAAATTAATTTCTCTGCGACTTCAGTCTTTCTGTACAGACCCATGCATATAAAAATCCTTCCTAGTGTAGTGTATATACTATTATAATATCATCCACTGTGTTTAACAACAGAAGAATCTCAACCCAGGCATGCAGAAGAACTTAATCGCATTGTGTAAATTAACCATATTTCTCAATTGGTATGTTCTCTGCAAACCCTTTTCTTATTCAAACATGACAGTATAAGGAGAAGTAAGTGATATGGTCCTTTTAGCTAGCTTCCTGTCAGTGACTGCAGTTAGCAGTCCCCTCCCTCGTCCCTACATCCCCACCACATGAACACACAGACGTCTTCATCAGATAGTGCTGAAATGTAGAGCAGCGAGTCATCGTTCACGGGCACAGAGACCCGCCTCTTTATAGCGCTCTGTCTCCTGATTGAACAAAACGAGCCGGATACTCAAAATTTTAAAGTGGCTACGAGTAACATTTAAATATCTTTTTAACAGCCTCATGTTTCCTCTGATAATCATAAATTACCTTTAACAGCAAACGAGACCATCAGTGCAAAGAAAGACGTTTTTATATAGTTTTTATTACTGCTTTTTGGTCTGGTTGCACACCCAGTCCGATTTTCGGTTCGCTTGTGCAGGCTCTATGGTCACATATCCGTATTGGTCGCAGATTTCAGTGTGGAGCAGCAACGCGATTTGTGGAGCCTATCCCTCCAGGTGAGGGAAGGGGAGCGGGGGCCTTGTTTGAGACAGTTATTTGTCGTCATAATGACTGATAACGGGGCTGAACCATCAAAAAAAAAGAGAATGCAATGAAGAAAAGCTAAAAGGGAGAGTGATATAGGCTACGGGCGGGACGAGGGCGTTGCCAAGCAACGTGTATACAATTTCACGAGAGCGAAACTAGACTGCAGTGTTTACTCCTAAATGAATGAGCGGTTGGTACTAACACAACATTTGCTTTGCTTCACCATCATCAGATAACCATTATCTGAAATAGTCATTATTTGCATCAACAACACAAACACATTACCTCATCGTGATCCATACCAACCGCCGTCTCTCGTTCATTCGCTTTCTGTGTGGACACGTAATCTTTCAGCTCCGTGAGAGAGAGTAGTTAGGTGACGCTGCTGCATCAACTCATTGCAATCAGGTGTGTGTAGCACTGACTGGCATTAGTTGATGCAGTGTCAAAACCACTCTCACGGAGCTGAAAAGAGTCCTCACACTTTCAACACACGGACATGCACTATATTGCGCCCTTCTCAGTTCACACTCGCACGCCTGGCACGAGCTAGAAAACAGCTTTGCGACAGTGGGCGTCGTAAAAATACTACTGCTTTTGTCCAAAGGAGACGCCAACGTGCCATGTTACTCGTAGTGGCTTTAACTGGCTATTACTGCAAAGCTGAATGACTGGGAGACCCATGTTATGAACTGTTTAAGTGGTTGCTCTATAAATATAGAGAGATTTAACATGTATATTAACACAAACATATCACTTACTTCTTCTTTAATGTTATAACACTATGGGCAAAGTTATCACGTTTTAACATCCTTCCTTTTCTGAATTCAACTACAAACCCAGTATGACCTCACAATATTACAGCGGTTTCCGGCATCCAGCAAAAAAACATTTTGACATAAACTACAGTGTTTACAATTATGGGGGAAATAAAATGTTTGATATGGAAGGAAAACATTTTGATGGGGCTGTAGATCCAAGGGACGGAAATAAACTTAAATTAACCTTAAAATTAATTCCACTTTCAACTATACAAAGCTGGTTGCAGAATTCAAGAAATGCCAACTATTCATGAAAATGACACTCAATAGTACATAAAGGATAGGACAGTTGTGTACACAGACAGACATAGAGGAGGGAAAAATGACAATGCCCAGCAGTGTATGAGCAGTATGAGATGAATGAATAGGCACTGCACCTTCTTCCTGTTCTGGGCTAATTTCTGGGCCGTCTTCCAGTCATGGACTGGTGCACAGGGACAGAGTGTATTAAAGAATAAACACATTCTGTGGTGCCATTGAGTACAAGTTTGCTCTTTTTTATGTACCTTAAGTGTGTTCATGTGCAGGATATTGCTTCCATGGTTGTAATGCATTAGTTTTTGGATGAACATCGTAACTGTTGAATGTCTTCTCACAGGCATGCAGTGCATACAGTCTATACAAATTCAAAATGCATAAAATAGCACAACACATTTTTGTGTGTAGTATTTATTTTTAATACTTTATTTATAGATTTTTGAAAATATGCATATAAACATCAAAAACGTACCCCGCACATCTCCCACCCCATGGACCCTAGCAAAAAACAAAAAAAAACAATAACGACAACCAGACATTATGACAGCATCTGAAAATAAATAAAACGATTTTAGAGGTTTAGTCAAAGTTGGAACCACTCAACAATCAGGCAGTCATCCAATGCCATGTACACATCATATACACTTATTTTGTACATACTTAGTTCAAAGGACATGTAAATTCAATTAAAGCTTGCCAAAAGAGGCTCATCAGTATCAGCAACAGCACATAACAACAAAGCAGTCAAGAATCATATTGATAACACCGTTTCCTGTCTAAAGAAAAGTCACAAAGGTAACACCATTTCCTGACTTATGAAGAAACAAAACAAATGAAAACTGCGAGCAGTGATGAACGGGCCGTCCTGTCCGGCTGGCCTGGGCACTCCGGGCGACCGCACGTGCCGTGGCCTCCTCCTCTTCGGAGTGTGCGGCGCAACGACGCCGGAAGCACGGAAGTGGCCGTGACGCGCTCGACGCGGACGCAAGGACGTCCTCGGGCCTGGGCTCTTACCGGGCGGGTGAAGTTTGGAGCGTGTGGGACGGTGCGGAGGGAAATTACGGCGACTTCCTGTTTCGCGGCAACGACGCCGAGAAACTACGAAGGCCACGGAGCCGACGGAACCACCTTCCCGTGTTATCGTTGTCTCTGGACCTCCCTGAGCTGCTTTGAGGTTGATTTGATCGAGTGTGTAGGACGTGGAGGTAAATAACCAACGTGCGATATTTGCTTTGTCCAGCAGGTGGCGCTCTCACTTTATATGAATATTAGCATGCGGGCTTCCTCAGGCCTTTGGTGTTATTAACCGAAAACAAAATTGGAGAAGATGAGAGAGTATGGTGGAGTTAGGCCAACTTCCTGTTTTCTGAATATTTCAAATTAAAAGACTTCCTGTTGATTTTGGGGCGGGGCTTCAAGAGGCTTCTTTGTTTGTCCTGGAATTGTACGTTGCTATATGAAATATTGTGCATCTAGGTGTAACACAGCCTGAGTTATGATCAAGTAAAGGGCTCATGGCGTCCGTTTTTGATGTTTTTTTGGCGAATGAGGCGTCGTTGCTGCAAGACGGTGGTTCCGATTAAAACAAGCTTTCGGGTATATCATCTTCCATGTCGGAGGACATACCCTATCATATTTTTTTTGCACAAAAAGTTATGTGTGCACTTTACTCTGCAATCCTACAGAGTAATGTAGAGTTACGACATATGACTGAATTTTGGCGAATATCGGTCGCCATCTCGTCATAGTTATTTGGAATCAAACAAAACATCTTTTGGTGTATCTTCCATGTCATATTAGTGTCCCTAGAGTTTTTGTTTTGCTAAATATGTTCCTGCTAGGAGTTGTGAATTTTTGAACATTGTGATGATTTGAGAGTCAGAAATTCACATATTTCAAATTATAAGACTTCCTATTGATTTTGGGTCGGGACTTCAAGAGGCCGTTTTGTGGGGCCTGCAAAGATACATTTGGGGTTTACATTTGGTGCAGCTACACTCAACAAAAATATAAACGCAACACTTTTGTTTTTGCTCCCATTTTTCATGAGATGGACTTAAAGATCTAAAATTCATTCCAGATACACAATATTACCATTTCTCTCAAACATTGTTCACAAATCTGTCTAAATGTGTGATAGTGAGCACTTCTGCTTTGCTGAGATAATCCATCCCACCTCACAGGTGTGCCACATCAAGATGCTGATCTGACATCATGAATAGTGCACAGGTGTGCCTTAGACTGTCCACAATAAAAGGCCACCCTGAAATGTGCAGTTTTGTCTCACAGCAAAATGCCACAGATGCCACAAGCATTGAGGGAGCGTGCAATTGGCATGCTGACAGCATGAATGTCAACCAGATCTGTTGCTCGTGCATTGAATGTTCATTTATCCACCATAAGCCGTCTCCAAAGGCGTTTCAGAGAATATGGCAGTACATCCAACCGGCCTCACAACCGCAGACCACGTGTAACCACACCAGCCCAGGAGACCAGACTGCCAAACATTTCTGACAAGATTTAGACCTTTTATACCTGAGCTTTTCTAATGGAATAGAGGATAACACTTCTTTGATCCAACTCCTGTATGACGGGGGCTTATCAGACTACCAACTACGGAGAATACGTTTGCAGGCTAGAAGTGAGGTAAATGCTATGCAATTGGATTGGGCCGAAATAACGAATAAACCCTCATTGGGAACTCCAAAAATAGCAGTGATTGGATTGGGTTCAATTGGTTTGCCGCAAATATATGAAAAGGCTCTGAAGATGTGACCCCAAAATCTATTCAAAGATGGACAACCCCAAAACATATGCCCAGCTGTAGCTGAGTTCAGATGGCACCTGATGCAAGTAGAGTCAACATTGGGATAGAATTTAGACAGTCTCTCTCTTGTGTAATGTAAACAATGCAAAACTTTAAACTGGATGAGGCAGTGCCTAAGACAAAGAGAGGTGGTGTGAATACGGTGTAAAGAATGCTCCCAAACCTCTCCAGTGAACTCCACATTTAGATCTTGTTCCCAAGCCAGTTTGGTCTTCTCTAGGGAAGGTAGCTATTTGTTTGGATAGTGTAGTGTATTTCATAATGACACAGTCTAAGATTACTGATAATCAGGAGATTGCTTAATTACATGCAGAATTAACGAAGGAAAACCATAAGAAGAACCCTCTGTGTGTGTGTGTGTGTGTGTGAAGTTGAGGCCGGAATGCTGGCTGTTTAGGTTATGGGTCTGCAGGGAAAAACAGCCGTTAAATCACGTTCAACTAGTATATGTTTTAGAAGGATTTATGAGCCAGAACGGTTCATGTAGCGGTCAAGAGCTCTGGACGTACCAGGTATGCATCTTTTTACGAGCCTGAACTAGAGATGCATCTGAGTTTACTCAAACAAACTCAGGAAAACGTGTAGAACTAATGCTAATTTATGACAACTGTCAACCCGTGTTGCTGCAAAAGCACATGGGCAGACATCTTGGCGACAGGCCTTGCAGGCCAGAAGATGATGCTGTAAGAAAGTAGGCAGTGTCCAGATAGTTCGAATTCACCAATCAGACTGATTAAGGGCAGATGGTAGCGAGGGAAACGGACCAATCAGGCCATCACATTTGGGGTTAAAAAGAAGAACACACACGGACAGAGGGCAGGTTGGAATAATGGAATTGGCGAACCGGGCATGGCCAGCCTGGTCTGGCACAGGCGCTGGGTTATTCTATCCTAATAAAATACTTCATCCACCTCAACTTACCCTGTCTCAGCAGATTCATTCTATTTCTCAAACTAACACCTTTTATGATGTACCCCTCAGAAATATACTACAAATTGGCGTCCGCGAACAGACGGCTTCTGGACAATTCATTGGGCCCACGCGACGGCCCAGGGCTCGACTTTCTCCCCAACAGCTGGCATAAAGGTGAGCATTTTGGCTCTACGGGGTTAGGACTCGGGCCCTGGTCTCTCTGCGTGTGCTTTCTGATGATGTCGGGCTGCAAATTACTGTGTGCGGGGTGAGCATCTTGGTGGTTCAGTTTGATTAATAGGGGTCTGTCTAAATTATGGTTTAAATTATTTAATTTGGCGTGTTAGGAAGGGCCTAACGGTTGAACGAGGTTTTAGCTAAATTGTTCTCCATTTTCTTTGATTTATGTTGTCGAGTAAGTTAACGACGGGCTTACGGAGAATTAAGAGCTGTAGAGAGGTCCCGGGCTATATGTGTTAAAGTTTATGTTTGTGTGCGCAGTCTTGAGTTTCAGTATGGTGCTTAATTGTGTGTCCATCTGTCTGTGTGCTTTAAGCATTGTTAGTCTGTTGCGAGCTGTAAGCTGTAGATGTCTGTCTGTGTGCTTTAAGCATTGTTAGTCTGTTGCGTGCTAAGCAGTAGGTGTCTGTTCTATGTTTAAGCATTGTCTGGTTGTAATATAGACCTATATCATTATGGTTAATGGGATTTAGAAATGTAATGACCTTTTAGAGACATAGGGAGGGATGCCAGGCTCGTGTGTGATTTCACTTGCATGTGTGATAGCCTACTGAACAACTGCGTTGCTTCTTGCCTAATGTACGTTTTGGCTGGTTTGACTGTGGGGCCGCTCATGTGTTTGAATTATGCTCGATGTAACATTTGTCATTTGTTTCCTGATTATATGGTTGTTAATTGTTCACGTTTCCTTGTGGTTACGTATTTTGATTTGTTCATATTCTTGTGTTGATGACTGTTATGTATTGTCGCGGATTACTCTTTCCGAAGATGGATGGGTATTCTCCACATTATGGCTGTGTTATCAGTTCTATTTTCGGGAGGAAATATCTAGGCTGATTTCTGATGTTGATTGGTGATGGCTGACTGTAGGTGTTTCGATCGGATGCCCACATGTCGGATTGTATGGTGAAATTGCTATAGAAGTAAGGATGGAAAGAAGAAAAAAAAAAAAAAATAGCCGGCTCATCCGCCGGCTCTACCTCAAGAAACGTATCCGATTTTGGTGCCTGTCACCCGGCCTTCTGCCGTGCTGTGCAGAGGTGAGTCTGTGTGAGTGAGAGGCGGGGCTGCACTTCGGGGGCTCCTAGCTGTGCGCCGGTTTACGTGAGACAATTTGAGCCCCGAGGTGGTGATGAAATCAAGGGAAATATGCCATTTATGTCCCGCAAAGGTTCTTTATGCCACAATTAGTGCTATTTACAATACATTTACAGTTACACTGTACCCTTTCGACAGGATAAATACATATTAAAATAAGGGGCGAGAACCTTTGGTTTCTCCACAGTTGTGTTACATGTTGGATGAGATAATAACTATTTTCTTTCTGAACTTAAAGGTCGCAATGCGATTAATACCATGATAAATTCTATTTTTTGGCTGTGAAACTTAGGTTTTCCCTCAGCAGGTAGGCTACTAGCTGATTGCATGTATACGACATAAATAATCACAGTAGATAGGCCATAGCTTGCCTAAACCTTTATGACATAATACAAAAATAGAAACCAGAAGAAGCTATCTATAGCTATATCCAGGAGAAAATTTGAGAAAGCTGACGCTAAAAAGTGTATGATGATGAAGATAATTGACATTTAAAGTGATCCAGAAGTAGTATTCGCAGTACACTTGTTATAGCTAGTAGTAATAATTGGGAGATCGAGGCATAAAACGTTGTGGTTCTGAAAGGTGACAAATGTATTTATGTTTTGAGATACAAATTAGGTATGAGGAGTTAAAGGTGTAATAAGACAATATTTGAAAACTTGTATGACAGCAAAAGGTACAGTAGGATAGTACAATTTTCTATAAGGACTGAAATACAAACCCATTGTAGAATTGATGATAAACTGTTTCTATAGGATAAATAAAATATGGATTAGGGCTGGGCGATATATCGAATATATTCGATGTATCGCGAGATGTGCTCCAGGGGATGTATAAAATGACCCTATCGCGACCATCGAATACAAATTGGCACGTAATGTGTTTTTTTTAGCCGCCGCCGCCACCGGCAAACTCGCTGGTGATCGCTTCTCTCGCTCTTTCCTGTGGCTCTCTGCCTCAGACTACATGCATTGGCAACTCACTCACTCACCCCTCCCAACCAGAGTCTCCTGGGCGCGCACCTGTGACGTAGTCTGTGCCTTGTGAGTGTTTACTTTAATCGCCATGTGAAAACAACGACGAAAGGGGGAGAAAAAAAGACGAGGGCTCTGATGCTCTGATGCTCTTATGACAGCTGAACGAGCGGGTGGAGGGGGCGCGAAAGACGGCGATGGTGGCTGTCGTTCATAGCATGGACCTTTTTTGTAGACGGGCGCTTGAAAGCATAAGCGGCCGCTGTACAGAGAACGAGCGCCGGGGGAGTTTTTGGTCCAACGTCACAACAAACACGGTATCCCATTTATTACGGGCAGCCTCTTATAATAGGTCCATGTCAGCACCAAGGGAGGTGCACACCGTTTATTAACTAAAAGTCTATGTAAAGTAGGCTACATTTGCGAGTATTTTTTATAAAATAAAACAGTGTTTTAGTGATAATGCAGGAGGGCTAGATCAATAGGTATGAATAGCATCCAGGAATGGTGCATCGGTTAGAATGCAAGGAATGATGATGATGAGACTTTGCTTTCTTTAGACTATAGGCTATTATTCTCAGCCGTATTTATTTAAATCCTCTGATTGTCTTCTAGTTTTATTTTCATTAACTCAATACAGGAGAATTAAACAATAAGGCAGGTAACAGAGGGACGATGAGCCACCTGCTGTTTGCGCTCGCATGAATCTCTCTCGGACTAACAGGCAGAAAACGAAACTTAACTTACACTAAAGAGCAACTGCTCTTAAAGCGACAGTAACCATTATACATGTCAGAGCCTTTTATACACATAGACTACTATTATGGATCAAAACCGGTTCTGCATTTAAAGTGTGGCTGCTATCTTCAGGGGGTTAGTGGTGATAAACAATTAGTAAGTGGTTGTAATGAGTCATAATTAGTGTTCTCAGTTTACAGATTAACAGAAGATGGAAAAAACTGTTTCCAAATAAAATAATGCTGGATCCATTGGATGGGAGTGGAAGGATGTGGAATAATCAATACAATGTGCAAACTCTTTGCCATGTGGAAGTTTCAAATTGTTCCAATAGAAAGCACTAAAGAATATAAACATGTTTCATGTAGCCTAATGCATTGTTAGTGCAGACACATTTTGCAGGGACTATTTAAATCATATTATTGGTGTGATGTTATGCAAACAAATAATTAAATTGAGCATTTAGGATGTGCTCTAGAGGAGATTTGAAATATATCGAGATATATATCGTGTATCGAGATATAGTAAAAAAATATCGAGATATTGATTTTTGCCCATATCGCCCAGCCCTAATATGGATAGAGATATTTCATGCATAAATATAAAGCAAACAACGTTGTCTGTGTTTAAAGTGGATGTCTTCAATAAAGCTATCCAGAGTGGTATCAGTGCTGTGGTTTGTCAAAAAACCTGACTGGAAGATAGTAATGCAGTTGTTCATTGCCAAGTAGTTATTTAGCTATTGATAAACAAACTTTTTCAATGATTTGCTTAAAAATGGAAGATTAGATATGAGCCTATAATTTACATTGTTCTCTTTAGGAGAGATTTGTTGACTGCTCATGTCAGGGCCTTTGCAAATTCACTTGTGCTAGGGAAATATATGACAATTTTTAGAAAATCTGATGGTAGCTTTCGGTATGCAGGAGGAGAAATAACACTCAAAAGGCTTGTCTATAGGCTTTGAAAGCCTACTTCCATGTTAAAATCTTACTGTAGAGAATTGATTAAATACCTGATTATTTCATATAGTCTGAAAAGTTTAAAGGAAAAAGGAGCTGAACATTTTGATATTTGAGTGATTAAAACGCTGCAGACGTGACAGGGTTACAAAGAGCCGTAAACGTATAGAGAGAAAATAATGACTATGACTGTTCAGGTATGAAATCATAATGTCCAAAGTAATACTTATTATACATAGAACCATGTGGTCAAGGATAAACACTTGCTTTACATCTGAGTAAGTGGCAAGGAATGCATTAAGTATACAGCAGCGTGTGGATTTTGATGTGGCAATTTCAATTGGGGTTTTGGAAGGGTTAAACTACTGATTGATCTAAAAGTGATTTGACAAAAGTTAATCTTTGAGAGAATGAGAAAAATCTGTTTTGCCAATAGAAGAACTGAGTGGAAATTGACTGTGACAACCTGAACATAAATCTGATGCCTGCAGTTAAAACTTCTTTCTGTTTTTTCAAGCAGGAAGCGCGTGTTTACAATAGGATCCAGAGAAGCGGAGGGATATCAGGCGAGCAGAGGGACAGTTGCCAGACTGTTTGGTTTTAGATAAAAGAAGGAACATTTAAATGGTTTAGTCAATTAATGATCTGGAAAACAACACATGTATTCAAATTAAGGTGAGTTTAAGAATTGGTTGATACACTCAGTAAATCATTTACACTACCACTCCCTGAAGTTGATAGGAGGAAATTTAATGAAGTTAGTTAATTATTTAATCTGTACAACATTATTGTCTTCTTATGAGACCTCAAAAGTAAGACTAGTTTTGACTCTGGTCAGTAATAATATGATAATTAAGGCTAGCTCACTATGCATTCTATAGATATTTTGGAATACAGGGCGATGGTTTATGGACTTTTGACACAGAAGGTAAAGTACATATTTCCTGGCCAACCATGGCAATAAATGACAATGGAAAATACACAAAAGGAGGAGCTTACTAACTATGGATGACTGCATCTTGAATGACGAGTAAACGGGGGTTTCCAGCATCCTGTCAACATTTGCTTACTGCTCTGGGAGAAGCAGAGGACTGAAATAAGAGTGACTGTTCTGGGGTGCAAATGACTCAAACAATGTTACGAAACCATGAACTAAAATACAATGGAAGACTAATGACAAAACTTGTGTTGCTATCTGTCACAGGAGAGGTGCTTCTTTCTGCACATCCGGAGAAGAATACAGATCTGCAAGGAAGTTACGGTTCCTTTCTGTGTGGAGAGTTTCCTAAAACCCAGAGTTCCCCAAAAATTAATTTCTGTGCATGCTGTGAGGAGTCCGCCTTAAACAGACCAAAGTTAAGCTTCCATAGACATTAGATGATTGATTAATAGAGACATAACTCTGAGCAGTTAGAGAGGAGTATTGTTTATGTTGTTAGCACATGATGAGGGAAAGGAAGGTTTATATTTCACTTAGGATTTTTCTCATGCTTTCAAGGACATCTCGGTTTCTTTAAAGTTTCATGTATTTTAAATTGTAGTTTTTGAAGAGATTGACAAAGTAAAGCCACATGCTGTTTCCATGCTTTTTCTAATTTAATTTTAAGACTATCGGCTTCTGTCTGAAGAGCTGCATGCTTTTTAGAGTAATGACATCATCTTCCAGTGCAAAATATGTTTTGGTAGTGTTTAGGAGTCTACTAATTGTTAGGTTACAAGGTAATACAAAAATAAGGATTTGGAGGATTAATATTAGAGTAATTAATGTTTGATGGTTGCAGATAAACTACTGGTTAGGGAACCCCTAGAGTTCTAAAGTATAACATGACCATGTTAACCCGGAACACAGGCTGAAACATGTGATAAATGACTGATTGGAAACTAAATATTCATAAAATAAAGATAGATGTAATAGCAATTTGCAAATATGAGTTTAAAGTTGTATCACTATGGTGCTAACAGGTATTCATGTAAAAAACAAATGATAACGTATCGAAGATATCATCATTAACCCATTCAATTATGTAGTCTTTTGAACACTTTTTGAGTAACTAATACAGGGAAATATCAATTTGATAAGCGGATCACATCATTATGTTGATAGAATACAGGATATATTTAGAGGATTTCTGAGAGCATCTCAGTTAGTTCGGCAACTTTTTGTTTGATCATAACCATTTCTACTCTAAACCTACCTAATTCAGATATTTGGTTTGCTGCCTTGTGGAATGGAAAACTGACAATTGACAAGTTTGGATATGCTTTTTATTTGTGTACCTTCTGGATCTATTTTATCTTTTATCTTATCTTTTTACACCGCTGTCCTATGAACTGGGTAATGAAACATTGGGTAAGGGTGCATTTGTATCTATTCAGTAAACAGTTGTAGTGCAGTGTCAGTTACATTTTGGAAGATTGTCTGGCACTAGCCTTTTGCATGGGTATTTTTGATGTGACGAGCCAGAGTGAGTAATGCAGAACTCACTACCACTATTAATCAGGCAGCTGTCACAGTGCAACATCGTCCATTATGATGTGCATAGCCATATGTAGGTACCATTTATTTTAAGGTTAACAAGGTGTTTCAGTTTTAACTAAGGTAGAGGTAATGTGCACAAGGATGCTTTGGTTTCTTTACCAATGTGAAATACAAATTGATCTGGATATCTTTTAGTAGTTATGTCAGTTATGTCATTTGTTTCTGTCATTCTACAAGTGACAGGGGTCTTTGGTGAACACAGATGGGGACTTGGTGTTCCCCTTGAGGAATTGTGAGGAGTTGATTGTACACTAGGCTGTTGAATGTGATGAGCTCGAGGACTCTACCGGTTCTGCTTTTTCAGGTAAGTGCAGGCCCGCTGGGGTACATGTTGTCTGTTTGTTTGTTTGTTTGTCAGATGTCATGTTGCATGTTTTGCATGTTTGTGGACCGGTCCTTTATAAATCTTATATGGCCTAGATAAATGTCTGTGTAACTTTATTTGTTGTTAACATGGTTTGAGAATTGCAGCTTTCCATCTTGGATCCGGGAACACGGCGTTGGATCCCTTTAACTAATGTTGTTTGCAATTTTTAACTATGTTTGTGGAAGATTTCTTTGATTTTCCGTAGGATACGTATAGTCAGGTGTGTGAAACCAGAGAGGTCTCTCTGTCCCACTGAGCAAAACAGAGGCTGCAGGGGGGAGGAGCAAATTGTCAGACTGGGGGGCACTTTACACTGTGAAAACGTGACAGTTTTCCAGTTTTTGGTTTAAAAAAAAACCCCGTTCAGACACAATTTATCTGACATCTTCACCCGTACACATGTTTTCAGAGGAAACGGGCCGAAATCGCTGTAGAAGCAGTGTAGCAGCCATGCCAAGCCAATAGTCAGCTGTGACACAGCCTTGGAGATAGCTCTTCCAGTACAATTTGATGCATAAAACCTTACTGTAACCGAAAATGAATGCCACTAACGTTCATAAAGCGGTTGGTGTAAGCTTGGGGTTACAAGTATTGTAAATGACAAGCTTTCTGTCCTCTTATTTCACCGCATTGAACTCGTAAAAACAGAAGACTTGCTGATAGTGAAGGGGCTTCGTGAGCGGATACCTTCCTGTTAGTCGTACTTCAAAATAAAAGTCAACTCACGTGTGTCCAGTGAAATGCTATTAATGTTTAGCCAGTGAAATGCTTTTACTGTGAAGCCGTAGCCTTAATGCTCCTTTTGTTGAACAGTAACTTAACCGCTGCGCGCTGAACTATGGATAGTGTTTTTTAATGTAGAGAGAGCCGTGTCGCTGCCCTGGCATAGAAGCTACACACGTTTATTTGGCTAGAAAAACCGGCAGAGCACAAATCTTTCCCCAGACAGTGGCCGGTGGTCTCAATAACTTACTAATCGCTTAGACTAAATTGGCGAGTGTTAGGCTATATTTTAGCCCTGCACGTCACTCTCCGCTGATCACAGTGATGGTGCCGTGGAGACACCGTTCATGTTGTCTTCTAACTTTATAACTCGCTTGTGTTGTGGGTATTTTGACAGCAAATGTTATAGACTACGCATGTGTGAGGGTGGAGCCGTGACGTCAGCGTTATCAGGGGAAATGGTTTCGGTGTTTACAGGAAACCAAAACCGTTAAGTTTTCCAAAAAATCCTCCCTGGGAGGTGATCTCAAAAACCTGCGGTTTCATGCCTGCGTTTGCTGTTTTCCTGTAAATGATATAGTGCAACCGCGGGAATTTTTCCGCGTTTGCACCGTTTCGTGTTGTCGTGTAAAGTGCCCCTGGGACTCTGTGGACGCAAGCTGCTAGTACACGCTAAGAAATATCACCTGGTGGCCACTTCCAGTACGGCAGGCTGCAACGTCATATAATCAACTTTGCTTGATCAACATCATCGACTGTCAGCAGAAGCACCAGCTTAGCTGCGCCACCAACTGCATCCCCTAGAGGAAGGACTTCAGCTTGTGGACGGCTTGACAATGCCGTGTATGTATTGCTCTCATTGGATAATACGATTTGTTTTGGTCTTAACAGTATGTTTGTTGTCTGAAGTTTGTATTACCGTGAGTGACAATAGATTGCAACAACAGCTGTGTTATTTTCTACACCTATGAATAGAGTGCAGCAGCGTTGCCTGGAGCAGATGTGTTCAAACTTTATATGAGATTCAGTTTTAACAAGGGGGGAGGGATTAGACAAATAAATTAATACATACCTTTATCAAATTTTAGAAATGTAATTGAAATCTGGTCTGGAATTTTTGAAATTAAAGTAAATAGTGTTAAATTGCTTGAATGGGAGGTAAATTAAAGAGCAGTCAGTGCACTGCTTCTGGTCTCAGAATCAAATTTTGAACATGTTTGACTTTAACACATAAGAAATTGTTACACACGTGATGTTCATTATTGGCAAAGGTACTGGTTGTTGTTTTCCTCTCTTCTCAGTGTGATGGGGAGGATTATATGCCTGTCCAGGGAACCAAAAATGGACAAGTCGCATATTGACGTTATCTCACTGAGAGAGAACACAGAGAGAACACTTGCTCTTCTCACTGTTGGACATTAACCCTCTATATCTGGACTGAAATAGTGATTACTGATTAAATGTTTTTAAATATCAAGTCTAAGACTCTATATTTTATCAGAAGCCAAGTGAAAAGCAGCGGATGATCTTCACACTTTGAGATTTTTGGTGGATACTATCTCGGCCTGCTTTGTCTGCTGAAGCCTGGGGATTTCCCAGCAGAGAACCTCAGCACACCATGCCACCCAAGAAGGACCAAAGCAGCAACCAAAGTAATGGAGAGGAGTTGGTATCGCTCTCACAGGTACGAGATCTAATGAGTCAACAAAGGGATCTGTTCATGCAACTTCTGCAGCAGCAAGAAAGTAACTTTAAGACTGTTGTGGAATTATTTGTGAACAATGTGAACACTCGGATTGACAAATTGACCAGGGAGACACAGGAGCTGAGAAGCAGCCTGCAATTCTCCCAGAAGGATATTGATGATCTTAAAAAGAAAAATGATTATCTTGAGTCAGAGAGAACAATTGCTTGTGCTGAAACCAAAGCAATGCATTGGCAGAGATGACTGAGAAAGCGGACTACTTGGAGGGTCAAACAAGAAGGAACAACCTTGTCATGGCCGGCATTCCTGAGGCCCAGAATGAAAGCTGGAGGGAGACTGAGGACAACGTCAGGTGTGTGATAAATGAAAAACTTCACCTTGACAGTAGTCAGATGGTGATTGAACGTGCACAGAGGATTGGCAATCCATCCGGATATTCTGGAAAAAGACCGAGGCCTATCATGATCAAATTCCTCAGATACAAAGATAAAATGGCTGTTCTAGGAAAGGCTAAGGATCTGAAAGGCACCAACATCTATGTGAACGAGGACTACACTGAGGCTGTCAGGCAAAAGCGTAAGGAACTCATTCCGGCCATGAAAGCTGCCATAGAACGAGGCGACATAGCCTACATCCGACATGACAAGCTTATTGTCCACCCCCCTTTACAAAAGCATAAGGATTAGAAATATCCTCATAACTACAGGCAAGCACAGGCACACACACACACACACTGGACTGAATGTTGACTTTCTCACACTATGCTGATGTCGACACTTCCCAAGAAAGGGCTGAAAATAGCTCATGTTAATGTATGTAGCCTAAGAAATAAAGTTCAGGATATAGATGACTTGGTAACGTCTAACAAAATTCATATACTAGCCATTTCTGAAACTCATTTAGACAATACATGTGATGATGCTACAGTGGCGATAGAGGGATATAGCATTTACAGAAAGGACAGGGACGTCTATGGGGGAGGAGTTGCAATGTACATTCAGAGTCATATCCCTGTTAAGTTCAGAGGGGATTTAATGTCATGTGATGTTGAAATGTTATGGTTACAGGTTCACCTACCCCACCTTAAACCTTTACTGCTGGGCTGCTGTTATAGACCACCAAGCTCTAACAGTCAGTATCTTGATAATTTGTGTGAAATGTTTGAGCGAGCATGCGATGGAAATAGAGAAATATATGTCCTGGGAGACCTAAATATAAATTTTCTTGCACCAAGTTGTCCTCTGAAAAATAAGATGCTTACTATAAACAGTGCCTGTAACCTGGTTCAGCTTGTTAACCAACCTACCAGGGTGTATACTACCAAAACAGGAACTGTATCATCCACATGCATTGATCACATTTACACCAATGCTGCTGAACTCTGCTCTAAAGCTGTATCTGTTCCAATTGGCTTTAGTGATCACAACTTAGTGGGCATATCCAGGACGACTAAAGTTCCAAAAGCTGGACCAAAAATTGTACATAAAAGATCGTACAAAGGTTTCTGTCATGATTCCTACGTAGAGGAAGTTAGAAATATCTGTTGGTCTAATGTAAGTAAACAAAGAGACCCAGATACTGCACTTAAAGCATTTACTGAACTGTTGGTTCCAATCATGGATAAGCATGCGCCTGTCAGGAAGCTGACTGTGAGAGCCAATAGGGCTCCTTGGGTTGATGATGAATTAAAAGAATGCATGGTTGAAAGAGGTGAGGCAAAGGCAGTGGCAAACGGGTCTAGCTGCACATCTGATTGGCAAATATACTGTAAACTGAGGAACTATGTCACTAAACTGAACAAAAAGAAAAAGAAGTTGTATTTTGAATCAAGGATTAATGATATAAAACATGACAAAAAAAGCTATGGAGCACTTTAAATAATATCATGGGCAGAAAGGGTAACTCCACTCCATCTTTCATAGAAGTGGAAGGGTCCTTTATAACTAAACCTAAAGATATTGCAAATTACTTTAACGATCATTTTATGGACAAAGTTTGCAAACTCAGGCAGGAAATGCCAACACCGCACTCTGAACCATTGTATTCGTATTCATGTATAAAAGACAAAATAATGAAAGATAAGAACTGTTCTTTTGAATTCTGTAAAGTGGCTATAGAGGAAGTAGAATAACTATTATTATCTATCAATATTGAGAAACCACCTGGTATTGACAACCTGGATGGAAAGCTGTTGAGGATGGTAGCAGATCAGATTGCCACTCCCATATGCCACATCTTCAATATCAGTCTAGACAGCAATATGTGCCCACAAACCTGGAAAAAGGCTAAGGTAATACCTTTACCTAAAAATGCTTGTGCTGCCTTTACTGGCTCTAACAGCAGACCAATCAGCCTGTTACCTGTTATAAGCAAACTGTTGGAGAAAATTGCATTTGGCCAGATACAAAATTATTTCTCTGTGAACAACTTGACAAGCAACTATCAGCACACTTATAGGGAAGGACACTCAACCTGCACAGCGCTCACTCAAATGACGGATGATTGGCTAAAAGACATTGATCAACAGAATATTGTAGGAGCAGTCCTGTTAGACTTCAGTGCTGCCTTTGATGTCATTGATCATAACTTACTATTAAGTAAACTTAAGTGTTATGGCTTTACTCAATCTGCCTCAGCATGGATAGAAAGCTACCTAACTAACAGAACACAGAGGGTTTCCTTTAACGGAAGCCTCTCAAATACAAGACAGATACAGTGTGGGATTCCGCAGGGTTCTTCACTTGGACCACTGCTCTTCTCGATTTTCACAAATGATCTCCCACTTGCTTGTAAGGAAGCCTGTGTGTCTATGTACGCAGATGATTCGACAATCTACACGTCTGCTCGAACAGTCAAAGAAATTACCTCAGCTCTCAACAAAGAGTTGCAGACAGTATTTAACTGGATCACTGATAATAAACTTGTCCTGAACATATCTAAGACTAAGAGCATTGTATTTGGATCAAAACACTCACTAATCTCTCAACCTCAGCTGAATCTGGTACTAAACAATGCTGATATTGAGCAAGTACAAGAAACAAAGCTTCTTGGTGTAACTTTAGATAGTAAACTGACATGGTCAAGACATATAGATTTAATGGTGCAAAAAATGGGGAGAAACATATCTGTTGTCAAGAGATGCTCTTCTTTTTTAACACCACATCTGACCAAACAGGTCCTGCAAACCTTAGTGTTATCACACTTAGATTACTGCCCGGTGGTCTGGTCAGGTACCACACAAACTAATCTAGGGAAGCTACAACGGGCTCAGAACAGAGCAGCTCGCCTTGCCCTTCAGTGCACAATGAGAGCTAAAATAAACGTCATGCATGACCAACTCCTCTGGCTAAAAGTAGATGAGAGGGTAAAAGCTTCCCTTCTCTCATTTGTGAAAAATATCAATGTACTGAAAACCCCTGATTGTTTGTATAGGCAACTCACACTCAGTTCTAATGCACACACATACCCCACTAGACATGCCACCAGTGGAAACTACACTATTCCACAAGCCAAAACAAATTCAAAACAACGTACAGTGTTGTATAGAGCTATGTTTGAATGGAACTCCCTCCCAGGGCATATCTCTAAAAATCTGAATAAAACTGGGTTAAAAAATATGTGAAACAACACCTAATTGCTGTCCGCATTAGAGATTAGAGACCTGCTATTTTTATATTTTTAAATTTTTAAATGCTTCTTGTTTTTTGTTTTTTTGTGTATTAATGGTTTCGTTCCTATATGTTTTGTGATTGCTTTTCTTTGTATACATTTGTTTTTAAATTTATTTATTTATTTTTTTTATTATGTTTTTCTTTTTTGTATATGTTTTGTGTGGACCCCAGGAAGAGTAGCTGATGTTTCTGCATCAGCTAATGGGGATCCTAATAAAATCAAATCAAATCAAATCAAGTGAATGGACTGAGAGACTCAAACATGGACTAAGGTTATGATGGTTGGGCCCTGGGCAGAGCTTGGACTGAGAGAGATCACACTGGTTCAGGGTATAAAGGACACTAAGAACCCCCGCACCAGATGGCAACGTTGCTTAAGAAGGAGTTTGGTTATCATACAGAATGTAATACACATCTATGTTCTTATATACTGTATATATATATATGTAGACACCGTATGTTACAATGTGGAATTTATATTGTTTGATGTCAACCTGTGATATTGATGTTATGACTGTAATGTAATCTTCAGTGCTTTATGCAAATATACTCATTAATAATCTTATAATAATAGGTTAATCTGGTTTACTCTTTAATACACGTATTTTTTGATAATATGTTAAAATAGGTTTAGACTCTAATGGCTGATTGGCACGTGGTCATTTAATCTTAGGTTAATGGATAATGATAATTTCCACCATATATATATATATATATATATATATATATATATGGGAGAGTGGGGTGAGATGCGCCACTTTTTACTTAAACTGATTTGAATGTGAGGCCTTGACAGTTGTGTCTCCAACTAAAATATGTACATATATTTCAGGATGTTGTGCATCCCTGGCAATAAAAACTTTGGATCTGGAATAAACTGTTTAAGAAATATAGCTTTTGGAAAAAAAAGTTGTCTTGTGGCACAACTTGACCCCGGTGTGGTGTAAGTTGTGCCACCAGAGAGAATACCATGGGGTAAATTGTGCCATTGATACATATCTCATAAACTGTAATGCAGTGAAGCAGCAGGCCAGCAGCTATGTGCTTTATTCTCACAAAAGACCCGTGGTGGTTACAATTACAGTATGCTGCCATTAGCCCAACAAAATTATTGGTGAGTTAACTAAGGTATTCGTGAGATGATATAGTTGTGTGTGTGTATGTAAGAAATGAATAATGTGAAATATATTAGTGATGCAGCCTCCCGCTAGCATAGCACCATTAGCATGAGGCCTGTGCTGGCTAGCACCAAAGATATTTCAGTTTCAGCAATGCAATGCATTATGTTATAATAATAATACATAATGTGGAACCGTAATGCTATGCTATAATGATTTAGATAAAGGAAACAAAAATGCATCTGAACTGTTTACTGATTATTTTAATTTTTTCCATGTACATCAACTTGGTGATTAGACAAGATTCTTGGATTCCAGCCCAACTGCTTCATTTGGAGAGGAGCACCCAGGCCTAGCCTGGTGAAGCGATCCCGACTTCCAAAGTCGGAACTTCAATGAAAAGTTAGTTTTTAAGTTCATTAGTTATGACCTATTAAACTAGTATTAACCAACAGTGTTGGGAGTAACGCGTTACAGGAAGTAATGCATTACTGTAATGCATTACGTTTTGCTGTAACGCGGTAATGTAAGGCATTACAGCAAAAAAAATGGTAATATGTACCGCGGTACATAGCTCAGAAAGGTGCGTTACAATGCATTTTAAACCCGAAATTGACTGGTTTGTTGTTTTTATACAAATTGGCCAACACCGCGAGTTTCGCAGGGGAGAAAAAAAAACACGCTAATGTTACTGCTAGAGGAGAAGAAAACTCGATTTGCTGCTACAATTGATTCCAAAGATGCGCTAGCCTACTGGCTTCCGTCTCACTGCCCAAGTTATTGAAAACTTTTGTGGTGTTTGGAGACTCTGACGTGAAAGCACACACTCTGTGCTCAACGAGCAGCGGGTGCTGCCACGAGCCCCTCCCCGTCTAAGAGCACTCGGAGGCGGTCAGTCTCGGAGCAGCCCCTCGGAGCAAGTCCCTGCCTGCTGTCAGAGCAGAGAGGTGACACACCTCCGCGTCCAGGCTGCAAATGAATCGCGCTGTTGTTAGGTGCGAAATCGGAGATAGTGCCACGAAGCTATTTATGCTGAAGCGGTATTGCTGGATTTAGGAGTTATTTAGAGATATGGCAAGCAAAAAGTTGACGAGTAGGGAGTTGGTGTTCACTCTTTCTACGGCCCAGGTCACGGTGCGTCCATGCGCAGCAGTGGTGCAGCCATGCGACGCAGCATTATATATATATTAATATTATAATATTGTAATGATAATAATGATGATAATAGTAATAATGCAGAATAGAAGAAAAAAGGAAACAAAAATGGTGGTGGGTAAAAAAAAATCATAAAAAACGCCTACTGTTTACATGAGTTTTGTGGTGTAGTTCTAGTTCTAGTTTGCAACTGTTGGCTTACAACAAAGTGGACATCATTACAAATGGATGGAGGGGTGAATCTGATTAAATAATTTCAACTCTCTTTCAAAATATCAGGTATTTCATGGAAATTACATAATAGCCTACAACATGGCCGCCACCATATGACGTCATACTATGCTAATTAGATGGGAAAATTTACTCCCCAGAAAAGCTTTAGGTCATTCTCAATATTTGTCTCATTTACACTTTGTCTCTATCTCAAACCACATTCAATCCAGAGCCTTCTGAAATTTAAGTGTCAAAATCTAATATTTTTTAAAATAAAACCCGGCGCCTAAAGGGTTTGCTTTGATGCAAATTATGAAATCTTAACATAACGGCGGCAATGATGGTGCGTAAAGGACAGCGCAGTTGGCAAGCTCTCCTCAGTACTAAAAGTGCTGCAGCAAAAAAGTCACAATAAGAGTTGATCGCTTTGTCGATTCATGCCTCTGACACACACATCGACTCCAAACATAATGAGTGGATGCTTTGAATTAGCAAAGGAGATATATTAAGGCTACTATTGT
This sequence comes from Hyperoplus lanceolatus, assembly GCA_026929865.2. Taxonomy (NCBI): domain Eukaryota; kingdom Metazoa; phylum Chordata; class Actinopteri; order Uranoscopiformes; family Ammodytidae; genus Hyperoplus; species Hyperoplus lanceolatus. Next base: position 56,926 of record CM049397.1, read on the forward strand.
TATTATAAAATGTCACGCAAGAGAGACGATAAACAAACATAATGGGCTGTTATCATTTAGATTAGATGGCAAGATGATAAGGCAGATTCTTTGGAACAACTAAAAAAGGCAAAAGTTGATGATGATGTGAACAACTTGTTTGTGCTTTTAAGTCGCCAGAACGCAAGAAACAAATCTTTGAGGCTCAATTTACTTTTTCAATCTACAGTAGTAGGCTCTAGCTCTATTGATATTAATATAGGCTAAAGAAATACCTAAAGATACAGTATTTCTATTATAAAATGTATTGCACCATGAGCCATAACTGTGACCATTATATTATATAGCATAGGCCTACTTGTGTGAGCTGCATTGAACACAAGAAGATCTATTGAGAACACCAAATCCATATTTCATGTTATTTTGGTGAAAGTAATGCAAAAGTAATGTAAAAGTAGTGTAATGCCTTACAATTCAAAGACAGTAATATTGTAATGTAACTAACTACTTTGAAATGCCAGTAATAAGTAATAAATACCGCATTACGCTTTTGAAGTAACTTGCCCAACACTGTTAACCAACTTGTAACACGATGCTTTAATTACAACCCTTATCCTCATTAAAGAGCTACCCCTACTCTCACGGCTTCTGCTGAGAGTCTCACCCGGGCTCCTGGCGGTGAGCTCGCGGGATCTTAACTACTAGACTGCCTGGGATTCTCTTAAATAAATAAAAAGTGTTATACTTAAACCCACGGTGTTCAGCGTTTCACTTCTTCTAAACGTATTCTTCTGTTTTATGAATCCTGTTTAGGTGTGAAATGTAACACTATATTTGATTCAGATAATCATTCACCACTTTTAGGCAGAAGATATCCTTCACAAGTTATTTGTTTCAGTGTTATGCAGCCTATGCTTTTTAACCCCGCTTCCTAAAAACAGAACATATATACTATTTCAAGATTTAAAACGCATGCGTTAAATCCGGGAAGGAATTAGAGCATATTCTCTCCTTATAGAGAGGTTAGTTTTATGAGGTTGTGCGTGTGTTAAATCAGTAATGTGCCGTAGTATGGAATCAAAGTACTTACCTCCCCAGGGGGGAAACAATCTCTTTGTAAAAAAAACCTATACCTAAAGTCCTTCTGTTCCAGCTATAAACTAATTCACAACTGAGGCTTTACAACATTTAAGGGATTTTATTTACAAAATACAAGAGAGTATAGAAATATTACATAAAATGGACAAGAAAGGAAAAGAAAAGAGGTTAATATGCCCGTAAACTCATCAAATGGAGTATTTTCTCCTAGTAGATGTTTTCTTGGTATTTGTTACAATTTGTCAAAGCACAAGACCAGAGTTATTGCATGCTCTCCGATTTTAAACTTGCGCTCTAGCCCTATATTAAATACATCCCTCTGAATCTGTAAAGATGGTAAGGACTTAAGGAAGATTGTTAATGAGTCTAGTCAGTAAATGGGAGACATTGTCCTCCCCAATCTCCGTTACCTCCGATCACCATCCTATCAGACCCCTAGACTAATAATCCCCACCTAAAGTTTTAGAATTTTACCAAGTCATCTGTGTTTCAAGAGTTTCAAAGAAGTGTTTTAAAAGACTCTGCCTCTAAGTTCTTCGAAGTCCAAAATCTTTCAGAGTATTTTGGACTCACAAAGTTTTTCTAAGTGTTTCTTCTGCCTCCATGGTTGAAGACAGATAGAGTCTGCTGGAACAGAGTAGTGCCTGCAAAAAGTGGCCCAAAAAAGCCTTGTCCTGCTTCAAACAGGCTCTTATATAGTGAACTGAAAACCAATGAGACTTGGGAGAGGGAGGAGTGACAAAGGCACAGCTGCATGGGGGACCCCGGTAGCCCCCTTCCTCTGGCCATCACGGGGGAGACAGGTAGCCCCTCTTCCACTACTCCTTACTACTGTATGATCATATAAGGTCCTTCCCCCTACTTACTTCCTATGACCCTAAGGCACCTGCTCGGGGGAGCCAGATAGCCCCCCTTCTCTCTTCAACTTTAACCTAATGAACCTTCACCTTCTATTCTGTTTCATTAAAAATATCCTACTTTTACCTATGACAAAAAGATATACAAATGTCACAAGATATGCACAAGTAATAAGTTGCATCAAGGTCACCTCACTCAACACTGGCTCCGCCCGCCCGCCTACTTCCGGCCAAATTTAATTTTCCCTTCAGTAGTCAGTCCGGGTGTACAGCGCATTTACCAGATTCTCCGGAGAATCTACAATCGTCCAATCAGCGAACAGAGCGAGTGACTGAGAACGCTCCAGTTTCAGTTGAATGCTGCGTTCCTTTATACTCGGAAGAAGGAGATTTCCGACTTGGTTGTTCCGAGTTCCGACCTGTCTGTGTTCCAGTGCATCTGCTCGCGAAAGTATGGACGCCTAAAACCTTTCTCGTCCAAATAACTAAACGTTAGGCTCTAACAAGTTACTGATGCCAGGCACAGGTAGATTCATTGACTACAATATGTAATGAAGTCGGAAATTTCCGAGTTCCCTGTCCAACTGGAAGGCACCATCAAAAGCCGGCTCATGACACACGTGATGACCAAACGTGATGCGATTGGTTGGCTAATCCAGAGTGGCACTGGGCAGATCCAATAGTTTTAAACTTAACAGACACCTGCCTCCAAGTGAGTGAACGTTTGCCAATTACAGCACTTCCAGACCCTCTGTACAAATGAAATGAAGTACGATGGTCTGGTTGGACCAGGCTAACCCAGGCCTGGAGTGGCCAGCAAACCCAAGAACTGGATCTAAAGAGAGCGAGAGATTATAAATGAGGGTCACCCCTCAACTGATCTTTCGAGTACAAATAAAGGTTAAATTAAATACATATGTGTTCATTCAAATAACAGTGATAGGGCCAGGTTAAACTAGTGTTTAGTCACAAGAGAGTGATCATTATTTTGTTTTATCTTTAGTCCATAATTAAAAATGGAACTGTTATGTTCTTTGTGTATTTTATTTTTGTTTATGTTGCAACAATGATATATACACTTCAAGAAAGAGAGAGTAGAAAATACATATTTACCTGTTAAACCTAACTGTTGAGTCAGTGTGTTTCACCATTGCTGTTAGTAATCCATTTCCTCCTGTTTGTTACTTTCAGAGAAAATCATTAAACTGGATATAATTTGTTGAAGAAACTATTTTGGAGTTCTTTGACGGTACTCATGTCAAATGTGAGAGCTGTGTTTCCAAATAAAACTAAAGATTCTAAATAAAATAACATTTTCTTTCTTTTTTAAATTGTGACTGAATTATGTTGATAACAGATTGTTGTCATGAATTGATTTCCAGTTGGAAATATGTTAGTATGTTTAATATTGTTATTATAGAGAATGTACACGGGTCACAAAGAGCAATGTTGATTGATGGATTGTACTTAGGTAATCCTTATTCAGCACTATTTTGCATTTATTAAGTGTAACAAGTGATGAATGGTTCCCACTTTACAATAAGGGTCACAAATAACATTAAGAAATGGTTAATTATGCTTAAGTGATGCTTAATCAGCACTAGTATGCCTTTATTAGGTGTTAATTCATGAGAAATGGTTCTCACTTAACAATAAGGGTCTCAAAGTCCATTGGTAAATGGTTAATTACACTTAAGTAATGCCTATTATGGTTAATTATGCTTCAGTAATGCCTATTCAGCACTGGTGTGCATTTATTAAGTTACTTAATGGATAAATGGTTCCCACTTTACAATAAGGGTCACAAAGAGCATTAATAAATGGTTAATTATGCTTAAGTAATGTTAAAAAATTACATTTGTTAACAGTTAATTAATGCTTATTATTATATTAATCAACTGCTGGTTCAAGCTTAATTAATGGGTGAACTAAGGTTAATATAGGATATTTATAAACAGTACATAATGTAGTAATTAATACCTTAGTTAACATGAATACCATCAGTAAATGCTTACTAGACACATTAGTTAACAGTTAACTAATGGTTAGTTAAACCTTATTAAGCATTAACTAACCATTAATTAATGTACCCTTATTGTAAAGTGTTACCAACAAGGGTACTAACAAGTCTGTGTCATCACCTACTTTTGTTCTGGCAGAGGCAATGGCTTTGGACAATGAGCACATCTGCATCATGCTTTGCATGGTTTGTGATACACCATTTTTTGTCTTACAAGTTTCTTGAAAATGAATTGTAATATGCAAATGAGCTATACACTAATCAAATACAGGCTACCCAAAATATATCCGCATAGGCTTAATTTAAACCTTTACTCCTACCACATTAAAACTTTACACAATGAAAGTCTACATGAAAAGTAAAACATTTGTATTAGAATTTAACCTATAATGTTCAAGGCTTTCCAGAAGGGGTTGGTCGAATGTCAGAACAGGGGTCACATCATACTGCAGAGCTTGAGTTGCCACAAACCTCAATGTTGAGTACATGAAGGATTCAGGAGTAGTGATGTCTTCCACAAAACATCCAGCTGTGATGTTTTGTTATCTGCTTTCTAATGTGTTTTATGTATTTTAATCTTGCCCCTGTAAAGCACTTTGAATGGCCTTGTGTCTGAATTGTGCTATATAGATTGCCTTGCCAGCAACAGAGCCAGTGGCTGATACACAATAGGTTCACGTATAGGAGGAATCATAAAGTACTTAATGTGTATGCGACCAACCGCAGCAATATCTGCAGCAGTCATTTGAATCTTTAAAGGAAAAAATTAAGCCTATGCGGATATATTTTGGGTAGCCTATATGTGATTAGTGTAGGAGAGAGTGGCCTAAGTTGTGCAACTTTTCACTCAAAGTGACTTTAAAGTAAGGCCTTGACAGTAAAGTCTCCAACTCAAATATGTACATATATTTCAGGGTGTTGTGCATCCCTGGCAATAAAAACTTTGGATCTGGAATAAACTGTAAAAGAAATATAGTTTTCTGAAAAAAAGTTGTCTTGATGCCCAACTTGCCCCCGGTGTGGTGTAAGTTGTGCGGTTGGAGAGAATACCATGGGGTGAATTGTGCCATTGCTATATATCTCATAAACTGTAATGCAAGACAAATCCATTAGACAATTACTTATTTAAGGTTTATTTAAAGTAAATAGTTGACAAAGATTGAAGGACAATTTTCTTAAACAAGGCCTAGCAGATCTAATGGTTTTACCTGCAAAGCTCACAATGACAAAGTCACCATCATCATCTTTCTGGCCATCTGAACTCTCATCAGTGGTGTCGTTAAGTGGAATTGAGATGTCACTCTCTTCTGAGCTACTGTAGACAATCTAGGGCTGTCAAACGATTAAAATTTTTAATCAGATTAATCACAGGATTCTGTGGATTAATCACGATTAATCACGATTAATTTTACCATTTGAAATATGCTTGAAAAATTCAAATTTTCTCTATATATTGTTGTATGAACGGAAAGATAAAGGACAGGAGGTGGATATGTACATTTAAAATTAGTATTGTTATTAATTAAAAATCCAAATGATGGTTTGAATACTGAAAATAAATTTAAATCAAATTAAAATATATACCTACCACACCATAATTCAATTGGTCTGTCTCTTTACTATGTCTTTGGGCAAATATAAGCTATATAATGGCATTTATTTTGTGAATCTATAGGTTGTGCATTCTTGAATACAACTTGATTACAGTCCGCGGTGTGTGTGTGTGTGTGTGTGTATACGTACGTACGTACGTACGTACGTTTGTACGCGCGAACACGTCCTAGGGGACTGTTCATTTGTACCAGGAAGCCGACGTTATGTTGTCTACTCACACACACCTCTGAAAACTGCAGACGTTTGTGTCCTCGCGCGCTCTGTTGAGATAGGTAAGAATATTGCAACTTTTCATTGTACATATCTTGTTCTTAGGAGAATGTGAAATGTATATTTCTTGTTTTCGTAGGGAAAAGTATGATAATTTTAATAAGACAAGTAAGGCAAGGTAACAAGTGACCTTTAATATTAAGGTATAATCACTAAAAGTTATCCTGAAATATATACATAATTGTGAATTCATAAGGCCTCTCTGAAAAGGCATGCCTGGGCTTGTCCTGGGACAGGTCAGGGGTGAGAGAGACAAGGGAGGCAGTGGGTCCTTGAGCTGGACACACACACCCTCATCTTTACCCCCACCCTCTCCCCTCCTAATAATACACACACCCACTCTCTCTGTCTTCAGACTATTTAAGGCCAGGGTTTTGAGCAAGAAGGGCTGGTTTTTGGGGAAGTCTTGACTGTTCCACTTTTTTGTTCTTTCAGCATGGACGTAAGACTTAGAAGAAAAACTCGAAAGAAACACTCTGAATCTTTTTCAGTGCAAAATACTTAGAAAAATTGAGGTCAGTTATTTTTTCTTTTTAAGAAGGGGAAGAAGCTCTGAACAAATTCTTCTTTTTTCTGAGAAGTTTGGTAAGGGAACATTTGGGTTACTAATAGGAATTAATTGATGAACCAGGTTTGTGGAATGGCATCGAGTTGAGGTTTTAGACTGTTGAACCAACTTTTCCTGACTATTTGTGTTGCAAAATCACCAGTGTTATAAGGATTTGAAGAAATTCAAATTTAAATGACTTTGGTGAAAGCTCGGCCATTTACTCAAGCTATTGAAGCTAGCTCATTAAATATGTCAAGAGATCCTGAGCTACGTTTCAATTGGTTCTATCTGATATGGGCGGGCCAGAGCCCTATGTATGCAGACAGACAAACAGACAGACAAGTAGAGCCCTATGGTGCTCTGGGGCGGACATAACCGGATGATGACAGTGCGCCGTCGAAGCCGTGAAGGTTAACAGAGATGGCTGCGGATATGTTGTTTGAGTTTGAGACGGCTTTGGCCTCGACCCTTTACAATTTGGAAGACGGCACTCAAATCTTTCATTAGCAAGTAAGATGAATGTTCTGTTTTGCCGACCGACCACGGCAAAAGTTAAATTTAACAGTTAACCCCGCTGTTCGCTAAACGAACGGGGCTTAATATGTCACCTTGTACATTTCTCTGATTGGTTGTAGTGCTATCAAATTGTGTGCAGTGGCATTTGAAGAGACAAATCTAATTCATGACAGGCACCTGTTGTACCCCTGCAGGTAAGCCAGGCAGTTTTTCAGGTTAGAGGCCAGTCTAAAAGCAGCATTGCCATCACCCATTGGCAGTAAGATGATAAGTGTGGAGCTCATGTGCATATTCAAATTCATTTAAAAAGAAACTTGTAATACAAAAAGGGTTACTTCTCAAGTATACTTTTACTATATAAAGTTTTATTGTGGTAGGAGTAAAGGAAAAAATTAAGCCTATTTGGGTATATTTTGGGCATGTACAATTAGTGTATAGCTCATTTGCATATTAAAATTCATTTTCAAAGAAACTTGTAATACAAAGATTTTTAATTTTCATGGATACTTTCATTGTGTAACTTTTCATTTTGATAGGACTAAAGGAAAAAAATAGCCCTATTGGGATTTATTGGTGTCTCGCCTTATTAGCACACATCTTGGATTGATGAGAATTAAACATATTTCCTCAACTAGGATTTCTTAGGACTTTTAGTATGTTGTTCTGGACACCTCATAGAAATCATCTGAGCTGAAAAAAAATCTTTTACAATTTATTCTATTTTTGGCCCCAAAATGCCTTACTTTGCCTGGCCTAGTGGTGTTGTTAATGGAATGGAGATGTCAGTCCCTTCTGAGCTACTGTAGACGATCAATTTATTTTTGGTGACCAGAGTATACAGCCATGCCACTGGCACAACTCTCAGAAATGTACTTTGCACTAGCTGCTCCGTGCTTGTGGAACCAACTGCCACCTGACAAATGTGATTCCCCCTCCATTTCTGCATTTAAATCAAGGCTCAAAACCCATATGTACCCTTATGGCTTTTCCTCCCAATTAACTATCTTACCTCTGCACTACTATCTTTGTTTATATGTGGATGAATGGGCTTTATGTCTTTTATTTTTGTTATTGTTATTTTACCTTAATTGTTTACTTACTGAATGCACTATGTACAGCACTTTGGACAGTGCAAACTGTTATAAATGTGCTTTTATAAATACATTTTACTTACTTATTTACCTATAACTCACCTAGGCCCTTTGGCACAAGTCACCCCAACCCCAGAATTTTGGACAATTAGCATGATGCAGCAGTTTAGGGCTGACATCGTGCTAACTGTATAGACTCAAAGTGTAGCATACTAAAGCACTAAAATATGTGTCAAATGTTTTCAAACTTGTCTATAATTTTTCAGACACAAAAATCAAAAAACCTTGATTATGGAAATTTTACTTTGAAAGGCAAAACACAGCTTTCTGAACTTAAATGTGCTTATATCGTATTCCTTGTGTATCCCTTCTTTACAGGATGAGTCAAATGGATGGCTCTTCTTAATTATATGGTCACATTTCCAATTTCTTCCACGGTTTTCTAGAAACAAGGGGTGGCACAACTTCTCCACTGGCACAACTCAGGCCACTCTCCCCTATATAGATATATTTTAATTGATTTTTTTTCTTTATTGATTTTGGTTAATTATGAATCGATGAAAATCGCAGGAGATAGTGTAGTGTATTTCGTTATGACACATTCTAAGATTACTGATAATCAGGAGAGGAGCAGCTCTCGTGGGTATATGTGTGTGCAGGATAGGAACGTGGATTGCTTAAGTTGAGGAAGCCAGCAGGCTGATCTGCAGATCATTCAAATTGTACACAATAGAGGGCTCCGAGAAGGTCCTTGGTGGGGGAAATTTAGGACAGTTTGGTGAAGATCTAACGGCTAGTTTATTGGCCCCTGGCTAAAAGGATTGTCCTAAAGTTACTGAATCAGACTTCCCGGCCCCAAATGGCATAGCACCTTCAGGTGATGATTACCCCAGATGTCCTCTGGACAGTGTAGGTCAGAGCTAGTTAGTGTCCACCAATCAGGAGTTAGGCGAGGTGGAGCTTACTGACCTAAGGACCAATCAACTCACTTAGATTTGCAGATTAAAAGCCACCACAATTCAGGAAGAGACAGGTCTTTTAGTATACAGGAACTCTTCATAGCTTTTTATTTTATGCATGTACCTCTATTAGTTTTTTTTGGCTACAAACACTTTAACTTTTTATTGGCTTCGTTTTGACTGCAGGATGAGTTTTGTTGTTTAAATAAAAGAATTGTTCCTGAACACCTCCTCATCTGCCTCAAACTGCGTCTTCTTTCATCAACCCACTACCAACGCCGTTTTTCTGAGTAAAGGCCGGAAAATATACTGCAATAGGAATCCATATTTACACTACTTCTGAAGTAGCACGTTCAATATCTCGGTCTTAGGGAACCTAATGTAACAGAGGCTACAGATAAAAACTAGCCTTTTGGCTAAATCTGGCATATTTACAGAATGTTCATATGCACTGTCCCTGTCAAATAAAATAAAGATTAAAGATAAATCCAGGGAACTAAAACATAAATCAATAAGTGGCACTTATCAATGGTCAATATTTTATTCCAACTATAACCAAATCTGTAATATCTGTAAAATTGAGTAAGCAAAATGTTGCAAGTAACTAAGTGTTTTGATTTCTCATTTTCTCTTGAAGCTTTAAACATTGGGATTCGACTGACACATACAGTATGTATATGAGCAACTTGCTTACTTCAGACTAGTGTGTGTGTGCAGTATATTCTTTGTATATTTTCACCTTGATTCGGCTGACAGCCTCCTGTGCCTGCATCATGCGGATGTTCTTAGACGGGGTCTTATCCGACAGCAGCTGGGTGGAGCCCAGGTAGTTGGCTGCAAAGATGATCCCATCAATCAGGTCCTGTGGATCACATGGACCTGGGACTAAAGGAAGGAAAGTAGATTGGTCTCACCATATAACACAATGTTATCCCTCACACTTTGAGATTAATATAGTAAGTTGCAATGTAATATTTTATGTTAACTGATCATAGCTTCCAGTTGAAAAAAATAGCTGACTTTAACTAACACCAGCAATATGGAAAGGTAAAACTTAAATACATATGAAATAATGAGTGCTTTCAGAATCCGAAATACTTTATTGATCCTCAGGGCAGAAATCAGTGAATTCAGGTTGTGTTTTAGCCCGTGAGATGTCTATCATTGCTGACTGAGTTAAAAAAGACTATATAATCCATAGTTTGTTAATCTGATCATTCGCACCATAACCCACAATTCTTTTTTTAAACCTGCGCTGCAAACAACTGTGAGTGATCCAGAGGGCATCCCCAATTAAGTAGACATAGGCAAAAACTACAGGCAGAAAAGAGTGTAAGACACAGACAGACAGACACAGAGAGAGAGAAATACCTTTTTTTAAATAAATATAGTTTCAGGTTTTAAATGACTTGAGTCATCAGTGACTTTATTAAGCTGAATTTATCAAACACATTGTGCCAGCCGAGACTCATGGAAAGAGAACATGGAATCTATCTCAGCTTAATATCATGACTTTAAAGCACTAAGTGACTTGCTTTAACCAATGTTCTACAGTCAGAAACTGACGGATCACAAGAAGTCTCAGAACTCTGATGAGAGAGGAATCCTGATTGTCAGTCATCTAAACAATTTATCAACGAGTTAAAAAGTTACAACAATAATGAGGTCTTTCTAAGGGGCAAATAAAGTAGGTCATGCTGGGGTCGCTCGTGGTGTAGTGGTTAGAGCGCCCGCCCATAGAGTCTCAGTGCACAGAAGCAGCAGACCACGGGTTCAGACAGGCCCAGATCTAGACATCGGAATTCTAGGTACATGCCTAGGGCCCATTAAAGAATTACTCCCCCGGTGGAACCATGAAGGTGTATTGAACTCTATGCTCTTATGTAGTATAAATGTGCAAAAAGGAAGGAAACGCCCACTCGGCTACAAAACTAGCCTAGTCTTCAAGCTCTGAAGCTAAATATTCTGGGCAAGAAGAGGACACTCTAGACTTTTCTAATGCACCACCTCCTGCAGAACGCACTCGCGTACAGGTAAGACTTTCAACCTATTAGACTGACTGACTAACTGTCGTGTTTTATGGTGATTTCAGAATCCGATGTCTACAGTCTCCCACTCAACTGCAACCAGTGCCCAAGGAGGCTGCAGTGAGCTTCACAGAGAGGATATCAGACCCCTACCTCCGCAGCATCCCATCTAAGGCTATGCTAATACTATGTCCTCACACCTCTAGACCTATTGTAAATATTTTTTGTTTGTAGCTCATCCTTTATATCTTATCTTTATCATGTTCGTATATTGGACATTTTACTTTTAAGGAGTGTCTCAATGTGTGTTACCTGGTTTCTATACCATTGATCATGATGTCATAGGATTTTGCTTTGTAAACAATAAAATATCTTATGTTGTTGCATCTTACCTTGGACTCCTCCTGTCTACACCCATGTTCACCATTACAGACTTGTTAGTTAGAGGCTGAACAATAGTTACTGATTTTGATGCACATATTATTGTATGTCATGTTGTTTTTAATCTACAATTTATGAGGTAAAGGATGTTATAAAATCACAAGGATGCAAGGTAGGTCCAGCATACTGACAAAATCACAGGAAAAAACACAGATAAACCAGAAAAATAACTAAGCTATCGAATATATTACAATGAAGTACTTCAGGTCACATTTCTATATTGATAGCATATTTTTTTTGCTTATTTATTGAATACATTAGCTCCGCATGAAGTTTGTCCTCAACCTTTTTTAAAACGAGACCATCCACAAGTAATATGGTTGCTCACAGCAATAATAGTGTTAGCGGTTAACTCGTTAGCTTTCAATGTAAACAGCCCGGCAAGCTATTGTTACACTACACACATTAATCAGCTTATTATTTCAACGAGCCTTGGGTGAATATAGTCATGCCATACACCGTTAGAAAGCTTAGATTGTCATGATTAAAACGAGACCATCCACGAGTAATATGGTCAAGGTAAACAGTCCGGCAAGCTATCAACACTACACATTTGCTTATTTATTGTTGAATACAGTAGCTCAGCATCTGAAGATTGTCCTCAACCTTTTACCCCAGTAAAAATGAGTATTTCTCTAATAGTACTCGAGTTGAACAACACTCTGGTTAGTAGACAAACCACATCAACCAACTTGAATTCAAAGTTTTAATGGCACAAATATGAATAACTATTTATCAAAATAAAATGTGTAGTGTGTTGGCTCCAGTCATTCTGGTCACAGCTGCTCTTGTCTCTTGATAGCCACGGTCCTGGGTCTCTCTCTTTGCAGGATTCACGCCAGGAAATGGCATGAATCGGCGATATTGTCTATAAAACATTGAGCAAAACATTAGTAAGGCCAGCTAATTTTAGCCTGCAGTAGCTTACATGAAAAAGAACTGCAAGGTTACGTCACGTTAGTTTTGCTGCCCATGTTACCAAAAATAGGAAAACATAGTGCCAATAAGACATTTTAGAACAGGATTCAAAACTGTAATAAGATATAACACTTGTGCCGTCTTTACGCCCGGGTCAAACCTCATACGTCTGTACACTGCTGCATCTAGACTAGCTCGCAGCTTTTTCCCCCCCACAGTCAGTGTCTCGCTGCTTTTAGCAGCCTGTTGCTACATGAGTTTTTCTATGATAATTCCCATTAATAAAATGCTGTGTAGCTGCTCTGATCTGCTAACACAAGCGCCGGGGAAAAAAGAAATGCAAACGCAAGATGTGTGGCGGTGATGAATGAGTAAAAATAAAAACTTACTTTGTTGTGGTCGACGTTCGTCTCTTCCCGCAGCCTGTGGCTGGCGCCTCCAGTTCAACTTCTCAATACTGAAATATGTCTCCAGGATCCCTCTGTCCATATGTGGAGCAAAGCTACAGTGAAGTTTCTAACAGTGAAAGCCGCGAACACACCAGGCACAGCGGCAGGGGCACACTCCACAGCATGGAGTAGCTGCTAGTGTAGCTACAGCTAGCTTCTCCACTTTGTTCACTGCAGTAAACATTACAAATCCCCTTCAGGCTTTTCTAATGGAAAATTTCCTTCTGCCATGATCGGTGTTTCGGCTTCTCGCTTAGCGGGGAAGAAACATGGCGGACATTCTGTTTACATCTCGTGAGGGAGGTCCCGCCTCCCTCATTCCTTATTGGTTGGCATAAAAATGTGCGGAACTAGCAGTCTGTAGTCCACGGGCCCAACATAGCGACATGGGGATGTCGCTATGTAAAATGTGGGGTGTGGAATATCAGGACAGCTGGGCCAAGTGAAGAGTGAGTCAAGACAAACCTCTTTCCTTACATTATAATAGCCATTTTATAATAATAATAATAATAATAATAATAAATTTTATTTATAATGCACTTTATATTCAAGAATCTCAAAGTGCTTAAAAAGGGGGGAACCTCAAAGAAAGTTTAGCCAAATGCTCTTTTAAAGAGATGAGTTTTGAGGTTCCGTTTAAAAAGAGCTGTAGTCTGTGGGGCCCTCAGTTGGTCAGGGAGAGCGTTCCATAGTCTAGGAGCTGCAGCAGAAAAGGCCCGATCACCCATGGTGCACAGCTTTGTATGTCGGGTTTGGAGGGTGTGAGTGGATCCTGAACGGAGTGTACGTGAGGTTGTCGGGGGGGTGAGGAGTTCCTGAAGGTAAAGGGGGGCATGTCCGTGAAGGCACTGGTGGGTGAGGAGGGAGACCTTGTACTCAATTCTGAGTGAGACAGGGAGCCAGTGCAGTGATTTCAGGATGGGGGTGATGTGGTCGTGCTTGCGCACCCTCATCAGGATCCTGGCAGCACTGTTCTGAATGTACTGGAGCCTCTGGATGCTCTTGCCAGGGATCCCGATGAGGAGTGCATTGCAGTAGTCCAACCTTGAGGAAACAAAGGCATGGACAAGCTTTTCTGCATCTGCCAGGGTGAGTGTTTGACGGAGTTTGGCGATGTTCTTGAGGTGGTAGAATGCTGTCTTACAGAGGTGTTTGATGTGGGTGTCAAAATTGAGTTGAGGGTCCATTTTAACACCAAGGTTGGTGACAGATGTGGAAAGGGGGATGTTTTGGCCAGAGAAGGTGATATTGGTGATGGTTGGGGAGCGGAGCTGATGTGGCGTGCCAACAAGGATGGCTTCTGTTTTGGAGCTGTTTAGTTGTAGGAAGTTGAGCTTCATCCACGCCTCTATCTCCTCCAGGCAGGTGGTCAGTGTGGATGTTGGCAGAGGGGCAGAAGAAGTGGGGGTTGTCCTGATGTAGAGCTGTGTGTCATCAGCATAGCAGTGGTATGATAACCCATGCCTGCTAATGACACTGCCCAGGGGGAGCATGTACAGTGAGAAAAGGGTGGGGCCCAACACCGAGCCCTGGGGGACACCGCAGGTGACGTTGTTGGTGTGAGATTTTGCTTTGCCCAGGGCGACGTGCTCAGTTCTGTCAGTGAGGTACGAGGTGAACCAGTTTTGTACGTTTCCTGATAGTCCAATGGTGTATTGCAAGCGGTGGAGGAGAATAGTGTGGTCAACCGTATCAAAAGCAGCTGTTAAGTCCAGGAGGATGAGGAGAGATGGGGAGCCGGTGTCTGCTGCCATCAGGAGGTCATTTGTGACCCTTACCAAGGCTGTTTCTGTACTGTGGCCATGGCGGAAACCAGACTGGAATTTTTCAAACTGGTGATGTTGTATGAGGTGATCCTGAAGTTGTGCTGCAACTGTTTTTTCCAGAACTTTTGACAGAAATGGGAGATTTGAGATGGGCCTGTAGTTGGAGAGGACTTCTGGATCAAGGGTAGGTTTTTTTAATGTTGGTCTGATGACAGCAGTTTTTAACGCAGATGGGATATGGCCGGCGAGGAGGGAGTGGTTTATAATTTTGGTGATGAGCGGAGAGACGGCAGAGATGTTGGCCTTCAGCAGAGCTGTAGGGAAGGGGTCTAGTGCACAGGTGGATGGCTTCATTTTCCTGATGACGTCCTCCACCTCTTCCTGTGTGATGCTGGAGAAGGAGCAAAGGGTCTGGACAGAGTCAATCGGTGGGTCAGCAGTTGGAAGGGGCAGGACAGCAGTGGAGGAGAGTTTTGAGCGGATGTTATTTACTTTTTGTTTAAAAAAGTTGATGTGCATGTTGCACCTCTCCTCAGTGGCCTCAGATTGGGATGGTGAAGGGGGTTTAAGAAGGTGATTTATTGTTGAAAAGAGTTGTTTGGAGTTACCCGGGCTATTGTTAATGATTGTGGAATAGAACCTGGACCGTGCATTCTTCAGGGCATCAGCATATGCCCTCCTGTGTTCCCTGTATGCCTGTTTGTAGACAGTCAGACCGGAGGCCTTGAGGCGCCGCTCAAGGACACGCCCAGCCGCCTTCATTGTACGTAGCTCACTGGTGTACCAGGGTGCGGAGCGCGAGAAGGAGACTGACCTCGATGTTAAGGGGGCGTGGAGATCCAGGAGACTGCTCAGGGACTGGTTGTATAAGTCCACTGAGTCAGCAATAGAGAGGAGTCAGTTGAGCCAGAGGAGAGATGTTGAAGGTCCAGGGCCAGTGCGTCCATGTTGATATTTTTCAAATTCCTGAAGTGGATCTGCCGCTTTGGTTTGGTGTGGGGGGAAAGAAAAGGGAGCTCCATTGACACAGCTTTGTGATCCGAGACGCCGAGATCATAAACCTGTAGGTTGCTGATGGGGGCGGAGTTAGAGATGACCAAGTCAAGTGTGTGTCCTCTGGAGTGTGTGGGGACAACAACATGTTGTTGTAGGTTGAGGGAGTCTAGCAGCTGAAGAAAATCAGCAGCGGGCTGGCATGAGGGAGTGTCAACATGAATATTTAAATCACCCAGGATGATGGTATTGGCAGAGGTAGTACAGAGTGTTGTGAGGAGATCAGACATTTCCGGGATGAAAGCAGAGTTGGGTTTTGGGGGCCATATATGAGGAGAACAGTCATGGGATGGGGGGGCTTACATGTGAATGCGAGACACTCACAGGAGGAAGTTGTAGGCAGCGGCATGAGGGACAACTCCAGGTCCTGTTTGTGGATGACAGCTAGGCCACCATGATAGAACGCCGGTTCCATATGGGGGAAGTGTTCCTTTAATATAAAGACAACACGTTATAAAGCATCCTGCTTAATTTAACCTTGGCTTGATTGCAAGACGGACACAATGCCTACACTACACCTGAGGAGAACAAGGCCACTTCGCCCATACAGTATGTTATTCATCTTCTGCACCCAAAAAATCACCAACTTTAACTCAATAGTAGCAAAACTGTCAGGATCGCATAGCCCTGTCCAGGGTGCTGATCTGGCCTCTGGAGCAGAAAAGTATGTCTGTTTCTCCCTAGCGCACAGCAGAGGGAAGATCAGCTATAATTCAAATTAATGTGTGTGAATATAAACCAGTGGCTTATATTCACACACAATCCCTTCCTGGGAAAGGCTGGAAGTGTGAATTAGGCTTTACTAACTTAGTCCGATCGCTGTTTTTTCACACGAGCCAGTTATCTTTTTTATTAAGAGGCAGATTGAGGTTCGAACCGGGCACAGCTAGTGCACGGGAACAGCACTCTTTTCACTCCAAGTGAGGAAAATAGAAAGTTTGCATGAGTTGAAATTCGCATAGGCCTACACTATTGATAGTGCTTCAAGATCAGATCATCATTGAAGTGTTTGTAACGCAAGAGGGACGATATACAGTATATCTGTTGTATATTGTCTATCTATTGGGAAATATTTCGAAACATTGAAATGTTGCCATAATGAGGCGTCGGAATTGCGGCATGGCATATTAGCATAATAATCGCGGGTTGATGTAATTTATTCACCTAATAACAAAGTATCCGTTTGGGGAGGAGCGGGAATATGCAGTACAACACCTAGTGTAATCTTTCCATTTAATCCGGCCCTGGGTTAGGAACCGGCCCGTGGTTGTTTTCTTCATGTCATTCCCCTCTCTGCCCCATTTCATCTCGGTCTCTCTGAAACTGATTTTAAGGTTGACTATGCAACATCTTCATTAAAAAACTAAGTATAGTCACACACAAATAATCCGACTCAATGATCACTTCTGCCTCACTAGAATGTGTTGTGGTGTGTTTACTCACACCACAACACTACTTTCCCCCCTACTTTCCTACTTTATCCAATCCAACTTACAAAAAGTTCTGTGTAACGTATCGCTTATTTAAGCCTGCAAACAAGTCTAGTGCTGCTTCCGCCTCTCACGATGCTGCTGCTGGCACATCCGAGGGTCATTGCTTGACCCCTCAGCAAGCGCTCTCCCAAAGCTTTCTCTTCTATCGACTCAGGCTGCCTACTGTAAATATATGGGTTTTCAGGTTGATGAAAGGTGCAATTTAAAAATTAGATATTTAAAAAAGGGTGATGTTTATGAAAAAAGTTTGTATTCATTAAAATTATGGAAACAAAACATGCAAGAATTAAAACTCCCACACAGCAACAATCAAAGTCGATTGTGTTCTACTGGGTTTAAAAAAATAATTAATTTGATTTTTTTCCCTTACAATTTTACTACTTTTGTCTGAAAAATTCCTTAATCAGTGTTTCTGTCAGCAGAAATGGATATTCAATTCAGAGATACTGTGATATTTCATCAAGTTCTGAGGTGTCTTCACGAAGGTGTTGTAATGGGTGCAACCTGCGTTCCCATCTTCGTTAAGACAACTCTATTCCAACACCCGGTGGCGAAACACTGCAGTGCACCCTCACCTTTTTCAAACGCTCCATTCATGTGTCCCTGGACCCGTATAAAACATGGTATCTGCACATTTTTAAAGTTCAAATTTAAAGACATTTAAGACCTTTTTAAGACCTCTAAAATGAAAAAATAATACCAATACCGCGGTAACAGAAATCGACAAACTACACTATACACCGTAAAGGGTTGCATTAAATCTGACTACCAAATATTCAATGCACTTTAGCTAACAACTGCTGTCTAATTACAGAAAATAAAAAACGAAAAGGTCCAACTAGCTGATCTTTTGAGGGAACTATTAGTATCTTTAAAGATGAGCTAGTTGGACCTTTTCAGGTTGAAGATGGCCTCAAAATCCACTCCCAAACCTACTGCCAGTTTCTAGAAGATACTTTCTTCAGTGGTACAGTAAAAGGTCTGCATCTTTCAAGAAGACCATGATTTGTATGCAGGACAATGCTCCATCACATGCATCGAAGTACTCAATTGCATGGCTAGCCAGTAAAGGCCTTAAGGATGAAAAAATAATGACATAACCCCCTTCCTCACCTGACCTAAACCCTATTGAGAACCTGTGGGCCCTGCTTAAACGGGATATTTACAGTGAAGGAAATCAGTACACCTCTCGGAACAGTGTCTGGGAGGCTGTGGTTGCTGCTGCACAAAAAGTTGATCGTCAACAGATCAAGAAACTGACAGACTCCATGAACGGAAGGCTTGTGACAGTTATTGAAAAGAAGGGTGGCTATATTGGTCACTGATTTTTTTTTTTTTTATATGTCGGACATTTTTATTTGTAAATGTTGAGTTGTTTTATTATTCTCACTGTAACAGATGAAAATAAACAAGTGAGATGGGAACATTTTCGTTTTTTTATTTAGTTGCAGAATAATTCTGCATTTTAATAGTTGCCTAATAATAGCAAAACATATATATATTCTTGTAAGAAAGACAAAATCTCACCTTTACTTTCGTAAACATTCAGGTTTAGGTTCTTTAACATTTTGGATTGACCGAGAGCACTGTAGTTGTTCAATAATAAAATTAATCCTCAAAAATACAACTTGCCTAAAAAATTTGCACACAGTGTAAGAGATCACTGTAAAGGCAACCTGAAAACCAATCATTACCACCTTTTCAACCAATTACAGAACTGTATCAATTGGTTTACATTTAGCCTACTGATTAATCGAGTAACAAGAACAGTTTAATCAATTTAGAAAATATGTGTTAGGTGCAGCATACAATATTTTAATTAAGCTAAATTAAAAATGGGATATTTTGGGGGAAGAATAATCCGAATGTTCTTCATATTTTAATTCCTTATTCAATAAATAACAAACTTAGTCCATTAACTTTATTTTTCAGAACTTATGGCAGAAACTATTTAAAAATTGGTTCCACAGGTCAAGGGAGGTTTTTGCAATTTCAAAATCGTATGTTGGCCAACTGTAGATTTACATCCATGCTCACGAGACCTGCGGTAATTTGCGCAAAGTAATTTGTTCTTCATACAGTATTGTTGCAGGCGAGTTGTACTAATTGGCAAAGGAAACGTAGGCTACTATCTGCGATTGATGGGAGGATCGGCAATAGTTTTTATCTAGCTGTCAGAAAGGGAGTGCAGTGTGGAGAGAAAGAAAGTGACAGAAAGAGACCCGAGTCTCACTCCATGAGCTCACGCCAAGTCAACGCGACCTGAATGAGCTGAATGAACGTCTGATGAGCAGCTATTTATAAATATAGATACATAAACATTGTTTACTAAACACAATCAACGTGTTGTGTGATTTGCGACAGTAGCCTACCTATATCAGCAGACGGGTGGTTGCGCACTTACAAGCAGCGGCAGTGTGTGGTCGCGGGTGAAAAAAGCCAGCCAGTCGTCCTCCCTCCACCTCTCACCGAATTTATAATAGCTGGGCATGCATTTCGCTGGGACGTTCTCTCCTTTTTTGCTCTACCGCGGCCGACTTCAAATTCGAAAGCAGGGAACACACATTCTTCTTCTACGTTTTAAATGCGGTACTCAGCCTCAGACGGCCGTACTGCCTCTAGCGTATGTGTCGGACTTGCCGGATATCTTTGAAGTATAGGCTATAAAACACCGATAAAATAAAAACATAAAAATCTAACAATTAAACTAGAAAACTAGAATGAAACAAATAAGGCGAGCTCATTAATTCTGCCCCCGATTAAATTTAATGCCGCCCACCCAATAATTCCAGACTTTTTAAGACATTTAAGGCCTTGAATATTGAAACTTACATTTAATGACTTTTAATGCTTTTCAAGATCCGCGGCAACCCTGCACTATGGTCACTCCACTTTTTAAATAGGTCCATGGTCTCAAAGCGCAAAGATCTTGCAAGGGCAAAACATTTCCTAACCCTAACCCACCTATTATTTCTATCAGCCCACCCTAATCTAACTGGCTAACGCGTCCTGCCAGACTTGGAACTGATGACGTGCCTGTATTTCTAGCTTTTGGAGCAGATATCTATGTAGGCATTTACAGATTTGTCTACACACACAGATCTATGGGTTTTCACATCTGATTATAGACACACAGATTGAGATACACATTCATAAATTCTTTGCTACAAAATTGGCCCCATATGGCCCATGAATGATCTGTGTATGTGTGAATTAACATACACAAATTACCTTTGATTGCAAACAATTATAACCAGGCTTGAACTTACAGTTGCAGTCTTAGCTGTTTTCATGAACAAGATGCTGAAGATTTTACTGAAAATCAAGTATGAATAGTATGTCTTCTGGACAGACAGCATGACGGTTCTTCAATACAGTGCCAGAAACATGAATGGATTCAAAAAGTACGCGCTGAAATTAAGTCAGAACAGAAGACTAGATTGACTTGTAATCCAAACCCCTAAACCATCTCTTGCAGATCAGAGCAAAACCACTTCTACCACCGGGCTTGTTTAGAGGTTGTTGTTGTTGTTGTTGCTGCTGTCCTTGTTTTGCCAAGGGCAGAGGCCTGTTTCAGGTAGCTGGTTTTGAGGCAACCCAGAGTTTGTTCGCTCTGAGTCAGAGGAAACTCTGGGTTTTCCGTTTCAGGTAGCAGGTTCAGCGCAACCGAGAGTCAGTTACTGCGGCAACATACGCCATGGGTCTAACCTGCTCGGTAGGTGGTTAGACCTACCCTGAGTTTGTTTTCACTTTACGCTGCAGCTCCGACTGAAGAAAGAGTGTCACTGTCACACGCGTCCCTTTACAGTTTGAAGCAAAATCACTCCATAGAAATCTCCATCGGGATGTTTTTATCATGTACTGATGATTTTACGTTTGACTGATCATTTATCTGATCAGTAGCCTTGTTCTCAGCCCTCGGTCCGTTCATATAGGCGGCCACCTTACACATCGTGACATGCTCTACATTCAGATTAATAAACCTATTTGTATTGTATGGTTTTTAACGTCTGTGCCACTGAACAGATTTATGTCAGGTGGATTCATGTAACGCTGCGGCTGCACGCGATCGTTACTGTTCACTTGTGCGATCCTAAAGTCACAGACGAGCCTCGTTAAATAGCCTAATATGAATATAAAAATTATATAATAATTTAAACTGTTATCACTTGAGGAAAATGGATCTGGTAATAATTCAGGCTCTTAAATAGAAACTGTCACCTAATGTGTCTGTTTACTGCACAGTA
This sequence comes from Hyperoplus lanceolatus, assembly GCA_026929865.2. NCBI lineage: Eukaryota > Metazoa > Chordata > Actinopteri > Uranoscopiformes > Ammodytidae > Hyperoplus > Hyperoplus lanceolatus. The sequence continues at coordinate 78,274 of CM049397.1, forward strand.
TTAGGCTATAGCTTGCCAACATATTATACAGCGATTAAACACTGTCAGCAATGCTGTGCCGTGCCAGCTTAATACTTTACTGCTGATATGCGTAACTTTTTAAAATAGACTATGGCTTCTCATACGGAAGTGAAATTATTCTCTTCTCCATATGCTCATTCGTTAATATTTCTAACTCTAGTGGGAGGAGCAGTGTTTTTTTTTCTTTTTTTTTGAGAAGTGGAGAAGTGGGAGGATCAATCATTTGTTTCTCCTGTTTCCATGGTGAATCATGTTATCAGCGATCCATTGACGATGGCTTTTACGCACACGCAACACCCAGAGTGAACACGCTCAGAGTTGATTGACCCAACGCTGATCCACTGTTCTGAAACCGAAAACCCGGAGTTGCTTGTCAACCCTGCGCTCTGAGTTGACCAACTCAGAGCGCAGGATTCAACTCAGAGTATGTAAAACCAGCTACCTGAAACAGGCCTCAGGGCTCTGCTGCTGACACAAACACATAGGTGTGCACACGCTCAGTCAGAGAAACACCGGAGGAAAGAAGAACTACATGTGTTACGTTAATGGGCAAGAAAGTGGATTGGTGTGAAAAAAAACTACCACTAATGTAAGTAAGTGTAACAGAGAATGTAGAAGAAATGCAGTTTAATCATGGAGCCTCTGAATTACTGCTTTTATAAGTTAATTAGAAAGGCATTATAAATTATGTTTGACTAGATCAAAGTGCTCTGCGCGCGCTCAACCTCTGGTCGGTGGCAAGTTTGTTGTTACATAGGAGTAGGCAAGGAAATATGATGTTTTTTATATGTAACGTTTGAGTTTGTCAGCATCATCACTTTTGGTGTGCACTTTATGTGGCAGAGGGTCAATGAGGGAGTTGTAAAGGATCCCCGGAGCTGCAAGGTTTGTGATGTTTGAGTTATTTATTAAATTAAAAGATACTGTAGTTGTTAAACAGCAATGTTGTCCATCAGTCAGTCCATCTTGGTGGTCTCACACGAACACTTGTTGCTGGTTTGCCTCTGCTGAAGTCAGTGTACAGCTGGCCGTGTCCCAACACACTGTGGGCAGGAAGATACCAACTCTCTTGTCCTCTTGTCCTGCAGAAGACACAGGGTCAGGTTATTACCAATCAAAAGAAAGTGCAATGTGAAAATGTGAAAATGCAAGATGGATTGTATCTCACCTTTACTGACTGTGACAGCAAAGGCCAAGCGAAGAGGGAACCACCTCTGGACCACAGCGAATGGGAACTCCTAGGCCCGCTCATGGAGAGGCGCCTCCATGGTGCCATTTTCTCCTACTGGGAGCTGGTGTCCCTTCCACGGCCGTCCACTTTTTCGTTACCAGTTGGTTTGTGTTTGTCCTCTAAATGACAAATTGTTACTGGTATTATTACCACCATAACTTTGATCTGTGAAAAAGCAGGTGTAATAATAACCTAGAATAATACTAACCATGTGTGTGGCTGGGCAGCAGAGCACCTCCGTGTGTGTTTAAAACCTGAGATGTTGAGTGGCTGGGAACAGAAATGATCATGGTTGTGTTGTTGAGTTCTTAAACTTGATAATTGTTATTATAAACAAGAAATGTGTGTGTGTGTGTGTGTGTGTGTGTGTGTGTGTGTGTGTGTGTGTGTGTGTGTGTGTGTGTGTGTGTGTGTGTGTGTGTGTATGAGATTCTAGACCTAGTTTAGCCAATGAAAGAAATGTTATAGTATTTTGCATGTATAACGTGCATGGGCAGAATTAAATGTGTTGCATGTCATTACCTGTTCTAAATGCAGACCCATTAAAACCAAACAAAGCTGGATGCATCAAAATTCCAACGTTATATTGTGTATGTCTGTCATTTGTTGTTGGTGTGAAGGCCCCATGACGGACATGCAAGAGAGATGTGTAATTCTGGCCCCCACATGTGTCGCTTTTGTGGGCCCTGGTTTTCCTGTGACCCATGTTGAGCTACTGTTGTTCACATGAATCAGTAGTTATTCAAGTCACTAAGAACTGTTCATACCAAGTTAAAAAGTAATCTTAATCAGTAATATGGGGTTAAGTATGTACAGTTTTAATATTGGGCACATTTTCTGCCTGAAGCTGTGTGTGTGTGTGTGTGTGTGTGTGTGTGTGTGTGTGTGTGTGTGTGTGTGTGTGTGTGTGTGTGTGTGTGTGTGTGTGTGTGTGTGTGTGTGTGTGTGTGTTTTAACCTTGCCAGGGAGATCCGTTTTACACACGTCTGCAGAACTGGACTTTAGGGAGATCCGTCTTACACACGTCTGCAGAACTGGACTTTAGGAAGTGGAAAACTTTATCTTGCCCAGTAGAAATTGCAGCGACACCATTCGGTTGGTTTGTATGTGGCGTGGTCAGCGGCGATAACTCATCTCACAGAGTTGTAATGGCCACGGTTGCTATCTGTCCGTATGCGAGTGTCAAGCTGTTATCCGGTAACTTCTGCCTTTGTTTATATGGCTGTTGGCATCACAGCCGCCGCGTGTTGGGTGAGCATTGTATCTCACGGAGTTGCAATGGTCGCGGTTGTTGTCCTATGCGAGTGTGAAGCTTTTATAATAGGTCCATGGTGTGGGGTGTGAAGCATGGACCTATAAAGAAAGCTGTTATCAGGTAGCACCATCGCCTAACTTCTTCTTCTGCATATTTGGCGGTTGGCACCATAGACATTATAAAGGATAGACACAGCATTGGGCGTTGAGCGCGAGAAATGCGGGCGCCATCTTGGACCGGTCACACGTTCCACTCAGTGTAGTCTGTTTGGCAGGTGGAATGAACTGTCAGCGCATGTAATTAATCATATCTCATTAAATACCAAACTGATTTTCACGCGGTTTTCTTTGCTGCAAAGATCATACACGTAGTTAAGATACAGGGCACAAGTTTCGACGTGTTTTAATATTCATAGTGGGCTTAACAGTCATAGAAGATTCTCATATGATATAAGTAACCAGACGTCCGAGTCACACACTTCGTCCGGGAGGAGATTGAAACGGAGGATGTGTTTCTGCTTGGGGAACATATTGAGGAGACACAGTTTGGCATCGACAAGCACCATTCCGACTTGTTGTCATTGGTTGTGTCTGTCTTTCACAAATTAAGGCTGCACCACATTGCCAAACTCGATCGCCTCGCTTGAATTTCTCTTCGGAGTAAAATGCGATTGTAAGGATGGTTAACTTTATTTTATGCATTTGAGTATTATTGTTTGCTGTTGTTGTTTGATTTTCCCTTAATTTAATACTTTTGATTGCTGTGGTTTTGTATTGAATGTGTTTTTAAATGTACCGCGCTGCAAGGCACGCATTGATTTCCTGTCTGTGTATGAGGAACCAACTCGAGACTAGACTGAACTTGGTATTCCCCCCCTAGTAGGCCTATAGAACATTGGACAACCAAGAAGACTTTGCTTTTAAATAATCCCGTCCTCTTTTAAGAGGCAATTGCCTAACAGGCTTGTGTTTTAAATTAGAGAAATACAACATATTTTTACATGAACACTCATGTTGTCCTTCTCTTTTAATGAGATATTATATACACTGGTTTTTATTTATATTTAATGCCTTCATGGGAAACATCCACCCTTCATATGTACCATGCTCGACTACTCCTCCTAAATTGCCCCGAGCTAACTCCAGTTTAGGAATAACTGCCTTTTCATGTAGTGCCCCTAATTCATGGAATGCTCTGCAGAGCAACCTAAAAATGACTGCTCTTCCTACTCTTGGTTAAGCCCACTATGAATATTAAAACACGTCGAAACTTGTACTTGTATCTTAGCTACATGTATGATCTTTGCAGCAAAGAAAACCGGGTGAAAATCAGTTTGGTATTTAATGAGATATGATTAATTACATGCGCTGACAGTTCATTGCACCTGCCAAACAGACTACACTGAGTGGAACGTGTGACCGGTTCAAGATGGCGCCCGCATTTCTCGTCAGCGCCAATAGGCAGTAGCGGCCAACGAGGCGTCTATCCTTTATAATGTCTATGGTTGGCACCATTGACATATTACAGCCACCGTTTGTCGGTTAAGTAATGTTGTGGTCTACTACCGCCACCCTCTGGAAGGAGGATAGATGGTGAGCAGAACGTTTTAAATCATTAATTTTGTCGCCACAACGTGATTTATTTGTGATTTTCTTTTTTTTCCACTGCTGCCAAATACTGCCCAGACCCCTAGAGAATATTTTGGAAATGTTTGGAAGCATGGGATGCAGTGGTGCCACACTTACACACAAACATACAAAAACACTCGCACACGGCTCCAATTATAGTAGTGGGATTGCCTAAAACCGAGAGACATGATCTTTTCATTAGTCAGTTAACTTAATTGCTACTATATTCTCACCTAGTCAAGCCAACAGTTTTGAGATTATTAACTGTTGAAGTCATTGCTACGTACAGATGCCTTGACACTCCTGCTATACAGTTCTTCTATATCACTGTTCAGACTTTTCTTATTAGTACCATACATAGGAAATGTTTTGATTTCCTCATTTTACGTCTGTACTGATTGTCATTCATTCATTTGTTAAAATATTAATGAGTTTTTATTGGCATCTGAAAACTGCGAAGACAATTAAATATACATTATAATAAGATATACACTATAATATAGTAAAATAATTGATACTCTTGTAAATATTTAAAATGTATTATGCCGTTCACTATTTTCACCTTACCAGTAAAATACTTCTTTGAAATAAAAAAGTATAAATGAAGGAGTATTTTTAATGCATGTGAATAGTCTTGTTTCATATGATGTTTCATCTCTCTTTTCTTTACAGCAGTTTAAGTCAAATGTTTACTTACTTTGGAGAAGTAATCAAACTAGTAAGAATTTTCCATGTCCAATGTTTTTACTTCAAATTGATAGTTTAAAATTAATACTAAGCGTACCTCATTATCACTATCAACTAAAATTAAAAGTATTATATCAATTGTCATCATCTGCGTAGTCTGATGACAAATGTTTGCAGTAAGCCACAATCACTGGCAGCCATGTTAAATGGTCTGCTTCTTCTTGTTATGTTGAAATGAAACAGTATAAGTACATTAACATTGATGGTGAACGGTGTCACACCCACTGTGGCTGCAGGAACTATTGACTGCATTAGTGAGACTTTTATTTTATACCTTTTAAAAGCATATAGATACCGTCCATTTCATGTTAAACTCTATCTCCTGTTGCACCTCACCTTGAACTCTTCCATGCCTCCCTGGTAGACACATTTAATAGTTTGAAAAAGTCCACATCAGAAGAAGAATCACTCACCTTCTACATATGTGGGGAAGGATGCAAGGCTTCTCCTGGACTATGAATACAAACAATGACATTGTTTCAAATATTACATCAACTTGATGTGTATAGTGGAAAGGACAGGCAGTGCAGAGAATATCTAATGAATAGTTGAACACACCTCTTTGCTTGAGGGAGAACATTCAAAGCTGTCATCCTGCAGCAGGTGTCTACTGGAGGACTCTGCTCCGGGAGGAGAGGGTGAGCCTGAATCAGGAGACTGCAGGGAGACAAGACAAAAAGCAGGACACATTATGTCAATTGAAATCCTTATTGAAATCCAGAACAAAAAAACACTTTATTGCAGATATACTATGCGTTACCAAATAAATGTACCTTGTAACGACAACGTATGTAAAAAAATTGCATTATGTAATAAAATTTCAAAATCGTATACATTTGTACTTCATTATGTAATAACAGCTGCATTATGTAATATTCTGCCGCATTTTGTAATAAAAGCAAGTTATAAAATAAATTTCTCCACATACTACAATACAAATTTGAGTGTGCCTGCACTAGCGATGGGTATTGTTTAAATTTGAACGATCATGGTTCTTAACAGTTCCCATTTTCTGATTTGATATTGTTTTTGAAGACAGGCAACATATAAAAAATTAAACCCACAGTCATAAGTCTACTCACAGCTTACGAACAACATAGTTGCTTCTTTTTATTTTCTTCTTTATTACGTGTGCAGTTGACTGATGAATGTAAACCTACAAATTTGCAGGTTTGAGATTGAATGATTGATTAATGAATCGACTTGATTTTGACTTTGTATTCGAGACTTGAGACGGATGACTTGAAAGCACTCAACTTTGTATTAATGAAATACAAAGTATTATTAGCTTTATTCAAGCTATTGGAAAGTAACGTTTTGGTTTTAAAACATGATGCTCGCTAACCTGGCAACCTTCCAGAGTGTGACACACCTGACAGACCAGAAAAGGTCAACGCAGAAGGCAGCCGTCATGGAGGGGCAAATGCCAAATTCGGATTCAAAGATTATAGTGGATCAGCGATGGCAAGGTCTACAGCTCAAAAATGACAGACACACTATTTTTTACTGTAATGCATGTGTCTGTGTGGCGCTCATTGGGCCTCATTTATCAACCATCTGTGGACCAGAAAAGTGGCTGTATTTCCACGCAAACCTCGGCATTTATCAATATGGACGTGAGCATAGGATATGCTCAAATCCCACGCCAGCTCTCAGCTTGTGTACGCAAGTTTGTAAACAGCATGGACTCGCAGTGCAGGCTGTGCCGGGTAGCCGATGACTTTGTTGGACAAATATTAGAAGATAATACAAATTCAGTGTTTGCTCAGACCAAAATAAAGATATTAATCACTTAAAAATGTGAAGCTTTGTTCCGGTTAAGCATGTGAGGAGGAAGAACGCGTCGCGCCGAGGCTCCGGAGCTTTCAATGCTTTTTTATATATTATAACACCACACACTAACTGAAAGCCGTTTTTGGTTGGTTATTGATTTTGTTATTATTTGGTGATGATGGGCCGCAGCAAGCAGGAAAGGAAAAAGGGCAGAGTTCGCCGGAGAAAGAGGCAGCCACGAGGTCGGACTGTCATGGCGGAGTTGATTCCCTGCCGCCTAATCTAGACAAGCTACGCGCCATGCTACTATCCGACCTAACTACAACCCTCACTACAACCATGAACATGGTAGTGAGTGAAGCCTTGAGGCCCATCTCTGCTGCCTTAGATACCGTCAAGTCGACCACCGACTCGCTCAACCTGAAAATGACCGCCATGGAGACAGCACTGTCTGACCACAGCGACCGAATCACGGCCCTGGAGCAGACATGTGCACGCTTGCAGTCTGAGAATACACAGCTGTTGGCTAAGACCGAGGATTTGGAGTCACGGTCACGACGCAATAATCTGCGAGTGATTGGGGTCCCGGAGAGGACCGTGGGAACAGGCCCGGTAAAGTTCATGGCTACTTTCTTCAACAAGGTCTTGGGCGCAGGATTTTTTTCATCACCATCGGTTCTGGATAGGGCTCACCACATTGGCCCAGCGCGCCCGGTGGTGGAAGGCAGTGAGTCCAGACCTAGAGTCTTTATCGTCCGATTTCACTACTTCAGCGATAAGGAGCGTGTTCTGAGATGAGAGAGGGATGCACAGCAGCTCAGGTACCATGGACAGAAGGTTTACTTTTTCCCTGACATGACCGCCAACATCGCTAAGAAGAGGGCATCTTTCGCCGGTGTGAAACGCTGCCTTTACGAGAAGAAAATCGGGTTCTCCCTCCTTTTTCCTGCCCGTCTGCGTGTCGAGCACGGCGGGGAGAGGAGATTCTTTGACTGCCCCAAAGAGGCCCAGGCTTTTTACGACTTGCACTTTTCATCTCCCTGAGGATTTTCAGACTACTGAACTCTCTCATCCTGTAAGGTAAAAACAGACTCTACCCTAGATATTGGCCACTTAAAGAATATTTTTCCAGCTGACGTGTGTGGGGTGCTGTTGTTTTTGTTTTTTAAACATTTATCTATGCTACTCCATTTAGGGTGACCAGAATGTCCCGCTTTGTACGTCCCGCAAATTGAGACGTTGTCTCGCAAAAGCCCCCCTGGCATTTATCGGATAGCTGTCTGGAGACTGCTGTCCCCGTTTGTGTGTGTGCTTGTGTGTGCTTCTCTCCGTCTGTCTGTCTGTGTGTGTGTGTGTGTGTGTGTGTGTGTGTGTGTGTGTGTGTGTGTGTGTGTGTATGTCGCCGCTTGTCTATGTCACGCACCTGGGCTCAGTGGGCTCTGTGAAGGTGCTGCCGGCTACTTTCCTGTTACGTCGAGATAAAAACCTACTCGCGTTTGTCCAGTGAAATGCTGTTGTTGAGCCAGTGAAATGCTTTTGTTGTGAAGCAGTAGCCTTAATGCTCTATTTGTTTAACAGTAACTTAACTGCTGCGCGCGATCTAAAGATAGTGTTTTTTTTAACGTACAAACGTAGTCTGTGTCCCACATCTGGTGAATTGGGTTCTGGTCACCCTAACTCCATCCCCACACGGGCCTCAAGATACTGTTATTAACCACACTGTTTGATGTTGAACGGTGGTGGGGTTCCCCAGCTGAGCTATGTGGTTTTCTTTTTTCTTGTTTACTACACATTGTTTTGTCGATCACTGCTGTCCGGCCCCATCCAGCCGCCCAGAGTTTTGTTTTGTTTTATTTTGTTTTAATCAATTTATTATATTATATAGGCCTAGTTATTTTAAACTAATATACATCCAGTTCAAGGTGTCTTTTGCGGGCTGCTGAGGTTTTTGCTCATCGCCCAGTGGCCGAGCACTGATCCTCTGTGTGTTCCATGCCCCCTTTTTATTTGATCAATTTTTTCCTCTCTTTCTCGTCAGGCTCGCTTATTGGCTGGATGTGGGAGGCAAACAGTGCCTAAATATGTGACTTTTCTCAATTGTGGTGTTCATGTGTGTTTTATATACACCCACGGTGCTCTGTTTGAGCGCTCGGAGCCTCTCTGCATGAAGAGAGGATAGTGTTTTCTTTTTCTGTCAAGATGCAACGGAAGTTTAAATCTACATTCAACCTGCAGTCTTCGTCGTTTGGGGATGAAGACATAGGGTTTGGGGAGTGGGGGGGTGGGTTATCCTTGGTGTTATTCTATCTTGTTTACATCTGCATGCAATGTGTGTTTTTATCATCTTTCTATGTTTGGTCTATTCATATCACTGTATTATCTTTTAGGACATTGTCTACACACTTACCCTAATGATGTCTAATAACTCAGTAAACTCTATTAGGTTTCTGTCATGGAATGTCAAAGGCTTGGGTCATCCGATTAAAAGATCCAGAGTTTTGTCACACCTTAAACATTTAAAACGGATATAGCTTTCATACAGGAGACGCATATGCGCAATACTGATCATGTCAGATTGCGCAAATCTTGGGTAAGCCAGGGGCCTATCCGAAAAGTATTTTTTGCATAGGAAATTTCCTTTCCTATCGAGATGAACCGGAAGTACTCGGCGGATAGGTGATCCGAATTCTCAAAATGCTTAGGAAAGGCATAGGAAAGGAGCCTCGATTCATCCTTTAACCCTGCTTTAGCATAGGTTACTCCGGACCAACCTATGCTAAAGGAAAGGAGATAGTGGTATCCCATAATCCTTTACGGCGGCAAGATTTAAAGCAACAGGCCACCGCCGGAGTTTACCGACTCTACACGAATACGAACGAGAGGTAAAACAGAAGAGAGGAGAGGAGAAGAGAGGAAGATTTAACTCGGCTAAAACAAAATACCCCCACCCTCCCCCATTAAGATAATAAAGAACTCATAAAAGACCAACATCATAATAGTTATTTTCGTAGCACATAATTTACACCATAAGAAAATAAAATACCAACTTCACATTTAATGAAGTTACTGGGGGCAGTTCATTTCAACATCAACATAAGTGTAGCCTCTTTTTATTCCACATGTGAATTGGGATATATGGGAGTGATTCTCACTCTGTTGGTGACAACCTGATTAAAATCAATATGAAAAGAACGCATGGATCAAACGAGCGCTTGTTGTAGTCAATTTTCGGAGAATAGTGTAGTCTCCAGTCTCACGCTAGTGACTCACGTCAGCAATACTCGCCGTCGCGCAATGACGTCGGTTAGGAAAAGTGGAGTCGAATTCATTTGAAACAGCGCTGTCCTTTCCTATGTTCGATAGGAAGCACCTTTCATCTCTCCTTAACCCCGATGACGTTTAGGGGTTAAGGTATAGGAAAGGAGGCTTATAGGTTAGGAGATTGGACTTTTCGGATAGGCCCTTGGATTTGGAAAGTGGCCAGATTTAGCTCAAAATGCTACCTGCGATTAATGTGCTGTGCAGCCTGAATGCGGAGTTGTGTGTGTCTCAGTGGCGATTCCAGGAAATGTTGACTGGGGTGGCCAAGGTGGGCCACAGAGCTAGAGTGGGGTGGTCATCACACCCCTGAATGAATAGCATGTGATATGCTGTACAACCAATTCAAAGATGATTTACAATCCAAAATGCCCAAATCATGTTAGTATCCAATGTAATGTTTGTCAGAAAACTAAACCCCTGAAGTGGGTCTGGGGGCATCCCCCCAGAAGATTTTTTTGTGTTTTTAACATGTAATCTAAGCATTCTGGTGCATTCTGGCGAAGATAATAAAGGAAAAAGTCAATATTTATTTCAGTTCAGATGAATAGTAAAATTAGCAAGACAACATAACTTGCTAGCAGCCAGATGCCTAACAACTGGACAGAAGGACGGATGAACTAGCTTTTGACCAAATATCTTGCTAAAAAAATAAACCTTTATTTATGAAATTCTGCCCTAAGAACATGTTACACTTGCTAACTACAAACTTAAATTTTTTTATTCAGATTTCAAAAATCTGCTGGGACACGTGCCCATACACGTGCATGGGTGGCACGCATGTCACAAGCACACTTATGCTGTTTTCAAGACTTATGCTGTTTTCAAGACTTTTGCTGACCAGAGACCAGTTCTAGTGGCCACAGTCCTACCATTAATTCAGTACTTGAAAATTGCAAACTGATCTCATATCAGTGGATTGGAGTGTTTGAGTGATGAACTTGGCAACTACCTATCAAAAAAAGTTAAGAAAGAAAAAAAATACATATCATCTCTGAACTAGGCTACATATCAGGAAAAAAATTGAAATTACAAAAAACAAAAAATAAAAAAAAATTAAGATTTTTTTTTTCCATCCCCTCGCGCCCCCCCGGTAGAGTGTCCGCGCCCGGGGGCGCGCCCCAACGGTTGAGAACCACTGGGTTAGGAGATTGGACTTTTCGGATAGGCCCCTGGTCTTCCACTCTACATTTAACTCTAAGGCTAGGGGTGTGGCTATATTGATCCATAAAATAACACAATTCATTCCCACTAGCTCAATCTCAGATCCCAATGGAAGGTATTTGATTGTAACAGGTACCATACAGCTCAACGTGTATGCTCCTAACTTTGATGAAGCTGGCTTTGCAAACAGATTACTTAGCAGCCTCCCAGCTTTAAATACACATCGATACATTTTTGGTGGCGATTTGAACTGCGTTATTAACCCCGAATTAGATCGCTCCAGCCCCAGACTAGCTCATCCCTCTTCCATGTCAAGGGCATTTGCAGACTTTGTTACAAAATGGATGCGCTGGTCCATGGAGGTTTCGTAATCCACAAGCAAAAGAATTTTCTTTTTTTTCACCAGTACATCGCTCTTATTCTAGAATTGATTTTTTTTTTGTGGATGCTAGTCTCCTTCCTAATGTGGTTTCCACTGATTATTTGGCGATAGTTATAAGCGACCACTCCCCGTTGGTTCTTGACATGCTATTGACATCTCATCCAAGACCCCATCCTTTGTGGAGACTGGACTCTCTGCTTCTCTCTAACCAGGGTTTCTGTGATTATATTTCCTCCTCTATTGACGAGTTTGTTTCTATTAACAAAAAATATTCTACCTCTTACTCTCTACTATGGGAGTCTCTAAAGGCATACCTTAGAGGTCAAATTATAGCTTACTCTGCCAATGTAACTAAATTGTATAAAGCTGATCGGACTCGACTCACGGACCTAATCCTTAATTTAGACCACCAATATGCCAGTAACCCTAGTCCTGAACTGTTTAAGGAGCGCTTGGGTCTGCAGGCCGAGTTTGATTTGCTTACCACTAGGCAGGCAGAACGTATGCTTTTGCAATCTCACAGTAATTACTATGAACATGGCGATAAGGGTGGTCGTTTGCTCGCCCATCAGCTAAAGCGCCAAGCTTCCTCACGTCTCATTACTCAAATTAAGGACCCACTCGGTGCTCTCCTGTCTGCCCCTTCCGATATTAATGCAACATTCAAAACATTTTATTTAGCACTTTATAAATCGGACTCCCAATCCGACAACAACACCATGGACCGATTCTTTAATAATCTCAATGTGCCCATTATTGATCCTGCAATTGGACACAACCTAGATTCGCCATTGGTGCTACAGGAAATAGCTGATGCAATAAGTTCAATGCAAAGTAACAAAGCCCCTGGCCCTGATGGCTATCCCACCGAGTTCTTTAAGAAATTTAGTAGCAAACTAGCCCCACTTCCTCTGGCTGTATATAGTGAGTCAATCGAACGGGGTATACTACCACCTACCCTGACCCAGGCATCAATCTCTCTCCTACTAAAGAAGGATAAAGACCCTACTTGTTGCGGGTCCTACAGGCCTTTATCTCTCCTCAATGTTGATGTCAACATGGTATCTGCACATTTTTAAAGTTCAAATTTAAAGACATTTAAGACCTTTTTAAGACCTCTAAAATGAAAAAATAATACCAATACCGCGGTAACAGAAATCGACAAACTACACTATACTCCGTAAAGGGTTGCATTAAATCTGACTACCAAATATTCAATGCACTTTAGCTAACAACTGCTGTCTAATTACAGAAAATAAAAAACGAAAAGGTCCAACTAGCTGATCTTTTGAGGGAACTATTAGTATCTTTAAAGATGAGCTAGTTGGACCTTTTCAGGTTGAAGATGGCCTCAAAATCCACTCCCAAACCTACTGCCAGTTTCTAGAAGATACTTTCTTCAGTGGTACAGTAAAAGGTCTGCATCTTTCAAGAAGACCATGATTTGTATGCAGGACAATGTGTCTGGGAGGCTGTGGTTGCTGCTGCACAAAAAGTTGATCGTCAACAGATCAAGAAACTGACAGACTCCATGAACGGAAGGCTTGTGACAGTTATTGAAAAGAAGGGTGGCTATATTGGTCACTGATTATTATTTTTTTATATGTCGGACATTTTTATTTGTAAATGTTGAGTTGTTTTATTATTCTCACTGTAACAGAAGAAAATAAACAAGTGAGATGGGAACATTTTCGTTGTTTTATTTAGTTGCAGAATAATTCTGCATATTAATAGTTGCCTAATAATAGCAAAACATATATATATTCTTGAAAGAAAGACAAAATCTCACCTTTACTTTCGTAAACATTCAGGTTTAGGTTCTTTAACATTTTGGATTGACCGAGAGCACTGTAGTTGTTCAATAATAAAATTAATCCTCAAAAATACAACTTGCCTAAAAAATTTGCACACAGTGTAAGAGATCACTGTAAAGGCAACCTGAAAACCAATCATTACCACCTTTTCAACCAATTACAGAACTGTATCAATTGGTTTACATTTACACACACACACATCAAGGGCGCATGTGCACGCTGCGACCGGCAGGAAAAGTTTGGCTGTCAATGTTTTTATCGTGTTTTACTGTTTGATGTCTGTTTTTGTCTGTGACATCGAGATCCCAAGTGACTTTAAACTGTGCACGGTGCTTTTGACTGAAGCAACATGGATCTTTTTTGGGTCGTATCGCTGTTTTTGTTTCCTCTCCTGTTTTATCCGGATATCATCTCTGCAACCTGCCCAGCCAGGAGGCAATACAGCAGAAGTGAGTTGCTGCAACGTAACTTTGTGAGACCGGCTGGCGTGCCAGACACCACGCTACAGATTCCGGGTCTCATCCGAAGATATCCAAATAACATCCACGGAGAAACAGGGGAGAAGAGGAAAAGGAAGAGGGGGAGGCGAGGAGGAGTCCGGCTACGACTGAGGAAGATGCCGCTTAACCGGCTCCCGCTGCCCTCTATGATCCTTGGGAATGCCCAATCATTAAGAAATAAAATGGATGAACTCCAGGGGAATGCCCGATTTCTTAAGGATTTTAAAGACTGCTGCGTGATGGCGTTTACAGAGACATGGTTAACCGAACGCGACCAGGACTCAGACCTGATGATCAGCGGCTTTGGAGCTCCGCACCGCCTAGATCGGGACAGTGAGGTGACGAAGAAAACACAGGGAGGGGGGGTATGTCTTTATGTTAATCAGAGATACTGTACGTCTGTGACTGTGAGAGAACGCATTTGTACTCCAGATGTGGAACTTTTATCAGTGTCGTAGTACAAAAACTGCAGTCTATCTCCCCTGACGCCCCGGCTTTTGTACTGGGTGACTTCAACTATGTTTCCCTCAAGAAGTCAGTCCCCAACTTCCACCAATATGTAACATGTCCCACCAGACGGGATAAGACTCTCGATCTTTGCTATGGGTCAGTAAAGGAGGCATATAAATCATTTCCGCTACCTCCTTTGGGCCATGGAGACCACAACTGTGTGTACCTCATGCCCACATACAGAACTGTACTGAAGAGGGAAAAGGTCTCTACAAAGGACATTACAAACTGGACAGAAGAGTCTGTGCAGTGTCTACAAGCCTGTTTTGACTGTACTAATTGGGATATGTTTATAGAGGCAAGTGGGGGGGACTTAGATGAGTTAGCCGATGTAACATGTTCTTATGCCACATTCTGTAGAGACATGATCATACCATCTAAAAGGATAAACAGTTACTCTAATAACAAGCCATGGGTGACAAAATCTGTCAAATCCAGCATACAGACTAAGAAACGTGCTTTCAAACATGGGACTGCCTCTGAATTGTATGAAGCCACGAAAGATGTGAAAATGGAAATTCTAAGGGCAAAACAGGACTATAAAATTATTCTGGAAAATAAAATGGCTGCAAATAACCTGGGCTCAGCATGGTCAAGTATGAAAGCCATTGCAGGCACTAGTAACTCAAAGAATGTAAGCACTGTCACTTTAGAGGGTTTTGACACAGACTCTGACCTTGCAAATGGTCTTAATAATTTTTTTTCCCGATTTGACACTTATGATTTCAGTGAAGAAAAACAGGAGCTCAGTCATAAATTAGCTGACCAGAACCACTTCACAATTGAAGAGGAAAATATTGAAAAGGTATTCTCTTCCATAAATCCAAATAAAAGCCATGGACCTGATAATATATGTGGTAGACTGGTTAAGTTGTGTTCTAGAGAACTTAGTCCAATATTTCATTACATCTTCAATAAATCCCTTCAAAATCAGCATGTCCCAAAATGTTGGAAAGATGCGGTAGCCGTTCCAGTTCCCAAGACAAGCCGCCCCAAAAATCTGAATGATTTTAGGCCTATTGCTCTGACATCTATTGTAATGAAAGCTTTTGAAATATTAGTGAGAAATGAAATTTTAAAGAAAACAGAGTCTGATATTGACCCATTGCAGTTTGCCTATAGGCCACACAGAGGTGTCGAGGATGCCACAGTCACTCTGATGAACATGCTTTTTAAACATCTGGAAGGTAAAGGAACACATGCTCAGCTTTTATTTATAGATTTCTCTTCTGCTTTTAATACAATTCAACCCCACATCTTAACAGAAAGACTTTTAGAGCAATTTGATTTGAATAAAAATCTTGTTGGCTGGGTTTTAGACTTTTTAACCAATAGGACACAAAGAGTGCGAGTCAATGGAGTACTGTCTGACCAGATCTGCTCCTCCACTGGCTCCCCTCAGGGCTGTGTACTGTCCCCTCTCCTGTTCATCCTTTACACAAACATGTGCCGCAGCAACAGGGAAGACAGATTTATTTTAAAGTATGCAGATGATTCTGTCATTGTAAGCCTGCTACAAGGGGATGAAACAGGCCATGGCCCAGTCTCTCAGGATTTTGTAGACTGGTGTGATAGGTCCTTTCTACATATGAACATTTTAAAAACAAAAGACATGCACATAGATTTCCGGAAACTCCCCAGTGCTAAGGAACTCACCAGCATAAAGGGTCAGACTGTTGAGTGTGTAGACAACTATAAATACCTTGGGACCATCATCGACAATAAGCTAAACTTTGAGACAAACTGTGAAGCTGTGTCCAAAAAGGGGAATCAGCGTTTATATTGTCTGAGGAAACTCTCCTCATTTCACATTGACAGTAAAATGTTAACCATGTTCTACCACTGCTTCATTGAATCTGTCATATCCTTTAGCCTGGTGTCTTGGTTCAGTAACCTATCCCTAAAAAATAAGAATTCCCTGAACCAAATTGTAAGGTGGGTTAGTAGGCTGATTGGAGAGCCACAGCTGAACCCAGAATCCCTGCATACAAGGCAGCTACAGAGACTAGCTGGGTCTATCTTAGAAGATGGATCCCACCCACTATATGGTGAATTTCAACTTCTCCCATCAGGCCGAAGGTACAAAATGCCTGCCTGCAAAACAAAAAGATACAGAGGCAGTTTTGTTCCCTCAGCTGTCAAAACATTAAATATTAAGTAATTAAGCTACACACTAACTTATTAAATGGACTGTACGGCCTTCTTTATCTATTTATTTATTTATTCTGACCTTGTTTTTTGTATCTGCCATGATGGCTTGTATTCAGTATTTATCTTTTGATAGTAATACCTTTTTGTATGCTTTTATTCCATGTTCCTATGTCTGGAGCACTGTTGTCACTTTTATGTCACTGTCTGTCGATGTTGTTAATGTTGTCTGTGTGTGTAAGCAGCCAATTCTTCTTTTTAACTGCAACCAAATCTACCCTCGGGTACAAATAAAGTTACCTTAACCTTTTAGCCTACTGATTAATCGATTAACAAGAACAGTTTAATCAATTTAGAAAATATGTGTTAGGTGCAGCATACAATATTTTAATTAAGCTAAATTAAAAATGGGATATTTTGGGGGAAGAATAATCCGAATGTTCTTCATATTTTAATTCCTTATTCAATAAATAACAAACTTAGTCCATTAACTTTACTTTTCAGAACTTATGGCAGAAACTATTTAAAAATTGGTTCCACAGGTCAAGGGAGGTTTTTGCAATTTCAAAATCGTATGTTGGCCAACTGTAGATTTACATCCATGCTCACGAGACCTGCGGTAATTTGCGCAAAGTAATTTGTTCTTCATACAGTATTGTTGCAGGCGAGTTGTACCGATTGGCAAAGGAAACGTAGGCTACTATCTGCGATTGATGGGAGGATCGGCAATAGTTTTTATCTAGCTGTCAGAAAGGGAGTGCAGTGTGGAGAGAAAGAAAGTGACAGAAAGAGACCCGCGTCTCACTCCATGAGCTCACGCCAAGTCAACGCGACCTGAATGAGCTGAATGAACGTCTGATGAGCAGCTATTTATAAATATAGATACATAAACATTGTTTACTAAACACAATCAACGTGTTGTGTGATTTGCGACAGTAGCCTACCTATATCAGCGGACGGGTGGTTGCGCACTTACAAGCAGCGGCAGTGTGTGGTCGCGGGGTGAAAAAAGCCAGCCAGTCGTCCTCCCTCCACCTCTCACCGAATTTATAATAGCTGGGCATGCATTTCGCTGGGACGTTCTCTCCTTTTTTGCTCTACTGCGGCCGACTTCAAATTCGAAAGCAGGGAACACACATTCTTCGTCTACGTTTTAAATGCGGTACTCAGCCTCACACGGCCGTACTGCCTCTAGCGTATGTGTCGGACTTGCCGGATATCTTTGAAGTATAGGCTATAAAACACCGATAAAATAAAAACATAGAAATCTAACAATTAAACTAGAAAACTAGAATGAAACAAATAAGGCGAGCTCATTAATTCTGCCCCCGATTAAATTTAATGCCGCCCACCCAATAATTCCAGACTTTTTAAGACATTTAAGGCCTTGAATATTGAAACTTAAAGAGGACCTATTATGCTACTTTTCTGGTCTTAATGTCTTGTTTTACACTTCTATAGAGCAACCTGACACGAATCACATCACAAAAAACTATGTAGATTTTCGGGAAGCTCTTTCTCTTATTTTGGCGATCCAGCACATCCTGTCAACACTTGAGTGTGTGTGCTTCGGCTCCCTCCGCCTGTGCTTCGGCCATCTCCGCTCCCCTCCCCCCCCTCCTGCAAACCCCACTCCGTTGTGATTGGTTACCTTCCTTCCGGAACACTTTCAGTGGCGGGAAGCGCGAGCATGGACCTATAAGGGCGCGAGGCAGACGCGAACAGGGAAGTGACAGCATTACCATACATGGAAACATCCGCGTGGAGACGTCACAAAGTTTTATGCGACGTCACAAATTATGAAAGGGTAGACCGCTTTGAAGACGTGACTTCTCGACTGGCTAGAATAGTGTTTAGTGCTCTGCACAGACACCCCAGACGGTCAGCAGGGAATATGTCGAAATGCATGTAAGTCATTATTTGATAATTTAGTATGGTTAAGCATGACTATGAATCATCATAACAACGTTTATAGGTCATAAAAGTCAAAAAGCATCATAGGTCCTCTTTAAATTTAGTGACTTGTAATGCTTTTCAAGATCCGCGGCAACCCTGCTACCAACTGAGCTAAGGGCGCCCCCTTTCATTTGAATCGTATTAAAACCTTTTGAATTATAATATGTTGTATTTGATTTTGTTCAGAGTTACTTTCAAGTGTTTAGAAAATTTGCTTTGCTTAATTGACTAAACCCCATCATTCTTTTACTAGTCCGACATTAGTTCTGGAATGTGTGGCTAGCTTTCAGGATTCTAACTGTTACAATATGTGTTGTTATGGTAGTTTCAGAGTGGAAAAAGTATGTGGATCAGTTTACCCCCAGCTGGTTCACTGTACCCCCTTGATTTTTCTGGTCTGTCTCAGTTTACCCCACAGCTGGGGTAAAGTGAGCCACATGACAACTTTTTTTAAAACAATCATATTTTCACTGCCCTTTGTCTTGAAAAAATTCTGCTAATGCCCATTTCTAGGAAACATCCTGAATTAATGGGAAATGTGTAAATTTGAGTGATAAATCATTTTAGCTCGCTTAGATGGGAGCAAATGTAAAACGTGGCCCTGTTCTCCCCTATTTAAAATACAAAACTCAACTGAAATTGGAAAAGCACACAGATTCACACACATGAAAAATAAAGCTAATATAATACCAATCAGTGTGAGCTTAGCATTACAAATATACTTCAGGTGAGCTCAGCTGCTTTGTGAGACAGTAAGAGTCAGGGGAAGAGGACAAGTAAGAGAGAGGCAGGAGGACAATGACAAAGGAGACAACAGACGGAGACGGGGTCACTATAGTGGACCATGTTATAGATCATGGCCTAACAATATAGGAGGCTGGTCTGAGATTCCAGCTTAACAACACAATAGCTCCATAATTAGGACATTTAGACTGGATATCAGGAATATTTTCGCTGTTGCTTCTCAAAGGATGACATTGCATGTGATGTCGATGAGGCGATGTGGCCAGATGCAAACGGGAGGCGCTATCCAAAGGATTCATAGTCCACTCGCCCCATTCCTTACAATTTTTTTTTTTTTTTTTTTTTTACATTTTACTGTAATTGTTTCAGAGTTAATAGTGACAAACTGAATTGCTTGTTGAACTGCGATCCTACCTATTTGTTGTGTTTTTTTCTTTTGTTGGCCAAAACCATGAAATTGCAATATGAACTTTTTTCAGAAGCTTTTCTATATTTTGTTCATGTGTCTAATTGAAAATATAGTCGATCAATCTTTCCCAAAAATTCTGCAAGAGGTTGGATACGGCATGCAAGGCGATATCTCCCCCGTTGCTGGACAAGAGAGGACATTGTCTGTGACGTGGATGAGGTGATGTGGCCAGATGCCAACAGGAGACAGGATCCATAGCCTAAATGTCTTCCAATCATTCCCCTACAACACTATGTTTTGTAGAACATTCTAGTGGTACCAATTATTGTGTGTCTTTGTCTTTGTGTTTTTTTTCTTTTTTTCTTTTGCAAAAACCTGAAATGGCAAAATAAAATAAAAGATCTGAAGCTTTTACATTTTGTTTACATGTGTCTAGATGAAATGTAGTGGATCAATCTTTCACAAAAAAAATCTGTATTAGACTTTTAAAGTCAAAAACCATCGAAAGTACTGAATACAGCTGTGCATAAAGTACATCTGTGTGTTGTTGCTGCCAGGAAAGAGTAATTCAAAAGTGCATGTGTGTATTGTTTTGATGCTAAAAACAGTTTTGAAATGGGATTGTTAGGTTTTGTTTCAAGAGTTTCATTTTCACGTATAAGTTAGAAGTTTATCTCCATGTGCTTTGTCCTATTCGGCCTGTGTTTTAAGTTTTGACACAGTTGGCCAAAGTCTGAAACATGTGTGTAACGGCCTCCACACACATCCTACCTCTACTGCGCGTCTGCATCTGACTTTTTGTCACTGACCGTGTAATCAACCTAGAGCGGGCACACATCCAACCTCAGACGCACTGCTGATGCGCGTCGGAGGCACGTCTGCAGCGACGCTCCCCTTTACCTCAGGAGGCTCGCCTATTTTTTTCTGAGAGCCGCGCGTCTCTCTCGGGTCTCTCTGCTTTAACTGATAGAGAAATACTCTGCTGAGAGTCATATTGACTTCACACCGGCAGCTTTCGCTGTAGTTTCACCATTTCCTGGTGTGTCCCTTTCAAAATAAGACTTCCAACAACCGAAAAAAAAAAAGAAAAAGAAAAAGGCAATGGGGCGCACGGATTACTGTCCAGACTCAATATTAGCCTCAATATAAATCATATGCATCATAAATGACAGGAAATAACTTCATTTTTAATGTGAATTATCTATGAAAACTCTATGTAGAAAGATAGGGCTTTTAGAAGTAGCGCTGCAGCAGCAGCTGCTGCTGAGACGTTCCATGTGTGTCCGAGAAAAGTCCGAGAGACGCAGCAGTAAGGTAAGGCGACACGCTCCAGAGGTAGACACAGGATGTGTGCAGAGGCCGTAAGCATTCGGCAAAAACTGTAAGTTAAAACAGTCCTCCAAGACTGATGTTAAATTTCAACACAAAAGCCTTGTGCGAGCGAAGCAGCGATTCACCTGGTGAAACTCTGTGATGGTGGTTAACGGTGTCATTAACAGTGAGACCTCGCCGGTGTGAGCTGCTGCGCCGAAAAGCTCTGTGGCTTTACGGCTCATGATAATCGGGTATATCCTGTCAGTTAGTGCTGTTGAGGGGAAAGGCTTCCGCTATCTGATGGCATTTCTCGAGCCTGAATAGACAGAGCCATGTCGGCAAACTGACTGCGCGATTAAAGGAAAAGTACAGTGAGCTGCTCCCCTCCAATAGTTTCAGTTTACAGCCGAAAAAGTTAGTCACCACCTAAGCAAGGACATCGTTTAAATAAGCTTCTAATTTTTATGATCAAAATATCACAATGGAGACCCCGGAATGTTGACCATCTGAAGTTGTATTTCAAGCAATAATGGGAAAGTATTTTGCTTTCAAAATGTCAACAATTAATGTCACCAGTTCCCAAACGCTTACTCAGTGTTGTTAAAAGAAAGGGTGATGTAAAACAGTGGTTAATATGCCCCTGTCCCAACTTTTTTGGAACCTGTTGTAGGCACCAAATTAAAAATGTGTGTATATTTACAAAAAATTATAAAGTTTATCAGTTTAAACAAACACATATCAGTGATTCTTGAGAACCGGGACAAAAGGCTGGGACAAAATGTAACTGCTGTTATCTTTAAAAATAAAAATATTTAAAATTGTAGATGTTATTAGGGATTAAGAATAGAATGTCTGGAGCACAATTATCCGCTTAAATTTAATTTTATTATTATGTCAAATTTATGACACTTGCTATCTTCTCATGACGTCAAAAACAGTGTGTCCACAGAGAAGATTTCAATCTTTCATATGCAATAAAACCTATTTAAAATGTACTTTAATGATTAAAACGATCTTTTTTCATCAAAGGCAACACTAAATAATCTCCCATATCAATATATTTTTTTTCCACAACACATTCATGTTTTATAAGGTTTCTAAGTGGGGGGACACGTTTTGTCACCACCGTCAGACATTTCATTAAAATGTAATAAAATCAGGCAATATGAGGGGCAGCTGTCTCCGTGAAGGACCCACAAGCTATCTGTGCAGAGTACATTAGAGTCAGAAAGGCTCTGATTAGTGTTGTAGTTTTAGAATATTTTACATTACAAATCTTGAAAGTCACAAATGATACGTCAACACCAAATTACAATTTCTGAAAAAGTTATATGAAATGTTTCAATAATTTTATTTTCCTGAAGTAGTTCATACTAGCACCTATCATCAACAGAAAAAACAAACTGCTACTAGAAAAACTCTATTTGTTCTGTTTAAGAAACGTTAAATATGTCAACACTGTCAGATATCAAAAACATGTATATTCATATGGTAATGGTAAATGGACTTGTATAGCACTATATCTCCGTTTATCACAGACCCAAAGCGCTTTACATTGTTTTTGTACACATTCACCCAGTCACACACACATTCATACACCGATAGCAGCAGCTACCATGCAGGGTAGGCTTAGCACTAGGGTGCTAGGCTAACTAAGCTAACTATCGGGAGCAATTCGGGGTTCAGTGTCTTACCCAGGGACACTTCGACATGTGGCGGGGAGACGGGGGATCGAACCTCCGACCCTGCACACCAGAGGCGAACTCCCTCCCCACTTCGCCACTGCCGCCCCTAAAAATAATAATATAATTTAAATTTTGAAAATATTTTTTTGTGGCTCTATCAGTTTTGGTGAATTTTTGTTATCACTATACATCTCATGGGTCTAGCATAAAATGAGAGAAGATTTATTTGTGTCTTTTGGTGTCTGACGGAGTTCACACAAAATAAGGAATGGCAAGCTAAAAAGCCCATGTTAAAAAGGAGAAGCAAGATAAAAAGTCAATTTTGATAAAAAGGACAAAAGCTGGGAGGTTGTGTCAAACCTTAGCTCAGTAGCTTAGTATATGTTGGATACATACATGTCATTTAATTTGACTAAACATAGGGTTTGTATTTTTTCAACATTGCACCCTGTTTTGTCCCACTTCTCAAGAATCACTGATATAATGTGTTTGTACTGTTTTATATTGAATACATGTCGAAAAGGATTAGGAAATGATCACATTCTGTCTTATTCACATTTGACATGACGTCCCAACTTTTCGTAATTGGGGTAGTTATTATTTATTTATTATCGGAAACTACACACACACACACACACACACACAGGGCGGTGGGGATCCTCCTCTTTCACCCACTCCTTCCTGAGCTCCCTACGCTTTTGATTGTGTATATACAGTATGAAGCTATAAATTAAAATTATACAAGTTAAAATTAGAATTAATAATCCAGTAATAATTGGTTAAAAGGTAACACTCGGTTTCATTGAAACGTTTGCTAGTATATATAAATTGTACTTTTAGTACTTGGACTTTAAACAGCATTTTTACAGAAGTAAAGTCTCTGAATATTTCCCTTTCATTAATTTAGGAAGGCATGGTTGTGTACTGCATGGTTTATAAAGGGTTTATAAAGTTGTTTTTCTCATGAGAAAAAGCATAATCTCATAAGAGAAGAAAACTGAAAATAAATTGAAAGTACAGTAAGCCGACCATATTGTTATGGTCCTGACCATCATTTATGCATCCACAAGATATTGAAATAGCTTAATTATCACACATTATCTGTAAAAGTCTTGATTTCCAAAATATGTGGATATAACAGTACTATCTAACAGCAGCACCACTAAGTTTCTGTATGACTCCACATAAGGGTTATGAAATGAGAAATGTGGTCTTTTAACACCTAATTTTGTATTATTCAGAACTCTTCACACATTATAACACTCATTGAACAATGTATTCTAAATAAAAAGATAAAATAAAAACCATTTCCTACATGGAAAAAATCATTACAAACTCTTCAAACTGTCCATACCTCATGTCCATCATTTTGGTCATTCTGCTGCTTCTGCTTAGCTTGTTCCTCCTCAATCTTTTCTACTTGGTACATCCAAAAGTTTTCCATGGCTTCAATTAAATTCACAAACCAAGCTCAACCTAAAAAAAAAAAGCACCAAATGAACTAGCATGGAGAGTGCCAGTGTGTGGTTAAATGCAACACGAGTGTAAAAAGACTGGGAGTCAGCTTCTCAGGTGACGACCGGGTATCGGGATTCATCATGGAATCAACAGGCTGGGTCTGTCTGGCTGTCAGTTGGCCTGGATTTGCTCTGTTTATATTGTGATGTCATCTTCATTTATCAAATGAATGTACACAGTCTGCTGTGACCACAATCTAAAAATTAAATTTGAAGCATAATTGTTGAAGGTATGTTCAGATCGCTTTAAACAGGAGAACAGCTCCCGCCCTTCTGTCATTGGATCCTCATTTAATTATTTAACCTTACCTCTTTCTCTCTCACCCTTCCTCAATAAATCATTGGGAGAGGGGGGATACCATATGACTGGGATATCTATTCAGAACAATGTTTGGCTTAACCAACAAGAACAATACAGCTGCATTACAAAGCCAAAATAAAGATAGGGTCAGCATGCTATCCAAAGACCGGACTGCAATGGCTATGGTAGCGCTGCATAGCAAACGTACACAAACAGCTAAGCTAAGCTAATGTTAGCATTTCGCCAGGAATAACCCAGTTGAAATAAGGATTCTGATTATTAATAAGAATACATAACAACTTTCTTGGTTACATAAGAGTTTATTGTTTTCCATAATATTTTGTTGCAGTTGGGTAATGTTGCATACTGTGGAAATGCTATTTGAAATATTGTATAAGTGACACAAATAATCATACATGTTGTATAATACATCCTTGGTTCAACTTACCTGTAAAATAGCCATCCAGCCACCAGGGGGCGCGAAGAGATGTTTGTGGGTTGATGTGGGGAGAAGAAACAAAGAGAGAGAAAAGAAGAGGGCATTAGCTCGGAGATTATGAAAAGAAAAAGACGTTAGATAAACGAAGCACACGTTTTGTATTAAGTTATGTAGTTAAAGTTGATGACATATTAGCTGTTAAGCTTCAAGTGTGACTGGTGCATGTGGATGTAAACTTCAGCACGGACTTTACAAAAGGCCTTACCAGCCCACGGTAACGACGAGCGAGTGAGCAGTTAGTTTGCCCAGCTAGCTGAGCAGCAGTAGCATGTTGGCTAACACAACCAACAAGCCAGCGAAGAGGATTATTTTCTTCACAACAGAACTGCAATGAGGGGGTGTGTGGGGGTTCTTTTGGTTTCATCATATTATGCCGGCTTAGTTATAACTGTGACAAGGTAATGCACATGTGTATTTGTTTATAGCCTACTGGTTTAAGCTATATGGGTTATTGAAAGAGGTTTCATTGTGTTCCCATTTATATTGTATTGAAGAATGCAAATTGAGTTTATTTTTGACAAACCTGGTATCTAGGTTACGCAGTATTTAATATCTTATTTTAAAAATAAGTAAACATTTGATTACTTACCTTTTTGTTTGTCTGCTTACTCATACAGCGAAGTGGTGTTATTGGGCATGTTTAAGAGTAATTAAGGGTACTGTTTGCATATGTGTAAATTACAGTTTTTTACGATTGCTAAACCACAGTGGGTACAACTGGAACGACAAGTGCAAAACTCTAACAACAGTATGCAGAGCAGCGGTTCATTCGGACCAAACTGTAGCTCGTTTTTCATTGCTTATACACAACGTTAAAAACTCTACACACCTATCTCATGGCTTAACCACAGCCTGCACAACACTGTGAATCATGGTCTCTCATTGAGAGAGGCAGGGTTGAGAGTGCAACCCAATCTGCAAAAATCTAAAGTTGCATCTGTAATACGATTTTTCCAGCAAACAAACAGCTTAGAATTGCATCCTTACAGTAAATGACAACATTACAGGAATTGATTTCTGTATTACAATTTTAGAATATTTACACAGATAAATACTATATTTGGAAATGTTTTCAATAAAGTATACAAAATGCAAGCAAACTTCTGATTTTCATTTCTTTTTGTTATCCTAAAAAAATGGTATGTTATAAAATAAACAATTTCATGTGAAAGAATTTCACCCTTTCATCAAAGAAAATATTATGTAATTTGTGTGAAATAACTCAAATTATTCAAACTGTAAAGATTAAAAGTTTGTAATTTGTGTATTGGGGTTTGATGCTAGTGTTTGTACTCCGAGCATATTCTGAGTGACATTGTGTGTTATCTCAGTGAGGACAATTCATAGTGTTTGCTGCAATGAGTCTATTTTGCAGGTGAAGTAAACTGTTCAGCTCCAGTGACTATTGGTAGTGCAGACTGTAGTTAGAGTTTTGGACATTGAGCTACAGTTGTGCCCACTGTGGTTTAGCGATCGAAAAAAAACTGTAATATAGGGAATCCAAAGTAAAATTAAAGTAAACAAGTTGGGTTACAGAACCTAGGGCCCTACCCTCTATATTATTGGGGTAAAAGGGGCTACACAAGCATTGCTTTTCCTTCCAAGATCGCGCTAATGTTGT
This sequence comes from Hyperoplus lanceolatus, assembly GCA_026929865.2. Lineage (NCBI taxonomy): Eukaryota > Metazoa > Chordata > Actinopteri > Uranoscopiformes > Ammodytidae > Hyperoplus > Hyperoplus lanceolatus. The sequence continues at coordinate 104,811 of CM049397.1, forward strand.
GTTATAGATATCACCAGTGGCGTTTTTAGATGTAAAAAACAGGTGAGGCTCAGACAACAAAGAGGGGGGTCTGGGGTCGCCCCCGCCCCAGGAACATTTTGAGCTAAAAAGACACTGTTTCTCGCATTCTGGAGACTTTATAAACACCAGAATGAGATGTTCACATCATCGTGCACTTTCACATTTTAGCCAAAGAAGGAAAGGATGCCTTGCTGCCTTTATCTTGACTAACATCCGACAGTCAAAAACTTTAGACCAGTGGTTTTCAAACTGTGGGGAGTTATGGCAGGGGGGGCGCAGATGAATATGGGGAAAAAAATATAATAAAATAAATCTTTTTTTTTAGTTTGTGTTTTTGATATTAACATCATATTAAGCAAATGTAAGTTATCATACAAAAAAAGGAATACAATGTTTTGGTCTAGATAGTTAATAGCCTAATAATTTAATTAGATCATCTGCCCAACCCAGAGGACCCTGCATAATATTTATTTTTAAATTAAAAACAGTAGCTTTATAGTTTGATTTCTACAGGAATAACTTCCCACCCTTTGTGGTGTTGAAAACGAGGCATTATTAAACTGCAATGGGAAAGCTAAGTTAGTGTTATAGAAGCAAACGTTGGATGCTACATCCGAAGCTACATGTGCGCTAACGGCTAAAAATAACACTCAGACGATTTAAAACCAGTGAAAACAGTAGCTTCACAGTTTGATTTCTACAGGAATAACTTCCCACCCTTTGTGGTGTTAAAAGTGAGGCATTATTAAACTGCAATGGGAAAGCTAAGTTAGTGTATTAGAAGCTAACGTTGGGTGCTACTCCCGAAGCTACATGCTACACTAGGTAAATAACAGGCAAACAACCATTGAGGAGATTCCTTTTAGTTTCACCGATGGAATTACTACACAAGTAGCTCCCTAAGCTTTGTCTCGTTGTAAACGCGGCATTATTAAGACTGCTGTGACTAAGATAAATTAGTGGATTAAGAGCAAAATGCTTCTGTGTTGGTTTATGCAACACTGTGCATGGTTTGCTGTACAATGGGCATCTTGTCGCTTAGCGGGGAAAACAACATGGCTGTCGCTCGGAATATTTTTCAGAGGATCTTGGGGCCGTGGACCAATAAGAAATGGGGGGGGGGGGGTTATCATAGACTACTGCACGGTGGAAGTTTCTGGTTACTAATGTGGGGGGGAAGCATCATGAAGCGTGGACATATAAAGAAAATATGGGGAAGTGGCTTCTTCTCGCTATGACGACATATCGGGAAGAATTATGAACATTGGGGGGGAGGGGTGGGGGTTTCAGAAAGGGGGAGAGTGAGAAAAGGAGAGATTGTTATTTTTTTATATTTTGGCAGTCTCTAGGCACACCGTGGACCCATGTTAGAACACATTTAAAAAGTGCATTTAGCATAATATGGGACCTTTAAGAACTTTTTTTGGGGGGGGGGCTGAGCTGAAATTTTTTCTCTGTGGGGGGGGCTCACTCTCTCACACTTTGAAAACCCCTGCTTTAGACTATCATGGGGCATACCTGAGTCTATAAAAAAAATATGGCCAAGAAATTCCTATGTGGGCGGGACTTATTTAGAAAAATTTGCTTTTTAACGTTGTTCCTGTTTCCGCCATTTTCAAAGTTTTTTGGCGGCAAATTCAAAAAAGTGTCTTTACAGTGGAGAGGCTGACAATCTGCTTTTGCTCATAACTCCCCATCCAAACTTCGCACATTCAAAAAATTGACATGCACTTGTTTGGTAAATTGAGCTGCAGCTTTCTACCTTAGACAGTTTTGCGAAATGTATCAATAGGGGCCCCCGTTCATAACAGCTTGCAGTTCTAATCGTTTCTCTTTGATTTACCTACACTTGAATGAGGACTGGATCTTGAACGATCAAAAAATGTACATCAATTTCAAACACATTATGCAAACTGCAAATATTACATTTTTATCACCTGTTGAAATAAGTCCCGGTGGCTCCAGCAGCAGCTGTGTGCAGCGTGAAGCTCAAATTGCGTCTAAACTAACTGGGTCAAGTGTCAACACAGCGATCGGACAAAGTTAGTAATGCTTCATTCACGAAGCCTTTCCCTTTAAGGGAACATTTGCGACTTTATTATCACCGAGTGGACTCACTCTGAAACATTTACTCTTGGCTACTTGTCTAATGTCAGCACATCTGGTGAAGCCTACAATAATCAGTTAGTTACAAAAAACCAACATCACATAGTGATAAAATACAGCAAAAACTGACACAGGTCCCAGTTTACTCTGCAGAGTTATGGACTCACCATATGACAGCAGCTGATGACGCACAGCTCCACGCTGTGTCTCACATCACAGACCATCTTTATTTTTTTATCTTTATTTTCTGACGACAAAACAGTTCAAGAATTCATACCGACTCGGCGCGCAGACTAAGGTGGACTAGACAATTTGTCTGTTTCTGATCTTTAGATAACAGTGAGTGAAGTCTGTTTTTGCGGCGGCGCGCTTCGATGGTGACGACGCAGCCTGCACACATGTATCATGTTAAAGTAAATAGTGATTAATCAGGTCCATAAATTAATCATACACAAATAAAAGCCCCTCTGGATCCCCCGTATACTTCACACCCTGCACATGATGCTTTATGCCCCAGGATGTCACAAAGGAGATTTGAAAACTCTGCAGCTGATTTGTAGGCTACCGCTTAAAGATCGCCTATTATACTACTTTTTTGGTCTTAATTTCTCATTAATGACTCCTATAGAGCAACCTGACATGAATCACAGCACAAAAAACCATGTAGATTTTCGGGAAGCTCTTCCTCTCATCTCAGCGATTTCAGCATTCTGTGTACACCATGGACATATAAAGAAATGGACACCGGATTGAAACACAGCGCCCATTCATTCCTATGAAAGCTGCTCATTGGCGCAGAGAAGCAACAAGGAAGCATAATCCGGAAATTCCATGCGGCCCGGAAGCATGACGTAGCATGGACGTAGCTATATTATTGACCTATCAAGAAAGAGGGCGGCAAGCGTAGCGGACTGGAGGCGGGTGTAGAATCATTCTCGTTCTGTAGCATCTAGACTGGTGAAAACAAACTGAAAGCCGTTAAAAGCCGTTTGGCTAATACAACGCTTGAGGTGGCGTTTTGAAATGAGAAAACTTCCATTTTAATAGTATATGGTCTAAAGATAAGTATGAGCCTATGATTGATATCCAGAAAAAATTTGCAGAGACACAATCTAGTTCGCCGCTTGTATTATGTGGACAGGGAAATCTGCCTACGGACCGCATGAAAATAAGCTCCACCCCCAACCATGTAATACCAATGGGTTGGCCACATGTCCATGCTGGCTGCTCGGAGAAGGCAGAGTCCTGGGGGCCTGGTGTACACACTCGGCTTTGTGCTTCTCCGCCCCCTCGCCCCCCTCCTGCAAACCCCACTCCGTTGTGATTGGTTACCTTCCGGAACACTTTCAGTGGCGCGTGGGCAGATTTGAGCAGGTAGGTGGGGCATGGCCGGAGTGTGCCTGAGCACGTTGCAGCATTACCGTACATGGAAAAATCCGGATTCTCTACATGACGAATCCCGGAAATTTGAACAAGTGAATCGCGACCGGCTGCCCTAGTGTTTAGCGTTCTGCACAGCCACCCCAGACGGTCAGCAGGGAATACGTCTAAACGCATGGAAGTCATTACTTGACACTTTAGTATGGTTAAACATGACTATAAATCATTATAACATTGTTTATAGGTCATACAAGTCTAAAAAGTATAATAGGTGCTCTTTAAGGAATCTCAAACCACAACACATTTTTCTGTTTCCCACCGAACAACCAGTTGTTATATTCTTAAAGACCTATTTCCCCGGTGGAAATATAAAAGTAGAAATGTGCAAACATTTTAGAAATCGGTTCATCACAGCCTGAGAAAAGACAGAAAGAGTGTTTTTATGGTCTATCTGGCTGTCTCTGGCTCAAAAGTAACGATGGATTGGATTTATATTGCGCTTCTCAAGGCACTCAAAGACGCTTTACAGGGTTCCAGGTTCCATTCATTCACACACAGTCATACTGGTGGTGGTAAACTACGATAGTAGCCACAGCTGCCATTCAGTGCATACGGCCCCTCCGAACACCACCTCAAACATACAGCAGTCATACACATTCACAAGAGATCCTCCAACTACCACGACACACTGCACTCGCTGCTAGCTTGCTGCCCTTCAAGGCCCCACCCACCTTTCCGTGTCGTCTGGTCTGACCTCTGACTCGGATTAGAATTGTGTAAACAAACTACTTCCCGTGTTAATACAGTTTTTTGGCGATACCTTGGCAAATACAGACACTTTGTAGACTCCACAATGTATTATTTTTTCTAAAATATGAATGTATTGTTTCCGGTTTCACTGTAACACGGAGGGAAGGAAACGCGCACTAGGCTAAGACCCCGTTTCCACTTGTCTTTAAAGAGGACCTATGATGCTTTTTGACTTTTATGACCTATAAACGTTGTTATGATGATTCATAGTCATGCTTAACCATACTAAATTATCAAGTAATGACTTACATGCATTTCGACGTATTCCCTGCTGACCGTCTGGGGTGTCTGTGCAGAGCACTGAACACTATTCTAGCCAGTCGAGAAGTCACGTCTTCAAAGCGGTCTACCCTTTCATAATTTCGTGACGTCGCATAAAAATTTGTGACGTGACCACGCTGATGTTTCCATGTATGGTAATGCTGTCACTTCCCTGTTCGCGTCTGCCTCGCGCCTTTATAGGTCCATGCTCGCGCTTCCCGCCACTGAAAGTGTTCCGGAAGGAAGGTAACCAATCACAACGGAGTGGGGTTTGCAAGAGGGGGGGGGGGAGGGTAGCGGAGATGGCCGATGCACAGGCGGAGGGAGCGGAGATTGCCGAAGCACACACACTCAAGTGTTGACAGGATGTGCTGGATCGCCAAAATAAGAGAAAGAGCTTCCCGAAAATCTACATAGTTTTTTGTGATGTGATTCGTGTCAGGTTGCTCTATAGCAGTGTAAAACAAGAAATTAAGACCAGAAAAGTAGTATAATAGGTCCTCTTTAACATCTGATTTCTGTGATCTGATCAGCTGACAGCTCAAACTACAGGTGGAAAACTCTCAGGACGCATTGAGATTGGATCACAAAAACCACATTCGGTTGTGGTTTACGTCGCTTGTGTCCGATCTGTCCGCATTCAAATAGTACTGTAAACAGCAATGTTACTCTTGTCCACATTAGGGACCTCCTACTCAACTGCCGCACCCTGCCTGAGCGGAAATACGTTGAAAATGCAACACTGGAGTTCATTCAGCTTTTATAGAAGCCTCATGAATGTTAGTTGCATCCGCCAGTATTGCAAATGACAAGCTTTCTGTCCTCTGTTTTCATTTCACTGCGTAAATCTGAAAACACAGAAATCGCTGCTATTGACTGGTGCACTGCAGGGCAGCGACTTCCTGTTCTTATCTGCTTAAAAATAAAAGTCAACTCGCGTTTGGCTAGTAACGTGAAGGCACACAGGAAATATTCTGTTCGAACAAGCAGTAACTTAACTGCATTAATATGGAAAGCCTGTACTGGTGGTGGTGACAAGAGTGTATCAGAGGCAGACTTTAGAAAAGCCACCCGGCGAGCACACATCTTTCACCAGCCAAAGTGGCGTAATAACTAACTCACCTAAGAGTTTTTACTTTTATATACTATCTATTATATTTACCTGCATTTGGCAACTGTTAATGTAGAGCCCTCTAAGCAGTGTTGTGCATCGCTCCTCCTTGTCTAAATGAGACAGTAGCCTATCTCGTCAACCTAGACTTGAAATTGTCTTTGCACGTAATGCATTTTAATAGCAAATACGATTAAAACTGTGGCACTGTACAGCCCTGTTTGAACCCCACCAGTTATAAACAGCAATGCAAACGGAAATGATGTACGTGTTGATTTACATACAGAACGGGTAAATGGAATCCGATCACAACTGGACAAAGAAGTCACATGTGGACTAGTCTGGCATGACCACTTCCGCCAGCGTCTATTCGCTTGCGGCGGCAAGCTACGCGAGTAGGGTCCAGCTGCAGCCCCGGAGAACGACACCCTGGCGTGACAACGACACCCTGGCGTGACGGAAGTAACCGTGGTGTGACGGAAGTGATTTTTGACTATTTAGCTTCCATGACATGTCTGCTATGTCACTAACCCTAACCACCCAACTGTGATGCCTGAACCTAATCGCCAAAACAATATAAATAACACAAACTTAGTATCGGTCTGCTGTCTTGTTATTGTTTGACGTGACGTACTCAAGATGGCCGCCGCCGTGTTCCGTCAATGTTCTATCTATATTCTAACCAGATTCTAACCTCTCCCGTCACACCACGGTTACTTCCGTCACGCCAGGGTGTCGTTCTCCGGGGCTGCAGCTGGACTCTATTGGGCTACGCAGCCCTGACGCAGCCCCCTCCTGTTCCGGTTGCTGGCTTTCCCCTATTGTGATCCCCCTCAAATTCGGAAACAATTCGCTCACTGTCAACCCGTGTGCTTATGTGCAGCGCTCTCTCTCACACACACACACACACACACACAGGGTGTGAGAAGTCACATTACTGTAGACAGAAATAAAGTGTGGCAATACTTAATAATATTGGCGGCGGTGGTCCGGGACACAAACTAGCCTAGCTGTCCAACTTCATTGTACAACTACCCCCGGGCAGAAATACCCTCATAAACTCTGGAAAATGAAGCGTGGGGGTTTGAATTGAGCACCGGACCTTATAACCAGCTAGATTAAGATCCGCCGTTCCCTTTCTTTGGTGAATTAGGGACTAAGCAGCGGTGTTTTAGCGACGGGGAAAGATTCCAACGGCTTCCACTATCACCTAGCAACTCTTACGGCTACTTGCTGCAGTTGGTGTAGCGCTCACAACGTCAAAACCCTGTTCTGCCTGTAAACAGACGGACTACGGCTCTGACTACAGCGATAGGAGGTGGTGACATAAGTTCTCGAATGCTAAAAATTCTACTCGACCGCCGTAGCCTTGCCTCTCAACTACCGATGATAATGTTACCAGAGATAACACTACGTGGCTAGTTAACTCCGGTTAAGTTATCCCGTGAGCTCCTCGGGGGCTAAAATGTATGGTGTCTTGACATGCTGGTTAGAAAGCAACACACTATGTATATTCCTTTTGTCTTTAATAATTTTTGTGTGGCGTTTGCGGGTTTAGCCATTTCTCTGACAGTCTCTGGACGTGAAGACGTTCCATCAAAATAAGTCCCCCCCCTGCACTATTTTGCAGGACACCGCTGCTGCTTCCCGGGGTTAGCCCCGCCCTAGATGATTGTGATTGGTTTAAACAAATACAAACAGGCTAGCCCAGTTTCCCCCGGTTTCCCCACCCGAATAGACGGCTCTAAACAGAGTGCTTCCAGACCATACTACTTGCTGTAGTTTGGTCTGGCTTTGCGAGACTACATGTGGACAGACAGGTGTGAACACACGGACTGAGAGCTGGCCACTTGTGATCAGATTACCAAAATCACATCATAATCCCAGGTGGAAACAGGGCCTAAATTTTCTTCAGTTCTCAAGATATTGAGCTTTTCCGGAAGTGCCTGCGGGCTATCAACAAAACTAGCCTAGCCTTTCCATTTCAAACAGGAGTACTCTGAAACTAAATATTCTGCGCATGAAGAGGACACTCTGGACGAGATGGACGTATTTTTGCTGTGGACAGGTTATGTGGACAGGTGTTGCACCGAAAGTTGTGACCCATCAGAATGACAGACCCTAGAGGGCGCTGTTTCTATTTATTAACTGATTTCAATCGACTGTTGGCCTATACCAACCCAGTCTCACAGTGGGACTAGATATTTGACGTCGGCTCTGGTTTTCATAGGTTTCCAGACGTTCTATTGCCTTCTGCAGTTGAAATTCCATGGCTCTCATCCGGGGTGCTGATGCCGCCGACACATCCTTGAGGTCCGAGACCCGCGGTTCAACTGTCCCCATCCTCTGTATTAGACTGTCAAGTTTCTCCAAGACTTCGTTAAGTGGCTTGATTATGTTGGCTAGTTTGCGGTCTAACATCTGTTCTATGTTTTCCGAGCGACAGCCATGTTGTTTTCCCCGCTAAGCGACAAGATGCCCGTAGTACAGCAAACCATGCAGAGTGTTGCATAAACCAACACAGATGCATTCTGCTCATAATCCACTAATTTATCTTAATCACAGCAGTCTTAATAATGCCGCGTTTATAACGAGAAAGTTTAGGGAACTACTTGTGTAGTAATTCCATTGGTGAAACTAAAAGGAATCTCCTCAATGGTTGTTTGCCTGTTATTTACCTAGTGTAGCATGTAGCTTCGGGAGTAGCACCCAACGTTTGCTTCTATTGCATTAACTTAGCTTTCCCATTGCAGTTTAATAATGCCTCGTTTTTAACACCACAAAGGGTGGGAAGTTATTCCTGTAGAAATCAAACTTTGAAGCTACTGTTTTCACTTGTTTTAATCATGTCATGTCAAACTGTTCAAAGTATGGCTTCGCGCCGGGTAAACACTGTGTTCGCAGTCACGCAGTGTCTCTCTAGTATCACGAGAGCACGGCAGAGACAGTGGGAGGGCCCGGCAGAGAGGTGGGAGGGGCCAGCCAGATCGCAGGCTGCAGACACCAATATAGGTCATCCGGAGACCAGAGGAACATCAGGGTATAGAGGCTTGCTACAATAAACGATCTTAACAGGTTTTTCAGCAAACATTTAAAAAAATAAGTATTAGGGACTACTTAGACCATATTAAATTGACAGCAAAGTGCATAATATGTGAGCTTTAAAGTTACAGGACAGTGTTTATATCTCTGTGTGGGGTGCATCACATGTTATTAATATCCCAAAATAGACAACTTCTTTCAAGTCAAACAAACACACCGCTTATATAGGTGTTTTCATCTCTCACCAGTGACCCCTAATCTTTAAGAACTGTCTGCTCTGCAACTCTGGTAATAGAGGCTATTCAAATATACCACATTCCTCCATTTAGAAGAAACTTCTTTTCCCAAAAACGAGATGGAACCATACATATTTGAATGGCCCATAAGAAACACCTATCAAACACAGAACACTTTTACATTTTATAAGTTATGTAGAATACAATGCATAGATGTACGCATTACTGCAGTAAACTATATTTTATTAGGACCAACAATGCAAATGCATCATACACTAAACGATGTAGATATTGAGACAGGGAGAACAGAGAGCACCCTTCAAATGACAATGGCACCTGATAACAGCTGCTTCTCTCACGGGCTGTATCTCGATTCAGGGGTTGCGGTCTACGAAGGCTGCATTTGAAGACCGATTGCGTCATAGCGGCGTGCAAAGGTTGTTCCATTTGCAAGGCTCCTCATATGCAGCCGTGAAATGCAGCTTTCGTTTCACGGTTTTGAAGGCTGCAACAGATGGATCCTTCGCGGCCCTATAAATCCCAAGATTAATTTCGGTTTCGTCAGAGATGGCATCTCAAGACGAATTACCAGCGGCAGCATCAGCATGTTACGCCTTCAAATGTAAGTATTGGGTTTCAGTAGCCTAACTCAAATAACTAACGATACAAATGTAAAAAAAAAAAAAAAGTAACCTCATAAAACCTCTATGTCCTTCAAAATAATTGGTTAAGTAAGGTAACGTTCTAATAATGTTAGTGACGCTAACTTTTAGGAAAATGTATTAAAAAAACCACACTTTCCGAGCTTTATATCTTGACATATATTTCTTGTCATTTATCTAGATTTTACTTTGTTAATAGGAAGTTAAGAGACACTTCAAAATCATTAAGAAATATCCCAAAAGGTTTAGAATTCCTCCACTGACCGCAACGGAAAACACCTCCAACACCACCAACTCCCTGCCCTGTCCCGTTTGGTTAACTTGTTAAAAACGTTGGCATTTTTACACAGCTAACTTGGTTATTTTGCTATTTAAGCTGCTTTTGTTTGATAGTGTGAAGCAAAACTAATTTTAACGTGTGCTTTTGGTTTAGGGAGCCAGGAGCATACGGCTCAACTAATTAAGTTGAGGGGGGAGAAGGACGGCCTCTTCACCGGGGCCAAAAACTCTGCTTCTGTGTCTTGGAGGTAAGGAAACACTAGTTTATTTACAATGTCAGTTAGTTTATAACAATTATTCACAATAGGCCATTTGTAATATTTACATTTGACCATCTTGTAAAGGTTACAGTTAAATAAGTCCTCATTAAGGACACACACAAGATCCCCCAGAAATCGTTTACTTGAATGTCTTATTTTGAGTTATAAAGAGAAACACAACAAGGTCACAACTTACATCCCTGTGAAAGCACTATAAAAACACACAACAAAGAAAAAGGGTATTGTCCCAGCTACTAGTGGTCTTATTATCATGGGCTTTGTATAGAATCAGGGCTAATTTAACTGTAACCGTTACAAGAACAGCCTATACAAAGATCAACTTGTAACCTTTACAATAAGGTTAAATGTAGTCATACAAATGGGCTATTGTTAACATGGGTTATTAACATGATTGTGAATGTTACCCCTTTATTTCGTTTTATCTCTGTGATTAGGAGTATACTGGAGGAAATGGGCCTGGAGGGGAAAGTCACGCCTCTTCAGGCCAAAAAAAAATGGGATATCCTCAAAAAGAAATATAAAGTACGTTAACATAATTTTAAATGTACATTATTTGTTTTAACCATGCAAAACACTTTAGCTGATTTTTTGTTGTTGTTGTTAACTGCCACGATTGATTTCCTCTGCCTTAGGATTGCAAGTGTCCAGCGTCGGGCGAGGGGGTGGACTGCAAGTCCACGGCTGCCAATTGGCCCTGGTTTGTCCTCATGGATGAGGTATTAGGACAGAGGCATTCGACAAATCCCCCTGTCCTAATTGCCTCCATCCCTGAGGACAAACCCGGGCAGGATGAAGAGGAGGACGAGCCCAGCCAGCCAGGGCCCAGCCAGCCAGGGCCCAGCCGATCGCGGAAGAGGGACCGGGAGGACGAGCTGCTGGACCTCCTGAAAGAGGACATGAGGCAGCAGAGGGAGGCGTAGGAGAGGCGAGCTCAGGAGAGCAATGCCAGGATGGATAGGCTCTTCTCCATCCTGGAAAAAATTGTTGACAAATAATTTTAAATATTTGTTGTTAATTTAATTATTTATTATTTATTTACATGTAATTTTATTTTGGCTGTGTCATATTATTTTATAGTTGTTTTTTCCTAACAATGTAGGATATTTTCATTTACATTATTTATGTTCAGTATTTAATATGTTTTTACTTTTTATATGTGTAAATAAAAGTTGTTTTTTCTGATATTCAGGATACCATTATTATTCTCCATATCACACAGGTAATTTCTGTAATATCTAGTTAGCACAAGAAACTCCAACATATATTTTTTTTGGTATGGATAATCTGATTTCAGGCCTAACCTCGAGCATTAGAGAATTTAAGATTTGCTCCCTTGTGTATCTTCTCCCTCATAAACAGACAGATTGTTATAATTGTTATACTGTATATTCTAGACAGATCGACACACTTTAGGCAAATCAATGAACACTGGGTGCCTGTCGGCATGTTGGAACGATTATAGCAGGAGGCAGATCTTATACATTATCGCCCAACCTGCCACCTCTACCATTGTTGCGTAAGAATCGAATGACAAATTTTTGTAAATGTTATGTTTTATTATATAAATAAAAATTAATAATAAAAAAAGAAGCTGAGCAGGGAGCCCCTGGTGGTGCTGCTGGACCAGGATGGGCTGCCACATTGTGACCCTGGTGTCTGTCTCCTGTCAGTGGGACATCATCTGGGGTGGTCTCCAGAGTGCGTTGGTAGATGCCTCTCTCCACTGTCCACCGCATCGTCGCTGTAGTGGGTTTGCAGGGCTGAATTGACGGCTGCCATGTCACTAAGGTTTTTGGAAAAGGTCAAGAATAAGAGTGCATACAAAATAATACTTCTTTCTTCTTTTTTTGACAAAAGAAATCTCTGGACAAATTACAACAAAACATTTTAAATTAATAGAAATCAAAGCTTTACAATTCTTTAACTTGCCTGTTATAAATACTGATGGTCAAGGGGGACCTCCTCCAGGGCAGACACCTCTGCCGACAGCTGGTCCCGCCAGTGAGCACCACTGGCTGCCTCCAAACCGTTCTCCCCTCATCCTCTGCCACATCCTCCTCAGGCTCATCCTCCTCCTCTGGGGCCATGATATCATGGAGTATGGCACATGCTGTTATGACCTGAAATGGTAAAAATAAAATTTAAATAAATAAATATATATGTATATATGTGTATATATATATATATATATATATATATATACACCTCCTGATAAAAGAATTAATACTTTTTGATTTACTCTTCAAAATTTAAATAAAGTCCTGTTGAGTGATTACTTACGTGAGGTACTAAGATGTGGTGCACCTCCAGCGCTTGCACGAAGATGGCCCGGAACCTGGTTTTCATCATCCCAAAGGCACGCTCTATAATGGAGCGTGCCCTGGAGTGATGGGAGTTAAAGCGCTGGGCTCCCACACCTCATAGTGGCTGCTTGTATGGAGTGATGAGGGGTAGTGGGTGTTGGAGACACGGGTTCCCGCCGTCGGCCAGGATAAAGTGCCCTGGAGGAGGGTAGAGTGACCTCCGGTACAGGGGGCTCTGCCGGAGGACTTTAGCGTCGTGGACTGACCCAGGCCAGCCCACATAAGTATCTATAAAGCGACCCTGATGGTCACAAACAGCTTGCAGGATAATGGAAGGGAACAACTTTCTGTTCCTGTAGCAGTGACCATCAGGGCCGCTCGGTGGCTTTATTCTGACATGGCAGCCGTCAATTGCTCCAGCTACTCTGGCGAAGGCTTGATGTCGCCCCAGCCCTGCAAGCCCACGGGTCACTGCCTCCAGGTCCTCTGGGGTCTTCGGGAGGTAGATGACCTTAAGATAGGATAAGATCGGGGGTTAAAATGACATCGTAGAGGAAGCACGTAGTTCCAGGAGGCTCCGGTGATACTTTTCAGTTATCCGATTACTTTACACATTTGCGTTGCAGAATTGTCATTTTTGGCGGTGGGAGTAACTCTGTAATGAGTTTGGACAACTATTTCTTTAAAATAACTGACAACATGACCAGAACCAGGCCAAAAAAGAAGCTCACAGGGCAGAGCGGGGAAGCTAACACCTTGGAAATGGCCGAGTGTGAAGATGCTAGCTGCAGCAGCACTGACACAGATATTTTCCAAGCAATGGATAAACTATCTGAAAACATCACCAAAGTCATCGACGCTAAAATAAACACGGTGCTTGCGGCTATAAGAGACCAAACAACCCAAATTCAGGCTCTGGGAACACGAGTCGGCGAGGCGGAAGATAGAATTGCTGGCATAGAGACCACAACGGAGTCGTTGCAGGCCAAAGTCACAAGTCTGGAAAAACAAGTGAGCGGCATGTTGGAGCACATTGATGACTTGGATAATTGTGGGCGCAGATGTAATATTCGGGTTGTGGGACTGCACGCACTGGACCACGCATCACTGGACCACGCATCTCTTTCTTCAACAACTACTCGGCAGCAGTGGTCAGGAAGCGCAAGGCATTTGATTCCGTGAAAGAGTGATTAAAGAAGATGGGTATCGTTTACGCATTGATCTACCCCGCCACGCTGAAATGGACGGTCAACGGGACGGAGAAGAGGTTTGACACACCGGAGGCTGCTGCGGCGTTTGTGGACTCTCTCGGTTAAGATGACAGGCTCTTCATCATTCTGACGGAAAAGTACTCTCTTTCTCCGTCCTACACTCTGATTATTGGACCGATATAACAGTATGTAAGTACTCATGTGGCCGTGTTATCGATCTTTTTTATTTTATTTCTTTATAACGCACAATGTGGACTAAAGTTACATCTCTGTGTGAGGAGTGGGACTTGCATTTATTCTATGGTTAGGCACGAGATAGCGCAAGGTGGAGCTGTCGGCTTTTGGCTGAGAGCAAAAGAAGGATTGTTATTCCCTGCATGTTTAACAAGGATTTCCCCCTTTCTTTATGGGGTTTGTTCTGTATGTGTTGTGTTTTTGTACTTGTTTTACCGTTTCTATGCAGCTCAGTCTTTTTTATTTTTCAGTTTTTTAAAGGGAATGTGCCAAGGTATTACAATAGGAATTTGAAGTAGTGGCAAATAAGCTATGGGTTTGCACCTGGAATATACGAGGGATTCATAACCCCATAAAACGTAGAAAAGTACTTACCTTCTTAAAAAGGGAAAATATAGATATTGCACTGGTGCAAGAAACCCACCTTGATGACACAGAGCATTTAAAATTACAACAGGGTATGTTTGGACAAGTATATTTTTCGTTTTTTATACTATACTTATTCGACGTACTTTGCCCTTTAAAATGGTGAAATGCCTCAAAGATAAAAATGGTCGTTATGTTATAGTTAAAGGTAGTTTACAAGGACAAGAGATTTTAATAATGAATGTTTATTATCCACCTGCGCACCCATTAGACTTTATCACTAAAGTGTTTGTGGACCTTGCAGAAATGAGAGCTGATACAGTAATTGTGGGTGGTGATTTTAATTGTATGTTAAATCCACTCATAGATAGGTTTCCTCATAGAGCTAAAGCTCCTTCTCCCCAAGCAAAAGCTCGCACTGCAATTTGTAACGATCTTGGATTTGATGATGTTTGGAGAAGTCTCCACCCTGCTAACAAAGAATATACTTTCTTTTCTGCACCTCATGGTTGTCAGACCAGAATTGACTATTTTTTTCTGCCAAGAGCTCAATTGCAGTTAGTTTTAACTTGTCACATAGGTAATATTGTTATATCTGATCATGCAAGTGATCTGTGCAAGTGGATATAAAACTTCCAGTTTCGTCATATCAGTCTCGACAATGGCGACTTAACACTGTTATTCTTAAAGATAATACTTTTACATCCTACTTTTCCACTGAATTTAGAATTTTTCTTTCTATTAATTCACAATCAACAGATAATCCCTCACTTTTATGGGAGACCTGCAAAGCATATGCAAGCGGTTTGATCATATCATTTTCTGCCACTAAGAGGCACCAAAACTTAGAGAAGCAAAAATCTCTACAGGCTAAATTATCAGTTAAAGAAAAAGCTTATATTAGTTCACCAACTCCTATTTTGGGAAAGAGATATCTGCTCTCAGATCAGCTATAAATTGTCAACTTACTAAAGAGGCAGAAAAAAACATTAGATATACCAAACAGAGGTTTTATGAGCACGGTGACAAACCAGGGAAGTGTCTTGCATACCTAGCTAAAAAAAGAGTAGAATCCCAGTTTATAGCAGCAATTATGAAGGACAATGGCGTTAGAGTGTATGAAAATAAATTGATAAATGACTGCTTTAAGGAATACTATACAAATGTATACGCCTCAGAACAGACAAATGATGCACCTCAACTAATGGAAGGCTTTTTTACACAGATCGATCTCCCAACAATATCAGAAGAACAAAAATGTTTACTAGATGGTCCAATCACTAGAGATGAAGTATTGAATGCTATTAAAAACGGTTCCGAATATTATAAAGAGTTTAAAGACCTGCTTATAGGACCACTACTTCAAATGTTTAATGATTCGATTTCAACTACAGAATTACCACAAACTCTTAAGGAGGCTAACATATCACTTTTATTGAAAAAGGGGAAGTGTCCTGAGTCCTGTTCCTCCTATAGACCCATAGCCCTCTTGAATGTAGATCAAAAGTTGCTTTCCAAAATACTAGCCACTCGTCTAGAGGACATTTTGCCCACCCTAATTAAAGAAGACCAAACTGGTTTTATAAAAGGCAGGAATTCAACTGATAATATTAGACGTCTTTTCAATGTTATCCAGGCCTTTGAACAAAAATCCATGACCAGTCTTGTGCTTTCTCTGGACGCGGAGAAAGCGTTTGACCGAGTTGAATGGTCATTCTTATTTTACACATTAGAAAAATTTGGACTTGGTAGGAATTTTATAAAATGGGTTAGAATTCTATACAGTGACCCTCAAACTGCAGTTTTAACTAATGGGTTAAGATCAAAATGCTTTCCTACACATAGAGGTACAAGACAGGGTTGTCCCTTGTCTCCTCTCCTGTTTGCCCTGGCCATAGAGCCATTGGCTGTGGCCATTAGAATGGATCCCTCTATATATGGCTTACAGGTTGGGGAAAGATGTCATAAAATAACTCTGTATGCTGATGACGTCCTTGTGTTTTTATGTCACCCTGAGACCTCAGTCCCGGCCCTCCTTAAGATGATTAACGTATTTAGTACATTTTCTGGATACAAGATTAACTTAAACAAATCAGAGGCTATGCCCTTGGGTAGTCTTAAAACAATACCTAATACTATACCACCCTTTCCTTTCAAATGGTCGCCCTCTGGTTTTGTCTATTTAGGTATTTTTATCACCCCATCATTTAGTCAGATGTACAAATCCAACTTTGTCCCATTATTTGGGAAAATAAGACAAGATCTAGAACGTTGGGATTCACTCCCTGTTTCTTGGTTAGGAAGAATAGCTCTGATTAAAATGAATGTGTTACCCATATTACTTTATCCCGTTCAAATGATTCCTATACTGTTTTCGAATAGGGCCTTAAAAGATTTGAATAGCTGGCTCAGTTCATTTATTTAGAGTAAACGCAGACCTAGATTAAAAATGGCAGTTTTGCAGCTGCCAAGTTCCATGGGCGGCCTTGATTTGCCAAACGTTAAAATATATCAGCTTAGTGCTCATTTGAGGTTTATATCTGAGTGGTTAAAGAATTCGACATCTTCTATTTGGCTAGACATTGAATCATCTTTGTCAAAATGTAAATTACAAGATTTGTTATTCTTTAAGAATTTTAAGAACATAAGAGATAACTGTACCAATCCAATAACAATAAATGCTCTGAAGGCTTGGCGATCAGCCCGTCGTCTAGAAGGGAGGCTCAAATTGACTTCCATGTTTACTCCAATAAATAATAATCTTGATTTTTCACCGGGAATGATGGACTCATTCTTCTGGCAATGGCATGACAAAGGCATAACCAAACTTGGAGACTTGTTTTCAGATAACGGTTTAATGTCATTTGAACAATTGATAAAGAAATACCAACTTCCAAAACAAGATTTTTTCCGTTTCTTACAAATAAGGCATTACATTACTAAGAGTACAACCCTTATTGAACACCCTGAGATTTCTGCTGTTGAGAAAGTGCTGTTTCAACCTTCAGGAAAGGTGTCTGTCTACTACTGACACACAGAGGATCAAGGGTGTGTGTGAGAAGGAATTATCAGTTAATATTGATGACGAGACATGGATGGATATTTGGAGTTATGCTAAAAAGATTTCCATCTGTACTCGGGCAAAAGCAATCCAGTTAAAAATAATACATAGGATTCATATATCTCCTAATCGCAGGCATTCTTTCAACCCAGCACTTTCTCCTCTGTGTCTTAAATGTAAAATAGAAATAGGTACCTTAACTCATTGTCTATGGTCATGTCATAAATTACGGAAATACTGGTCTGACATTTTAAGTGAAATTGAAAAAATATTTGGTATGGAATTAGAAATGGATCCAATGTGTTTGCTATTAGGTCTACCAAGTAGAAGTATACCTTCTAAATCTGGCAAAAGGTTATACAACATTCTAACTTTTGCTGCTAGAAAAAATATATTATTACAGTGGATTAATGATAAGAGTCCCTCTGTTAATGGCTGGTGGAATATTTTACTGGAGTTGATCCTGTAGAATATCTCACAAATATTATACATCACAAAGTGGACCAATTCTACAAAATCTGGCATCCCTATTTGAACTATCTTGGACCGGACCATTCTTTGATAATTGCACAAGGAGTCTCCTAAACCTGAACATGTGAACGGTGACTTTTGATCGGCCTGAAATGTGAACTGTTTCCTGTGGCCTCAACCTAATCTCTGTTGACTTGAGCTGTACTTTGTATTTGTTTATTTGTTTTTGTTTGTAAGTATTGTTTGTATATTTGTGGTGCTTCTTTGTAATGTTTTTGTTGAAAATAAGAAAAGCCAATAAATATATTGTTAAAAAAAAGATAGGATAAGATAAACTGTATTAATCCCACACATAGGAAAATGCACTTGTCACAGCAACTCAAGAGTCAAAGGTATGAGTGATGAAATCAATAAATATATACTTTGTGGCAAATGGCCACAGTGACCCTGTGGACGATGTGGTGGACAGTAGAGTGAGGAATCGCAAACACCCTGGAAACCACCCTGTATGATGCCCCACTGGCCAACCAGAACAGGAACACCAGGGTCTCGATTGTGGCACCCCATCCGTGCCTCCGCTCCTGGTGGAGGATGTCCAGCAGCACCGCCAGGGCCTCCCTGCTCAGCCGGAAATCGGCTCTGGTGTCCTGGCCATTAAAATATTGATCCAGGACCGGAACATTTAAATTGACTCTGCAGTACAGGGGTCTGGTCTGGTTCAGGGAAAAGAAAAAGGTTTAAACAATTGCTGGATATTAAGTGTGGAGAGCTTAGATAAGGCTTAAATATATCTAGGCTACCTGATAACTGTTAGATATGAAAGTAACCCAACCTGTTTTAGCTGATTAATGACAAAACTATTTTAGATTTTTTCAATAGCCTAAAGTAAGGTTGGTACTATTTTAAACATGTAGGCTAATATAGGCCTATAACATATTACATTAGGCTATATGTATTATATATAGCCGGAGAAAAATTACCCGCCGGCTCCGGCGGCGAATCCTCTCCAACTCCTGCAGCTCTAACTCAAATATTATATTATATATTATATATTTACCAAGCCAATTACAGGGCACACACTAATAACTTTTTTATTGAAGGTAGAATTCTCAAATTACGTGATGTGGTAAATTACCACACAGTACAAATTATTTACAAGGCTTCAAAATAAAAGCCTTCCTAACAGTTTACAAGTAATGTTTGAAGACAGAGAAGTTTCGCATGATTTAAGAAGAAAAGATAAATTCACTGAGAAAAATATACGGACCACACTTAAATCCTTTTCGATTTCTGTAAATGCTATTAAGCTGTGGAATGGACTTGATGAAGTTGTCACATGGAGTTGCAGTTTGCGCAATTTCAAAGCAAATTATGTTTCAAAAATTATTGAAAATTACAGACTAATAACCTGAGCACAATGTCAATGTCACTTTCATAACAATATTGTAACGAATAATACAGGCCAGCAGACAGACTTGTTTTTGAATACTTTTGCAGAAGTGTTTAGACTACCAGTTAAGAAATGGAACAGGCCAAATATAAGGCCACTTCACACTTTATACACTTGGCATTGTCACAGAAAAACTGAACTGTGCTGAACTGATCTTACAAGCTGAAGCAATTAGATTAAAATTGACAGTGTATTGGACTGCAGATTCTTAAAAAAACAAATAAATAAATGTATATGTATATATATGTACATATGTATATATATGTATTTTATATATATATATAATATATATATATATATATATATATATATATATATATATATATATATAAAATATGTTTTTTGTTTTAATTTTATTTTCTGTAACAGTAACTGTGTATCTGAATCCAGGGCCGTCGTATAGGGGGTAAAGGTTATGACGATTATAAGGGCCCACAGCCAGCTAGGGCCCACACAGCCCCCAGTAGAATATATGACAAAATTATTATGCATACAGTGAACTAATATATAATCATACGAATGATTCCGAATTTAAACAAAGCCACAAGTCATACAATATTCTAATTTTAATAATTTCAATAACCCCCTTGGCCCCTTCTTAAAAAATGGTTTGGTCCACCCCGCGGTTCGTTCTTCCTCATTGGAATTAAGTGAGCGCGAGCGAACTCCAGCAGGCCCCCAAAAAAGCTCGCACCAGAAAAGAGTTGAGAAGGAGGTCAGGAGTAGGATATGAGCAGCAGAGCAGGGGATCAAAAACTTTTTTTCTAAGAATGGTGAGAGTAAAACTACAGAGGGAGGCTGAAACAATTAGCCTACTACTTGTTCATTCATAACATTACCTTGGACGGGGCGCAGGCTGGACCCTACGTTAGCTGTCATCTGGCCGCGCTACACTGATCAAGTCACCAGTTCATAAAAAAAATAAAAAATAAAAAATAAAGTCGCCAACTATAACTGAACGTTACTACTACAGTGACTGTGTTTTACACATATTACTGTGTGACAGTGCTCCAGTATGCGCCCATTCAGAGGCTGCATTGAATTGTACCATGACGCATTCAACTTCTACTCGGTAATTATGAGCATCTGACGATGGTCAGTTACGTTCAGGGCCGTCGAACTGCGGTCAGGCTTGGGGGGCCCAAGGCAGAGGGGGGCTGCACCCCAAAAAAAAACTTGTTTTTTAATTTTTTAATTTTTTTTACTGGCTCAGTATAGGCCCCTGATCTTTGAAGGCCCCAACATTTTTTTATTTAGGAAGATAAATATACATTATCTATAAATTATTCCAGAAAATATTACTAAATAGGAAACAGTTGATTTACCCTTAGTTTTCTTCTCAAAGTGCACCAGATTGATGAATTTTATATTTTACATTATAAAAAAAATCTTCCGGGGGAGCATTCCCCCGGACCACCCTAGAAGGTCCAGGGTCCCCAACACAGTCTCCCAAATTCCTGTGAGAAACACGGTGTGTGTGCATGGTTATTAAGAGTCTTAGACCAGGGGTTGTGTTCAAGTACGCGTAATGATCTGGTCATTCGTCAATAGAAACATTGTGTTGTTATCTGGCTCGGAGAGGGACCAGTCACTCATACGTTTTGGACTATAGACAAACATAGCTTTTACATGTTTGTATTGTAGGACCGCCTCTCAGAGGGCCCATCAGGACTTCCTGTATAGGGGCCCAGAATTTGGTGCAACGCCCCTGTCTGAATCCGAATTTGATGAAAATGGGGGCGGGACCTGATAAGCCTTTGGCTTCTTCCGTCTCCCTTCGGACAACACAAAGTATGATGTATGAATATTTGCAAGAGAAAATTGTGTATTGTGTGGAATTGTCCGAAAGAATAATAAATAAATAAATAACTCTAATAAAATAAAAAATAACAAAACAGCAACGTGTTGCTCCATCTTGTTCAATTTTATCTTCCTTTCTTTTTTCTTGCCTTTTCTTTTCTTGTTCTTGTCCTTCTTTCTTCTTGTACTTTTTTTGTTGTCTTTTCGTCTGGTATGCAACTTCTTTTTCTTTTTTCCTCCTTTATCAAGGCTGTCTCCAATGGCAGCAATCATGGTTGCTAGGCAGCACAGGAGCGGCGAGTCGTCACGCAAGGTAACCAAGGTAACGGCTTGTTACGCAAACCGGAAATGCTCTACGGAGACCTGCGGAGACCGTCCCGTTTAACAACGCTCGTTGGCCTTCGAATCGGCCTTCATAGGCTATAGCCTTCATAGACCGCGAAGGACGCGGTCTCTGTAATGGGATACAGCTACAGTCTCAAGTTCAGATATTTGGAGACATGATCAGTTCCACATTTGAGAAGAAGTCCATCCAACTTTGGCACAGAGAATGCTCCATTTCATACCTAGCAGACTCCGCCATTTGTGGAATTCGGTGGCCAGCGGCCCAGGAAGGCCCATCGTTGTTATTCGATTGATAAGCGTGCGGCCTCCACCATTTCATCATCATAACCTCAGCTTTGTATCTGGCAGACGGATGCAGCATCCCAGCCAGCCAGTATTGCGTGTCGTAATAGGACTCTACTTAGTGGAATGTTTCCCGAACTGCTGGTGTGGATTTAGACAGCTCTGACAGTTCAGGAGCAGACCATTCCTACGCTTTTTCTTTTAGTCTTTTTCCTCATTTTCATAGCGTACATGAATGCACATAGCGACATAACAAGCATGATTACAGTCCAGCCTTTCTTTCCAAAGTCTTTGTCACTAAAACTGCACACGGTTCTTTGTTATAACATTGGAACGTCGTGGATACCTGGCCTGACGGTCGAACCTCTGTGTATCCCAGTCCGTGCTTCCCGCCCGTGAACTTGGCAATCAGTAGAGCGGTCGTTGCCGTTCTTGCAGTATCCCAGTCGCAGTTCCTCAAATATTTTTGATACTGGGACAGTCTTGGACACTTTCAACCAACGGCGTCCATCTGGATCACTTTTCGACAGATGAGTCCTGCCGCTTACAGGTAGTCTCCTCATTGTTATCTTATCCTTAACGATGACGCCAAATATGGTAGCCAAATTGTTCCCTATGGCTTGACAATAGACAGAGGCGCAGACTCAGGGCTCCAGAGTGCGCCTAATTTGGGCGCCCAAAAATCTTGTGAGTGCGCCCAGATATTTTCACTAGTCGCACCAGTGCACCTGAAATTTTTCACGTCGTATTATGTAATATTGGGTGCTGTGCTGCACGATTCATCTAATCGCGATGTGAGCTAGAGCAATTACATTCCTCACAAATGGATGCGATTGCGATTTAATGTAGGATAAATGTGCGCGCGTGTCTAAACATTCCAACCGCTCCTCTCGTCTTTTTGGTAGCGCCCCTCGGCTCCTCTGACAGTGAGTGTGTGTGTAGCTGCGCGAGCACCTACACGGCGTGCAAGACAGGTGCAGACAGCAGAGTAAACAAATGAACATGGACACCGACGCGCATCAGCATCCACGCTGAACTGTGACGGAAATCAAAGCCAACGTCTGTTATATGGGGATTTTTAGGATTCAGTACGGTGACGTTGAACACATTGAACTGCTGTCTAAAACTTGGAAAGTAATAGTTGCGGCTATATGTCGCGTGGCGACCGGTGGCAACTCACCCAGTCTATCAATTCAGTGCGGAGAAAAGTCGGATGCTTGAGAGTGAAGGGCCACGCAAGTTTCAGTAAGTTGATAGAGACTTTTAATTAAGTGTTTTATTATTTTGAAAACAGTGTAGGTAAGCAGGGCTGCATTTACCTGCCAGTAGGCCCTGGGGCTGAGAGGTTTCGTAGGCCCCCCCGGGCGGCGGTCTTACAATACAGATGCGTTAAAGCCATGTTTGTCTACACCACAATATCTCTATTGGTGAAATACAAAATCACTTTAGGTAACATGTACTTAAACCCCTTCCTGGTCTAATGACTTTTAATAACCAGACACACATTGTTGGTTACAGTGTTTTTCCAAGTTATTGAGGAGACAGCGGTGGGGACCCAGGACCTTCTAGGGTGGTCCGGGGGCATGCCCCCCCAGAAGAAAAATGTGAACCTTTTAAAGTAAAATGCATCAATCTGGTGCAGTTGATTTAGCCTTAGAAAACTAAGGCTAAATCAACTGTGTCCTATGTGAGCTATTTTCTGGAATCATTTGGAGACACAGAAATACCAAAAAGCAGAAACAAAAATATACAGGTTTAAAAAAATCCAGTCAGTCAGCATTCAATTTTTAAAAAAATAATCCCTTATCCTAAAGCTACTTCTCTCTTTGAATTCTTTGTTTTGTTTGTAATTGGCTCAACTCAATATAGGCTCATGATCTGCGTTGCCCCGAACAATGTTAATTAAACAAAAATAACAAAAATGGGTAACGCTTTATATTAAGGTTCTTGTAATAAGCCTTAGTTAATAGGTAATAAGGACCTTATAAGATGCTTATTAACATAATAAGAAGCCTATTAACATCAATTTGTGTTAATAAGACTATATATAAGTGTTAATAATAACACAATAAACATGTTTACTGTGTGATTATAAGACTTTTATAAGCACTTATAAGAAACGTCTTAACTATTTATTGATTGCTTAATAGCATTAATAAAAGTCTTGTGAGTTTCTGATAGCTGTTAATAAAAGCATTACAAACCTATTTATTGAGTCTTACTAACTTACCTATTATGTCATTGTTAAACCTTTACTAAGCATTGTTTGTTGCTTTATGAAGGTGAACACACCATTATTATTTGTTTATTAGCAGTTAACTATGCTCTAAGAACAATGCTTATTAAGGTTAATAAGGCCTTTATTAAACAGGCAATAATGCATTTTGAAGGTACTGGATCTAAAGCGAGAACAATACTTATTAAGGTTAATAAGGCCTTTATTAAACAGTTAACTATGCTCTAAGAACAATGCTTATTAAGGTTAATAAGGCCTTTATTAAACAGGTAATAATGCATTTTGAAGGTACTGGATCTAAAGCGAGAACAATGCTTATTAAGGTTAATAAGGCCTTAATTAAACAGGTAATAATGCATTTTGAAGGTACTGGATCTAAAGCGAGAACAATGCTTATTAAGGTTAATAAATCCTTTAATAGACACTTTTTAACAGTTAATAAGTACTATATCTTGTCAAGGTGGATAAAATGTGAATTGGAAAAACTACATGTAAATACAATGTTAGAGAGGTGAAGCACAAAAACACACTTTAAAACAGCTCTTTTGAAGAATATATTTTTATTTACTTTAAAGAAAAAAAACACTCAACAACTGTGCAATTGTTTGTTTGTTTGTTTGTTTCCCAGAACTTTCATGAACAACATTTTACTAAATGTAAAAAAATAAGCTTAAGCCTTAAGCCTTGAGGCCCTTTCCCACTGCCGCGCGGCAACTCGCCGCCTCCATTAATTTCAATGAGTGAAGGGCGGAAGAGGGGAGGCGGTTACAACCGCAGTGGTTGGACAAAGAAGCGGTTGCCGGCCGCCCACGTGAACGCGCACAGATTTTGACGCTCTGCTTTCCCCGTGTTAAAGGTTTCAGCGACAGCCGCCCGCCAGCAAGGCGGAAATACAAGGCATCGTTGCCAGTGTTGCGAATAACGCCGTTTAAAATGACGGCGTTAGGTAACGCTGTTCTTTTTTCAGTAACGGGGTAATCTAACTGAGATGGTGTGTTAATACATGGCTGAACTACACCCGAAAAGAAGTGCATAAATAAATGGCTGTCTGGTTGCAAACTAAAGCAGTGAAATTATTAATGCATACATTTGAACAGATCATTTTATATACAGTATGTGGTACAAAAAAGCCCTCTTCTGCTGGCCCCCTCTGCAACAGTACAATGCTGACTTCTGCTATACTTCCTCTTCCTCTTCCCATGGTCTGAGGAGGAGTCAGACGACAACGGACTTTACTCCGAGTCGGGCTTTTCCGTAGCCTCAGGGGAAGGTTGAGTCAGGCTGGTCTTTCTTGTTACTGTATAAAGACAATACAAATAAACATTGATCACAATTAGACAGATAGCAGACAGGTTACAATACGCATTTAAGCCATTTGGACATGGAATCTGCAAAAGGGGGTGCAGTATCAAATTAAATGTAGTCTGTAATGGTGAAAATGGTTGAAAAAAGTAAATATGTTCTTTCATTCAGATAGTTGTCCCTTTAAAAAATCTCTCTCCGTTGTCAGGTCTTTTATTTTTACATCCTGGCATTCTAATTTATACCTGGCCAGCTCATGTTTATATTTCTGTAGAACCAGTTTGGCAGTTGGGGCAATTTGGGCAGCATCTGGGTCAGCACAGAAATAACCATTCAGCATTACTTTTCCCCTTCCTGACATGCATGACAAAACTGTTAATATATAGCCTACGTTTGGTTGCAGTTTTTATAATAGTGTAAGCTAAACTTAGCTCAAAAAGGAAGCTCACCAAAGCTTCTGAAAGAAAGTAATGTAAGCTAGGCAAACAACTAGCAAGCTAGAACCAGCTAACGTTACTATATCATTACATTCTTAAACTTACCAGAAGAGTCATGCTCCAGTTCGGACCTCACCCTCTTATTTTTCAGAGACCGGTGCTGTGTCTGAAATCGCACACTAAGGTAAGTGCACTTACATTGAGTGCACTTTATTATCCCTACAGTACACTTACTTATAGACGCAGTGCTCTCATTTCTACTGTGTACTGTCCCAACTGCCGTCGCGCACCTACCGGAAATTACTTTGCATTTTGACGGTTCTTCTTCTGTGGTATTTTTTTCTGCTTGTGTTACCAAGAGCCAAAACAGGAACATAAATCGCGGAAAAACAAAAACAATGTGTAAGTTAACTTTTGTAGAGTGCGTACGTCTCCACAGTTGCTTCAAGCTCCTATATTTTGATTAGAGTGTCCCGTCCTCTCCGCTACGTAGGCAAGATGGCGGCTGTTGAGTGTGGAAAGTGTCCATCGCTCCACACTCAAGTTTTAGACCGTTTTGAGTGCACAACCGAGGAACTTACAGTGCACTGCATTTTGGCACACTCTCCGGTTTTGCGCAAAGTGCACTCAAAAAAGGAAGTGTAAGTACAGAAGTGCGCGATTTCAGACACAGCCCTGGTTTGGGGTGCTGACGACTCCGACATGTTCTCCTTATGTTCGTGAAACACTTTGTCAAGCATGGGCGTCAAGCTGGCGTCAAGCATGGGCGTCAAGTATTATTTACTATCTATGGTGTCAAGCCATCAGCGACTTGCATAAACGGAACTTCCGGTTCCACTACTACCTTCAAAATAAAAACATTTAAAGGATCTGATATGAGGCATAAAAGCTCATACACGTTATATTCATCATATATTGTGAAAAATATACTACGTACTCGGTGCATCTACTTGTAACACTCACTCAACATGTGCGCACGCACAAAAAGGTGAAAGAATAACTTCCGAGCAAAAAAAAAAATTATTCACTCATTATGCTAGATGCCAAAAGCGGCATATGTAAAGAGGGATGACTTTGAGTGACTTTGCTAAGATATTAGCAAAGTCACTCAAAGTCAAACAAAACTCATTTTTGAAGGTACTTCAACTAGAAAAACATTAAAGCTAATCAAATACCTTCAGAAAAAAAAACTCCTCATGAAAAAGACAAAATGCCGCATTTGCCACCAGAGGATGACACTTTCAAAAAGAAGGGCAGAGACCATTACAGCTGGTAATGTATCATCTTCTTCCTTTAGGCTAATTTCAGTAAAGTCGCCTTTAACTAACTGTACATCAAGCCTAATTGCCTACAAGCACAATTGAAT
Source organism: Hyperoplus lanceolatus (assembly GCA_026929865.2). Lineage (NCBI taxonomy): Eukaryota > Metazoa > Chordata > Actinopteri > Uranoscopiformes > Ammodytidae > Hyperoplus > Hyperoplus lanceolatus. Next base: position 131,864 of record CM049397.1, read on the forward strand.
AGGCCGTTTTAAAACATGCATCATTTATAACGTCCCCATTCATCAATTCTATGGGATGTAAAATAGGCTACTGTGCAAATACATTGATGCACAACAATGTTATTTTGTAAGCTGCATCAATAGCCTGTTTACCAATTAAACAATACTGTGAACTTTTCTTAAGGATATGCCAGAGAGCAGTGCACAGAGGGAGAAAGACAGTGAAATCAGTAAGGGACAAGTCTGTTTTCAAAAAGTCCAGACTTTCGCTCTTTCAGTGGATGCAGTTCATTTATCGGTAATTAATTTTGAGTGGTAAATAATTTATTATTCCTGGGCAATTTTGAAAAATAAATGCAAGTCAGTTTTTAATTTGTTATGTGTTCTATAGATTTGCACAGGGCCTACGGCTCAGACAGGTCGATATGATGTCTGACAACATAGCTGCAAGTAGCGCAAGCCTCTCAAAGATGTCCAAAAAAATGCGGAAGGTCTGTCGAAGGGCTGTTGACCGAATGAGAAGACGAAGAGGACAGCTTCTAGGTGGACAACGAGAATTTGTCGTAATCGATGAGAGCCTTTTCCGCCATAAGAGAAAGGTGTGTATGGTTGGAATAAAAGGCTAGCGGTAAATGGTTTGTGGTGCTAGGTGAGTAATTGTTTTTGTGTCTGCAGGTAGTTGAAATGTAATTATATTGAATGTCTAAGAATAAGAATCTTCACACAGGTGAGGAGAGTTTAAGCAATTTCTAATTGAGCATTGCATGTATAATTATAGTAGGCTAATATAATAATGAATTAGTTCATGTAAGTTGTTTACTTTTCCTTTTCTTGATTTTATTGTTTTGCATCACCACAACAGTATGGGAGAGGAAGAATGGGTGCAACTTGGAGAAGACGGAAATGGGTGTTCGGCATGCTTGGTGTAAAGCAGCAAGGGAGCCACAGAGCAAAGCCAGTGCTGCGCCTTGTAGAGAGAAGAGGTCGACAAGACCTTGTCCCACTGGTAGCCCACCATGTCAGGATAGGATCATCCATCATAAGCGATGAATGGCGTGCCTATCATGCCCTGCCTGCGCTTGGCTACAATCACATGACTGTGAATCATTCAAGGTGGTATGTCGATCCTCAAACAGGTGCCCACACACAACACATTGAAAGAGCCTGGCGTAGCATTAAAGAGCAAGTTTGGAGACAAAGAGGCAATCAAACCGAGCGCTTGCTGTCAGACCATCTTTGTCTCATTGAGTGGTCTGAATGGCTGGGCAGGAAACACAGAGATGGCCCTCTTGGTAGGCTCCTACATGATGTTGCTAAGCAGTACAGAGTAGGCTAAAATGGTGACAAGAAAGGAGTAGGCTGCTTGTGTAAATGTTTTGTTATTCTTTTTCGTTTAATATTTTTAAAGTCCAGTCTTAATCATTACACACTGGAATCGATGTCAAGTTATTTTTTGTAAATTTAGTAAAATGTTGCTCCTGAAAGTTCTGGAGGGAAAAAACAAAGACACTTTTTTACAATTGCACAGTTGTGATTTTTTTCTACAAATATTGATTTTCAAGAATATTTTTTGAATTGAAGTTCTAAAGTTTTTAAAGGTAAATAAAAATATATTTTTTCAAAAGAGCGTGTTTACCTTTTTAAAGCAACAAACAATACATTTGTTTCCATATGTCCCACCATTTTTATCTTCAGTCTTACTGGGGATGTAATTTGAGAACCAGTAAGCTCCGTGTAGGCCTACATGTTTCTGCTCACTCAATTTAGATAATAAACCTTTGAAATAAATCTTCTACTTGTTTTTCCTTCTTCAACTCTGGTTAAAAGAACAAGAAGTCTTTTTATTGAACATGGTTAAAAAAATAATAATAATACAAACAAAAATAAAACAATTGGGCAGTAAAAAAGGAAATAAATAAATAAAAAACAAACAAATGGGATCCTCAGGATCCTAAGCAGCAGGGATAGGAAGAAGTTAAGAAAACTTTCTGGTCCTACCCCCTCTTATTTTTTATAATTGTTTACAAAGAAAAAATAAATAAATCTTCAGTAAGAATCAGTCAGTGTCTATGATGTTTAGCTCTTGGGTTAAACAAATCAAAACTTTGCAACAAGACAATATCAAAATAAAATAATATCGAGGTATCAGTTTATACAGGTGAACTGCTGGCAATACTGTTGGCAGTGCAGTGGGTGGAGGACAACAGGCCATTAAGGTCAGTTATTTGCTCAGATTCCAGTTCAGCATTTTGTTCAGAAAGCAGACCAGATATTTTGATTGACGTGCAACAAACATTATACCGTATTCAAATGATGGGGCTTATAGTGGTTTTTTTATGGGTTCCAGCGCACATTGGGAAAAGAGGAAATGAAATGGCCAATAAGCTTGCAAAAGATGTTACAAAAAAAAGCACAATTGATATAAGTATAAATATAGGTAAAACTGAAATTAAAGGCATTATTAAGCAAATACTGAACAGGAGATGGCAAAAGCAGTGGGAGGAAGAGCGGAAAGGAAGATGGTTCTACGGAGTGCAAAGGAAAGTGGGAGAAATGAGATGTGGAGGTAAGAGCAGAAGAGAGGAGTCGGGTTTTATCAAGACTGAGATTTGGGCACACAGGTCTGAACAGTACACTGTTTTTAATAGGAAAACACAAAACAGGCAGATGTGAATGTGGGCAAGAAGAGACCGAAGAACATGTCATAATGCAGTGTGTGAGGTATGAGGAAGGCAGATGAGGGGAAAATTCAGAAAAGAGAAAGTACGTTTTGATTTAATAGACGTGTTAGGGAAAATATTATTGTGTGAATATATGAAATATATTTACACTATATTGTATTGTCATAAATTGTGAATCTTCATGGAATCGGTCAAACTGCTCTGACCTCAGTCTTGTTTAAGATAAAGTCAGGTTGTTTTATGAACTGAAGACTACTCCTCGCCAGCTAGATTCGTTATGTCTCACTACCCCAACCCTGAAAATCTAGTAGGCTACGTAGGCTGAAATGTTTGTGCGTAATTAGATTTTGCTATAACTTCTGGAGAATGACTGCATTCTCCAGTCATTTCATTTCAATCCCCTTTTTGCATTGTTCTGTCTTGACCCTTGTTTGCGAACAATATAGATCTGTTCTATTTTGTATTTAAACATTGTGTCATCTGGTATTAATTGCCTAAATTCTCATCTTTTAAAGGTTGGTAGGCCTATTTAAATTCAGACGTTTTACAAAATTATTCCAATAAGTGTCATCAAATTCTATTACATTTTCTTAGGGTAACTAATTTGTTTTTGAAAATATAGGTTATAAATTATTTGAATTATTAAAATTTTAATTTTTTGAAACAAGGTTATTTATTCCACACTCCATACCAGTAGATGGCGGTAATGCATCTTTAAGTTGTTTGCCAACCGCCAAAAAACTACACAAGAGGAGGAAGAAGAAGTGTTTCACTACAGTGAAGAGAACATGTCGGAGTCTGCACACCAAACCAGGTCTAAGAGGGTAAGGTCAGAACCAGAACCCGAAGATGACTCTTCTGGTAAGTTTAAGAATTTAGGCTAATGCTATAGAAACGTTAGATGGTTTTAACTAGCTAGTTGTTTTCTAAAATACTTTTTTGGCTTACATTACTTTCTTTCAGAAGCTTTGGTGTGCTTAATTTTTAAGCTAACGTTTAGCGTATACTATCATATAAAACTGAAACCAGAGACGTGCGGTGAGGTTCATGGTTGGTGATGAGGCACGGACTTTTTTCAGAGTCAGATTTACAAATATATGAACACAAGTGTTATATAGTAACGGTGTCGAGCCAATGTAGCCTAGTTATCTGCCTTTCATTACTCTACACAAATAAATACGAAAAATAGCCAATCAGAAGAATGGATAAATAAAGCCAGCTCAACTAAAGTAGGCTTACAGGTTGTCATGGTAACGGAAGTATCCTTTCAACCCTGTGGGCTCACGCTTACGCCTCCTTCAGTGAGGCAGAGGTACTGGCTGCCTCATATTTTTTTTTTATCATTTGTTTTTTCTTTTCATGATGACAGGGGAGGTTCTGCCTCACCTGCCTCCCCTGACCACACGTCACTGAACCAAACGTATCCATTACTAACAGTTTTGTCAGCTACCTTGTCAGGAAGGGGCAAAGTAATGCTCCAAAGTCTGTCTAGTCCATGATAAAGATTCAAAATAATCCTGAATTGTGATTTCTGTACTGACCCCAGGTGCTGCCAAAATGGCCCCAACAGCAACACTGGGTCTAAATAAATATAAGCAGGAGCTTGAGCTGGCCAAATTTAAATTGGAATGCCAGGCGGAAAAGATTAAAGACCTCATCATGGAGAGGGATTTCCTGAAGGGACAAGTATCGGAACGTAAGTAAATAATTACTTTTTTCAACAATTTTCACCATTACAGACTAAATGTACTTTAATTCTTATTACACTGTTTCACCGGAACCTCAGGGATAGCCTCGTAATAGTGAACTGCTCCCCCTTTTGCAGATTCAATGTACAAACGGCTTAAATGTTTATTGTAACCTGTCTGCTATCTGTCTAATTGTTATCAATGTTTCTTTGTGTTGTCTTTGTACAGTAACAAGAAATACAAGCCAGAAAAATTCCAAAAGTTCCCCTGAGGCAACGGAGAAGCCAGACTCTGAATCGTCAGAGTCAAGTCTGTTGTCCTCTGACTCCTCTGACTCCTCCGCTTCCTCCCCAGACGATAGGAAGAGGAAGAGGAAGAAGTCAAAGAAAAAGATAATGAAGCAGAAGGGAAAGGGAAAGAAACAAAAACGGGAGAAAGGAAGAAAAACGGACACACGGAGATATGTTTCAAGAGGTAATTTAAGTTATAATTTTTATAGTTAGTTTATCATAAGCTCTAGAACAGTGTTTTCCGTAAGCGCCGGCCAAATGGCCGTACATTAAAAGCATCCAGCCGGCTACTCTTCCACCTCACATACACAAAAAAATAAAAAATTCTCTCTCCACTTGCGTCTTGTCATAGGGGTGTACGGTATAAACGGTATGGAAGGTACACCGGTATGAAGTTGCGCTACGATATGAAAAATCACCCCCTTCCATGTCACCGGTATAGCAGTTATAAAGTAGTGATGAGCGCTACCACACAATGAATGCAGGTGGCCGCTGCATCATCGTCAGCCTGCACGTGCCCAATAAATCCATGACAATGCTGCTAGATTCGCAAAAAGAAATTGTAGTAGAGGAAACTGGTGGATGTACCATTACTGCGCTGATCTGCTAATATCACTGGTTTCACTTCAGAGGTGTCGGCCAATACACCATTAAGGCAAAAAATGTCCGAATATGAAGCATAAGACGATGAGAGGAGGAGTAAGGATTTATTCGCTGTTTATTTCCTTTAGCATGCACAGCAGCATACAGATGCGGGGAAAAGAACAATAGCAATACTCCGCTCGTGATGACACGTTAAACAGCTGTAGCGACTGGCGAATCGTGGCCGTTTAATAACGTGCATAAATTATAACCTAATTTATTACAGCGATCGGGAAACTCCATGTAGGCCTACTTACTCACACAGGCGATGCAAAACAAAGTCAGGGAAAGCACGCTTTAACCGAGTAATGATAGTCTACTGTGGCAACTTGCACGCTCACACAACTGAGGGAGAGGCTCCGGCTGACTGACGCCACGGCCGCTAACTGACAGTTGTAATGTCATCAGCACTGAAGAACTCGCATCTTAAAACACTATAAGAAAAAAACAAACACTGTAACCTATAAACTTTGGGGCCTTTTCTACAGAAATGCATTGCATTGCCATTTAAAAATAGTCTGACGTAAAGAGCGATCAGTTTTTCATACTGCGACCGTGTTGAACACTCATGCACGCGCGCCTCAAGATGGTCGGGCTTGTTCTCCTCACTCACAGCCCATTGAGAAATGCTCCTCCGCTCGCGGAAGCTGTTCTGTGCGCGTGTGGTTTTCATGTCCGCGATTTTTTTAATAAAAAATAAACACCACACAAGGAGCTTAAACTGAAATGGAAGTTAAGAGATGACAGCACCAGAAACCGATTGTAAAAGAAAAGGCAGCATTCTCAGTGAGTCATAGTCAAATCAAACTTATACAGTAATTTTCATACATAAAAAGTCAGCATAGAGTGCTTTACATATACAAACAAAATGACCCCCCTCCCCTACCCATCCACAAAGCAGAACATCGCAGATTACACAATAAATGTTGTTTAAATCCATCTGTAGGGGAGACCGGGGGCAAAAAACACTTTTGGGTTTTGATTAGTCAAAAACATCTTGAACAATTTGGATAATTTATTCTGGTTTGTGTTACTGTGCTCTACTTGTTAATATAAATTGTATTTATTTTACAAGCAATAGATGTTCTATTAATACGAGAGTATAGGCCTACAGTAATAGCAAGTATTTTACCCCTTCACAAGCATTAATTTAAAAATAAATAAATCTACCGTGATGTAATACCGTTACCGTCTATGCTTCAAATAATACTGTGATATACATTTTAGACCATACCGTAAAGCCCTAGTCTGTCACATAAACGTTAAACTGCGTTCTCGTGTTATACTGTTTAACTTAGAGAGTTCAAGATCTTAGCAGAACCCGGCCCCCACCCTTGTGTCTCTGAAGAATCTGCCTGATCCACGCTGCGCTGTTTGTGTGTGTGTGTGTCCCAGCGCCGGTGCACAAATACACAAGCACAAAAATGCACTCGCTGTGCATCACTCACGGTGGACAAACGTTTCGGTGAAATACGCTAATAACGTTTGGACCAGAGTTGACGTGAATTACGTTGTTGTTACTGCAAGTATGTGAAAAATATAACAGAAGTTTTAAGCCCAACGTCCAATGAGTAGGCTACACCTGTTCCACCTGCATTTAACGTGAACACGCAATATTGTAATCTGTTCTGTCAGTGCTGTTGACTGAGACTAGTGTAGCAGCCCCTCCTCCCTATAGCAGTGACATACAGACAAATTATTCCAAAATTAAGTAGGCCTACTATACAGGAAACAGTTGTTCACACAAAATTTCTCCAATTTAGCCTTTTAATTTTCCTCTCAAAGTGCACCAGATTCATGCATTTCACTTTAAAAAGGTGAAAAAAAAAAATCCCGGGGGCCATACCCCGGAACCTCCCTAGAAGGGTCAGGATCTCGGCTGGCTACTTTTTTCACCCAGCTGGACATTGGAGAAACTATCGGAAAACACTGCTCTAGAATTTAATGTTGCCTATTGTGGTTTATGAAACTTAAGTTAATATGAATTCATAGTCATATCCAATTACTCGCCTATTGTATTTGACTGGTTTGGCAACACTTGGCAGGTTAGGCAAAATATGAAAATGCATAATAAATGTCTGCCACTTTTACAATATACACCCAAGTTCAGTCACTACATAATGTGAATTTGAACAAATGTACTCAAACTCACAATATGCAATCATACAACAAGCACACCAACATACTTGTTGTAGTAATATATTAACTATGGTATTTGCAAACATAGACTCACCAAAACAGCTCTATTTGTATGTAAAAACATTCAACCTTTAGACTTTCCGCGTTGTGAACAATTTTATTTTTGATAAAGTTTCTATGTTTCCATGGTATCACATCAATTCACCAGAAGAAGATGAACTACAAATGGAGCAAAAAAATAAACATGTTTTGTTGGTTTGCAAATCAGACTATACAGTAGTACTACAACAAACCTATAGATGTGCTTGGTGTGTGACATGTTGCCCAATTTTAGGCTAGAGATGCTGAATGCTGTTAGTTTGCATTGCACACCTTGAACACCTTGTTTTCTTCTTCTTTTATATCCTAGCACGCGGCCCAGATGAAGTTGTTGCTAGGTACCGGAGAGTGCTGATTGCCTTCAAAAAGAAAAAAACAATCACTGCTGCTTGCGAAAAAGTGGGAGTGGATCGAAACACCATTGCGTGCAGTGCCCCCATTGCAGAACTTGCCATTGGGGCCCCTGAAACGTATGCTGAGTTAAAAGAGCAGCATACCGGAAAGCTCAGTCAGTTCACTAGAAAGTGTGTAGATGCTATTGAAGAAAGTGAAGCTGTTGTGGAAGCAGTTCAAGCCCTTAAGAAAGCAGGGAAGCTGTTACCTTTAGGGAAGGTTAGTTTTTAAACTGATTTTGGAACGGGAAAATGAGTGAAGTTAAAGGTTTAATTCAGTGATTCAGTGTTTAATTAAAGAGTAGTTGTATGGAGGCAGTTTGGTGGAGATGTCGCTGTAACATAAGTTAATATTGTACTTTTGCAGAGAGAGCCAGTAGAAGAGGTTTTTGTTTTTACCACATACTGTCAGACAGCATTTTTATTTATTTTACATTTTTATTTGTATTTATTTTTTTACAAACAATTGCACAGTTGTTGAGTGTTTTTTTTCTTTAAAAGTAAATAAAAATATATTCTTCAAAAGAGCTGTTTTAAAGTGTGTTTTTGTGCTTCACCTCTCTAACATTGTATTTACATGTAGTTTTTCTAATTCACATTTTATCCACCTTGACAAGATATAGTACTTATTAACTGTTAAAAAGTGTCTATTAAAGGATTTATTAACCTTAATAAGCATTGTTCTCGCTTTAGATCCAGTACCTTCAAAATGCATTATTACCTGTTTAATAAAGGCCTTATTAACCTTAATAAGCATTGTTCTCGCTTTAGATCCAGTACCTTCAAAATGCATTATTACCTGTTTAATAAAGGCCTTATTAACCTTAATAAGCATTGTTCTTAGAGCATAGTTAACTGTTTAATAAAGGCCTTATTAACCTTAATAAGTATTGTTCTCGCTTTAGATCCAGTACCTTCAAAATGCATTATTGCCTGTTTAATAAAGGCCTTATTAACCTTAATAAGCATTGTTCTTAGAGCATAGTTAACTGCTAATAAACAAATAATAAAGGTGTGTTCACCTTCATAAAGCAACAAACAATGCTTAGTAAAGGTTTAACAATGACATAATAGGTAAGTTAGTAAGACTCAATAAATAGGTTTGTAATGCTTTTATTAACAGCTATCAGAAACTCATAAGACTTTTATTAATGCTATTAAGCAATCAATAAATAGTTAAGACGTTTCTTATAAGTGCTTATAAAAGCCTTATATCACACAGTAAACATGTTTATTGTGTTATTATTAACACTTATATATAGTCTTATTAACACAAATTGATGTTAATAAGCTTCTTATAATGTTAATAAGCATCTTATAAGGTCCTTATTACCTATTAACTAAGGCTTATTACAAGAACCTTAATATAAAGCGTTACCCAAAAATGTACTGGTAAATGATAGGCCCCTTGATCTTCATAGGCCAAAAATAATGTGATTTTTTTTTTCCTTTTTCTTTACTGGTTCATGATGGGCCCCTGATCTACGTTACCTTCTTAGGTCAGGGGCCTATATTGACATAGTAAAAAAATAAAAATTAATTTTAATTTTTTTTTTCTGAGAGGCCCCTGATCTTCGTAGGCCCCGGGGCTTCAGCCCAGGTAAGCCCGTGCATAAAGGCGGCCCTGTAGGTAAGGGGTGTACACAAGTACATGTGTAGGCTACTCGTTTGGTAAATCATAAACGTTTACAAAAAAATCAATAAATGAAAACCTTTTTTTTTTTTACTTTGGGAAATGATTATTATCTCCAGGAGTGGAGGGCAATGTGAGCTACTGTAGGCTACTAAAGCATATAACACAGTGGTTCTCAACCTTTTTTGAGCAAACGCCCCCCTAACCTTACCGAGATACTCTAGCGCCCCCCCCCCCCCAAAAAAAAAAAAACACAAACACACACACACACACACACACAATTAAGAATATGTTTTGGCTACATCCTCTATCAACAATAAAACATATTTTCTGTGCTGTTTTGGTTTCTTATAAGAATTATTAAAAAGAATTCCCAATATGAGCCTGTTCTATGATAGGCAGATTTAACCCACTGTCAGGTGGCTGGTTGCATAAAAAGAAAAAACACTATCAGCATTGGTTGTGATCCTTGAGATCCCCCCCAGACATGTACCGAACATAGCCCATTAAGAGGGCATTGTTGTCGGCAGTTGTTGTCTCATCTAACTGGATGCTGAAGGGACACGCACGCAGGGTGGCACACAGCTGCTGCTCAGTGTCGAGCGACATCTCCCGTATGCGCCGGGCAACAGTATCGTTAGTGAGCGGCAGTGTTGCCAACTTAGCGATTTTGTCGCTATATTTAGATACTTTTCAGCCCCCCTGGCGACTTTTTTTTCAAAACAGCGACAAGCGACAAATCTAGCTTTTTTTTCTGGTGTAATTGGTGACTTTTTCGCCGAAGCAAATATCACTTCTCAACGAGCAGCGGGAGCCTCCCGGCCCGTCACAGAGCACTGACAGATGGCCCGGTCCTTGCGCAGCAGCCCCTCCCAGCTGCGGTCAGAGCAGGAGATACACCTCTCCGCTCGTGTTCCGTTAGCAACACTATTAGCAGTTAGCAGCTTTTCCTACCTCTTCTACAGTCTACGAGTAGTGCAATTCAAAATGTTATGCAGTGCTTTTTTAAACCATGAGCATGTATGATTACTGTTCGACTTAACATTACCACGTTGGCTGTTTATGCGATCGTCACGTTCATAACACTAGAACCTCATCTATTCAAATATTACTGTATAAAACCCCTGTCTACAAATATGCAAATTAGGCGATGACGTCATCTACAAATATGCAAATTAGGCGATGACGTCATCTGGCGACTTCTAGCGACTTTTTGGACAGCCAATAGCTACTTTCCTTACTGAAGAGTTGGCAGCACTGCTGAGCGGGATGGCTTTGATGACTGGCGCAGCATCCCGCTCCATGACTGTCGATATTGCTTCTTTTATTGCCGGAATTACCAAAGACTCAACCACAGTGAACGGTAAACCAGACTTAGCAATTAATAAAGCGATGTTGTAGGACGCCACCAACCCGCTTTCGCTTTGATTGACGTTCCGGGCGAACAGAGAGTTGATGGTGGGCCGTCTTGAATGTTGATCCCTCAGAGACTTAAAGTAGGATGGATCTTTAGCTGATTTTTCGGGATGTTTTTTCACTAAATGTTCCTGTAGTCGCGAGGGTTTCATGGCCTCATTAGAGAACACCTGATCGCAGAGCAGGCACATTGGTAAAGTGGTGTTCATCGGTGACGGGATAAATCCATAACTAATGTAATTGGCATTGTACTGACGGCACTTTTTCTTGCTATCCGCCATGTTTGTTTATGTTATGTTATTAAAGTTGAATATGTTACAATGAATTGTGTACGTTTTCATTGGTTGTTGAACTGTTATCCCGCGAACTAGCGCTCATGACGTAGCTGTGCTTTGCTGCTGTCATAGGGCTGCTGTACAGGGCTTCAGTGAGCCTCTCGCGGTGCACAGCGTTTAGTATATCGTCCCTCTCCAACATATGAGGGTTGTGTCTTTAACATGGTTCTGCTTGTGTGTTAGTTAACTCCATGCTTTGGCTGATTACTGTGTTTTCTCCACCTCAGAGACAATAGTTAGTTTAAGTTTGAATCTCGCTGCGCTAGCATTAGCAATATCAGTAAACGTCCTTATACTAGTCTGTGATTGGCTGATTCCTCTGCCGCTAAGGCTTTGATTGGCTGGTTGTTCTGACTCAAAGACCTCTTATTGGCTGTCTGCAGAGCCTTCTCTTTTATAAGGCTGTGACAGTCAGCAGACCGCAGAAGAGAAGGAGAGAATAGTTAAAAAGAGGTCGAGGGGTTAGAAACATGAAAAGTTATAATAGGCTGTTTATTTCAGGTAACCTATTTTTGCAGTCAAAAGATTTATAAGATTTTTAAGAAAGTTTAAAATATATTTATTAAAAAAAAAAAAAAAAGCTTGTGTCCCAGCGCCCCCCTAGGTTGTACGAACGCCCCCGTTGAGAAACCCTGATATAACACAACACATTATTGTGTTTGCTTACAATATTTATTCATTTAAATATTTAACTGCACGCTCCACCTTCAGTTTAACTTTTTTCATCTCCGTCTCAAACAGCTAGTCCGATCAGCTAGTCGGCTCGCGAGCCCAACGGCCCGACAGCGGGAGTCGGTCTAATGACAGATGATCACTAGGCAGTTATGATCAGTTAAGTCAAAAAGCAAAATCATGAAATTACTGCCTCTCTCTGTCTGTCTGTCTGCTTGTCTTTCTCACTGCACACTGTCACTCCAACAGCCTCGGCAAAAAAGTGACGTTGACCCGCCCCCCCCCCATATTACGGTTAAATGTGTACACAAAAAAATTTGTAGACTAACCATTTAGACATTTTTGTAAACGTTCACACCCCTAGTGTAGGCTGCTAGCCTAGTACAAGCTTTATTTTCTATATATTTTCAATGATTCTTAATATGTTTGTTTTAAATTGAGATCAAGTTTCAAAACTATCAATAATTAGCCCGAGCACAGAATGTGCGAAAGCCCTATTGAAACCGGTAGGATTTTTAGGGCCCGAACACAGACATGTGCGAAAGCCCTATTGTAATCGGTATGATTATTATTAGGGCCCGAGCACAGACATGTGCGAAAGCCCTATTGTAATCGGTATGATTATTATTCCCTAGAATTCTTTTTATTTATAGTCATTTTTGGCACTTTTCACCCACTTCCCCTGGTGCAAAACTTGAAAAACTTTGCAGGCAGGTCAGACCTGCAAGAAATTGCAATGTATCAGTGGTTCAGAATTTTTGCAAAAGGACAGCGCCCCCTATGGCCAAAAACAGTTGCAATGCATGCTCAAAAATTGGGCTAGAAGCCTGAAATGTTAGGACAACATGTAATTGCCCAAGGCACACATAAATGCAATTTTATGTCCTGGGCCAAAATCAACAGGAAGTTGGCCATTTTGGATTTAGTGCCTAAAACCGCCACTTTACATCTTTTCGCATTTCGACGAACTAGTCCTAGAGTTTTTACGCCAGGGACGTCAAACCACTTCTCAAATACAAAAGACCCTTGCCCGATGTTAAATTGCAGAAAGATTTCAAATTTCTCCCAGTACCAGGGATCTATTGGTGGTCAAAGTTGGCATAAATACGCACCTCATGAAACTTTAATTCATCATAACTCAGGCTGTGTTATACCTAGCTGCACCAAATTTCAAACCCAAATGTATCTTTGTAGGCCCCACAAAAAAGCCTCTTGAAGCCCCGCCCCAAAATCAACAGGAAGTCTTCCAATTTGAAATATGTGAATTTCTGACTCTCAAATCATCACAATGTTCAACATTTTTAGCTCCTAGCAGGAACATATTTAGCAAAATGAAAACTCTAGGGACACTAATCAGACAATGAAGATACACCAAAAAAAGTTTTGATTTATTTCGAAGAACTATGACGCAATGCCGGCCGATATTCGCCAAAATTCCGTCATAACTCCACATTACTCTGCAGGATTGCAGAGTAAAGTGCACACATAACAACTTTTTGTGCAAAAAAAAACATGATAGGGTATGTCCTCCGACATTGAAGATGATATACCCGAAAGCTCGTTTTATCCGGAACTACCGTCTTGCAGCACCGGCGCCTGATTCGCCAAAACACATCAAAAACGGACGTCATGGACCCTTTGATTGGTCATAACTCAGGCTGCGTTACACTTAGAGGCACCAAATTCTATACAGCAATGTACAATCCCAGTACAAACAAAAAAGCCTCTTGACGCCCTGCCCCAAAATCAACAGGAAGTGTTTTTTTTTTAAATATTCGCCAAAAAAACAGGAAGTTGCCCTAACTCCACCATACTCTGTCTCATCTTCTCCAAATTTCTTATGGTCAATGAGACCCAAGGCCTGAGGAAGCCCGCACGCTAATATTCATATAAAGTGAGAGCGACAGAACTGCTAGGTCAAGTAAATATTGCATGCTACTTATTTACCTCCACATCCTACACACTTGATCAAATCAACCTCAGAGCAGCTCAGGGAGGTCTACAGACAATGATAACACGGGAAGCCGGTTCTATCGGATCCGTGGCCTTCGTAGTTTCTCGGCATCATTGCCACGAAACAGGAAGTCGCTGTAATTTCGCTCTGCACTGTCCCATGCGCTCCAAACTTCACCCGCCTGGTGAGAGCCCAGGCCTGAGGTCGTCATGGCGTCCGTATCGAGCGCGTCGCGGACACTTCCGTGCTCCCGGCGTCCAGCACGAGAGGGCGAGGGCCCGTTCATCAATGCTTGCAGTTTTAATCTCAAATTTTCCTTAAACCAAGAATCATAATTCCATTTATTTATTATATTGCATCGCAAATCGCAATATTGGCCACTATAATCGCAATCGCACAATTTCTCCAAAACATGCAGCACTAATTTGGTGCACCCAAAATATATGCTGGTGCACCTAGATGAAAAAGTTGGGCGCACCGGTGCACCCAATGAAAAAGTTAGTCTGGAGACCTGAGACTGGACTTTCATCAGTGTTCAAGTTTACTTCAGAAGATTCCAGACAGGACATACAGAGGATTTGAGGAGCATGGTAGCAGCAGGTTGAGATGCCGCATCGGCTCTCTCTTAAAGTTACAGGACAGCGTTTATATCTCTGTTTGGGGTGCATCACATGTTATTAATATCCCAAAATAGACAACTTCTTTCATCACAACAAGTCAAACACACCCCTTTTATAGGTGTTTTCGTCTCTCACCAGTGACCCCTAACCTATAAGAACTGTCTGCTCTGCAACTCTGGTAATAGAGGCTATTCAAATATACCACAGCAACACAGTATGGTGGCTCATAATGAACAGACTGCATTTCATTTAACCAAATGCTATTGTAGCCTTTAGCACACACAGGATCTCGTAATTACGAGATATTTTCTCGTATTTACGAGATCCTGGGTGTTGTAGCGCGTCTTTGAGTTCAGAGCGGAGATTCGGCTCTTTTCTTCATAGACTGCATATAAAGGTGTTGTAGGCCTACCTTCAACTGTCTTACCTTCAAACTCCTCCAACTCAGTCTCGTATGGTTAAAAAAATAACTCCGTCAGCTGCTGCTGTATCAGACGGTGTGCAGTCAGGCTCGGAGTCCGAGTCGACATCGTGCGCATCAACAGTCATTCAAAGCAGCGGTAGTAATCACACAACCGGACGGTGGAGAAAGTCCTGTCAGTTAAAAATAGTGATCCAGTTTTCAAATCCACGTTAAAATCGGCAGAATATAGAGCTAATTTGCTTTTAAAAAAAGTTGCTAACAGTGTCAAATATGTTGTGTTCAGGTCGGCGTGGTAATATTAGGCAAATGTCTATAAAAGGTCATCATGATGTGTTCAAATGTAACACAAAAAATGTATTTTAGTTTTCCACAAGAAACTTGAATAAAATGGTTTTGGTGAAAAACTTGTTTTCCCAGCAATATAAAATATTTAGTAAATATGGATTTATGACGTGTTTAACGTCGTATCTTTAGCTCTGATCATCTTATAGGCAATTAAAGCAATAATACCAGTTCTCTTTCAACAAAATAATATAAAAGTATCGATAAGGACTCAAATTGTTAAGGAGACTCGATAATGGTATCGATATCAATAAAAAGTAGCAATCTCCATCCATACTTGTGATGCAGTATTGAGCCTTCAGCCCTATTTTGAAAATATGTGCAGTGCAAAACAGGCTCATTGCAGCCACCAATGCAGGCCTAAGACTCACATACTGACTTGCTCATTGTTTTTGAGTAAGTATTGACACAAATGCTCATATTTTCTCTATTTTTGAATTGTATTCCTTGATTTTATTTCAATACATTTTAAACTTTTAAGCCTGACCTATTTAGTTACTATTTTGTTGACGCAATCGGGGAACGGTGGGGCTCGAAAAGATCCCCATCTCTTAAGTGGGGAATTACAAAAAAAGTTTGAGAACCACTGGTCTAACATAAGATAATGGTCAACTAAATCAAAATGTTTCGTTAAATCAATAAAAATTGCGGGGGCGCCCTTAGCTCAGTTGGTAGGGCTTCCCCCCCTGAGCCGGGCCCAGCAGCAGACCCGGGTTCGATTCCCGCCCGCGGTCATTCTCTGCATGTCACTCCCTTCTCTGCCCCATTTCACCTCTGTCTCTTAAACACTATCAATAAAGCATGAAAACTGTCAAAAAATATCTTAAAAAAATAAATTGCACCAGTTAATTTGTTATTGTTTGTTGCAGAGTAAATATCATTGGTAAGTTTTGACAGAGCTGTGGTTGTAGAGTGGTCAGGACGAAAACCAGATTGAAATGGTGATAGCAGATTTTACTCATTAAGGTAGTAAAACAATTGATTGAAAATAAGCTTTCGAAATACTTTTGCAATACAACAAATAATAGAAATTGGTCTGTAATTGTTTAGTTCCATATCATCACCACTCTTATGTAAGGGAGTGATGCGTGAGCATTTCCATGGTTGCGGAATGTCACAGGTTGATAAAGACATATTAAAGAGGTCACAAAGCGGGAACATAAGTATATGTGATGATAACTTAATGAATTTGGTTTCGATGCCATCCAACCCAGGACCACTGCTTGTTTTTAAATCAATAATCGCTTCATAAACACAACTAGGAGTGGATAATTCAAAATTGTGTTATTAGCCCTAATCTGAGTCAATAAAGTTGAGTCTGATGGGTTAGTTAGATTTATTTATTTTTTCAGAAATGTTTTGGGTTCCTAAAGTCATGTGCAAGAGCTTTTTTGTAGTAGTTGGCTTTTGCATTTCAAGTTTCAAGGGTGCATATTTGTCTATGACATCTGTAAATTCAGAATGTAAAAAATTCCAGGCATTATGTACATCAGGAATTAATTGATACCTGTCCCAATGTATTGCAGTTATATCATTGATAAAATTATCTATATTCATGTTCTTATATTGCCGGATTTTAATCAATTTAGGTGTTCGTTTCGGGAGTTTGATATTCCATTACAGTACACAATTGAATGATCGCTAAAGCAGTCAGACATGACACCAGATTTAATAAATCTATTTGGATGGGAGACAATTATCCAATCAAGCGAGGATTGGCATGTAGATGTCACTCGAGTGGGCTCAGTAATTAGTTGAGTTAGGTTAATATTAGCAAAAATATTCTTTACTTTGGTAGATAATTTAGCAGACCAGTTGTAATTAAAGTCTCCAAGTATAATAAGTTCATTTTTACAGTTAATAAAGTTTATCGTTGAAATTATACAGTTAAAAGAGTCAGCAGGTGCAGAGGGAGTTCTATAAATGTTGCAGATAGTTATATACTTATTCTGGTGGAGAATTACCTTAACAAAAAGACCCTAAAATATAATAATAATAAATAATACATTTTATTTATATAGCGCTCTTCTCTCACTCAGAGCGCTTTACAAAACAATAAACAAACAAAAGGAACATGTAGAGTTGGGTTGGTGGGTGATCTAGGGGTAGGCGGAGGAGAAGAGATGGGTCTTGAGGTGGGACTGGAAGATGGTGAGGGACTCAGAGTCACGGATATGTTGTTCCAGAGCCTGGGAGCTGCCCTGGAGAAAGATCTGTCACGAAGGCTGCGGAGTTTTGATTTGTGTGGGTGGAGAGGAGACTGGCTGAGGAGGATCTGAGGGCCCGGGGGGGATTGATAGGGGGAGAGGAGGTCAGTGAGATATGGGGGGGGGCCAGATGGTGGAGGGCTTTGTAGGTGAGGACCAGGAGTTTGTAATCGATCCGGTATGAAATGGGGAGCCAGTGGAGCTTTTTGAGGACTGGGGTGATGTGTTTCCACGAGTTGCTGTGAGTGAGGAGACGGGCAGCTGCATTCTGGACCAGTAGGAGTATGTTAATGCAGGTGGTGCTGATTCCGGCGAGGAGTGAATTGCAGTAGTCAAGGCGGGAGGAGATGAAGGCATGGATGAGTCTTTCAGCAGCGTGGGGTGTGAGGGAAGATCTAATCTTTGCAATATTACGGAGGTGATAGAAGGAGGTTTTGACGGTGTGGCGGATGTGGGGTTCAAGGGAGAGGGTGGGATCAAATATTACGCCAAGATTGCGGGCCTGGGAGGAGGTGGAGACCGTGGTGCCGTCAATAGTGAGTGTGGGGGGTTGTGAGTTTGCTGAGGGTGGATTTGGAGCCGATGAGGAGGAGTTCAGTTTTGTTGATGTTGTTTTTCATCCAGAGTGTAAGAGAAGACAGGCAGGATTCAATGTGGGGGGGGGGGGGGGGAGGGTTGTGGGAGGATTTGGAGCTGAGGTAAATCTGGGTGTCGTCAGCATAACAATGGAAGTCCATTGAGAAATGGCGAAGTAACTGACCAAGGGGGAGGAGGTAAATGATGAAGAGGAGGGGCCGAGTACAGAACCTTGGGGAACGCCTTGTGTGACAGTGACTGTGGCAGATGTGTGGTTGTGGAGGGAGATGAAGTGAGATCTGTTGGAGAGGTATGAGTGAAGCCAGCTGAGTGCAGTACCTTCGATACCGAGGTTGCTGAGTCTGTTGAGCAGGATGGTGTGGTTTACAGTATCAAAGGCTGCACTTAGGTCAAGGAGGATGAGGAAGTTGAGGGAACCAGCGTCGTCAGAGGTGAGGAGGTCATTGAAGACTTTGAGGAGAGCGGTTTCTGTGCTGTGGAGGGGGCGGAAGCCAGATTGGAGGGATTCAAAGAGGTTATTGGCGTGAAGATGGGATTGGAGTTGTTTGGTGACTATGCGTTCAAGGGTTTTGGAGAGGAAGGGGAGGTTGGAGATTGGGCGGTAGTTACAGAGGGAGGTGGGGTCGAGACCAGGTTTCTTGAAGGTGGGGGTTACAGCAGCAGCTTTGAATGCAGAGGGGACAATTTCATGGGACAGTGAGGAGTTTAAGAGCTTAGTGAGGTAGGGGCAGAGAACGGGGAGGCAGGACTTGGGGAGGGGGTCAAGCGAGCAGGTAGTAGGTTTGGAGGAGCTTATAAGTTTGGAGAGTGCAAGAGGGGTGAGCAGGTCGAAGTGGGAGAGACGGCAATGGGGAGGAGGGGTTGGGAGGTCCAGCGAGATGGGTAGGGGAGGGGCCATTGAGTGTGCAGGGGGTTCGTGTACAGGGAAAAGGGAATGGTTATTGGTGGTGATTTTGTCAGCGAAAAACTGGAGGAATGAGTTCTGGGGTGGAGGTGGAGAGGGTGCTGGTCCGGGGTTTGAGGAGGTTGCTCACTGTGGAGAAGAGGGTTCTGGGGTTTTGGCAGGGGTCAGAGAAGATGGCGGAGAGGTCGGCAGACTTGGCAGCGGTGAGGGCGTCTTTGTAGGCAGTGAGGTGGAGTTTGTAGGCTTGGTGGTGGACTGTGAGTGAGGTTTTTTTGGAGAGTCGTTCGAGTTGGCGGCCAGTCTGTTTCATTTTGCGGAGTGCAGGTGTGAACCAGGGTGAGGAGGTATTAAAGGAGACAGTTTTGGTTTTTAGGGGGGCCAGGATGTTGAGGGAGGAAGACAGGGTAGAATTAAGGTGGTTTGTGAGCTCATCAGGTGAGCTGAGAGTTGAGTCCAGGGGGAGGGTGAAGGAGAGCAGGTCAGAGAGTTGATGGGGATCAATGGATTTGAGGTTACGGAAGGTGATTTCTAGGGCCCGACCGATATATCGGCCGGCCGATTTAATTGGCCGATTATAGCACATCTCCGAAAAAATAATAGTAGTTGATATTACTATAGTTATTATATAGAATGTATATAGTGCTTTATTGGAAGGCATTCAAATAAACTTTACATCAAACATATAGAAGATAATACTTATAGAAAAAGAAAACAAAATACAGACAAATTAAAGATAAGGTTTGGAGTGGAGTCAGGTGTAATTATGCTTTCTTAAAGAGGTGAGTTTTGAGTTGACTTTTGAATGAGTTTACGTATTTAGTCTGAGATGCTGATGTTTGGAGGGAGGGAGTTCCAGAGGGTTGGGTGCAGTTACATAAAATGCTTAAAGTCTGAGTTTAAAAATGCGTCATGTCACTTTAGACATATTTGTAACACTTTATTTTTTTTTAGATAATGCATATTTCAATAAATAAAAAGTTCCTGTACACCTATCGACAGTAACAAATATTTATATATGTTTAAGGGTTCAAAAAAGTAAATTTTTTCAATATATATTTATGGGATTTAAAAAAAGAATAATCGGCCGATTTAATCGTTATCGTAATTTTTCTCTGAAAATAATCGGCATCAGCACCCAAAAATCCATATCGGTCGGGCCCTAGTGATTTCTCTGAGGGGGCGGGGGTGGGGGAGAGGATGGTGAACAGTATAAGTTTGTGATCAGAGAGGGGAAAGGGGCATGGGTGGGTGGAGGTCGAGTACAGGGAGATTGATGGAGCAGACAAGGTCGAGGATGTGTCCTTTGTCATGGGTGGGGAACGTGACATGTTGAGTGAGAGTGAAATTGTCAGGTAAAGTGGTGAGTTCAGATGAGAGCTTGCAGGTGGGGGAGTCCATGTGGATATTAATGTCACCAAGTAACAGCAGGCGTGGAGAGAGGGTTGATGCTAGTGTGAGGAGTTCAGTGAAGTCGGAAAGGAAGGAGGGATTAGGTTTGGGTGGCCGATAGATGAGGATAACTGTCGTGGAGCAGGGGGCTTTAAAAGCGATGAATTCAAAGGATGATACTGAGGGGAGGGTGAGTTCTCTGATCAGATCATTCTGTTTGTGGACGAGGCCACCTCCACGGTGGGAGGGGCGGGGTTTGGCGATGTAGCTGAAACCAGGGGGAGATGCTTGGTTGAGGGACAAAAAGTAATTGGGTTGTTGCCAGGTTTCGGTAAGTAGAAGGAGGTCTAGATTATTGTCGAGGATGAGTTCATGTATGATGTAGGGCTGGCCCGAATTATTCGAATATCCGAGTATTTGTTTGTTATATTAGTATTCGGAGCTCAATTCAGTTTTCGGAATATCTTTATTTTTTTTTTATTTAGAAAAAAAATAATAATTTTTTTTTTGCAAAGGTACCTCAAACTGCAGTATATTTTGTCAGCAAATAATATTTGGATACACAAGTTATAAAACAATTGTAAAATACAAATGATACGTTCATTTAAAATATATTATCGAATTATTTGAACTTTGACCTAGTTGGCCGCTGCCCTTTCAAAGCGCAACCGGTGATATCAGCTGTAGTAGGCTACGTGATGTTACCAGAGTGAGGCAAACTAAAAGCGGCACCAAGCGCAGGAGGGAGAGAGAGATGGAGGAAGAATAGATTGTGTTCCTAATAACTCTATAGGCTACCACACCATTAGCGCGATTTCGGAAGGAAAGGTAATGCTTGGCGTAATGCTAACGTTAGCTTAGCTCAGCTGTTTGTTTACATTCAGCGCTGCTATTGCCCATCATCAACCGTGACTTGCTTGCATCATGGGAATGGGCGGTCAATAATGGATATAATATGGACACAAAAGACTATCAATATTGGATCTTTGTATGGATTTATACATCGCCGAAAAGATGCACGTTCCTGGATGAATTGATAAACTCCTGTACGGGTTACGATGGCGCAGAGGACAGCTGATTTGGAACGGAACAACAGTGTTCGCTTCCACGGGGAAAAAGTAAGGAACTCCGACTTTATTACCGTTCGAAAGTTATTAAAGCATTAACAAACTACACAGCTTGCTGTCTTGGCTCACACACTCGGTTCCAGTGAGAACATTGGCATTATTAATGTTGGTTTGATGGTGTGTTTTTTTAGAACAAGTATTCGGATACTCGCTCGGAAAATCTAACGAATATTCGAAGCCTGTAAAATGGTATTCGGGCCAGCCCAAGTATGATGGGGGCTTTATTGTTGAGTGAGCGGGTGTTGAGGAGGGCAAAGTTGGCACAGTCAGAGGGTGATGGGATAGGGGCAGGCTGGAGAGGTCTGAGGTTAGCCAGGTTAACTGTGCAGGGGGGCGGAGGGAAGGGGGGTTTGGTGGTTGAGTATATAGATGATTGGACATTGGGTGGTGCAGATGTGATGTTAGGTAGAGTGATGTGTGGGTGAGGGGAAAGGACAGCAGTGAAATCCAGTCCATGTTATTTGTCCTGCCTGGTGAGCAGAGATGGATGACAGCAGTGCAGAGCAAGATTACCCACGGCATAACATAAACCAGGGAAAAAGTCTGACTGAGGGGAGACCATGCAGAGTGAGGAGAGACCATGCAGAGTGAGGAGGATGAATGCGACCAGGTGTGGCCGACGGAGCAGCTATCGTTAGCCGCCACTCGGTAGCTGAGCGAGGGCGAACTGCTAGCAGTCAGTAGCCAGTTGAGGATGCAGAACAGTGCGATCGGAGTGACCAGGAGGCGGCTAATGTGGGTGGGACCAACGGCGTGGTGGTGAAACATCAGCAGTAATGAGCTCAGAGGCAAGATCAGATGAAACATATGTAGCAACACCACCACACCTAGTACCTCTATCAGCTCTAAACAGCACATAATTAACCAGATTTATTTCATTGTCAGATATTTTATCTGTAAGCCAAGTTTCTGATAAGGTGATGATTTTAGGCTTATACTGTTCAACCCATACACAAAGTAAATAGTTTTTTGGGAGAAGACTTCTGATATTTAAAAGTATTATTTGAAGACCTTTGATATCATCCATTTTAATTATTTTGTGTAACTCAATCACTAACCATCCAAAATAGAGCACACAACATCTCAAAAAGTATGCAGCAAGACAAGTCGTAAGGATATTAATTTGTAATCACATACATGGACAAACAAACAGGACACACAATAAACACCCATTTACTCAAAGGCACACACACACAAAAACAAAAAAGTAAATGAAAAATAACAAACAAGATCGGCCAAATCACCATTGAAGTATTTGGTGAGTAAGCCAAAATAAATTATTCAGAGCTATATGGTCTGCTTTGTAAAAATGAAATGAAGCTCAAAAAAGAATGGATAAATAACTATGTGGGGGGGGGCGGTAATTATAGGGGAGAGTGGCCTGAGTTGTGCCACCCCTTGTTTCTAGAAAACCATTGAAGAAATTGGAAATGTGACCACATATTTAAGAAGAGCCATCCATTTAACTCCTGTAAAGAAGGGAGAAACATGGAATAAGATATAAGCACATTTAAGCTCAAAAAAACTGTTTTTTGCCTTTCAAAGTAAAATTTCCATGATCAAGGTTTTTTGATTATTGTGTCTGAACAATTATAGACATGTTTGAAAACATTTGACACATGTTTTAGTGCTTTAGTATGCTACACTTTGTGTTTATATAGTTAGCACAATGTCAGCCCTAAACTGCTGCATCATGCTTATTATCCAAAATTCTGGGGTTGGGGTGATTTAACACCACCACAAACTATTCATATGGCTCTCCATTAAGTTACTGTTAAGTCAACCGGAACATGTCCTACAGCGTAACTTCACATTAAAATCATTTAACTGGCAAAACGGCTAAACGTCAAGTACATTTTGACTTTTTGAAGCAGAAACCGGAACCTAGCACTTCCTAGCTCAGCTGCGCGACCTTCACTAGTCTTGTGTGTGACTCGGGGACTACGCGGAAAAAGAACAGAAAAGAAAGCTTTTCATTTGCAAAAGTCCTACTTATAACGCTGCGCCCCCACCAAAACCTCTATGAACGTTAGTGGCAGCCACCAAGTCATTAATTTTCACTTCAATTTTTGCTATCAAGGGTGACTTAAGCCTCGGCTGCAGCAGCGGCATACCAACCAACCACCAGCACACAAGTGTATGGTGTGTCCACCCCACAAACAGTCTGAAATAAGTCGTGGATGAACGACTCCCAAAACATTTAGGCAGCAACCACCTTAATACTAATTTGTTTTATATAGGCTATAGCCTATGTTGTTTTATGGTTTGGTTTTTAAATAAAAAGGGAAGTTCCAATTATGTTTGTGTATGCTGTTCTAGGGGTGGGGGGTGAGGGGGGATCTACATTGTTATTAGGGCCCGAGCACCGACCGGTGCGAAGCCCTATTGAAACCGCTAGGATTTTTATTCTTTTTATTATTATTATTATTATTATTATTATTATTCTTAGTCATTTTTGGCACTTTTCACCCCCTTCCCATCGAAAAAAAACGGAAAAACTTTGCAGACAGGTCAGACGCAAAATTGCAACTTTCAGTGGTTTCGGGATTTGTGCATTAAAATTGGCCCCCTATGGCCAAAAACTGTTTTTAAGGAAATGCATGCTCAAAAATTGGGCTAGAAGCCTGAAATTTCCGGACAACATGTAATGGCCCAAGGCGCACATAAATGCAATTGTATGTCATTGGCCAAAATGAACAGGAAGTCGGCCATGTTGGAATTAGTGCCTAAAACCGCCAAAACCATCTTTTCGCATTTCGACGAACTCGTCCTAGGTTTTTACGCCAGGGACGTCAAACCACTTCTCAAAACAGAAGACCCTTGCCCGATGCTAAATTGCGGAAAGATTTCAAAATCACCGGGTCCCAGTGATCTATTGGGGGTCAAAGTTGAGGTAAACATCATAATTAACGAACCTCATGAAACTTTAATTCATCATAGCTCAGGCTGTGTTATACCTAGCTGCACCAAATTAATAACCCAAATGTATCTTTGCAGGCCCCACAAAAAGCCTCTTGAAGCCCCGCCCCAAAATCAACAGGAAGTTTTTAATTTGAAAAATGCGAATTTCTGACTCGAAATTCCTCAAAAAGTTCAAAAATTCATAACCCTAGCAGGAACATATTTAGCAAAACGACCTGAATAGGGACACTCATAAGACATGGAAGATATACCAAAAAAATTTTTGTTTGATTCCGAATAAGTATGACGACAGGGGAGCCGATATTCGCCAAAATGGCGCCTAAAGTCAGAACTCCACATTACTCTGCAGGATTGCAGAGCAAAGTGAACTCATAACAACTTTTTGTGCAAAAAAAACATAATAGGGTACGTCCTCCGACATGGAAGATGATATACCCAAAGCTCGATTTTCCGGAATAACCGTCTTGCAGCACTGGTGCCTAATTCGCAAAAAACCATCACAAACGCACGTCATGAACCCTTTGAATGATCATAACTCAGGCTGTGTTGTACTTAGAACCATACAATTTCAGACAGCAATGTACAATCCCAGTACGAACAAAAAAGCCTCTTGACGCCCCGCCCCAAAATCAACAGGAAGTGTTCTTTTCAGCAATATTCGCCCAAAAAACAGGAAGTTGCCCTAACTCCACCATGTCTCATCTTCTCCAAATTTCTTATGGTGAATGAGACCCAAGGCCTGAGGAAGCCCGCACCTATATATGTTGATATAGAGTCTGTACAATTACAAAAAAATCATTTTCAAGTTTTCACCTCTATCCACAGATGTCTGCTATTTTAAATTTTGTTTTCAACTTGCCACTAGATGGCAGTATTGCATTACAAATAGAGGGACTGAAGACTTCTCTTAGCCAGTGGTTCTCAATTATTTTCTGTCATGCCCCCTAGGGGACAGACATATTCGCCCAAAAACAGGAAGTTGCCCTAACTCCACCATGCTCTGTCTCATCTTCTCCAAATTTCTTATGGTGAATGAGACCCAAGGCCTGAGGAAGCCCGCACACTATATATGTTGATATAGAGTCTGTACAATTACAAAAAAATCATTTTCAAGTTTTCACCTCTATCCACAGATGTCTGCTATTTTAAATTTTGTTTTCAACTTGCACTAGATGGCAGTATTGCATACAAATAGAGGGACTGAAGACTTCTCTTAGCCCAGTGGTTCTCAATTATTTTCTGTCATGCCCCCTAGGGGACAGACATATTCGCCCAAAAAACAGGAAGTTGCCCTAACTCCACCATGCTCTGTCTCATCTTCTCCAAATTTCTTATGGTCAAGACACCCAAGGCCTGAGGAAGCCCCACACTATATATGTTGATATAGAGTCTGTACAATTACAAAAAAATCATTTTCAAGTTTTCACCTCTATCCACAGATGTCTGCTATTTTAAATTTTGTTTTCAACTTGCCACTAGATGGCAGTATTGCATTACAAATAGAGGGACTGAAGACTCTCTTACCCAGTGGTTCTCAATTATTTTCTGTCATGCCCCCTAGGGGACGACATTTTTTCGCCCCCTAAATTGAAATACCATTGAGTACCTGCTAATATTTATTTATTAATCCGTACAAAAACACTGTTTCTGGCATGAGCATTCTGCATACAATCACCTTAATATCAAATTAGATGTTAGATTATAAAATTAGCTGAGATAACATCTGCAGCAACTTTAAAAAAAATTGAAGTTCAGTTTATTAGCTCAATTTGTAACATTTAAACAAGACAACTCAGTCTGTGTGAATCTCAGGACAGAGAAACAGGAGCAAATGATTAACTGAGGTTTGCATTTCATTCAAAACATTTCACAACTGTAACCATAGGTGGTGTTTTTTCATTATTATAGGCCAATATGCCTTCTATTATGCGAACCTATAATTGGTTAATGTTATTATTAGTGTACTTGCTTCATTTCCTTTTCAATACCTACAGAGACACTTGGAGACAAATGTGGACGTTTATTTACTGCAAATCACGGCCTTTCGCACGGTTATGACCATACACAAGCACACATCGCGCTTTGCTGTAATTTCGCTCTGCAATGTCCCATGTGCTGCAAACTTCAAATTCCTGGTAAGAATCCAGGCCTGAGGTCGTCCTTGCATCCATATCAAGCACGTCGCGGCAACTTCCGCGCTTCCGGCGACAGGTATTGCTGTGCGGCGCCCAAGAGGCACATTCTCTTGTGCGGTCGCCAGGAGCGCCGAGGACGGCCAGGACGGCGAGCAGCACGGAGGTGCGAGGGCCCGGTCATCACTGCTTGCAGTTTTAATTTATTATTGCTATTTGCACTGAATTGGAAATTATGATATTTTAGAAGAAATACACTGAATTACAAGGGTGTAGAGAATGGGTGTGAAAAGAGCATTACAATGAGAAAAAATAATGGAACAAAAAGAAATCAAGGGACATTTAGGCTAGAAAAGATAAAAATGTGCGATTAATTGCGATTAATCGTGAGTTAACTATAGCCCCTTTTACACAGAGATTGCGGCATATTGACGGAACAACATCACTCCGATATGCCGGCTTTGCTTGCTTCTTTGTTTACACAGAAGCAAGCAACGCCGGCCTGCTGGCGCATCTTTTACACAGCGTTCTGGAATGAAAGAGGTGCTTGTAAACAGTGTCAGGTGTGACGTAAACATTTAGCGCCGCGCCGTTCAGCACTGGCCGGTGAATTGAGAGCAGAAGTGCTGGAGCTTGCAGTAAGAGGGCCATATTTTACTGTCCCCACGATGTGCCGGTTGATCTCGCGACGTGCTGAGTCCAACATCTCTGGGACTGTTAACCAAACTGACAAAAATCACTCTGCTGCTCACTGCTTCACCTCTGTGTCTGTGTGTTTGTGTGTTTGTGTGACAGGTTGGCTGTGAGCGAGTCTCTTTGTAAGGGCAGCGATCTGCCAATCAGACACACACATACACACAGTGTGTGAAGTCACGTTACTGTAGACAGAAATAAAGTGTGGATATATGCTCAGACTTAGGATAATAATAGCGGTGGCGATCCTTCCCCTGGGCAGAAATAGACTCATACACTCTGCAAAATGAAGCTTGGGGGTTTGGATTGAGCAGCGGACTTTATGACCAGCTAGATTATACGCCGTTCCTTTTATTTGGTGATTTTTATCAGGCCGCCGTGGTTAATGTTAAACACACGTCCTTCAACTGCTAACATGGTCGCATGTTTAGAACGTAGGCTATGGAACGTCAAACGCCCCCCTGTTCCACAACAACAAGCTGGCCGCATTCAAACAGAGAGGCGGAACTGATTGTGTCGGGAATCTTACTACCCCCCGAGGTAGTAAAATTCCCGGAACAATCTCTCGCACCTTTCTTCCCTCGTTCCGCAACGATCGCATTTATACAGCAGGGCGGAGGGCCGAAATTCCAGCATATTCCCGGCTTTCACTGGCTGTGTAAAAGGGGCTTATGACATTAATGCGATTAATCGCGATTAAATATTTTAATTGTTTGACAGCACTACTTAAAAAAACCTTAAATAAGTGATTGTCTAATGGATTTGTCTTGCATTACAGTTTATGAGATATATATCAATGGCACAATTTACCCCATGGTATTCTCTCCAACGGCACAATTTACACCACAAGACAACTTTTTTTCCGAAAGATATATTTCTTCAACAGTTTATTCCAGATCCAAAGTTATTGTTGCAGGGGATGCACAACACCCTGAAATATATGTACATATTTGAGTTGGAGACTTTACTGTCAAGGCCTCACTTTAAAGTCACTATGAGTAAAAAGTGGCACCTCTCACCCCACTCTCCCCTAATAATAATAATAATAATAATAAATGCTTACAGTTTTTTTCGATCGCTAAACCACAGTGGGCACAACTGGAGCGACATGTGCATTCTCTTACAACACTATGCACAGTAGCGGCTCGTGGACCAAACACTAGCTTGTTTTTCATTGCTTAAACACAATTTTCAAAACTCTACACGCTTATCTCATGGCTTAACCACAACCTGCACAACACTATGGATTTTCAGCACTTTGTTCAAATGACTGCTGTCACAACTGTAAACCACACATTCAAAACAGAATGGATTTCATCCTGGTGCATTTTAATCACTGTGGATTGCAATTTCAACTGAACCACTAAGAAGGTGTCTTGTTTTAGACTTGTTAGTAAACATACACAGTAAATACGGAAAGCTCAAAAATACTTTCTTTTGGAAATGGAGCAATGAAGACAGGTTGGTGGAGGGAGAAGAGCTGTCATTTTTATTTTTTTTAAGATTTTTTTGGCATTTTTATGCGTTATTGATAGTGTAGAGACAGAGTTGAAATTGGGCAGAGAGGGGAGTGACATGCAGAGAACGACCGCGGGCTGGAATCGAACCTGGGTCCGCTGCTGGCCGAGGCCCATGGGGGGGATGCCCTACCAACTGAGCTAAGGGCGCCCCAGAGCTGTCATTTCTGATGAAATACAGTAAGGGATACACTGATGTTGTGAATCATGGTCTCTCATTGAAAGGTAGGGTTGAGAGTGCAACCCAATCTGCAAAGATCTAAAGTTGCATCTGTAATACGAATTTTCCAGCAAACAAACAGCTTAGAGTTACAGTAAATTACAACATTACAGATATTGATTTCTGTATTACAATTAAAGAATATTTACACAGATAAATACTACATTTGGAAATGTTATCAATAAAATATGCAAAATGTGTATAAATTGAAGCAAACTTCTGCTTTTAATTTATTTTTATTTTCCTAAAAAAACTGGCATGTTTATAAAATAAACAATTTCATGTGAAAGATGAAAAATTTCGCTCTTTCATCAAAGAAAATATTACGATATTTGTGTTAAGTAACTCAAATTATTCAAACTGTAAAGATTAAAAGTTTGTAAAGTTTGTTTTGTATGATGCTGTGGGTGCCGCACAGTTTCCACATTTCATCCCTGACACAATGCCTCCGCTCCGCACCCAAGCTGCTCAGATGCTCTCCATGTTCGGCAGCACTTATATATGTGAGCAACTGTTCTCCTCCATGAAGATGACCAAAACATCTCACAGGAGTCGTCTGACAGATGAACACCTTTGCTCGATCCTGAGGATCGCCTCAGCTCAGAGCCTGAGCCCAGATAATGATGAACTAGCATCCAAGAAGAGATGCCAGGTATCTGGCTTGAACACAGAGTAGATCAGTGTGTAGCAAACTGAGCTACAATTAAAGTATTCTATATGCACTTTTTCTTGCTAGTCCAAGGCATGGGCTTGAATTGTTGCACGTTCATTGAAGGATATTATTATTAGTCAATTGGTTTATTATTGCTATTTTATTTTTACATTTATCTTTAGCCTGTGGAAAAAGATTACTGTTCAATTTAAAGAAGGCTGCATATAAAGAAAGAGGCATACGATTTGTATTTAACTTTTATTCAAGAAATTAATGCCGTTGATGTTTTTTTTCTTTTATTCGATTTTGCATGTGTGCAATATTAAGTTATATCAAGCTTTGCTTGTTCCATATTGTTTGAACTTGTTTAGGTAAATTTTTTCCAATAAATATCAATGTTGGCCCGCGACCTTGTCCAAGTTTTACATTTTGGCTCACTGTATATTTGAGTTTGACACCCCTGTATTAAGTAATTGTCACACAATGTCGTGAGAAGCTTAAAAAAAGGATGAAAAAAAACATGATCATGTTTTACAACACTTTCACGACACTAGACTACCGCTTTACTATGGCAACAAAACGATTTACGACAAACACTAGTAAGCCCATTGAGCGCAGGACAGCAGCCAGCGAGAGTTGAAGATAACAGAAAATACGGTTACTTCACCGCTAGATATACAAAACGACAAAACATTATTTTTAAACCTTAAAGAGATCACTTTAAGAAAACTCAAAGCCTCTGTCCGAGCGAAGCAGCGCTTCACCTGGTGAAACATGTGGCGACAGTGAGAGTTCACAGTGAGACCTTGCAAGTCGCCGTGCAGAAAAACTACACTCAACAAAAATATAAACACAACACTTTTGTTTTTGCTCCCATTTTTCATGAGATGGACTTAAAGATCTAAAATTCATTCCAGATACACAATATTACCATTTCTCTCAAACATTGTTCACAAAACTGTCTAAATGTGTGATAGTGAGCACTTCTGCTTTGCTGAGATAATCCATCCCACCTCACAGGTGTGCCACATCAAGATGCTGATCTGACATCATGATTAGTGCACAGGTGTGCCTTAGACTGTCCACAATAAAAGGCCACCCTGAAATGTGCAGTTTTGTCTCACAGCAAAATGCCACAGATGCCACAAGCATTGAGGGAGCGTGCAATTGGCATGCTGACAGCAGGAATGTCAACCAGATCTGTTGCTCGTGCATTGAATGTTCATTTCTCCACCATAAGCCGTCTCCAAAGACGTTTCAGAGAATATGGCAGTACATCCAACCGGCCTCACAACCGCAGACCACGTGTAACCACACCAGCCTAGGACCTCCACATCCAGCAGGTTCACCTCCAAGATCGTCTGAGACCAGTCACTGAGACAGCTGCTGAAACAATTGTTTCTGCACAAACTGTCAGAAACCGTCTCAGGGAAGCTCAACTGCATGCTCGTCGTCCTCAGACTTGAGTGGGCAAATGCTCACATTCGATGGCGTCTGGCACGTTGGAGAGGTGTTCTCTTCACGGATGAATCTCGGTTTACATTGTTCAGGGCAGATGGCAGACAGCGTGTGTGGCGTCGTGTGGGTGAGCGCTTTGCTGATGTCAATGTTGTGGATCGAGTGGCCCATGGTGGTGGTGGGGTTATGGTATGGGCAGGCATCTGTTATGGACGAAGAACACAGGTGCATTTTATTGATGGCATTTTGAATGCACAGAGATACCGTGATGAGATACTGAGGCCCATTGTTGTGCCATACATCCATGAACATCACCTCACGTTTCAGCAAGATAATGCACGGCCCCATGTTGCAAGGATCTGTACACAATTCTTGGAAGCTGAAAATGTCCCAGTTCTTGCATGGCCAGCATACTCACCGGACATGTCACCCATTGAGCATGTTTGGGATGTGCTTGACCAGCGTATACGACAGCGTGCACCACTAATATCCAGCAACTTCGCACAGCCATTGAAGAGGAGTGGACCAACATCCCACAGGCCACAATTGACAATCTGATAAACTCTATGCGAAGAAGATGTGTTGCACTGCATGAGGCAAATGGTGGTCACACCAGATACTGACTGGTTCTGAGTCCCCAGACCCCCAATAAAGCAAAAAAATGCACATTTCAGAGTGGCCTTTTATTGTGGACAGTCTAAGGCACACCTGTGCACTAATCATGATGTCAGATCAGCATATTGATGTGGCACACCTGTGAGGTGGGATGGATTATCTCAGCAAAGCAGAAGTGCTCACTATCACACATTTAGACAGATTTGTGAACAATGTTTGAGAGAAATGGTAATATTGTGTATCTGGAATGAATTTTAGATCTTTAAGTCCATCTCATGAAAAATGGGAGCAAAAACAAAAGTGTTGCGTTTATATTTTTGTTGAGTGTATGTGGTTTAAGACTAAAATGATCACCGGGGATTCCTGCACTTTAACGTTGTCGAGAAGAAAGGCTTCCACGATCCGATTGCATGTCCCGAGTCCCGAGCCCTGATACACGAGACATGTCGCCAAACTGAATGCGCAACTATGGAACTGTACAGTGAATCAGCCGCCCCCCTCGTTAGTTTCAGTCTACAGCCGACACAGTTAATATAACCACCGCATGGACAGCGTTTAAATAAAGCCTCTCATTCTTATTATCCTAAGGGCTTTGATGCAAATTATGAAACCTGAACATCACGGCGGCAGTGATGGTGCGTAAAGGCAGTTGGCAAGCTCTCCTCAGCAAAGTGCCGCAGCAAAAAATCCACAGTAAAAGTTGATCGCTTTGTCGATTCATGCCTCTGACACGTCGACTCACAACATAATGAGTCGATGCTTTGAATTCAATGCTGGGGATGTTGATCTCTTTGGCGATTTCCCGTGCCTTTTTATAGCCTTCTCTCTCCTAGCGCAAAAACGCACGTCCCTGCCGCTTCAGAGCGCACAACCAGTGTTCCACCCGAAAAAAATAAAAGAAACACAAGGTGGACACAGGCCCTTAAGCTGAATGATCGCTCTGGTAACGGGCATTCCCTTAGGCCAGTGCTTCTCAATTATTTTCTGTCATGCCCCCCCTAGGAGACTGAAATTTTTTCGCGACCCCCCTAAATTGAAATACTATTGAGAACCTACTAATATTTATTTATTTATCTGTATAAGAGTTATATATGAGTTTGAGTTGCTAGCACCAGCATTCTGCATACAATCACCTTATTATTAAAATAGATTAATAAAATTTGCTGACATCTGCAACATCTTAAAACAATTTCCAAGTTTATTAACTCAATTTGTAACATTTAAACAAGACCGTTCAGTCTGTGTGAATCTCAAAACACAGAAACAAGAGCAAATGATTCACTGGGGTTTTCATTTAATTAATAACATTTTTAAACAGTAAACATTGGTCACTTGTCAGTCAGCTTCATCAGCTTATTCCCTTTCAAAAATATATATGACTTAAAAATAAACATTACTCTTTGTGTGCAACATTTGCAACAATATTTAATGTACAATTTGCATACTTTACATAACACAAGACATTAAAAAAGCCTTGAACCCTGAACTATTTGAAACTGGCAGCTACATCAGTTTGAGCTTTTTTAATATAACTAAATTCACCTTCACAATTATTTTGAACTTATTTCCCTATTTGTCTGTTTTATATGAACACATTCTGCTTATAATACACAAAAATACAATTTGCTCTGTATTTTAGTGGCTGCAGTGAGCCCTCTTTGCAGTGCACATCATTCCAAATCTGGGCTTCAAACTTGATACTGCTACTCTTAACTCTTGCTCAATGTTAAGCTGGGACCTGTACTTTGTCTTGAGTGCAGCAACAGTGGAAAAGCCCATCTCACACAGATAGGATGTGGCAAAGGGTAGTAAGATGTTGACAGCCTTCTGTCCAATGAGTGGATACTCCCTTTCTTTGTAAGATCTAAATTCTGTTACACTTCTGACCCTTGGTATAATGTTTATTTAAGAAAAAAAAAAAAAAAAAAAAAAAATCACTAAGTCCCCCCTGCCGCTCGCGCCCCCCCTGAGACCCCGCCGCGACCCCCCAGGGGGTCGCGCCCCACCATTTGAGAAGCACTGCCTTAGGCTACTGGACGCCAAATATTAGACCCCAAATATAAGACGACCCGACTTTTTACGACCTATTTGTGCAGGCTGAGCTTTTTTTTCAGCACACCCTGCTGAGAATATTTTCCCACGGCTATGTGCGCGTCTGTTTCATGTTGGCGAGCCTGAGTAAGTAGCCTATATTATAGAGAAGTTTCACATCAGGCCAGCCTATTAGCCTATGCAGCCCAGTGATGCGCCGAGTCCTTTTATTTATTTATTTTTGCCTCGCATCCGGCCGAGAGTCAAGCAGCTCCGCCGGGCGGAGTCCGCCCGACAGCATGTCATTCAAATATTCCAATTCCACTTATCGATCTGATTCCATATCGATTCTCTTATCGATTCTCATTGGTGAAATCCTCTTTTTTTGGAAAACAGACATGTGTTGTTGTAAAAGGTTATTCACCAGAAATGATATCTAGGACCTTCAAGGTTCACAACCTAGGTGGACAACCTGGTCAACTATTTGCTGGAAAGCTACAGCGGGACCAAATAAAAAAATCGTAAACACGGTTTAATGCGAGGGTTAAATTGAAATGTTTTAATTTATAGATATCATCATGAAACTTTGCCAGTTGATTACTGGCATTAAAACAATGATTTTTTGTATTGAAATTTTTTCAAAAATGTTGAATAGGGGAAAACGGGGGAATCTGAGGCATCGGGTAATGTGAGTCACCCCCTGTATCTAGGCAACGGAAAACATTTTTGGTCATGTGAGATATATGTTTTCAAGTCCCTCTCATTTCCCCATGGCCCTGAAAGAGAGGACCTCATGGTGCTGTGGTAAGCATGTTTTTTCACCAAAATAGGTATTTTGCATGTAAAAGTAAATTTTCTTGCTGTCAACTTAATCAACTGTTGTGCCAAAGCAAATGTATTCACGTAGAAAAACTTCTATCATACGTGTTGATGAACTACCAACATATAAAAACCATGTGATGATATTAGCTAAAGATTAGCCTGAAATGCTAAGAGAGGTAGTTTTTTCTCAAATTGTGGTGGTGGGGGAAAGTGAGCCAAATGCTGTGGGGGAAAGTGAGCCACTGTCTCACTTTCCCCCACCATGAGGCACAAGTAAAGTTTAGTCTTAAACATATTTTAGTGTAATATTACTAGGGCTGTGAAACGATTAAAATTTTTAATCAGATTAATCACAGGATTCTGTGGATTAATCACAATTAATTTTACCATTCGAAATATGCTTGAACAATTCAAATTTTCTCTATATATTGTAGTATGAACGGAAAGATAAAGGACAGGAGGTGGATATGTACATTTAAAATTAGTATTGTTATTAATTAAAAATCCAAATGATGGTTTTAATACTGAAAATAAATTTAAATCAAACTAAAATATATACCTACCACACCATAATTCAATTGGTCTGTCTCTTTACTATGTCTTTGGGCAAATATAGGCTATATAATGGCATTTATTTTGTGAATCTATAGGTTGTGCATTCTTGAATAGAACTTGATTACAGTCCGCGGTGTGTGTGTGTGTGTGTGTACGTACGTACGTACGTACGTACGTTTGTACGCGCAAACACGTCCTTGAGGCCTTTCACGCCAAAAAGAACCATGAGTCAGTTCTGGGCTGGTGCTGGGGCCAGTTCAAAACTGGTTACAGCCTTATACCAGTTATGAACCGGTTGGTTTCACAACGACCAGAGCCAGCCATGGAGCCGGCAAGAGAGCAACGTCATGACGTCACTGTAAACGTGTGTGTACGTTGCCCGACGTCGCTGCTCTCGTGGCTAACGCTAAAGCTAGCGCTAGCTTTAAGCACAACAACAGCGGCGAATACGTCTTATTTTTACACGTGTTGGCTCTCACTTTATCTGTGTGTGTGTGTGTGTGTGCGTGTGTCTCCGTTTGTCGCGCTGCTCGGCTCAGTGGGCTCTGTGTTTATATGTCCATGCTGTGAAGGTGCTGCCTGCTTCAGCGTTTACTTTCATGTTACTTCAAAATAAAAGCCAACTCACGTTTGTCCAGTGAAATGCTAATGTGAAGCCAGTGAAATGCTTTTAATGTGAAGCCGCAGCCTTAATGCTCTATTTGTAACTTAACTGCTGCGCGCTGATCTAAAGTTAGTGTTTTTCGATATAGAAAGCCGTGTCTCTGGCATTACCGGTGGTGACACAAGTTTATTTTGCTAAAACAGGACCCATACAGTGTATTTTCGCCGGTCAATTTCATCGCTACGTTCGGTAATTATGTTATGTTTACGTCTCGTAGTAGTGGTGTTTTTAAATATGGCGGGCATGAGGTTTGAGTTGGTCTGGATGGTCAGGATAATCCCTCCCCCGGCTGCTGGCGCAAGCAGTTCTTACCTTAAACCCTGCTCAATCCTGGGGTTTGAGTTGAACCGGTTTTTACAGCCCGGAGCCGGCTCTCTGGCGTTGTGAAACCAAAACACTGGCTCTAGCTCCGAACTGGCCCGGAACTAGCTCCGATTTTGCGGCGGTGTGAAAGGCCTACTAGGGGACTGTTCATTTGTACCAGGAAGCCAACGTTATGTTGTCTACTCACACCCATGACTCACACACACCTCTGAAAACTGCAGACGTTTGTGTCCTCGCACGCTCTGAATAGAGCGGACAATGTTTCTCCTCCTGTTGCGCCCAACATCAACTGTCACCCGCGGCAGTTGATTTTATAAACTATCTATGCCCCCGACACAGACGTGACCGTTAGCAGTTTAAAACACGGCATGGGCTAGCGTGCTGTTATGTTTGACTGCGCGCAGCTACTGATCCTGGGTCAGCCACAACTTAGAGTGACTGTAGTACAGAGCCGGTGGGATGCACCGGGCGGATCATTCTGCACATGCGTTAATTAAGATAAAAAAAAATTACGCGTAAATTCCAGAAATTAATCACTCTGCGTTAACGCGATAATTTTGACAGCCCTAAATATTACATAACATATGTTTTATTTTAATGTCATACACATTGTAGAAAAGCCATGATGCCAAGGAAATACACCAGGAAGATGACCTGGGGCAACCACATGGAAAGAGCACCTTCTCATTTTTCCCTGTAACCTTCAGGGCTGGAATGTAGAGTAGGCCTAGTTGTAGAGTATGACAGGCTGATGTTATAATCCAGTTGGGTCTTCTCCTGTGTTCTGAGTCCCAGGCTGTTCTCGCTGGTTCTGATTTTCCTATGCTTTGACCCCCAGACACAAGCTGGCTCTAAGGGTCCTGTGTTCTGACCCCCAGACTGTGTTCTAATCTAACTGGTTCTATCTTTCATTTGAATCTTATTAAAACCTTTTGAATTATAGTATGTTGTATTTGATTTTGTTCAGAGTTACTTTCAAGTGTGAAAATTTGCTTTGCTTAATTGACAAACCCCATCATTCTTGTACTAGTCTGAAATTAGTTCTGGAATGTGTGGCTAGCTTTCAGGATTCTAACTGTTACAATATGTGTTGTTATGGTAGTCTCAGAGTGGAAAAAGTAAGTGGATCAGTTTACCTCCAGCTGGTTCACTTTACCCCCTTGATTTTTCTGGTCTGTCTCAGTTTACCCCACAGCTGGGGTAAAGTGAGCCATATGACAACTTTTTTTAAAACAATCATATTTTCACTGCCCTTTGTCTTGAAAAAAATCTGCTACTGCCCATTTCTAGGAAACATCCTGAATTAATGGGAAATGTGTACATTTGAGTGATAAATCATTTTAGCTTGCTTAGAGGGGAGCAAATGTAAAAAGTGGCTCAGATTATCCCGTTCTCCCCTATATATGCAAATTTGGCATATTTCACAAATTATGCACACATTTGCATATCTTTAAAAACCAAAAATCTAGATATTGGCTAAAGCAAGAGTTGAAATCTTTATTGCATTTTGACTTTATATAAGTGTGTTAAGTTTCTACATAACAAACTTCCTCTGTGAGAAATGGTGTGACAATTCTGGTTTGATAGTGAATAAATAAACGTGATTTGATAGATTTTTTCATTACTCTGACCCAGAAATCTCAACTTCTAAATCACTTACATTAACTAAACTTTCCATAATCATTCTTAGCACTATTCTGTAGGTTATTGAAGAAGGATTTTTTTCATATGTTGTTCATAGTCTGATTCATGAGACATTTTCTTCTTCAAAACATGTCGTAATGCATTTTTAAGACCTGTACATAGTATTTTTTGATTTATAAAATTAAAAAAGGCTGTGTAAAAATCCTTTTTTAATAACATTCAGAATAGTTCTAAGAATGATTATGGAAAGTTTAGTTGACGTAAGTGATTTAGAAGTTGAGATTTTTGGGTCAGAGTAATGAAAAAAACTATCAAATCATGTCAATCTAACCACTATCAAACCAGAATTATCACACCATTTCTAACAGAGGAGGTTTGTTATGTAGAAACTTAACACACTTATATAATGTCAAAATGCAATAAAGATTTTAACTCTGGCTTTATCCAATATCTAGATTTTAGTTTTTTTTAAAGATGTGCAAATTTGTACATAATTTGTCAAATATGCCAAATTTGCATATATATTCAAACATTTCTCTAAAAAAATTCAATACAGAAAATCATTGTTTTAATGCCAGTAATCAACTGGCAAAGTTTCAAGATGATATCTATAAGTTAAAAAAAATATTTTACCCTCGCATTGAACCATGGTTCCGATTTTCTATTTCGGCCCCCTGTAGCTTTCCAGCAGGTAGTTGACCAGGTTGTCCACCCAGGTTGTGGTCCTTGAAGGTCCTAGATATCATTGCTGGTGAACAACCTTTTACAACAACCCATGTCTGTTTTCCAAAAAAAGAGGGTTTTGCCCCCTGGGTACAAATTAGTTTGTTTGTATTAACTCTCTTTAATATCTGATCAGAAGTGTGTCTAGTGTATGCCTTGAACGATTATCAAGAGTAGGCTACTTTAGGATTAGGAAATTGTCAATTTTCACATTAATTGGTCCAGACAAAAAAATTAAATGTTTGGTTTTTAAGCCCAAATGCCATTATATGCCCTACAAACTAAAAACACAGACTTAAAACCGTCAAGGAAGAGCTTGTGCCTTTTGGAATATTAACAGTGCTCATTGGCACTTGAAACAAAATTCAACTGACAGAAAAAATACTGATAAGTCTTTTGAAAAGATAATACCAACTCTCAACTTTGGCAAATTAACCATTTTTATGCAGAAAAATTATCATGTTTGCCCTTTCAGGAAGGATGTGAGATCTTTAATGTATGTTAAGTGTTATTATATGATTGCGCCCTTACTCTGAAAGGGCAACGTGATGATGTCACTACGTTAACGCCTCAGGTCAAACTGTCACGTTGTACGTTGTTGTTTAACTGACTGCACAGTAGTCAGTCATGTAGGCTATTCAAGAAGAGAAAAAATACGCCATAAAGGCTTTAAGAGAATGTATCGCTTTGCTTATTCTTCACCACGCCAGTAACGGGGAGTCACCGCTCCATCTCAGCTTTACGCTGTTCTTATGTGCAGCGTGCTGTTTATTAATATAATGGCCCGTCATCAGACACACGTAGCGGACGGTTTTATACACATCGATCGCTCCATCAAGTAATCCAAGGCAGAGCTTTTTGTATCGGGCAGAGAGCGTTATTTTAAGTGTGTCTTACTGTCTTTATAAAGTGTCTTGTTAAAGTTTCCTCATCACCGGACCGCCGAGTCCCGCTGTGTGTTGTTTTGGGTTCGTCCCCACCGCCGTGCGTAAAGGCAGCATTCTAACAGCTGATGAACGAGAGTAAACAGCGGGCCTTTGGCAGCGGTCAAGAAATCCTTTTTGCCTATTTTTATGCTGCTCTCGCCTTTTTATGTATCTCCCTCTTTTATCAGCCCACACCTAGGCCTACACACACGTTGATTCACACACATTGTATGTTCAAATCCAAGTGATGGGCAATTCTGGTGCCGACTAGTAAGGCAGCGGACGTTTAAACGTTTAACCGTCAGGATCGCAGTCTGCGCGCTTGCTTGAGTCGTTTGATGAAATGGAAACTTTACAATTGTTGCAAGTGGCCGTATTGTTATCTTTTCACGTGAAATACAACCACACTTTAGAGCGCTTCTGCCTCGACGTCGTGTTTGCTGCGTTCTGAACCAAAAGAAAGCAACACCTGTCTGAAGTCATAACGCATTTGCAACGAGCGGAACCGATAAGCGGAATCGTTAAGCAGGCATGTTAACGATTCCAAGGAATTGGTTGACTCTGCACCGCTTCTGAACAAGAACCGGTTCACGATTCCCATCCCTAGCAACAAACACTCAGAGGGACTTCATAGGCGATTCTTCACTGTTTAATTCACCTGTTGATTCCAGATCGCTGATGAAGTCCTCTGCCTCACCGGGAGATAGGAATCTACTTCTGGATCCCTTGTAATCTACAGAGAGTGTAGCAGGAAAAAGCAATGCATATTTTAGACCAGTAGCTACCAGTAGCAAACAATTTGTGCTTCTGCTGAACAGCCGCGCTGAAGTCTGGATAAGTGAAGATTCTTCTCCCATTGTAGACAAGGTTTTCCAATAGATTCCGTGCACAATTCATCACCTTTAATTTCTGTTGATAATCTCCAAACTTCACAATTATGGGCCTTGCTCGAGAAGCATTTGGTGCGGAGATGCGATGCGCGCGATCAATATGGAAAGGTGAAATCCCCTGTAGGCCCAGGATCGAGGGCAGTAGTTTTTGGACAAATGCAACTGTGTTATACAGTTCTGCACCTTCCGCCATGCCATAAATCAGTAGATTGGGTTGTCGACTTGTATTCTCGAGGTAGTCCAACTTAGATTCCAGCGTATCGACTGTCTTTTGCAGCACTGTGATTTTCTTGTCTGCGTCTGCAAAATGATCCTTGGCGGCACTGACTGGATTGAACTTCCACAATTTGTTCATTAAGGTTTGCCATTGAGGTTTATAGTTGAGTCATCTGTTTATCTAAGTTTGTGAGTTGGGACAAAAGTTCATTCTTACTTCCAGTCACCCAGTGTTTCCCCTACCATTTTACAGGCCTGGCGGCCCCGCCAGGCCTACGGGACCCCCGCCAGGCCAACAGCAGCCTGACTTAAAAAAGATAAAATAAAAGTTTTTTTTTTTTTTCTAAATTTTTCATTGATTCCGTATTAATCATTTGCGAGCGTCTGCGCGGCACTGTCGGTCTGCCCCTCGTGTGCGCCTGTCTTTAAAACCTCTCGTTTGATCATCCCATCATCTGATCTGTGTGTCTGCGTGTGGGTGTATGTGTTCTGCGCGCGGCGTGATGCGCGTGTGCATTCGGTGCGCACTTTTTGACACGGAAGCCAATGAGCAGGAGCATAGCAAGCAAACGTTGAACTAGTGGCGAAAATAAAACCAGTGCGTGCTCTATGGAGATATTAAGGACTCTGTAACAGGGACGTTGAACAGGAAAAAGTGCTGAGCAAAACCTAGAAAGTTAAAATCGCTACGTCGCCGTGGCAACACAACCAATCTGTATCAACAGCAGAGACAGTGTAGAAAAAAACGGCATGCACACGTTTCAGTAAGTTTACAGAAGTACCACACTGCTCCTGCCTTTGACATTCTCAGAAAAGCATTAATTTATTTTCAGGGGACATATTAATGTATTTATTGTTTTAACTGCTAAGTTATCTTAAACAGCAGGCTATAGTAAGCCTACAAGCTTTATTTTTTGTATTTTCAATGCTAGGCCTAGCCTACTTTATTTTTATGTTTTAAATTAAGAAATAGGCTAGATGAAATATAATGGTCGGAATAGGGAATTTGCCTAATGTAGCGCATGTTGATAGGCTAAACATGATGTGTATTCATTTATTTTCAACAAGGCTATTTGCATAAAAAAAGCTTCAAGGTGAGGTGATTCAGATTATTCCAGAAATGAGTACTAGACAGGACCCATCTAGGCCTATATTCGATCTAAGTGTTTATTGTTTTTAATTGAAATCCAGGTGTTTTTCTTCAATAGTTTACATGGCTTGTGTCTCCAATTATTACAGAAAATAATTATAGGCAGGACATATGACAGTTGTTTAGAGAGCACAGAATTAATCAGATTTCACCTCTCAAAGTGCACCAGATTGATGCATTTAACTTTAAAAGGAAAAGGTTTTCTTCTGCAGGGGCATGCCCCCAGACTCCCCTAGAAGGTCCATTCTCACCCAGCAGGATGTAAAAATCCTGTGAGAAACACCACATGTACAAACATAGTGAATGTGAAAGTATAACCCTATGCCCTCATTTTTAACGGGCTGTCAAACGAGGCTCATCCCAAATGGGGTTAGTTTCGGTCAGTTTCTTCTAGAAATTTGGTAAGCACGCGGCGCGCACACTCTTTATCAGCTCTTACCACCGGGCCTAAAAATAATTCTAGGGGAAACACTGAGGTTGCGTTCCAAATCGCATACTTTCTACTATATAGTATGTAGAAAAAAAGATTTAGGATGTCCCGATTCTTGTGGCCAGATTTAGGATGGTTAGAAGTACCCGGATGTCCTACTTCATGCGGCCAAGATTGTTAGTGTTGAAAAGTGCATCCTATTTGGGCGATTCTGACCCACAATCCAGTGCGCACGTGAAGTGACGTAACATCGACGAAGCCTCAATATGAAAACAAACGGGGATGCGACGGATATAAAAGCAAGAGGCAAGATCAAGGCGCAATGTTATGATGAAATGAGAGAGAAAAGTATGTCCCAATAGTATGCCTACTGCATCCTAACTAGATTATTTTTATCGTTAGATGTAGTATGTAGAATAGAAAAAAGAAAGAGTATGCGATTCGGAACGCAACCTGAGTCACCCATTGCTGTAGTAGCCTGGAGAGTGCAGGAACAGCGGGTGGTGGCACTCAGCAATCAGTGCAGTGCAATCTGCGTGGATATTTTTCTATCACGTTAATTTAGACTAAGATCACCAGAAATTTTGTTTTTACCTCAATAAAAGGCTTCCATAAAAGTTTAAGAAGATGTCCGGTTTAGGGCTGCAACAACGAATCGATAAAATCGATTAAAATCGATTACTAAAAGCGTTGGTAACGAATTTGGTCAACGATTCGTTGAGTCGCGCGATTAATAAGTCACTTGTAGGCGCCGCACTGTTTACATCCAGCCACCGACAGGTTCATGCACGCCCACAGCGAGCCTTCCGCACGTGAAGCGGTGCGGGATAGCTATTAGTGTGAGCGGCCACAGCTTGTATTTTGGTCATATCTAACACTGGACTGTAGGCCTATATAAATGTGTTGTACCTTTGCTGTCTTTGGGTTAAAAAACTCCTTCAACTCAGTGTCCGTCTAGTCCAAAAAAACTCTGTCAGCTGCTGCTGCTGCTGACGGTGTGCACACGGGCTCGGAGAGTCGGCATCGGCGCATCAACAGTCATTCAAAGCAGCGGTAGTAATCACACAACCGAACGGTGTAAAAAGTCCCGTCAGTTAAAAATAATAATCCAGTTTTTAAATCCATGTTAAAATCGGAAGGATATAGAGCTAGTTAGCTTAAAGAGGACCTATTATGCTACTTTTCTGGTCTTAATTTCTTGTTTTACACTGCTA
The DNA here is from genome assembly GCA_026929865.2 of Hyperoplus lanceolatus. Classification (NCBI taxonomy): domain Eukaryota; kingdom Metazoa; phylum Chordata; class Actinopteri; order Uranoscopiformes; family Ammodytidae; genus Hyperoplus; species Hyperoplus lanceolatus. The sequence continues at coordinate 175,192 of CM049397.1, forward strand.
GAGAGCAACCTGACACGAATCACATCACAAAAAACTATGTAGATTTTCGGGAAGCTCTTTCTCTTATTTTGGCGATCCAGCACATCCTGTCAACACTTGAGTGTGTGTGCTTCGGCTCCCTCCGCCTGTGCTTCGGCCATCTCCGCTCCCCTCCCCCCCTCCTGCAAACCCCACTCCGTTGTGATTGGTTACCTTCCTTCCGGAACACTTTCAGTGGCGGGAAGCGCGAGCATGGACCTATAAGGGCGCGAGGCAGACGCGAGGCAGACGCGAACAGGGAAGTGACAGCATTACCATACATGGAAACATCCGCGTGGTGAAGTCACAAAGTTTTATGCGACGTCACGAATTATGAAAGGGTAGACCGCTTTGAACACGTGACTTCTCGACTGCCTAGAATAGTGTTTAGTGCTCTGCACAGACGGTCAGCAGGGAATACGTCGAAATGCATGTAAGTCATTATTTGATAATTTAGTATGGTTAAGCATGACTATGAATCATCATAACAACGTTTATAGGTCATAAAAGTCAAAAAGCATCATAGGTCCTCTTTAAAAAAAGTAGCAAACATGTCAAATATGATGTGTTCAGGCCGGCTCAGTATTGTAATATGATTGATGTGTTCAAATGCAACACAAAAAAAAAGAAATTTGAGATTTTGGCGAAAACTTGTTTTCCCAGCAATATAAAACAGATTGTAAAGATGGAATTATGACCTGTTTAATGTCCTATCTTGAGCTAGGATCATATCAAGCAATTAAAGCAATAATACAAGTTATATTTCAACGAAATAATAGAAAATTATCAATAGTGATATCAATAAAGACTTGGATCGTTATCGGTTGACTGGTTTACCATGGACATTCCTTATATACTTTATAAATGTTTATCATACATTGTATGCTTTTTTTGTGTTATCCCAGTTAAGTTTATTTTTATTTTTTTTATCATTTAATATTACTTTTAATAGTTCCGGGACGTTGGAGCAATACACTTCAGTCTGCACTGTGAATTTGAAGTAATGTTCAGTTTCTTTTTTTTATCCGATTCATCGATTAATCGAAAAAATAATCGACCGATTAATCGATTATTAAAATAATCGATAGTTGCAGCCCTAGTCCGGTTAATTACAGACCATAATTAGGCTGTATTATAGGCTGGAAACAGTTAAAAGCAGACTGGCTCCGCTCTCACTTACGTACGCACATCTGCCTCAGACACCATGAATGTGTGAAGTGAAAGGCGGAGGTCAATCAGGACAGCGATGTTCACCTGTTCAAGTGGCCCCAATTCCACAGCATTATCCAGTTGACTATAGCTGCTCTCATCTAATCTTCTCAAAAAGCTGTTTTAAATCCTTGCATCCCGTCCTCGACAAAGTGCCTTCTCCACCAAACAGCAAACAAGGAAAGCAGAAGAGGGCCTTCTTCTGATGGCTAGCCATTAGGCATTTCTTCTTGGCAAACCACTACACATTAAATGCACAGATGCCGTAGCCAGCAGTTTGTCTCATGCCGAAATCCAGTGGCTGGTAGGCACCAAGGCATTTTACCTCAAATTTTTCCTCAAAACTAAGCGTCTCAAATCTGTTTCCAATAGATGATCTACTTCCTTCATGTTGACTCGTTTTTGTTCGTGTGCCTCTGAAATGTTAGCGAAGTCATCCTCCTTTGTTCCTCGCTACTGGACATTTCGCGCTAAACTAAGTATGACTTTGTCAGCAGTCACGCCAGACACGTACAGCCAATCAACTGTGAATTATGAAATGACGCTGTAGTGGGGCAAGCCCAATATGTCCATGGTGGGCCCCGGTTGGGCTAGCCCCTCCGGAAACAAAATGATCTCCATCCACTTTCAATAGAGAAACAATCTGAGCATGCACATTTCAATTTTTTCATGTCCAATACACTTTACATTTTGTCATAGGGACTAGGCGGGGCTAAGTCCCAAATGGCTCACACGGCTACTGTAGTGTTACTGCGGACACAAATCAGAAGAACGCAGTCTGAAGCAAGATAGGGTTGCCTGAACAGGAACTTATTATTTTACAGTACTTTATGGTGAAATTATTATAATTTTAATTTTTTTATAATTATTTTATTTTTCTTGTGAGAGTAGTTGGGGCTGAGGCCCATTCAATGACCAGTTGCCACTGGATATCACACCAGTTGCGCTTTGATAGGTCAGCTGCAAACTAGGTAAAAGTTGGTGATGCCTTAGACATCACAAACCAGGGTTAGTGCCAGAGTAAAATTGGATAAAATATATGGTTTCCGTCTGAAAATGAATTTCCCTAGAAAACAGGCTTCAATGATTGGTTCCACAATGTCATTTTTAAGTACAATATTTTTTTTAATAACCAAAATAATGCCAGACCCTTTTCATTTAAGGGTGAAGTAAGTGATTTATTTATGTTACTATAAGTGTTACCCATCTCACTGCCGGTGCACGTGCAGAGCGACCGATGGGTTAATGTGTATGCGCCTACAATGGCGGTGCAGGTAAAAATCCTTCCCAATGTCTGTTTTGATGGTTTTTATCATGTTTTATCACACTTATGGATCTGAGATGATGCTAGATAACTCGCTGCTTGAAGACCGCAGTGCATTAATGTGGTGACGAAGGAGGGGACTGCTAACTGCAGTCACTGACAGGAAGTTAGCTAAACTGACCATTCCGCTTACTGAACCTTTAAACAAATCCTGCTACAGTCAGTTAAATCCAACTAAAGTCAGTTACTGGCAGTAGTAAAATGGACAACCGTCTATTTTCAGCAGCATCGCGTTCAAAAAACTGCTTCGACCAGCTAATTTTGGTGGCAATTTTATATATGTTTCTGTGCCTTTGACCCACACAGAGGTGATATGTTGTGATGTCTTGCCTGTAAACTGCAATTCAACCTGTCTGTGTGCCAGCTAACCGTTCAGCTCACCTTATTACAGCTTGTGTGTTACTGTTGTAGTGTATTTTGTCATTACACATTTTTGATACTGTTTTATAAAACTGCCTTATGAGGACTGACTTGAGTTCCTCATCCTCTGTAGAAGAGAGCACAGATAGGAATGTGGGTTCTCAGCTGTGCGGCCTCTAGCGTAAACTCTTGTATTTCATACTAGCTTTGTATAGGTTAAAATAGACTGTTTTATGAGTTCAAACTAGCACAGCCTGGTTTGAGTTCATCTCAAACCTGGGGAGTGTAGATAATTTACTGGCCACTGTCCAACATTGTTGTTCTTAGCTCTGAGGAAGACCCTCAGCGCCCAACGGGACATTCCTTTCAGGTGATGCTCACTGCAGACCCTTCTGCAAAATGTCCTTTTTAAGAATACTTTTGTAGTAGTCAGGATACACCAATTATAAGCAAGGAGGCTTGACCTAATGACCAATCAGATGGCTTAGATTCTCAGGTTAAAGACGGCTACACAGCACCAGGGTTTTTCAGGGTTTTTCAGGGCTTTCAGCTGACAAGAACATTCTTAGTTAGTCCTATGCATCTTCCTCTATTTGATTTGGCTCCAAATACTCTAACTTTTTATTGGCTTCGTTTGACTGCAGTATGAGTTTTGTTGTTTAAATAAAGAATCGTGCCTGGTACCCTCCTCAAACTGCGTCAGCTGTCAACTTCTTTCATCACGCCATACCACCACCAGAACCCAGAAACGACAAAGTGACGTCACGAACACGGAGCCATTTGTGGACGCAGGAGGGACGCTGCCGCGACCGGGGGCCGAAGCCCTTCTCCAACTCGGCTTGAGGTGAGCTCCCTTTTGCCCTGTGGTGCTTTGCTCGTGCCCCTGGTGGGAAGCGTCTGTGTCTCCCCTGTCTCTAGGCATTAAGTACCATCGAGATGCGGGGACTGTTTTGGTGGTTTGGTTGGATGAATGTAGTGGCTGTCTAAATTATTATTTTATTTCGGTTTAAACAAAAAACTAAAAATAGAGGAATGCATATTTTATTTTTGTTATACATAGCTACATTTTAAGCTTGTGGTGCCAAGAGTGTGAGAGATAACTTTGTTCTCTTTTACATTTTTTATTTGACGTGTGGGCTATGATAACAACTGAGATTGAGACATCTCCTTCTCATCAAAATTTTTCTTTTGACGTGTTAGGTAACGGTTGGCCAACGAGGTTTAAGCTAAATTGTTCTCCATTTTCTTTGATTTATGTTGTCGAGTAAGTTAACGACGGGCTTACGGAGAATTAAGAGCTGCAGAGAGGTCCCGGGCTATATGTGTTGAAGTTTATGTTTGTGTGCGCAGTCTTGAGTTTCAGTATGGTGCTTAATTGTTTGTCTGTCTGTCTGGGTGCTTTAAGCATTGTTAGTCTGTTACGAGCTGTAAGCTGTAGGTGTCTGTCTAGGTGCTTTAAGCATTGTTAGTCTGTTGCGTGCTATAAGCAGTAGGTGTTTGTTCTATGTTTAAGCATTGTCTGGTTGTAATATAGACCTATATCATTATGGTTAATGGGATTTATAAATGTAATGACCTTTCGGAGACATAGGAAGGGATGCCAGGCTCGTGTGTGATTTCACTTGCATGTGTGATAGCCTGCTAAACTTATATACTTATAATACATAGAACCATGTGGTCTAGGATAAACACTTGTTTTACATCTGAGTAAGTGGCAAGGAATGCATTAAGTATACAAGCAGCGTGTGGATTTTGATGTGGCAATTTCAACTGGGACTTTGGAAGGGTTAAACTACTGATTGATCTAAAAGTGATTTGACAAAAGTTAATCTTTGAGAGAATGAGAAAAATCTGTTTTGCCAATAGAAGAACTGAGTGGAAATTGACTGTGACAACCTGAACATAAATCTGATGCCTGCAGTTAAAACTTCTCTTTCTGTTTTTTTCAAGCAGGAAGCGCGTGTTTACAATAGGCTCCACAGAAGTGGAGGGATCTCAGGCGAGCAGAGGGACAGTTTCCAGATTGTGATTAGTTTTAGATAAAAGAAGGAACATTTAAATGGTTTAGTCAATTAATGATCTGGAAAACAACACATGTATTTAAATTAAGGTGAGTTTAAGAATTGGTTGATACACTGAGTAAATCATTTACACTACCACTCCCTGAAATTTTGATAGAAGGAAATTTAATGAAGTTAGTTAATTATTTAATCTGTACAACATTATTGTCTCCTTATGAGACCTCAAAAGTAAGACTAGGTTTCTTGATACTGTGGTAGAATAATATAATGTGCCTTTGATCTTATTTCCTCCCAGTGTTTAGTTTTGACTCAGGTCAGCAATAATATGATAATTAAGGCTAGCTCACTCATGATTATATGCATTCTATAGATATTTTGGAATACAGGGCTTATGGACGGTTTATGGACTCTTGACACAGAAGGTAAAGTAAATATTTCCTGGCCAACCATGGCAACAAATGACAATGGAAAATACACAAAAGGAGGAGCTTACTAACTATGGATGACTGCATCTTGAATGACAAGTAAACAGGGTTTCCAGCATCCTGTCAACATTTGCTTACTGCTCTGGGAGAAGCAGAGGACTGAAATAAGAGTGACTGTTCTGGGGTGCAAATGACTCAAACGCTGTTACGAAACCATGAACTAAAATACAATGGAAGACTAATGACAAAACTTGTGTTGCTATCTGTCACAGGAGAGGTGCTTCTTTCTGCACATCCAGAGAAGAATACAGATCTGCAAGGAAGTTACGGTTCCTTTCTGTGTGGAGAGTTTCCTAAAACCCAGAGTTCCCCAAAAATTAATTTCTGTGCATGCTGTGAGGAGTCCGCCTTAAACAGACCAAAGTTAAGCTTCCATAGACATTAGATGATTGATTAATAGAGACATAACTCTGAGCAGTTAGAGAGGAGTATTGTTTTTGTTGTTAGCACATGATGAGGGAAAGGAAGGTTTATATTTCACTTAGGATTTTTCTCATGCTTTCAAGGACATCTCGGTTTCTTTAAATTTTCATGTATTTTAAATTGTAGTTTTTGAAGAGATTGACAAGTAAAGCCACATGCTGTTTCCACGCTTTTTCTAATTTAATTATAATGTTTGACTATCTGCCTCTGACTAAAGAGAAGCATGCTCTTTAGAGTAATGACATCATCTTCCAGTGCAAAATATGTTTTGGTAGTGTTTATGAGTCTACTAATTGTTAGGTTGCAAGGTCATACAAAACTAAAAATGATAATACTAAAATAAAGATTTGGAGGATTAATATTAGAGTAATTAATGTTTGATGGTTGCAGATAAACTACTGGTTAGGGAACCCCTAGAGTTCTAAAGTATAACATGACCATGTTAACCCGGTACACAGGCTGAAACATGTGATAAATGACTGATTGGAAACTAAATATTCATAAAATAAAGATAGATGTAATAGCAATTTGCAAATATGAGTTTAAAATTGTATCACTATGGTGCTAACAGGTATTCATGTAAAAAACAAATGATTACATATCGAAAATATCATCATTAACCCATTCAATTATGTAATCTTTGGAACACTTTTTGAGAAACTAATACAGGGAAATATCACTTTTATAGTAGATCACTACATTATGTTGATAGAATACAGGATATTTTTAGAGGATTTCTGAGAGCATCTCAGTTAGTTCGTCAACTTTTTGTTTGATCATAACCATTTTTATTCAGCTATTTGTTGCAGATATTACAGGACCTCAATTTCTACTCTAAACCTACCTAATTCGGATATTTGGTTTGCTGCCTTGTGGAATGGAATATTTACAATTGACAAATTTGAATATGCTTTTTAGTGTGTACCTTCTGGATCTATTTTATCTTTTATCTTATCTTTTTATAGCGCTATTCTATGAACTTTATTTGTATCTATTCAGTAAACAGTTGTAGTGCAGTGTCAGTTACATTTCGGAAGATTATCTTGCTCTAGCCTTTTCAGAAATTGACAAAATATCCATGAAATAACACTGATGTAGAGGTTTCAAAAATCATGTATCAAATATGATACTTGGACATGCGTGGGTATTTTCAATGTGACAAGCCAAAGTGAGTGATGCAGAACTCACTACCACTATTAATCAGGCAGCTGTCGCAGTGCAACATCGTCCATTATGATGTGCATAGACATATGGAGGTAACAGATATTTTAAGGTTAACAAGGTGTTTCAGTTTTAACTAAGGTAGAAGTAATGTGCACAAGGTTGCTTTGGTTTCTTTACCAATGTGAAACACATAGGGATCTGGATATCTTTTCGTAGTTATCAAGTCAGTTATGTCATTTGTTTCTGTCATTCTACAACTGACAGGGGTCTTTGGTGAACACAGATGGAGACTTGGTGTTCCCCTTGAGGAATTGGGAGGGGTTGATTTTACACTAGGCTGTTGAATGTGATGAGCTCGAAGACTCTACCGGTTCTACGTTTTCGGGTAAGTGCAGGCCTGCTGGGGTACATGTTGTTTGTTTGTTTGTTTGTTTGTTTGTCAAATGTCAAGTTGCATGTTTTGCATGTTTGTGGACCGGTCCTTTATACATCTTATGGCCTAGATAAATGTCTGTGTAACTTTATTTGTTGTTGACAAGGTTTGAGAATTGCAGCTTTCCATCTTGGAACACGGCGTTGGGTCCCTTTAACAAATGTTGTTTGCAATTTTTAACTATGTTTGTGGAAGATTTCTTTGATTTTCCGTAGGATACGTACAGTCAGGTGTGTGAAACCAGAGAGGTCTCTCTGTCCCACTGAGCAAAACAGAGGCTCCAGGGGGGTGGATCAGATTGTCAGACTGGGACCCAATGGACGCAAGCTGTTAGTGCACACGTAGAAATATCACCTGGTGGCCACATCCAGAACGGCAGGCTGCACCGTCGAGTTATCAACTTTGCTTGAACAACATCATCCCATCGGCTGTCAGCAGAAGCACCAGCTTAGCTGCGCCACCAACTGCATCCCCCGGAGGAAGAACTTCAGCTTGTGGACGGCTTGACAATGCCGTGTACGTATTGTTATTATTGAATTATCAGATGTGTTTGATCTTGGATCTTGGATGTATGTTTGTTGTCTGAAGTTTGTATTACCGTGAGTGACAATAGGTTGCGACAACAGCTGTGTTATTTTCTACACCTATGTATAGAGTGTAGCAGCGTTGCCTGGAGCAGATGTGTTCAAACTTTATATGAGATTCAGTTTTAACAAGGGGGGAGGGATTAGACAAATAAATACCTTTATCAAATTTTAGAAATGTAATTGAAATCTGGTCTGGAATTTTTGAAATTAAAGTAAATAGTGTTAAATTGCTTGAATGGGAGGTAAATTAAAGAGCAGTCAGTGCACTGCTTCTGATCCCGGAATCAAATTTTGAACATGTTTGACTTTAACACATAAGAAATTGTTACAGACGTGATGTTCTTTATTGGCAAAGGTACTGGTGGTTGTTTTTCTCTCTTCTCAGTGTGATGGGGAGGATTATATGCCTGTCCAGGGAACCAAAAATGGACAAGTGAATGGACTGAGAGATTCAAACATGGACTAAGGTTATGATGGTTGGGCCCTGGGCAGAGCTTGGACTGAGAGAGAGATCACACTGGTTCAGGGTATAAAGGACACTAAGAACCCCCGCACCAGATGACAACGTTGCTTAAGAAGGAGTTTGGTTATCATGCAGAATGAAGTACACGTCTGTGTTCTTATATATATATATATGTAGACACCGTATGTTACAATGTGGAATTTATATTGTTTGATGTCAACCTGTGATATTGATGTTACAACTGTAATGTAATCTTCAGTGCTTCATGCAAATATACTCATTAAAAATCTTACAATAATAGGTTAATCTGGTTTACTCTTTAATACTTGTATTTTTTGATAATATTCTAAAATAGGTTTAGACTCTAATGGCCGATTGGCACATGGTCATTTAATTTAAGAATAATGAATAATGATAATTGTTAAATTTAAAAGGAGTTTCCCCATCTTAATTGGCTTGACAAGTGCGGACTCTTCACGTTGGACAAGAAAGGTCTCCTAAATCCTTTTTACGTCTTGTCTAGACGGGACGGTTTTGGCCTAGGAGATATCAGCTAATGTGTGAGACCAACAGCCACACCGTTGGCGCAATAAGCGAATATTTTTAAGTTTTGTGTACTTTCCTGAATTGGGAAAGGATGTACCTGTTGGTCTTGCAGGTGGGCTAAGGTTAGCCGAATTTGGTCTTTAATAAGAATTAAGCAATTAGCTTTCTAGTCTAATGTAAGTCTAAAGTAATGTGATATAGAGTAACTAGGACATAGATAATACATTTAATCCCAAAATCAAAGTTCAACATAGGCTCTAAAGATCTTAGAAGTTTAATTTTTGAGGAGGACTTTTCTGAACAACAATTGATAACTGCAGTTATGTCTAACGAATGCCAATCATTACAATGTGTTTCTGTATCTTTTTGCGAGACATTATATGTCTCCAGGGGGGAATGTAGTGTATTTTGTCATTACACATTTTTGATACTGTTTCATAAAACTGCCTTATGAGGACTGACTTGAGTTCCTCATCCTCTGTAGAAGAGAGTACAGATAGGAATGTGGGTTCTCAGCTGTGCGGCCTCTAGCGTAAACTAGGGCTGGGCGATATATCGAATATATTCGATGTATCGCGAGATGTGCTCTTCGGGATGTATAAAATGACCCTATCGCGACCATCGAATACAAATTGGCACGTAATGTGTTTTTTTTGCCGCCACCACCGGCAAACTCGCTGGTGTTCGCTTCTCTCGCTCTTTCCTGTGGCTCTCTGCCTCACAGACCCACATGAATTGGCAACTCACTCACTCACCCCTCCCAACCAGAGTATCCTGAGCGCGCACCTGTGACGTAGTCTGCAGTGCGCCTGCGCCCTGTGTGCCATGCGAAAACAACGAGATAGGGAGAAAAAAAGACGAGGGCTCTTGTGCTCTTATGACAGCCGAACGAGCGGGTGGAGGGGGGCACGCATGACGGCGATGGTGGCCGTCGTTCATTGCATGGACCTTTTTTGTAGGACCATGCTTATGAGAAGAAGGCTACACAGGCAAACGACCGGGGGAGGCGGGCGCACATGCCAGCATTAGCGGCCGCTGTACACAGCACTGCCTGCCCTGGTCCTTATGAGAGGAAGGCTGGTGGATACACAGGCGAAAGAACGGGGGAGGCGGGCGCTTGACAATCTGTGTTACAATCCTCTGATTGTCTTCCAGTTTTATTTTCATGAACTCAATACAGGAGAATTAAATAATAAGGCAGGTAACAGAGGGACAATGAGCCACCTGTTTGCGCTCGCATGAATCTCTCTCGGACTAACAGGCAGAAAACGAAACTTAACTGCTCTTAAAGCGACAGTAACCATTATACATTTTAGAGCCTTTTGTACTACTATTATGGAGCAAAACCTGTTCTGCATTTAAAGTGTGGCTGCTATCTTCAGGGGGTTAGTGGTGATGAACAATTAGTAAGTGGTTATAATGAGTCATAATTAGTGTTCTCAGTTTACAGATTAACAGAAGATGGAAAAAACTGTTTCCAAATAAAATAATGCTGGATCCATTGTATGGGAGTGGATGTGGAATAATCAATACAATGTGCAAACTCTTTGCCATGTGCAAATTTCAAATTGTTCCAATAAAAAGCACTAAAGAATATAAACAAGATATTGTTTCATGTAGCCTAATGCATCGTTAGTGCAGACACATTTTGCAGGGACTATTTATATCATATTACTGGTGTGTTGTTATGCAAAAAATAAATTAAATTGAGCATTTAGGATGTGCTCTAGAGGAGATTTGAAATATATCGAGATATATATCGTGTATCGAGATAAAGTAAAAAAATATCGAGATATTGATTTTTGGCCATATCGCCCAGCCCAGTCCCAAATGGCTCACACGGCTACTGTAGTGTTACTGCGGACACAAATCAGAAGAACGCAGTCTGAAGCAAGATAGGGTTGCCTGAACAGGAACTTATTATTTTACAGTACTTTATGGTGAAATTATTATAATTTTAATTTTTTTATAATTATTTTATTTTTCTTGTGAGAGTAGTTGGGGCTGAGGCCCATTCAATGACCAGTTGCCACTGGATATCACACCAGTTGCGCTTTGATAGGTCAGCTGCAAACTAGGTAAAAGTTGGTGATGCCATAGACATCACAAACCAGGGTTAGTGCCAGAGTAAAATTGGATAAAATATATGGTTTCCGTCTGAAAATGAATTTCCCTAGAAAACAGGCTTCAATGATTGGTTCCACAATGTCATTTTTAAGTACAATATTTTTTTTAATAACCAAAATAATGCCAGACCCTTTTCATTTAAGGGTGAAGTAAGTGATTTATTTATGTTACTATAAGTGTTACCCATCTCACTGCCGGTGCACGTGCAGAGCGACCGATGGGTTAATGTGTATGCGCCTACAATGGCGGTGCAGGTAAAAATCCTTCCCAATGTCTGTTTTGATGGTTTTTATCATGTTTTATCACACTTATGGATCTGAGATGATGCTAGATAACTCGCTGCTTGAAGACCGCAGTGCATTAATGTGGTGACGAAGGAGGGGACTGCTAACTGCAGTCACTGACAGGAAGTTAGCTAAACTGACCATTCCGCTTACTGAACCTTTAAACAAATCCTGCTACAGTCAGTTAAATCCAACTAAAGTCAGTTACTGGCAGTAGTAAAATGGACAACCGTCTATTTTCAGCAGCATCGCGTTCAAAAAACTGCTTCGACCAGCTAATTTTGGTGGCAATTTTATATATGTTTCTGTGCCTTTGACCCACACAGAGGTGATATGTTGTGATGTCTTGCCTGTAAACTGCAATTCAACCTGTCTGTGTGCCAGCTAACCGTTCAGCTCACCTTATTACAGCTTGTGTGTTACTGTTGTAGTGTATTTTGTCATTACACATTTTTGATACTGTTTTATAAAACTGCCTTATGAGGACTGACTTGAGTTCCTCATCCTCTGTAGAAGAGAGCACAGATAGGAATGTGGGTTCTCAGCTGTGCAGCCTCTAGCGTAAACTCTTGTATTTCATACTAGCTTTGTATAGGTTAAAATAGACTGTTTTATGAGTTCAAACTAGCACAGCCTGGTTTGAGTTCATCTCAAACCTGGGGAGTGTAGATAATTTACTGGCCACTGTCCAACATTGTTGTTCTTAGCTCTGAGGAAGACCCTCAGCGCCCAACGGGACATTCCTTTCAGGTGATGCTCACTGCAGACCCTTCTGCAAAATGTCCTTTTTAAGAATACTTTAGTAGTAGTCAGGATACACCAATTATAAGCAAGGAGGCTTGACCTAATGACCAATCAGATGGCTTAGATTCTCAGGTTAAAGACGGCTACACAGCACCAGGGTTTTTCAGGGCTTTCAGCTGACAAGAACATTCTTAGTTAGTCCTATGCATCTTCCTCTATTTGATTTGGCTCCAAATACTCTAACTTTTTATTGGCTTCGTTTGACTGCAGTATGAGTTTTGTTGTTTAAATAAAGAATCGTGCCTGGTACCCTCCTCAAACTGCGTCAGCTGTCAACTTCTTTCATCACGCCATACCACCACCAGAACCCAGAAACGACACTGTTTTTGCAGTCTTACACATTCGGCCTTAAGTATGATAAGATTAAATGTTTTGAGTAACTAATGCTGCTGATGTTGGCCAAGTGGGGTGTCTACACTGATATACGTGTTTTGGTCTTTTGATCTGGCCCATTGGTCTTTCTGCCCTCCCTTGGACTTAAATAGTAAATGTGTAACAAGTAAACAAACATTAATATACTAACAAAGGCTAATAAACAGAACAGTGTTGTTATTCAGTACAACTTGATCAATAACAGTCAAAACTGTGGTACTTACATCACCCCCCAGTGAAGGCTGTGGGTCACACTCTGCAGTAGGGCTCAAGTCCTGCCGCATCACCCAAATGGGCTCCTTTGGCTCATCAGGTGTGTAAGGAGATCTGACTGTTCTGGTCTTCACTTCCTCTATTGCCTCCTTAATGTCCTTGATGGCCAGGGATATGGCAGCCTTTTTCTCATGTCTGTTCCTCACCATTTCAGGCTCATCTGAGGGACTCACAGCTTGTTGTCTGGCTTGCTTCCGTCGGTTGGAGTCTTTGCGGTTTTGATCAAGGTCAGATTGGAATTCATGTTGGGGTCCTTCGTCTAGGACTTTTTCTTCTTCAATGGCGTCTTCCACAGCACAGTGAAGACTCTGAGGGCTTAAGCTTTCTCTGACCTGCGCCACAATGCTGTGGATGTCCCCCTCCTGGTCGCAGCTGTCAGTAGGTGGGTGTGGAGAGAACTCGGCTTCCTTCTCTGGGCTGTCTGACTCATCGTCTGAGCGTTCATCATAGTGGCGCAGGCGGGAGCCCACTGCCTCCTGCTGATGGTAGTCTTTACCTCCTGCCTGGCGCTCTAGTAGCTGCAAGCCAGCCCTCCTCTGTTGGAGAGAGCCTTTATCCTCGGCCCCTATCGCAGCAGATGAAACTGATGGAGGGGCATGGCAGATTTCCTCGTAAACATGCTCAGAGAGTGAGTAAATGTCATATGGCTCAGAATAGGCTTCATCTGAAAGTCCAGCCTCTAAATTCTCAAAGCTCTCACCACCCAAAATGGTGGCCCCTCCCCTTAAGGGGCTGAGGGGCTGGGTGTAAATGTAGTTGGAATAGCCATCATTCAGCATCTCTTCTGGCTCATCCTGGTTGTGGGGATTTTGGATGTCAGGCTGGGGATCATGTGACAGTTGCAGGGGTTGTTGTTGCTGTTGAGCCTCTGCGCTCTCAGTGTTCCTCTCGGCCTGCCTCCCCACTTCCCCCTCTGGCTGCCCCTCAGGGTCCAGAGACATCATCACCAGGCCATGGTCCCCCTCAGCCCGGTCAGAATGGGTGTGGAAGCTGCTCTCTGTGCTTGCTGAGCGGGCCAGTACTGAATCATCCCTCTCTCCATCACCTTGGTAGGCCATCTCTCCTTGATTTGGCTCCTGCTGTTGTTGTGCTCTCTCTGCTGCTCTCTGTTGCTCCTGCCTGTGCCTCTGTTCCTGGGCTCTGATCCGGGCCTCACCGTTCCCCTGTCTGCGATAACGTGTCACTGCAGCTCGGGGCATGGGCTTGGGCTTGGGCTGCAGAGCTGGAGCTCCGTGTTGCAGCTCAATGTCTTGCTCCTCCTGTCCTGCTCTGCCGCCAGTACTTCCTCCAGGTGGGGCTTCCCAGGGCCTGTAGCACCTTTCCTGGTTGCTGTGGTTACGGGACCGGCTGTTGTGGTTGTTGTGGTGATGAAGAGGAGGGGCATCGGCCTCTTCCATGGCTGCCTGGCTAGGCCCTTTTTTCTGGGGGTTCATGGGCGAAAGGTTTTGGGAGTCTGTATCAAACAGGCTCATGTATGAGGTCAGGGTAAAGGGTATTGGGAAGAGACTGCAAGTGAGAAACAGAAAGGGAGAAAATATCAGCAAACAAAAAAGACAAATATGAAAGACAGTTTCTGGTCTGACACATACAAATCGAGTTTTCATCTTTAGATCTGTATATAAATATATGTGCCATATATGTGTATATATATATATATATATATATATATATATATATATATATTAGTGCTGTCAAACGATTAAAATATTTAATCGCGATTAATCACATTAATGTCATAGTTAACTCGCGATTAATCGCATTTTTATCTATTCTACCCTAAATGTCCTTGGCATATCGGAGTGATGTTGTTCCGTCAATATGCCGCAATCTCTGTGTAAAAGGGGCTATAGTTAACTCACGATTAATCGCAATTAATCGCACATTTTTCTCTTTTCTAGCCTAAATGTCCCTTGATTTCTTTTTGTCCCATTATTATTTCTCATTTTAATGCTCTTATCACACCCATTCTCTACACCCTTGTAATTCAGTGTATTTCATCCAAAATATCATAATTTGCAATTCAGTGCAAATAGCCCACAATGTAGATGGACACACTATAGAGCTGTTAAGCGGAAGTGGCGGAATTACGGGGCATGGGACCTATCGGCTGAAAAAAAAATTAATGGGAGTCTATGGAAAGTAATCTACTATTTTCTGGTCCCAGTCATTAAATGCCTTGGATTACATATATGTTTTGTATGGGTCTAAATGAGCATTTTTCATGTGAAGAGTTTGACGGTATGTTGTATGATTATTCGTCTAACGGCTTTTGAAAAAATGTTACGAGAACAACTACAAGTCTTGTCGCCTCTGTGACGTCACCTCAACACATTCCCTCCACTTCTCGACTGACAGTGCTAATGCTAATGGCTGGCGTGGACAACGCCAACAATCTCCCCACTCGAGAAATTGAAACTCCACATGTCCACTTGTGTAGTGATTTTCGCCACGCTGAAGACTTTTGTCTTGTCATTGAAAGAAGGCGGTAAAGTGCATTAAAGACACAGCCATATTTCTGAGCTAAGCAGGTGCCAGTGGTGGTGACGTATATAATAAGTGTCAAGAGCAGCGAAGAGCTGTAGTCCACAAAAGCGCTCTGCACAAAACCTGACCGTATCCAGCTTCTACTCGCTAAATTGTTCCATTCTTTGCACGAAAAAATACCATCTAAATCCATACAAAACATATGTGTAATCGAAGGCATTTCATGACTGGGAGCAGAAAATAATACATTTCTTTCCATTGACTACCGTTGTAATTTTTCGAGCCGATCGGTCCCATGCCCCGGAAGTAAGCAACTTCCGCTTAACAGCTCTATACGCTTGTGTGCCGGTGGTTGCCATGGCGCTGCTGCAGCCGAGGCTCCAGTCGCCCTTCGTAGGGAAAATTAAAGTGAAAATGAATGACTGCCGGCTGCCACCAACATTCATGGAGGTTTTGGTCTGCACGCAGGGTTATAAGTAAGACTTTTGCGAATGACAAGCTTTCTTTTCTGTTCTTTTTCCGCGGAGTCCCAGAGTCACAAACATAAGAAGCTACTAGTGAAGGTCGCGCAGCTGAGCTAGGAAGTGCTAGGTTCCGGTTTCTGCTTCAAAATGAAAGTCAGAATTTACTTGAGATTTAGCCGTTTTGCCAGTTAAATGATTTGAATGTGAAATTACGCTGTAGGACATGTTCCATTTGAATTAACAGTAACTTAATTGCGAGCCATATGTATAGTTTGTGGTGTTTCAGTTGTTCTAACATAACTAGTTGATGCAACAGCATGAGAAAAAACCACAACGTTTGCTAGGCCATAAAGAGGGTTAATCGCGCCATAAAAAAATTAACGCCGTTGAAATGGGTTCGCGTTAATGCCGTTAATAACACGTTAAACTGACAGCACTAATATATCAGTGATTCTTGAGAAGTGGGACAAAACAGGGTGCAATGTTGAACAAATACAAACCCTATGTTTAGGCAAATTAAATGACATGTATGTTTCCAACATATACTAAGCTACTGAGCTACACTTTGATACAACCTCCCAGCTTTTATCCTTTTTATCAAAATGGGCTTTTTACCTTGCCATTCCTTATTTTGTGTCAACACCGTCAGACATCAAAAACACAAATTAATTTTCCCTCAATTTAAGCTAGACCCATGAGAAGAATTGTGATCACAAGTATTCACCAAGACTGACAGAGGCCACAAAAAATATTTTCAAAATGTATATGACTATAGATATTCTATATCGATTTTCCTCTATGTTCTTGAGTTGAACTGTGTAACGGAATGTTTACTTTAAAATTAACAGCAATCAAGATGTGTTTCAAATTTGAAAAAACATTCTCATATTAAGTGACTAGTTAGATTTTCACATATGACGGAGTTGACAAGTATATCTTTATATCTTATAGGATTCGTATATCTTATGAATTTGACATATTGGACGGTGGAGACAAAAACCCTGATAACCATCAAATACGTAGAATAATCAATAGTGATTTTATAACAAGATATTATTGGTTGAGTGTTAATTCAAGATTCACATTACAGTCTTTCAATCAGACTTGCTCTAAAAGACTCAGACCAAATCGCCTCATTTTGTATATCATCCTGTACTTTTTTAAGAATCATCCATGACAAAAGAAGATTGTGAGAGTTTCCATAAATACAGTATTAGAAAAACTAAACCCTATTTCTGTATATAATATAATTATAATGGGCCGGTTTCACAGACAGGGCCTAGATTAAGCCAGGAGTAGGCCTTAATGTGGACTAGTTAAACTGGGATTTAAGTCACTTTCATGGATATGGTTTAAGTTTGGCTTAGTTAGTCTGAGACTATGAAGTCCTGGAGTAAGGCAAGTAAGCCTGATTGTTAACACCTGAGCACATGCTGCTGGTCCAATGGTGATCATAAAAAACCCGGAGTGGAGCAGAAAAACCATTGCTTGTGAGAAAAAACAATGGCAGAGGCTAAAACAATCCCATCAATAAACTTGGTTCTATTATACACCATATTATATGGTCTTAGTGGTCCCTAATACGTTTTTCTTTAATTGTTTGCTGAAAAAAACTTTCAGATAATATATTGTACTATGCTGATGTTCAGCTAATCTCACAATGGCCTATTTTTTAAAAAGAGCTGCAGCTCCCCTCGTAAATATACAATCTTTGAGCTGCCCCTGTCCGGAAGCGAAGCCAGAAACGCCTCGCCCTCTGTCTGTTTGTAAACAATGATGACGTATTTGCTGGGCCTGTTAGCGCAGTTAGCCTAACCATGAGAAGAACCAAGTCTAGTGCTAGTAACGCACTTTGAACAGTTTGACATGACCTATCCTTGTCTACATGAAAGACTATGTTCATACAGATGCACTGACTTGACGTTTCCAAGCTAATGGAAACGGCATGTTCACAATAAAAATGCTACAAAAGATGGTGGCTACTGCGAAGCTAGCTCGGGAGCTACCGGCTAAAAATACCACTAAAATCAGTGACAAAATTATCTTTAAAGTTGACTTGACTACACTATTAACTTCCAATCCTTTGTCCTGTTAAAAACGAGGCATTTCCAGACTGGTGTGGGGGATAGAAATATGTTTTTATGAGCAAAATGCTTGTCCCAAAGCTAATAGCTATACACCAGTCAGGCAAAAATACCAATAAAAACATTTATTTCAGTTTCACTGTTTGAAAAAACCTACAAGTAGCTTCCTATCCGTTGTGTTATTAAAAACGAGGTAGACTGCTGGGGATAAGATAAATGAGTGGATTATGCAACATTCACCATGCTTTTCTGTGCTACAGGCATCTTGTCGCTTAGCAACAAGCAAACAACACAGGGATGAAGGAATATTTTTCGAGAGGATCTCGGGGCCGTGGACCAATAAGAAATAGGGGTGTGGGCTGAACAGTGGAAGCTTCTGGCTTTCCAGTTTTTGACGTCAGAAATGGGGAGAATTCTGACTGTAGTATATTGAGGGGGAGGGGTAGGGGTTTCAGAAAGGGGGAGAGTGAGAAAAGGAGAGATTGCTATTTTTTTAATATTTTGGCAGTCTCTAGGCACACCGTGGACCCATGGATATGTTAGAACACATTTAAAAAGTGCAGTTAGCGCATTTAGCATAATATGGGACCTTTAAATGAATTAGAAAAAAATAGTTTGAAACCATCCGGTTATTGAATCTAAAAGCCATACTGCTGGGACTGAGCAAATAAATAGTTGGGCCGCAATTTGCAACAAATTCAATACTAATGAAAATGTTACTAAGAGAACAATACACCAACTTCATCAACTATATCTTCATTATTATCTGTATTTCACATCTTCCTCATTTATAATTTTCACATTATATTTAATGATATCTGCACTGATAGACTCTGCAGAAAAACCCAAATCTCGCTTTAAAGAAGAGCTTGCCACAACCTTTCAACAAAGGACAAAAAATATGACGTTGCATGAAAGTCATAGTCAAGTCAAGAATTCCATGAACAGAAAATGCAATATCTGAAGGAAGTATGACATGAAAATGAAAATTCTACAGGTGGAATTGGACATGAAGTTGGAAGACAGAGCTATGATTCAAACAAGATACAGTACTGAGACAATTGTGATTATTTATTTATTTATTTATTATTATTATTCCGGACAATTACACACAATACATAATTTTCTTATTACATATTCATACATATTACTTTGTGTTATCGTCCGAAGGGAAGCAGGAGAAGCCAAAGGCTTATCGGGTCCCGCCCCCACTGCCATAAGATTCAGATACACAGCTACTACAGTTAGAACATTTTTTTTTTCTTTTTTTTAAGAAGAATCATTCTAAAACACAGATAATTTTAGGTCTCTATTTTCCTCTCTGCCTGTGGCAATGCAGATATGGCCTTGTCCATTTCTTCTCTAGTAGCCTAAACACATCTGCAAAAGTATTGAAAGCAGTCAGTGTGTCTACTGACCTCGGCTACAGTCCCAAAACATGCAGTGTATTTACAAATTCTTCAGTCAGAGAAAGTCTTCCATTTTTGAAACGGGTGTTCTGAACACACAGTTGATAATTAACATTTATCTTTCATTTGAATTTCAATAGTCACACATTCCATTAGGTTATCAATAGCAGAGCACATTGTATTTACGATTTAAAACCTTATATTTTGACACAAACCAGTTTAAATCCCTTTAGTTCAAAGTCCATGCTTTTGCCTTCTTTAATCCTCGTCCCTCCGGAATTGATCCAAATCCTCCTCCGTTTTGATTTGCACAATTTTAGCTTCTTCGGGTGTAGCTCCATTCATTTTGATGAAGATTCTTCCATCTCTCGTCCAAGTTTGTTGAACCTGTCCACATTTTTTTAACCCTCTCGCTTGACAGGCCAAATAAGCCTTTCTCTTGGTTAAATTTTCTCTCATTCCAATTTGTTCACCTTTAAGCTTCTTGCCTTGACTGAGCAGATTTATCTTATGCTTTTTACTCACAAATTTCAGAATGACAGCACGCTTTTTGGCGAATTTCCCCTCCGGGAGAAGAAAACAGGACTCCACGTTCTCTAGATCCAGATTAATGGCTTTGCTTCTCAGAAACATTGCCACTTGTTTTTCCACCGTTACATTCCCTGTATCGCCCTCTTTTTCTCCATTCCCGGCACCTGCATTCGACCTTGGTTTAATATCCATTCCAGTTATTATCACATCTCTGTTTTTTGCTTGTTGTTCTTGATCATCAATTTTATCTCCAAGCTCTTTCAAGAGCTGATCTTTCTTCACATTGACGGCTTGAAGTTCCTTCAATTCGATCATCAGTGGCTTCAGACCAGCAGCAACTTTCTCTTTGATGTTTACATCAAAACGCCCAATCAATTCGTCAACAATCCCAGCCAGCTCAGCCTTCCGCAGTGCTCGCTCCGTCTCCCTCTCACTTTGTATTTCTCTCTACAAATCTGCCAACATTCCTTTCTTCAAGTCTGCCAACTGTTTTTTCATTTCTTCTGCAAAAACTATGTCTTCTTCCATTCCCTTATCAGTGGTTTTTCCTTTTTTGGACATCTCCAGAGATTTTCAGAGATTTTTAATGCTGTGAATCTGAGTTCTCCGCTGCTCTCAGTAAATAGCTCTTCATATCCGGATGCTCTGGCTGATCTGACTAGAATTACTAATCATAGTGAAGATATAAGTAGAAAATAAAAGGTGTTCATGTTGTGTTTTGTCATTTTGTTATTCATGTGTGTCAGTATTTTAAATCACAACAACCACATTTGAAAACAGAATAGTTTTAGACACTCATTTTATTATGCTGAATACATCTTCAATTGAAATGCATCCATCTAATAGACTCAAGCAAAGTTGTTATTTTCAGTGCATTTTCCATATTGAAAGCGGTCTCGAAATGTAAGTTCATCAAATAAATGTTTTGGATAAGACCTATCCACAAGTACTCTTCTGGCTGGCCTCTGCAGTGGGAGTTGTTCTTCATCTAGATATTCCAAATAGTCCATGCTCTCTCACAAACACCACTAAAATGTTATTAAACCTGCCTCTTTGGAGGATTAATTTAAACTCAAATTTAGACCTAGAGTAGCTATAGTCGTCCGTCTTGCAATTGGCTTTGTTTAATCCAGAATAGCTTGAATCTAGGACTATTTTAAACTGAGTCTGTGCAAGTAGCTTTGAATTAATCCAGCTCAAACAGGCATTTTAGTCTCGGACTAGGATTAAGCCTTGTCTGTGAAACCGGCCCAATAACTTGAAAACCACCCAAATATGATGCCTTTCACATTGAATGTCAACTCCGTCAGACAGGAAATCTGACGGAGTTGACAACTGATGGTGTTGACATATCATGGTTGTGACCCGTGACTTTCAAGATTTGGAATGTAAAATATTCTAAAACTACAACACTTATTAGAGAGATGGAGGAAGAATATATTATTTTTCCCCTTAACTTTATAACCACAAAATTAGCTCGATCTCGGAAGGAAAAGCAATGCTCGGCGAAATGCTATTGCTACAGTGACTGGCTTGAATCATGAGAATACGCGGTCAATAATGGATACAATATGGACACAAAAGACGATCAATATTGGATCTTTTTATGGATTTATAAATTGCAGAAAAGATCCATGTTACGGGATGAATTGAAATGCTCCTGTAAGGGTTACGATGGCACAGAGGACAGCTGATTTGGAATGGAACAACAGCTGTTTGCTTCCACGGGAAAAAGTAAGGAACTCCGAATTTATTACCGTTCAAAAGTTATTAAAGAAACCACACAGCATGCTGTCTCGTCTCACACACGGTTTCAGTGAGTATGTTGGTATTGTTAATGTTGGTTTTGATGGCGTGTTTTTTTATAACGAGTTTTCGTATACTCCGCTGGAATTTTCTGCACCCGGAGTCACCTCCTGCCTTTTCATTTATTTCAAATCTCTGAATGTGAACCATGTCTCTCTAATAGCAGGCAACGGGCCATGTAATTAATTTAATAAAATCGATCTTTAAATATTCAATCTGCAAACACTTCGCCTGTTTAGTTCATACAATCTGTTTATAACTAAGAGATAGATTTGCTGAATTTTTTTTTCGTTTTTATGCGTTGATCACTTAGATCACTAGATAATAAAACGCTGTTTCCTAGTCCAAAGTTATTATTCATTGAAAAAGAGAGGGAGCTATAGAGAAAACAGAGGGAGAGAGAGAGAGATAGCGTGACAGAGGGAGAGATAGCTAGAAGAGCGAAATACAACGGGCAAAATTAATCTTATCTAGCTCGATAGATCATATAACTTAGTTTTAGTTAAAAATAATAAGGGAGAAAGAGATGAAAAAATTAAATAAAGCAGCCAAAGTTTATGATAGCCTGTGATGTAATAGGCTTACTGTTCTGTTTTTGATTCTGAATGTTCAATGTCCCACAATCGTGGGTTAACTTTAACGACTAACTGTTTCTGAACTAGCTCTCAACGAAGGCGGTCGCATTTCTCCTCGCTCCTAAACCTTGTCTTCCCTGCTCTGCTCTCTGTCTCTGTGCTGTCACTGTCTATTCCTGAGACTCTCTGTGCATATTCCTCCGAATACCTAAATTATGGATCTGATCAACTGAGGTCTCTCTGCAATAGATCAAATTTTCTCAACGAGAAAAGTAGGCTCAGGAGAAGCCCGCTGTCCTGATGGAACCTTTGCTGCCGGATACAGCTGGGACGCAAGGAGCAGTTGGAACCCGATGTGTCTGGCAAAACTTTCCATCGAGGATGCTGAAGATATCTACATAATTGGGCTTTGGGTAACAGGGTCCCTGCTGTTTGGTGTTGGCGGGTTCCTGTTCTACCGCTAGGTTAAAAAGGCGTTGGCTGCACATCAGGCCATTAACAAGCTGCCCGTCTTTGAGGGCTTGTGCCAGGCTGTTAACGTACAGACTCAAGTATTAAGCGAAGTGAACCGCAAGCTGGAGGTGCTTTACGGACTTAATCGAAAAGTGGATGCGATCTGGGTGAGCGTTAACAGTCCGTAGGCATGGAAAACGGCCACTGAATTTGGAATTTTTTGGATTTACCTAACCAGTGACTCTAAGACAGGCTCCACATTCCAGCGCCTGTGTCTTCAAAACAAATTAATTATCTCGATTCGGCTCCCCGGGATGTTTATGCAGAAAGACGCTCTACCCCCACTCCTGACCTAATCTCCTGTGAACTCTATCTCTGGCTGGGCCTCGAGGTTGTCTCCTTGGACTCGCTATACCATCTGGCGCCTGAAGACTCCCGTTATGTCTGGACAGATTTAGATAAACGGAACACATACACACACACGTAGACACATAGCACACACGACCCCTGACCACACAAGCCTTCTTGTCTCCTTTACCCCTCTCCCTCCCTCGTTGCAGAATGGATGCCACGGGCGGGGCGCCTGCCGGCTGCGTACGCCCCCTGGTGCCTGGGCTGTGACACCTACCGTCCCACAAACCCCTAACCCATACCTCTGTGCTTATCAACGTGTTCTATTTGTCTGTGGCGTTATCATGTGCTTACTATGCCAAGGTGGTTTTTGTACTAATCACACACTTCGCACCCATAAGGAGCGGAGTGTGAGAGTAGCATTTTTTTTAACCTGTCTTTCCCTGACGTTCTCTTTATCATTCCTACTTTAAGGGGCGCAGCGCACGCTAGACGACTCTTCAGTGTATCCCTCCTGTCTCCCATGTTTGGTTACTGTCACTCTATGTCTCTTGGCGGGGTATAACTGTAAACAGATTATCGTTGTTCTGAAACATGTACAATGACAAAATAAATCATCTTGAATCTAACCAGCTGCAGCCTGAAGTTACTGTATAGGCTAACTGTCAATATGCGGCCAAACGTACTCACATCATCTTGACTGGATTCCTGTCGGATATTAACCATGACTCCTGTGTTCCCTGCTCTCCTGAGTCATGTCGAAAAAGTATTCCATTGTTTTCTGAACGAGTAGTAGCCCTGTTTGTGGACGTCTATCCATCAAAACTATGACGTAGGTCCCTAGCAACGGTCATTATACCCGTGACAGAGGTCTGTCTTGCTGGAAATAACAGACCTGTACAATGCCGTGATTTACATAGAATTTTCAAAGTGCCATGTAATAGGTTCTGTCAACGAATTCCACTGTATGCAGTCTGTGCTTCCAATCTCATGGTTCAAACCATTTGTGTTATATCTTGTAATACAAAATCTGACTTCAGTTTACAAGCAATACAAGTCATACACAAACATTTTATTTGCACTTTGTTATTATGTTATTGTAGCTCTAGCATTCAAGAACCTTTTTTCTCTTAATTAAACTTGAATGTAATGTCAATTTTTTCTGGCATTGTCATTTGAAGCTATTTTATTTAGGCCTATTTATTTTATGTAAATGTATGTCATTAGACAGGAGATTTTGAAAAACAAAGAGAAGCTGTCCAAGCTCCACCAGACTGCTGTTCAGGTTGAGGAAACCGGCATTCTTACATGTTTTGTAGCTCAAATAAATATGATGTAAATTCAATCAGAGCGTCTTCCGTGTCTGGAATTGCATGTATTCTTGAGTCTATAAGGTAAAAATAATATAATAAGATAAGATAACCTTGTTTGACTTGTGAAATGGGGGACTTAAAGAACATTTTGATTTTGGCTGTACTATACTAGGTACTTGTACTATATTAACTGGGTTAAATATAATTGCATTACTAAAAAGCCTAAAATACAAATGTCATTGACTAAGACTAGACTTAAATGTCATCAGTTTTTGTTGACTAAGACTAGCCGAAAAATAGTCCCAGATAATTCTGACTAAGAGAAGACTAAAAAGCTCAAGACTTTTAGTCAACTGAAACTTGACTAGACCAAAAAGAGTTTAAACGTGACTAAGACTAATAAAAACTAAAATGAAAGTTTGACACAAAGACTAGACTAAAACTAAACTTAAAACAGGCCGCCAAAAACAACACTAGTGCGATGGCCAACGCGCCCAACACACCTGATCTGGTGCCTGATCATTTTGTGTCAAAAAATGGTTCAACGCGCCCAACGCACCTACGCGCCTGTGCAGCTAGTCTCCTTCCCGATATATTTATTCCCATGTGGAATGGCTGTGATCAGACCCGACCCGACACAACAGCGATCAAGTCTGCACAAAAACAACACGACCAACAATTGTGCCAAAAGACAGATAAACAGCAACTGAACAAAACAAATAGCCTTAAAACAGCATTGCATATTCACACCGCTCGGAAATTAACACGAACAGCAAGGCACCATACCAAACACATTTACTGCAGCATTGTTTGCACGGCGGTACAAAATAAAGGCAAGTAGCCAAATATTACCCTACCTGGCTGTGACAGGGGACCGTGGCTGGCGTAGATATAAACACCGGTGCTTCGCTGTACTTGTCGTGAAAGTTCCCCGGACTGAGCCGTTATGTTTGGGTTCATTATATGGAGGTGGTTACCACGCATTTTTGAAAGTTTTCGCCGGCTTACTATTTAATTTCTAGTTCATCATCATGGATATTCGTAAATGGTTGAAAAGCCCACCAACAGTCTCCTCTGCCAAATCGGATCGCGTTATGAAACTATTGTCACTTTTCGAGCCGCATAACAGATAGGCTACTGCAAGCCGAAATAATGGACTTGTTCACCGCGGTGACACTTCTGACTGCGTGAAGACACTGCACACATAAAATAAGTTTTGCACTGTGGGATCTCTGCGCTCCTCCAGCCACGGCCAACGAGGCTGTGCCGGAGACCGACCCCGGTCCAAGCAAGAGAAGACGCACAATTAACAAGAACCTCGGCGGAGTTGCAGTTGAAGAAACAGTTGGTCAGCCAAAAAGTGACAGACGAAAAGACTGAGTTCAAGATAATATTTTACAGTGTTATTGATGCTGTGGAAGGAGAGGTTAATGCGCATTTTGGAGAGCGCAGTAGCGAGCTCATTGGCGTACTGGCTGCTTTGAACCCAGAGGCCGATGATAAAGGTAACCCCTCTCCTGTCACTCACAAGTTTATGTCCGAGTGGAAGGATACGGAGATTCGGCTCGGAGAAACGCCACTCAAAGTAGGCTACCGTTTTTATGTGAGCGTGTGTGTGTGTGTTTGCGCGTGTGTGTGTCTAATGGGAGTACATCCCTCTGTTACATCCCTCATTAAAATGCAATGATTGAGAGATGCTTCTGGTGTTAGGCGACATCTAATATATTGTAGTCAAGTGTTTTATGGATATTCATAACATTACTTCTTTGTAATGTATTGCTTTAAATTATGAGGACTGATGTTGTAGGCTATAGGCTACCGGGTCATATAGCTGTTGGTTATGTTTAACGTGAATATTACGTGCTGCACGAAGAGAGTATAGGATTATCAAAAATATACGTAGGGGAAAACGGGGGAATCTGAGGCATCGGGTAATGTGAGCCACCCCCTGTATCTAGGCAACGGAAAACATTTGTGGTCATGTGAGATATATGTTTTCAAGCCCCTCTCATTTCCCCATGGCCCTGAAAGAGAGGACCTCATGGTGCTGTGGTAAGCATGTTTTTTTTCACCAAAATAGGTATTTTGCTTGTAAAAGTAAATTTTCTTGCTGTCAACTTAATCAACTGTTGTGCCAAAGCAAATGTATTCACATAGAAAAACTTCTATCATATGCGTTGATGAACTACCAACATTTGAAACCATCTGATGCTGATAACTGAAGATTAGCCTAAAATGCTAAGAGAGGTAGTTTTTTTCTCAAATTGTGGTGGTGGGGGAAAGTGAGCCAAATGCTGTGGGGGAAAGTGAGCCACTGTCTCACTTTCCCCCACCATGAGGCACAAGATAAGTTTAGTCTTAAACATATTTTAATGTAATATTACATAACATGTTTTATTTTAATGTCATACACATTGTAGAAAAGCCATCATGCCAAGGAAATACACCAGGAAGACAACCTGGGGCAACCACACGGAAAGAGCACCTTCTCATCTTTCCCTGTAACCTTCAGGGCTAGAATGTAGAGTAGGCCTAGTTGTAGAGTATGACAGGCTGATGTTATAATCCAGTTGGGTCTTCTCCTTTGTTCTGAGTCCCAGGCTGTTCTCGCTCGTTCTGAATTTCCTATGCTTTGACCCCCAGACTGTGTTCTAATCTAACTGGTTATATCTTTCATTTGAATCTTATTAAAACCTTTTGAATTATAATACGTTGTATTTGATTTTGTTCAGAGTTACTTTCAAGTGTTTAGAAAATTTGCTTTGCTTAATTGACCAAACCCCATCATTCTTTTACTAGTCCGACATTAGTTCTGGATTCTTTCAGGATTCTTACTGTTACAATATGTGTTGTTATGGTAGTTTCTTTTTTTTTTTAAAGATATTTTTTGGGCATTTTTATACTTTATTGATAATGCAGAGAGACAGAGGTGAAATGGGGTGGAGACGGGAGTGACATGCAGAGAACGATCGCGGATGGGAATCGAACCCGGGTCTGCTGCTGGGCCCGGCCCGGGAGGGGGACGCCTTACCAACTGAGCTAAAGGCGCCCCCTTTATGGTAGTTTCAGAGTAGAAAAAGTAAGTGGATCAGTTTACCCCACAGCTGGGGTAAAGTGAGCCACATGACAACTTTTTTTTAAAACAATCATATTTTCACTGCCCTTTGTCTTGAAAAAAATCTGCTAATGCCCATTTCTAGGAAACATCCTGAATTAATGGGAAATGTGTAAATTTGAGTGATAAATCATTTTAGCTCCCTTAGAGGGGAGCAAATGTAAAAAGTGGCTCAGATTACCCCGTTCTCCCCTACTGTAGGCTAATAATAATTGTGCCCCCCTATACATTTCATATGCCCCCCTTAAGAATGAGGTCTGGCGACCGGTCTGCGCACATATTCACTGAATTAACCAGGAAGCCCATTCTCCTGGTTTACTTTCCCCACGTCTTCTATCCCCGAGCGGCTTCATACAGCACCAGCTGCCCGCAAATACATTTCCTCCTCTGGGTTTCTCAGCCTCTGTGTACACTGTCCTCCCACCGTGCCGATGTCCGTGACGTCGGGTCATTCTCCGAGCTGAATGGGCTATCGCGGCTAAGTGTCACGCGTTGGAGCGTAAAAAGTTAAATTTTTTGAACTTGCGCGATGGCTACCGCACCCCACGCACCGCTTTACCGCGAGTAACGCATCAACGTGCCTAAACCAATGGTTCCCTATGCAAAAATGCCAATTTTCTACGCCTCTACCGCGCTTGGTGCGGCCGTACCTTTAGACAGTCCATACAACTTATAATTAGAGAAAGAAACAGATGAGAAGTACAGAATGAGGTAAATACATCTCATTGTTAATTATGTGCAAATATTAAATCAATTTGAGGCTCTGAAAAGACAATAATTGTTGGTGAAAAAATATCCAGACATAAGACCAGCCCACTTCCGGTTTCATATCCTAATACAGATACATATAGGCTACAGATCATTTTGTTGGTTGAACAGATACAGATAATGACGTCTCCGCACACCCCTACTGCACATAGTAGCACCATGGCAGCCACCTGAGTAAGCTACACAGAGGCATTTGAGTCCACACACAGTCTGAACTAAACGTGGAACTATTCAAAAACATTATAAACAACACATTTTTTGAGCCTTGAGTGTTGTGTAACAAAGTACTTCAACTCCAGTACTTTAAGTAGCCTACAAGTCTGAGGCACTTGTATGCCTAGTTTACTTGAATATTTTATTTTCATGCTACTTTCTACTCCACTATAGTCATACAAGCAGTGATAAAACATTGTAGTCATTTTAATGCTAAATAAACTGTGTCTGGAGTTTAATTCCAGCAACATACCCTGCTTTTACATTAATGCACAAGTAATAGTAATAGGCTACTCTTGATAATTTAATTATTTTAAAATCAGATACTTTCGCATTTTAACTCAAGTGTGTGTAAAAGAAGATTTGTAATTTGTAACAGAGTACATTTTCTAGTAAAGTATCTCTACTCTTACTCAAGTACGTTTCAGGTACTCTTTACAACACTGCCGAAGATGTACAAATACTTCCTAATAAGTACTACAGTAATCTGATTTATAAATGTTAGCTTGTAGCCTATGTTTTATAGTTAGGTTTTCAAGAAAGAAAAAAAGTAAGTTGCTGTGAATTATACTGTAGCCTATTTCTAAAGGAAACAAATATATGTTGTGAAGCAACACTTATTTGCTGAATTGGAAATTATATTTTAGAAAAAAAAACAGAATTACAAGGGTGCAGAGAACAGTGCACCTTCGCAGACATACTTATTAAGGTTGTCATTACATTATATTAATAATGTCGGTCGTGAAATAAAGTGTGCCGGTATTAGGCATGACACTCCAGGGCTGAAAATTAATCCCACTCCGGCCCTGTCAGGGTGTATCATGTTTGGAGTTCATGTGTGAAAGGTGCTCAACAGACACCAACAGAAGCCCAAGCTGAAAGGGAAACAAATAACTGATATCTCCCATTTCCCCATTCTGTAGAAGTGTGATTTCAGTTGGATTGCAGCATCACTTCACCGGGTCGATTTTGGTTTCTGCGTCACATGAGGTGATGTAAGCCAAGCTAGTATAGTGGTTAGACAACAACATAACCAAGGAATCGGGAAAATATTCAAACAGACCAAAGTGTTGACTAGATTGTGTTTAGTTGTGCTGGGCCTCTATTGGCCGTTTCACTCATTGTCGGGCTGTCGCGCACAAACCCGGCACAAATCCTCATAGATAGCCTGCCCTGCACGAAGCCTGTTTTTTGTTGATTTTAATTTGACATTTCCTCTGAAACGCGCCGGTATTTTTTCAAGTAGCTACTCCTAACATTGGGTTAACTGTCAACACATCAAGCGGCGGCAATACACCTCCACAACCCAGTTCTGTATCACCGTGTTAGATTGGACGTGACGGCTGTCTGAGCGATATCTGAGCCGAATGAGCAGCGAACTCACCTGCTTTCAGCTGGGATGTGGCAGCAGGCTGGAGCTCTGCCCCGCCGCCCTCCATCTTCCCTGCTAGATGTGTGTGTGTGTGTGTGTGTGTGTGTGTGTGTGTGTGTGTGTGTGTGTGTGTGTGTGTGTGTGTGTGTGTGTGTGTGTGTGCGTGTGCGTTTTCGCCAGTCCAGCCCCGCCTTTCTTCCAGCGCCACCGTCACATAGCCTAGGAGTAGTCAAGGTGCTAGGAAAGTTTGTATGCGCTTCATTTAGCGAAGATTATCTCAACTGTTATAGACTAATATGACCCCAGTGAACAACATGGGATGTGTGACAAAATCTCTATCTGGGGCGAAAATCCTGAAATGCCCGGAGCTTCCCATAAAACATCCCTCTCTATGCTTCTTTCTTTACTCTTTAATCCCGTGTGGGCCGTGTCAGCAAGCTACAGGTGCAGCTCCGCTATCGCCTCACCTCTTTTGCACCGGGTCAAAGGGCAATATAGAAGTGTGATTAATCTGCGTTAATTTTTTTAATCGCGTTAATTTTTCTGTGATTAATTAATCTAAATTAATGCGTTAATTTGACAGCCCTAATATATATATATATATATATATATATATATATATATATATATATATATATATATATATATATATATATATATATACATATATAGTATATATATATATACAGTGGCTTGCAAAAGTATTCATACCCCTTGAAATGTTCCACATTTTGTCACGTTACAACCACATACGTACATTTATTTTATTGGGATTTTATGTGATACACCAACACAAAGTGGCGCATCATTATGAAGTGGAATGAAAATGAAACGTGGTTTTATTTTTTTTTATTTTATATAAAAAACTGAAAAGTGTGGCGTGCTAAAGTATTCAGCCCCCTGAGTCAATGCTTTGTAGAACTACCTATCGCTGCCATTAAAACTTCACGTTTGGTCTCATCTGACTATGCATGGCTTTTGGCAAGGGTTGGAGGAAGGTGCTCTGTTCAGAGGAGATCAAAATTTAAGTTTTTGGCCTGAATGCAAAATGCAATATGTGGTGGAAAACTAACACTGCACATCACCCTATACACACCATCCCCACCATGAAACATGGTGGTGGCAGCATCATGCTATGGGGATGCTTTTCTTCAGCAGGTACAGGGAAGCTGTTAGAGTTGATGGGAAGATGGATGGAGCCAAATACAGGGCATAAAATCTGTTAGAGTCTGCAAAAGACTTGAGACTGGGTGTAGGTTCACCTTCCAGAAGGACAACTACCCAAAACATACACCCAGATTTACAATGGAATAGTTTAAATCAAAGCATAGGCATGTGTTAGAATGGCCCAGTCAAAGTCCAGACCTAAAAACAATTGAGAATATTGAGAAAGACTTGAAAATTGCTGTTGACAGACACTCTCCATCCAATCTGATGCTGAATCTGTAGTTCGAGCTATTTTTCAAAGAAGAATGGGCAATAAATTTCAGTCTGTAGATGTGCAAAGCTGGTAGAGAAATACTCCAATAGATTTGCAGCTGTAATGGCAGCGATAATGACTCAGGGGGCTGAATACTTTAGCACGCCACACTTTTCAGTTTTTTATATAAAAAAAAAAAATTAAAACCACGTTTCATTTTCATTCCACTTCATAATGATGCGCCACTTTGTGTTGGTGTATCACATAAAATCCCAATAAAATAAATGTACATATGTGGTTGTAACGTGACAAAATGTAGAAAATGTCAAGGGGTATGAATACCTTTGCAAGCCACTGTATATATATACAGTTCCCTCCATAAGTATCGGAACAGTGAGGCCAATTCCTTTATTTTTGCTTTAGACTGGAAACATTTGGGTTTGACACCAAAATATGAATATGAGACAATAGATCAACATTTAAGCTTTCATTTCCAGGTATTTACATCTGGATCTGATACACAACTGAGAAGATAGCATTTTTTGTAAAGGAACACCACATTTTTAGGTGAGCAAAAGGATTGGAACAGATAGACTTAAAGTAAATTAAAGTGAATAAGACTTAATATTTTGTTGCAAATCCTTCGCTTGCAATAACTGCATCAAGCCTGTGACCCATTGACATCACAAAACTTTTGCATTCTTCTTTTGTGATGCTTTTCCAGGTCTTCCGCAGCCTCATTCAGTTGCTGTTTGTTTTGGGGGGTTACTCTCTTCAGTCTCCTCTTTAGCAAGTAAAATGCATGCTCTATAGGGTTTAAGTCTGGAGATAGACTTGGCCAGTCTAAAACTTTCCATTTCTTGCCCCTGATGAACTCCTTTGTTGTTTTTGCAGTGTGTTTTGGGTCATTATCTTGCTGCATGATGAAGGATCTTCCAATCAGTTTGGTTGCATATTTCTTTAAATTGGCAGACAGAATGTTTCTGTAGATTTCTAAGTTCATTTTGCTGCTGCCATCATGTGTTAATGTGTTGTTGTCAAGATGAACCTTTACCAAAGTGATGGAAAGGCTAAAGTTTGGAGAAAGAAAGGATCTGCTCATGACCCCAAGCATACAAGCTCATCTGTGAAACACGGTGGAGGCAATGTCATGTCTTGGGGCTTGCATGGCTTCTTCTGGGACGGGCTCATTATTCTTCATTGATGATGTAACACATGATGGCAACAGCTAAATTAACTCAGAAGTGTACACAAACATTTTGTCTGCCAATTTAAAGAAAGATGCAACCAAAATGATCGGAAGATCCTCCATCTTGCAGCAAGATAATGACCCAAAACACACTGCAAAAACAACAAAGGAGTTCATCAGGGTCAAGAAATGGAAGGTTTCAGACTGGTCAAGTCAATCTCCAGACTTAAACCCTATAGAGCAAGCATTTTACCTGGTAAAGAGGACACTGACGAGAGTAAACAAACAGCAACTGAATAAGGCTGCGGTGAAAGCCTGGAAAAGCATCAAAAAGGAGGATTCAAAAGTTTTGTGATGTCAATGGGTCACAGGCTTGATGCAGTTATTGCAAGCGAAGGCTTTGCAACAAAATATTAAGTCTTATTTACTTTAATTTATTTTAAGTGTATCTGTTCCAATACTTTTGCTCACCTAAAAATGTGGTGTTCCTTTACAAATAATGCTATCTTCTCAGTTGTGTATAAGATTCAGATGTGAATACCTGGAAATGAAAGATGAAATGTTGATCTATTGTCTCATATTCATATTTTGGTGTCAAACCCAAATGTTTCCAGTCTACAGCAAAAATAAAGGAATTGGCCTCACTGTTCCGATACTTATGGAGGGGACTGTATATATCAGTGATTCTTAAGAAGTGGGACAAAACAGGGTGCAATGTTGAAAAAATACAAACCCTATGTTTCCGCAAATTCAATTACATGTATGTATCCAACATATACTAAGCTACTGATCTAAGCTTTGACACAACCTCCCAGCTTTTGTTTTTTTTACCGTCATTGGCCTATCACCACCGTCAGATGTCAACTCCGTCAGATTTCCTGTCTGACGGTGACATATTTTATCGTTTCTTAAACATAACAAATGGAATTTATCTAATAGCCATTTGGTTTTTCTGTTGATGTTAGGTGCTAGTATGAACTACTTCAGGAAAATAAAATTATCAAAAAATTTTAAATAACTTCTTCAGAAATTGTAAGTCGGTGTTGACATATCATGGTTGTGACACAGGACTTTCATATTCTAAAACTACAACACTTATCTGAGCCTGTCTGACTCTAATGTACTCTGCAGAGGTAGAATTTGACAAGAGGTCCTTCAAAGTGACAGCTGCCCCTTATTTTGCCTGATTTTATTACATTTTACATAATGAAATGTCTGACGGTGTTGACTTACAGTAAAGTTGTCCCACCCTTAGAATCCTTATAAAACATGAATGTGTTGTAGGAAAACAGTTTTTATTGATATGAGAGATTATTTAGTGTTGCTTTTGATGAAAAAGGCTCTTTTTAAATCATTAAAGTACATTTTTAATAGGTTTTATTGCATATGAAAGATTGAAACCTTCTCTGAGGACACACTGTTTTGGACGTTGTGAAAAGATAACAAGTGCCATATATTTGACATAATAATGATAAAATTAAATTTAAGGGGATAGTTGTGCTCCAGACATTCTATTCTTAATCCCTAATAACATCTACAATTTTAAATTTTAAATAGTTTTAGTTTTAAAGATAACAGCAGTAACATATGGAAGACGGCCTTTTGTACCGGTTCTCAAGAATCACTCAAATATATATTTTCATTGATATTAAATTGTTTTAGATGCACCTGTACATGGTTATAAGTACAAAGTGAGAAACTTCATTTAACCCACATTTGCATCTTCATCCGCCATCAATAATCAATTGTATAAATATAGCCTGCAATATAACCGACTGCACAAAACTTATTATAATTTATATTATTTTATATTAATCTAATTATAATTATAATTAATTTAATTATAAATGGTTCGGTTGAATAAATAAAAAAGCACAACTATTTAAAGGTGAAGTGAACGATATATTTAGGTTAATATACGTATTACATCGCTCTATATTCATACAGTGATCACTTATTTTTCATTTCATTTAACTTTTATTTATCCTCGAGAGACCAATTGAGGGGTGACCGTCATTTACAATGACGTCGAGTTCAAAACAAATTCAAAGGAAAAACAACAATACATAAACAATATTCAATGCAAATACATCAAATACACAACAACAGGTGAAGAGAGAAAAAAACAATTGAAACATTTACATAGTGGTGAAGAGTGGCAGCAATTACAATTAAGTGGGTGAAAGTACAATATAGCCTAATTAAAACAGTTACAGGTAGAGTTTGGCAGATTTAAGATAGTTTGTTTAAATTGGTTAAAGGATATGAAGGTATTTAGTTTAATTTGTTGCTGTAAGTTGTTCCAGGAGTCGGGGGCACTGAAGCTAAAAGCTGTCTTTCCCAGCTCAGACCGGGCTTGTGGGACATAAAGCATAAGCATGTCAGTGGAGCGGGTCTGATAAAGCCCATCTGAAATTTGCAGCATTTCTGTTAAATAACGAGGAAGCTTCCCGGTCAAGGCTTTGTAAATAAAAATGTGCCAATGTGCGTCACGTCTCTCTTTAAGGGAGGATCACCCAACCTTTTCATATAAAAGACAATGGTGTGTGTCATAAGCATCTCCTGTGATGAACCTTAAAGCAGAGTGAAAAACAGAGTCCAGAAGTTTAAGACATGAATGTGATGCATGCCGGTAAACCACATCACCGTAATCAAGGACAGACATGAAAACTGCCTCAATAATCCTTTTCCTACTAAATAAAGGGAAGGTGGTTTTGTTCCTATAAAAATAGCCAATTTTTTGTCGTAGTCAACAAACAAGATTTTTTATATGAAAATTAAAAGTGAGTTTATCATCTAACCAGATGCCGAGATATTTGTACTCTGTGACTCTTTCAATTAAAAATCCATTCTTTGTAAAAATATTAAAATCATTAAAAGTTGTAGTTCTTGCTCTGGAGAAACATATATTTGGTTTTGTCTGTATTTAGAACCAGCCTGAGGTCCACTAGACAGTCCTGCAGGGTGTTAAAAGAGCTTTGTAGGTTCTGAATAGATTGGTGCACCGAATCGGAAATGCAATACAGTACTGTGTCATCAGTGTATAGATGGGCGTGACAGTTTTTTTAGCGATGAAACAATGTTATTTATATAAATTGTGAAAAGAACTGGACCTAAAATTGAGCCCTGTGGGACACCATTTGTAACAGTTAAAAACTCAGATTGGTATCTTCCCAGTTTAACTGACTGTTGTCTATCAGAGAGATAATCCCTAAACCAGCTACATGCAGAATGATCAAAGCCAATGTCATGCAGCCTCTGTAAAAGCAAAGTGTGGTCAACAGTATCAAAGGCCTTTGAAAGATCAATAAAAAGTGCTGCACAGTGCTTTTTCTTGTCTAATGCTGTAACAATGTTGTCTTCAACCAAAGTCACAGCAGAGACAGTACTGTGACCTGCCCTAAAACCAGATTGGAATGGGCTCAAAATGGAAGCCCTAGTTAGAAATGTTTTTAACTGATTATTAATAAGCGATTCTAGAATTTTTGCGAGGCATGGGAGTTTGGAAATTGGCCTGTAGTTATTAAGATTATTTTTGTCACCACCTTTATGTAAAGGAATTACATGAGCTTTTTTCCAAATTTTAGGAACTATTCCAGAGGAGATCGAAAGATTAAAAATATGGGTAATTTGTTTTGATATTATATGTGTAGAAAGCTTGATTGAAAACGGGTCCAAATTGTCCTCTCCCATGTACTTCTTGGGGTTGATGGCGAGGAGTGCATCTACAACAACACTTGTGGGAAGAAGATCAAGGCTGAAAATAGGAGTTTGAGAGACAGGCGGTACGTAACTACTGGTGGTAGAAGGTGTACATCCTCCATTCTGAAAGAGTTGACCAGCAGCAACAAAGTGTTTATTAAAAGCTAAGCCAATCTCTTATTGATCATGGAGAGCGTGACCATTTAATTTGATCTGAGTGGGAACTGTGCTAGAATTGTTCTTATTATAGTTCACAGCTTTCCAAAATAGTGCAGGGTTAGAGTAGCAGTCGGAGATTAATTCAAGGTAGTATTCAGATTTGGCTTTCCTAATCATGGCTGTGCACCTATTCCTAAGGTGTCTAAAAATAGTCCAATTGGTATTATCTCCAGAGCGTCTAGCTAGAGACCATGCTTTATTTCTCTCGGAAAATAAATCAGACAGTTCACTTGTAAACCAGGGGTTTGATCTATTTTTTACTGTATGCTTTTTAAGGGGCGCATGCTTGTTTATAATTGAGGTGAAAGTATTGATGAAATAGTCTAAGGCTAACTCAACATCCAGAATTTCCGTAGTGAGTTGAATGTCACTATGACGGAGATCACTTAGAAAGGCTTGCTCATTAAAACCTTTAAAATTACGCTTAATTATGATTTTAGGCTGAGATCTTTTTAAATGAATACTTCTGATACAGGCCACTGGGCAGTGATCACTAATCCCAAGGTCAAAGACACCAGCTGAGACGATTTTATCTATTTTATTTGATAAGATTAAATCGATTAAAGTTGATTTTGCTGGGTTTTTTAGATTGGGTCTTGTGGGCTCAGTTATTAATTGTGTAAGATTAACGTTGCTACAGATTTCTTTGAAAGGTTCAGAGGCACCAGAAAGCCAATCAACGTTAAAATCACCCATCACAATTACCTCTCTATTTACATAACTGGAGAGCATATGTGCTAGACCGTTTAAGGAGCTAGTTACAGCTGAAGGGGGCCTATACACACCAATTACAACAAAACAATCATTTGACGATAAAGATAATTCTAGCGCGATAAATTCAAAGCAATTTGGAACAGAGACGGCATGTAAAAGTGTTACAGAATAACAGGATTTAACATAGACAGCCACTCCCCCACCCCTTGTGTTTCTGTCTATTCTGAATAAGTTATAATCATTTATTGCCACAATAGAGTCATCTGTACTCTTCTTTAACCAGGATTCAGTCAGAATCAAGACATCTGGATCTGCCTGGGACACTAAAATCTTTACATGGTCTAATTTATCATGCTGCAATAACCTTCTAATATTTAAATGTAGAAAACCCAAGCCCTTTCTTGATTTGAGAATTTGTGGGGAATTTAGCTTACAGCTAGGAAGCACGGCTTGTTTTTCAGGGTCATACAATACAGGTTTGTGCCTGTAGAGGGAGCCAATGTTAGAAGCAGCAGATGGATGGGTCATTGGAGGTGAGAGAGGGCAGTCAGGTGTGATGTCCAGAGCTGGAGGAAGGTTTGCAGCACAGATGATGTTATAGTCCAGGCAAAATAGCGTTTTACGACAGACAAGTTGCAAAATAATTTTTTTCAGCTCAGATCATTTCTATGAGGTGTCCAGGACAACATACTAAAAGTCCTAAGAAATCCTAGTTGAGGACATATGTTTAATTCTCATCAATCCGAGATGTGTGCCAATAACGCGAGACACCAATATATCCCAATAGGGCTATTTTTTTCCTTTAGTCCTATCAAAATGAAACTTTACACAATGACAGTATCCATGATAATTAAAATTTTTGTATTACAAGTTTCGGTAACACTTTAGTTCGATAGTCCACTGTTGACACTCAACAAGCCATCAGTTGATACGCAATTGCATGTCAACAGTGAATGAGTTTACATATCTCAACAGATAAATAACATGAATTCAACTAACTGTAAGTTAACTATAAGTTCGACTATTAGTAGATGATTAGTTGATATTCAACAGAGCTTGTTCAACAGATAAAAAATAAAGATTCAACTAACTGTCTGTTAAAGCCACTACGAGTAACATGGCACGTTGGCGTCCCCTTTGGACAAAAGCGGTAGTATTTTTACGACGTCCGCTGTCGCAAAGCTGTTTACTAGCGTGTGCCAGGCGCGTGAGTGTGAACTGAGAAGGGAGCAATATAGTGCATGTCCGTGTGTTGAAAGTGTGAGGACTCTTTTCGGCTCCGTGAGAGTGGTTTTGACACTGCATGAACTAATGCCAGTCACTGCCACACGCACCTGATTGCAATGCTGATTGCTAACTACTCTCTCTCACGGAGCTGAAAGATTAGGCTACGTGTCCGACTCCTCACAGAAAGCGAATGAACGATAGACGGCAGTTAATATGGATCACGATGAGGTAATGTGTTTGTGTTGTTGATGTAAATAATGACTATTTCAGATAATGGTTATCTGATGATGGTGAAGCAAAGCAAACTTTGTGTTAGTACCAACCGCTCATTCATTTAGGAGTAAACACTGCAGTCTAGTTTCGCTCTTGTGAAATTGTATACACGTTGCTTGGCATCGCCCTCGTCCCCTCCCGTAGCCTATATCACTCTCCCTTTTAGCTTTTATTCATTGCATTTTCTTTTTTTTCTTTGATGGTTCAGCCCCGTTATCAGTCATTATGATGACAAATAACTGTATCAAACAAGGCTCCCGCTCCCCTTCCCTCACCTGGAGGGATAGGCTTCTCAATTCACCTTGCTGCGCCACACTGAAATCTGCGACCAATACGGATATGTGACCATAGAGCTTGCACGAGCGAATCGAAAATCGGACTGGGTGTGCGACTAGACCAAAAGCAGTAATACAAACTATTTAAAAACGTCTTTCTTTGACTGATGGTCTCGTTTGCTGTTAAAGGTAATTCATGATTATCAGAGGAAACATGAGGCTGCTTAAAAGATGTTTAAATGTTACTCGTAGCCGCTTTAACTATAGGTTGCACTATTAGTAGATGTTTAGTTGATATTAAACAGTGAGTAAGTTGATACATATTTAGAATGCATTCAACTGTCAGTTAACTATAAGTTGCATTTTTAGTAGATGTTGTTTTGTACACGTAGCATGCATTCAACTAACTGTCAGTTATCTATTAGTTGCATTATTAGTAGATGGTTAGTTGATATTCAACAGTGAGTTAGTTGATACTCAACAAAGCTTGTCATCAAATATGTAACATGCATTCAACTAAGTGTTAGTTAACTATACGATCATTTTATTTTGTTAATTTATTTTTACAGATACAGTCTGCAACAGACATTGTCCTTTTTTTACATGTTCTTTACAAATATGCAACTATCAGTTGAGTGTCAACTTCTAGTAAGTTGACTATCAACTGCTGTTATTAACCAATTCTCAACTTACGTTTCATATGGATCAACTTTCCCCCACTCACAAGGAACACATCTAATGAATGAACATTTAACCCTCTGTTGATCATATATGTTCATTGTAAAATAAAGACGAGAATGTTTTATCAATCAACGACAAACTATCAGTCAATATTCAACTTAGCATAAGTAGACAGGTCTTGGGACTGTCAAATTAAAGTGAAAACAGTTTAGTGTCTACACACTATTAACAGAGCAAAACAGAGAAAATAGTTGACAATCAGTTGATTCTCAACAAATTATCAGTCAATGTTCAACTAAGCATTAGTAGAAAGGTCTTAGGACTGTCAAATTAAAGTGAAAACAGTTTAGTGTCTGCAAGCTATCAACAGAGCAAAACAGAGAAAATAGTTGATTCTCAACAAACTATCAGTCGATATTCAACTAAGCATTAGTAAAGAGGTCTTAGGACTGTCAAATTAAAGTGAAAACAGTTTATTGTCTGTAGACACTCTACAAACTATTAACAGTAGAAAATAGAGACAAGTTTTGCTCAACTGATGAGTAACACTGGATGACCCCAAAGTAAAGTTAAAAAATGTATAGGCAGCATATCTGAACAGGAAAGAACATTTATTTGAAGTAAATTTAACTTTTTTCAGTAGTTACACAACATGTAGGTACACAGCAAGTACCATCAATACCTCTAAAGAAGACAATAAAACTAATGCATGTATTTATTTAGGTGTCACTTAGGCAATTGTTTAACGACAGATCGTCCAAAAATTGACATTCAAAAAGCTCAGTAAAGTGTACCATAACACCCAGTACCACTAGTTATGATACTGAGCAAACATATGTAATATATAACATCAGTTCTCATGAAACGCTTTGTTATGGTAAGAAAAAGATATATAATTTTGTTATGGACCAGAATATCTGAAGCTCCTAGTAGCTCGGGAGAAATTGGATTACTAACAGCAATGGTGAAACAAGACACACTGATTCAGCAGTTAGGTTTGACAAGTAAATGTAAAATACTTATTTTCTACTCTCTCTTCCTTGAAGTGTATGTCATTGTTGATTCTCAGTGAAACATAAAAAAAACAAAAAAACACAACAGTGCCATTTTTTTCATTATGGACTCAAGATAAAACAACTTAATTATCACTCTCCTGTGACCAACCACTAGTCTAACCTGGTCCTGCCACTGTTATTTGAATGAGCACATTTGAATAATTTTTCGCTCTCTTTAGATATAGTTGTTGGGTTACTAGCCACTCCAGGCCTGCTGTACTCCTCTTCAATTGAAGCAGTCGGGCTGAAGAATCTAGGAATCTTGTCCTATCACCCAGTTGATGAACATAGAAAGAAATGATCTGAGAATTACCACAAAATAGTTCAAATGCATTTTGATTTACTTTATCTAAATCATTATAGCATTGTGGTTCCACATTAAAACACATAATGCTTTATATTGCTTTAATGAAATATATTTGCTACCCTAATCAAATAAAATTCTCACTGAACCTTGTACAAATTGAAATAATTTTTTAATTAAAGAAACATGTAATCTCTATGACCATTCTACACAACACCACATGCATAGACTCAGCTTTTGCTCACTTCAGCCTGAAATAGCAATGTGCACTTTGAATGTGGAACATGCAAACATTTATTCAAACACAGTTTAGTGTCTATAAACACACTTGATTTAGACAGATACTTGTGAAGCTAGGCAGCGCTAACGTAATGCTAACGTTGATAATATAGCTAGCGCGCTTGGCGCGGTGCTAATCCTAACGTAGCTTTGCTAGCGGGAGGCCGCTTCGCGAATATATATCACATTATACATACACAAAACGATATCTCACAAATACCTCAGTTAACTCACCAATTATTCCCTTTGGCTAATGGCAGCATACTTGTGACCACCACGGGTCTTCAGTGTGCAAAACAAGCCCGACGACCTCTACGTCGGCCGACGTCACGGCACACACCAAACAGATTCGTGTCCCGACCCCCTACCGACACTACGACGGCGATTATCTGGCCGGTGTGTCCTGGCCTTTAAACAGCCCTTACCAACCAAGCTGGGGGAGTTCAAGTGCTTGAAAAAAGTGGGAAATCGTAATGTCGATACAGTTAGAAATTAAATATGTTTCCTAAATAAAGTCTCTCCAAACATATTTTCACCTTCCCAAAGTTTAAAATACACATTAATAGATCAATATATATTTTTTTCATATAATTTCTGCTCACAATATTATCAATAATGTCCTACAGGCTATAGTTGTTATTTATCAGTAACCACTATACGTTCTCATTGTATTGCACACCACTCTATGTAGGCCTATTTAGGTCCTCTAATCTTGAGAGGTTTATACAGCCATTGATATTAACAATTATATAAAAAAAACATAGATACATCTAGAAATATGAATTTTAAACTTTGGGAAGGTGATAATATGTTTGGAGTCTTTGAAAAAAAAGGTATTTTCGAATCTTATCGACATTACGATTACCCACTTTTTTCAAGCACTTGAACTGCCCCAGCGTGGTTAGGGCTTTTTCAAGAGAGAGGGCTCGTTTTTTACTGACCTGGGCAGCTAAAAAGATGGATGTGTGCCTGGACAGTATAAGCACAAGCTATGTGCTAAAAGCCAGCTTGACCAACCCATCCATTTCACACTAAAGACCCGTGGTGGTCACAACTATGCTGCCATTAGCCAAAGAGAATAATTGGTGAGTTAACTGAGGTATTTGTGAGATATCATTTTGTGCCTAGTGCGCTAGCTATATTAGCAACGTTAGCATGAGCCTAGCGCTGCCTAGCTGCACAAGTATCTGTCTAAATAAAGTGTGTTTATAGACACTAAACTGTGTTTGAATAAATGTTTGCATGTTCCACATTCAAAGTGCACATTGCTATTTCAGGCTGAAGTGAGCAAAAGCTGAGTCTATGCATGTAGTGTTGTGAAGAATGGTCATACCAAGGGGGCAAACTGATTTTTTGGACATGGGCTGTTGTAAAAGGTTGTTCACCAGAAATGATATCTAGGACCTTCAAGGATCACAACCTGGGTGGAAAACCTGGTCAACTACCTGCTGGAAAGCTAGAGGGGGCCGAAATAGAAAATCAGAACCATGGTTTAATGCGAGGGTAAAATGGAATTTTTTTAACTTATAGATATCATCTTGAAACTTTGCCAGTTGATTACTGGCATTAAAACAATGATTTTTTGTATTGCAGTTTTTCTCAAGAATGTTTGAATATATATGCAAATTTAGCATATCTCACAAATGTGCACATCTTTAAAAAACAAAAATCTGGATATTGGCTAAAGCAAGAGTTGAAATCTTTATTGCATTTTTACTTTATATAAGTATGTTAAGTTTCTACATAACAAACTTCCTCTGTGAGAAATGGTGTGACAATTCTGGTGTGATAAATAAAGTGATTTGATAGTTTTTTTCATTACTCTGACCCAGAAATCTCAACTTCTAAATCACTTACATCAACTCAACATTCCATAATTATTCTTAGAACTATTCTGTAGGTTATTGAAGATGGATTTTTTTCATATGTTGTTCATAGTCTGATTTATGAGACATTTTCTTCTTCAAAACCTGCCGTAATGCATTTTTAAGACCTGTACATAGTATTTTTTGATTTATAAAATTTAAAAAGGCTGCGTAAAAAATCCGTCTTTAATAACATTCATAATAGTGCTAAGAATGATTATGGAAAGTTTAGTTGATTTAAGTGATTTAGAAGTTGAGATTTTTGGGTCACAGTAATAAAAAAAAATATCAAATCATGTCAATCTAACCACTATCAAACCAGAATTATCACACCATTTCTCACAGAGGAAGTTTGTTATATAGAAACTTAACACACTTATAAAATGTCAAAATGCAATAAAGATTTTAAATCTGGCTTTATCCAATATCAAGATTTTTGGTTTTAAAGATGTGAAAATGTGTGCATGATTTGTGAAATATGCCAAATTTGCATATGTATATTCAAAAGAAATTGAAAAAAAACTTAAATGAAAAAAACATTGTTTTAATGCCAGTAATCAACTGGCAAAGTTTCAAGATGATATCTACAAGTTAAAAAATTTTTTTACCCTCGCATTAAACCATGGTTCCGATTTTCTATTTCGGCCCCCTGTAGCTTTCCAGCAGGTAGTTGACCAGGTTGTCCACCCAGGTTGTGATCCTTGAAGGTCTTAGATATCATTTCTGGTGAACAACCTTTTACAACAGCCCATCTCTGTTTTCCAAAAAAAGAGGGTTTTGCCCCCTCGGTATCATAGAGATTACATGTTTCTTTAATTAAAAAATAATTTCAATTTGTACAAGGTTCAGTGAGAATTGTATTTGATTAGGGTACCAAATATATTTCATTAAAGCAATATAAAGCATTATGTGTTTTAATGTGGAACCACAATGCTATAATGATTTAGATAAGGAAACGAAACCATGTCGGTTAATTAACGGTCGCGTCTTTCTTTTGTTATAATAAAATGACAAAAAAGTGTTGTTTTTTTTGTTTTTTTTCCGACGTTTTGAGAGAATCTAACCGGACAGTTTTGACTCTGATGCTTAATTCACACTTGGAAGTAATCCTGGTCGTAATGGACAGCTATCGCGGCTAATTTTAGCAGTTGAACTTTCAGCGGTGAGTCCAGCGTTCCGTGACCGCCTCAGAGTGCGTCCCGCTCGGGTACGGAGTGGTGAAAAGCTGATGATTCATGCTAGCAAATACTGACCCTGGTAGCGCTAGCCAAACAGAGTTATTTTCTTTTCTTTAAAAATGTCACCACTCACCCAGGCAGACCCAGAGCTTTCCATCTTGAAGGCTGAGCTTATTTCTATCGAGAGCCTCATTCACAATGTCCTCCAGCGGCAGTCCTCTCTGGTCTCCCGAATAGCCGCACTGGAGCATTTCCCACTCCGAGGCTCTCAGCCGCCGGCTAGTGGCGCTTCTGTGTCTCCGGTCTCCACTCCACCTTCCAACGCTTCTTGGTCGGCTGTCGTGAAGAAGGGCAGACAAATTCCCCCTCTACTCTCGCCAGATCCTGTGCTGATGCACAACCGTTTTGCTCCGCTGGAAGAGCTAGCTGAGGCTGCTTTCTCCCGCTCCGAGTCACCAGTCCCAACCCGCTCCATATTGACTCAGAGGCGTTCGCCTTCAAGTTCCCAGTCCACTCCCCAGGGTAAACGCCAGGATCGCCGCCGTCCACCAGCTCCATTCAGACG
This sequence comes from Hyperoplus lanceolatus, assembly GCA_026929865.2. NCBI lineage: Eukaryota > Metazoa > Chordata > Actinopteri > Uranoscopiformes > Ammodytidae > Hyperoplus > Hyperoplus lanceolatus. The sequence goes on from CM049397.1 coordinate 219,969, forward strand.
TGAGTCCCGTGCTGCTCATCCATCAGTGCCTCTACAAATTGATATCCCCGAGATCGCTGCAGCTGGCAATGACGTATCCTGTACAGGTGCGGCTCACTCTCGCAGCTATGCCCCGCCCCTCACATCCATGCTGTCACTCACATCCAAGCTGTCACTCTACAGAGGGAACTGTATGAATTAGGAGCCAGAGATCCTGGTCATAGGGGACTCCATTATTAGATATCTTCACCTCCCTGGTGCCTTCACCTATTGCCTTTCTGGAGGAAAGGTATGTGACATCATTGAGCTATCACCTGCCCTCATCAACCGCCACCCTACAGCCCACACTGTCATCTTTCACATTGGGACAAATGATGTATGAACAAACAATCATGCAAACTCTATGCCCAATTAGAGAGTTTGTCCATCACCCTGCAGAGTTTGGGGAAAACCTGCATTTTCTCCGGTCCCACCCCCACTCTCTCTAAAAGCCCAGAGCGCTTCAGTCGCCTCCTGAGTCTTCATGACTGGCTGAAGTCCTTCTGCTCTGCAAACATGCTGGGCTTCATCAGCAACTTTGACTCTTTTTGGACCAGACACGAGCTCTTTAAATCTGACGGCCTCCATCCAAACACCAAAGGTGTAAGAGAACTAACCAATAACTTCATTCAGCACATTTCATTTAATTTGGACTGATATTCACCACAGCATGACACCATCAGAAGAACCTCCATTAAAAAAGATCCCCCCCGGAGTCCTGCTCAACATGAATTATACTCTCCTTCCATCTGTGCTGCAAACCTTCCTCCAGCTCTGGACATCACATCTGACTGCCCTCTCTCACCTCCAACGGCCCATCCACCTGCTACTTCTAACGCTGGCTCCCTCTACAGGCATAAACCTGTATTGTATGACCCTGAAAAACAAGCCATGCTCCCTAGCTGTAAGCTAAATTCCCCACAAATTCTCAAATCAAGAAAGGGCTTGGGTTTTCTACATTTAAATATTAGAAGTTTATTGCAGCATGATAAATTAGACCATGTAAAGATTTTAGTGTCCCAGGCAGATCCAGATGTTTTGATTATGACTGAATCCTGGTTAAAGAAGAGTACAGATGACTCTATTGTGGCAATAAATGATTATAACTTATTCAGAATAGACAGAAACACTAGGGGTGGGGGAGTGGCTGTCTATGTAAAATCCTGTTATTCTGTAACACTTTTACATGCTGTCTCTGTTCCAAATTGCTTTGAATTTCTCGCGCTAGAATTATCTTTATCGTCAAAAGATTGTTTTGTTGTAATTGGTGTGTATAGGCCCCCTTCAGCTGTAACTAGCTCCTTAAACAATCTAGCACACAACGATCCAGCTATGTAAATAGAGAGGTAATTGTGATGGGTGATTTTAACGTTGACTGGCTTTCTGGTGCCTCTGAACCCAAAGAAATCTGTAGCAGCGTTAATCTTACACAATTAATAATTGAGCCCACAAGACCTAATCTAAAAAACCCAGCAAAATCAACTTTAATCGATTTAATCCTATCAAATAAAATAAATAAAATAGTCTCAGCTGGTGTTTTTGATCTTGGGATTAGTAATCACTGCCCAGTGGCCTGTATCAGAAGTATTCATTTAAAAAGATCTCAACCTAAAATCATTATTAAACGTAATTTTAAAATTTTTAATGAACAAGCCTTTTTAAGTGATCTCCGTCATAGTGATATTCAACTCACTACGGAAATTTCGGATGTTGAGTTAGCCTTAGACTATTTCATCAATACTTTCACCTCAATTATAAACAAGCATGCGCCCCTTAAAAAGCATAGAGTAAAAAATAGATCAAACCCCTGGTTTACAAGTGAACTGTCTGATTTATTTTCCGAAAGAAATAAAGCATGGTCTGTAGCTAGACGCTCTGGAGATAATACCAATTGGACAATTTTTAGACAATTTAGGAATAAGTGCACAGCCATGGTCAGGAAAGCCAAATCCGAATATTACCTTGAATTAATCTCAAACTGCTACTCTAACCCTGCACTATTTTGGAAAGCTGTGAACTATAATAAAAACAATTCTAGCACAATTCCCACTCAGATCAAATTAAATGGTCACACTATCAATGATCAAAAAGAGATTGGCTTAGCTTTTAATAAACATTTTGTAGCTGCTGGTCAACTCTTTCAGAATGGAGGATATACGCCTTCTACCACCAGTAGTAACGTACCGCCTGTCTCTCAAACTCCTATTTTCAGCCTTGATCTTCTTCCCACAAGTGTTGTTGTAGATGCGCTCCTCGCCATCAACCCCAAGAAGTACATGGGAGAGGACAACTTGGATCCGTTTTCAATCAAGCTTTCGTCACATATAATATCAAAACAAATTACCCATATTTTTAATCTTTCCATCTCCTCTGGAATAGTTCCTAAAATTTGGAAAATAGCTCATGTAATTCCTTTACATAAAGGTGGTGACAAAAATAATCTTAATAACTACAGGCCAATTTCCAAACTCCCATGCCTGGCAAAAATTCTAGAATCACTTATTAATAATCAGTTAAAAACATTTCTAACTAGTGCTTCCATTTTGATCCCATTCCAATCTGGCTTTAGGGCAGGCCACAGTACTGTCTCTGCTGTGACTTTGGTTGTAGACAACATTGTTGCAGCATTAGACAAGAAAAAGCACTGTGCAGCACTTTTTATTGATCTTTCAAAGGCCTTTGATACTGTTGACCACCATTTGCTTTTACAGAGGCTGCATGACATTGGCTTTGATCAGTCTGCATGTAGCTGGTTTAGGGATTATCTCTCTGATAGACAGCAGTCAGTTAAACTGGGAAGATACCAATCTGAGTTCTTAACTGTTACAAATGGTGTCCCACAGGGCTCAATTTTAGGTCCAGTTCTTTTCACAATTTATATAAATAACATTGTTTCATTGCTAAAAAACTGTCATGCCCATCTATACGCTGACGACACAGTACTGTATTGCATTTCCGATTCGGTGCACCAATCTATTCAGAACCTACAAAGCTCTTTTAACACCCTGCAGGACTGTCTAGTGGACCTCAGGCTGGTTCTAAATACAGACAAAACCAAATATATGTTTCTCCAGAGCAAGAACTACAACTTTTAATGATTTTAATATTTTTACAAAGAATGGATTTTTAATTGAAAGAGTCACAGAGTACAAATATCTCGGCATCTGGTTAGATGATAAACTCACTTTTAATTTCCATATAAAAAATCTTGTTTGTCGACTACGACAAAAAATTGGCTATTTTTATAGGAACAAAACCACCTTCCCTTTATTTAGTAGGAAAAGGATTATTGAAGCAGTTTTTATGTCTGTCCTTGATTACGGTGATGTGGTTTACCGGCATGCATCTCATTCATGTCTTAAACTCCTAGACTCTGTTTTTCACTCTGCTTTAAGGTTCATCACAGGAGATGCTTATGACACACACCATTGTCTTTTATATGAAAAGGTTTGGTGGTACTCCCTTAAAGAGAGACGTGATGCACATTGGCATATTTTTATTTACAAAGCCTTGACCGGGAAGCTTCCTCGTTATTTAACAGAAATGTTGCAAATTTCAGATGGGCATTATCAGACCCGCTCCACTGACATGCTCATGCTTTATGTCCCACAAGCCCGGTCTGAGCTGGGAAAGACAGCTTTTAGCTTCAGTGCCCCCGACTCCTGGAACAACTTACAGCAACAAATTAAACTAAATACTTTCATATCCTTTAATCAATTTAAACAAACTATCTTAAATCTGCCAAACTCTACCTGTAACTGTTTTAATTAAGCTATATTGTACTTTCACCCATTTCATTTTAATTGCTGCCACTCTTCACCACTATGTTAATGTTTCAATTGTTTTTTCTCTCTTCACCTGTTGTTGTGTATTTGATGTATTTACATTGAATATTGTTTATGTATTGTTGTTTTTCCTTGGAATTTATTTGAACTCGACATCATTGTAAATGACAGTCACCCCTCAATTGGTCTCTCGAGGATAAATAAAAGTTAAATGAAAAATGAAAATGAAAAATAAACTATTTTGTGGTAATTCTCAGATCATTTCTTTCTATGTTCATCAACTGGGTGATAGGACAAGATTCCTGGATTCTTCAGCCCGACTGCTTCAATTGAAGAGGAGTACAGCAGGCCTGGAGTGGCTAGTAACCCAACAACTGGATCTAAAGAGAGCGAAAAATTATTCAAATGTGCTCATTCAAATAACAGTGGCAGGACCAGGTTAAACTAGTGGTTGGTCACAGGAGAGTGATAATTAAGTTGTTTTAACTTGAGTCCATAATGAAAAAAATGGCACTGTTGTATTTTTTTGTTTTTTTATGTTGCACTAAGAATCAACAATGACATACACTTCAAGGAAGAGAGAGTAGAAAATAAGTATTTTACATTTACTTGTCAAACCTAACTGCTGAATCAGTGTGTCTTGTTTCACCATTGCTGTTAGTAATCCATTTTCTCCCGAGCTACTAGGAGCTTCAGATATTCTGGTCCATAACAAAATTATATATCTTTTTCTTACCATAACAAAGCGTTTCATGAGAACTGATGTTATATATTACATATGTTTGCTCAGTATCATAATTAGTGGTACTGGGTGTTATGGTACACTTTACTGAGCTTTTTGAATGTCAATTTTTGGACGATCTGTCGTTAAACAATTGCCTAAGTGACACCTAAATAAATACATGCATTAGTTTTATTGTCTTCTTTAGAGGTATTGATGGTACTTGCTGTGTACCTACATGTTGTGTAACTACTGAAAAAAGTTAAATTTACTTCAAATAAATGTTCTTTCCTGTTCAGATATGCTGCCTATACATTTTTTAACTTTACTTTGGGGTCATCCAGTATTACTCATCAGTTGAGCAAAACTTGTCTCTATTTTCTACTGTTACTAGTTTGTAGAGTGTCCACAGACAATAAACTGTTTTCACTTTAATTTGACAGTCCAAAGACCTCTCTACTAATGCTTAGTTGAATATCGACTGATAGTTTGTTGAGAATCAACTATTTTCTCTGTTTTGCTCTGTTAATAGTGTGTAGACACTAAACTGTTTTCACTTTAATTTGACAGTCCCAAGACCTGTCTACTTATGCTAAGTTGAATATTGACTGAAAGTTTGACAAACCTACACAGGGTGCCTATTGATTGATAAAACATTCTCGTCTTTATTTTACAATGAACATATATGATCAACAGAGGGTTGAATGTTCATTCATTAGATGTGTTCCTTGTGAGTGTGGGAAAGTTGATCCATATGAAACGTAAGTTGAGAATTGGTTAATAACAGCAGTTGATAGTCAACTTACTAGAAGTTGACACTCAACTGATAGTTGAATATTTGTAAAGAACATGTAAAAAAAGGACAATGTCTGTTGCAGACTGTATCTGTAAAAATAAATTAACAAAATAAAATGATCGTATAGTTAACTAACACTTAGTTGAATGCATGTTACATATTTGATGACAAGCTTTGTTGAGTATCAACTAACTCATTGTTGAATATCAACTAACCATCTACTAATAATGCAACTAATAGTTAACTGACAGTTAGTTGAATGCATGCTACGTGTACAAAACAACATCTACTAAAAATGCAACTTATAGTTAACTGACAGTTGATTGCATTCTAAATATGTATCAACTTACTCACTTTTTAATATCAACTAAACTACCAATAGTGCAACCTATAGTTAACAGACAGTTAGTTGAATGTTTATTTTTTATCTGTTGAACAAGCTCTGTTGAATATCAACTAATCATCTACTAATAGAGCAACTTATAGTTAACTCACAGTTAGTAGAATTCATGTTACTTATCTGTTGAGATATGTAAACTCATTCACTGTTGACATGCAACTGCGTATCAACTGATGACTTGTTGAGTGTCAACAGTGGACTATCGAACTAAAGTGTTACCCAAGTTTCTTTGAAAATGAATTTATTATGCAAATGAGCTATACACTAATCTTACATGCCCAAAATAAACCCAAATAGGCTTAATTTTTTCCTTGACTCCTACCACAATAAAAATAGTAAAAGTATACTAGAAAAGTAACTTTTTTTGTATTACAAGTACATTTTTAAATGCATTTCAATATGCACATGAGCTCCACACTTATTGAATAACCAATCATCCTACTGCCAATGGGTGATGGCAATGCTGTTTTTAGACTGGCCTCTAACCTGAAAAACTGCCTGGCTTACCTGCCAGGGGTATAACCATGGACATATAAAGAAATGGACACCGTATTGAAACATGGCGCCCATTCATTCCTATAAAAGCTGCTCATTGGCGCAAAAAAGCATCAAGGAAGCGGCCATACTGCTCTCATGTGAGCCAGGCACGCCTTTTTGTATGACGTAGCGGCACCATGGACCCATGCCTCCTCCCTCGAAAACCAACTGAAAGCCGTTAAAAGCCGTTGGGCTAATAAAACGCTTCAGGTGGCGTTTTGAAATGAAAAACTTCAGTTTTATTAGTAAATGGTCTAAAGATAGGTATGAGCCTATGATTGATATCCAGAAAAAATTTGCGGAGACACAATCTTGTTCGCCGCTTGTATTGTGTGGACGGGGGAAATCTGCCTCTGGGCTCATAGGAAAATAAGCTCCCATTCACAGCATGCAGTACCAATGGGTTGGCCACTTGTCCATGCTTGCTGCTCGGAGAAGGCACAATCCTGGGGGCCTGGGTATAACAGGTGCCTCTCATGAATTAGATTAACCCCTCCCCTAGCTAGTGTAATTTTTTACTTTTGTCAGTGCCATTCCCTTTCCTATGCCAAATAGACGAGACTGAAATGGCATGGTTAAAGAGGAGATTGTCACACACCTTGGGACCAAGTAACTCCTTTGTCTACTTTATGCACCATACAGTGCTGCTTGAAAGTATGTATGAATTTTATTTATCAATACCAGTATTTTTTTTATATTAAATAACAGATTTTTGTTTATCAATTCAACATTTTTATTTTCCAGAAATCAATTGTTAAAACAGATTAAAAAAAATATTTGCCAACTTTTGCATGTGCACAAGTTTGTGAACCCTGAGCTGCATTGGTTAACAATGTAACCAATGCAGCTCAGGGTTATGTGTACCTGCTCAATAGCAGGTAAACATAATCAGGTGGGCCAAATTGAGTGATGAAATGGACCAATGTAATGAGAGATCTTTAGGGAAGAAATTGGGCGGCACTAGATAAAACAGAGATCAAACCAGGTCAGTGTAGGCCCACCAAAGTGAACCCATACAGATCAGACTTGCCAAAAGGGAAAGAAAATCTCAGGATCTCAGGAAGAGAGATGTGATGTTGCACATTTGTCTGGGGACAACTATCAATTAATTAATTTGGTTCTTGTGCCATAAACAGCTTGTGTGCATTCAGATCAGCATGATGCAACAAGAGTACTAACACGTCTGTGTCATCACCTACTGAGACTGTGTCTTTTGTTCTGGCAGAGGCAATGGCATTTTGGATAATGAGCACTTTTATCTTACAAGTTTCTTTGAAAAATAATTTTAATATGCAAATGAGCTATACACTTATCAAATATAGGCTACCCAAAATATATCCGCATAGGCTTAATTTGAACCTTTACTCCTACCACATTAAGACTTTACACAATGAAAGTCTAAATGAAAAGTAAAACATTTGTATTAGAAGTTAACTTATAATGGTCAAGGCTTTCCAGAAGGGGTTGGTCGAACATCAGAACAGGGGTCACATCATACTAAATAATAATAATACATTTTATTTATATAGCGCTCTTCTCTCACTCAGAGCGCTTTACAAAAACAAAACAATAAACAAACAAAAAGAACACGTAGAGTTGGGTTGGTGGGTGAACTAGGGGTAGGCGGAGGAGAAGAGATGTTTCTTGAGTTTGGACTGGAAGATGGTGAGGGACTCAGAGTCACGGATATGTTGGGGGAGGCTTTTCAAGAGCCTGGGAGCCAGGCCCGGTTCTAGACAGTTAGATTTGGGTGGGCCTGTAGAAATTTTAGGTGGGCACACTGGGCAGAGAGATCGAAGATGCAAGCGCGCACAGAGCGCGCAAGCCGAAATTTGTGTCTGCTTTTTGGCACATTTACTGTGAATTGTGTAAAACACAATATGCAAATAAACTTTGAGTGTTGCTGTGTGGGAGATTTGATTCTTGCATGTTTGTTTCCCCCAAATGTTTATGAAAAACATATAATATACATTATATACAACATAATGTATCTTTTTTTTAATTGTAGGCAGCCTGAGCTGATTGAAGAGAAAGCTTTGGGACTGGGCAACCTGGATGGTGGTAGTCCAGAGCTATATACTATTCACACCACTTTCCACTATTGCCTCTGATGTCCAAATGGGTGAAAATAGTAGCCAGCCAAGGTCACAACCCTGCTAGGGGGGTCCGGGGGTATGCTCCCCCGGGAGATTTTTTTTTACCTTTTTAAAGTGAAATGCATGAATCAGGAAAATTAAGAGGCTAAATCTGAGGAATTTTGTGTGAACAAATAATTTGGAGACACTGGGTCGGATGAATTAGAAGCTATTGAAGAAAGACACATGGATTTTCCATAGAAATATAAATTTGAAATAAAATATTATGCAGGATCCTCTGGGATGGGCTTGGAGCTCTTTTTCTTTTATGGGACATATTTTTCTGTAATATAATGAATTAATTTAAATGCAGTGAGAGGAACGAAGCAGAGGAACTCTGTTGTCCAGTTATCTTTTTTTCCACAGACGAGGCTGGAATAGGCTATAGACTATAGGCCTACACAGTGCATGGGCAACTGAGGGCAGCCCCATTTTCAAATATTTTTAAATAAACTCAATAGACACTGTGCATGCCATGGACTTGAACGTGACGTGATCAGTTAACCTCGGATTACCTCCCAGATGAACTGATTCAATTATTAAGATATTAACTATCTACCAAAACATTGTATTCCTTTTATTGCATGATAATTTACATTCACATACTATGATGTTGATATCAAACACACAAACTAAAAAAAAAAAGAAAAAAATGGGGGGGACCACCCTGGCAGTCGGGACCCTAAGCAACCACTCATTTCGCTTATGCCTCGGGCCGGTGCTGCTGACCAGTGACCACTTTAAGCGGGTGGAGGCAGACTGTCCTGCCCACCCAGTAATACAATTAGAAGCAATGCATGGTAATGGTATATTCTTTAGTATTAATTAATTGTCTGAATTTTATTTGACATTTTCTTGGACAGAGAATGAACAGGTCCGTCCGATAGTGGGTCTGGAATTCACCCAAAAAATAAAAAATAAAAAAATTTAGTTTTTTTTGATTGGGTGGGCACAGCCCACATTTGGGTGGGCACGGCCCACCCTGACCCCAGGCTACCGCCGGCCCTGCTGGGAGCTGCCCTGGAGAAAGCTCTGTCGCCAAGGCTGCGAGTTTTGATGTGTGGGAGGAGAGGAGACTGGCTGAGGAGGATCTGAGGGCCCGGGGAGGTTAATAGGGGGAGAGGAGGTCAGTGAGATATGGGGGGGCCAGATGGTGGAGGGCTTTGTAGGTAAGGACCAGGAGTTTGTAATCGATCCGGAATGAAATGAGGAGCCAGTGGAGCTTTTTGAGGACTGGGGTGATGTGGTTCCACGAGTTGGTGTGAGTGAGGAGACGGGCAGCTGCATTCTGGACACGTTGGAGTCTGTTGATGGAGGTGGTGTTGATGCCGGCGAGGAGTGAATTGCAATAGTCAAGGCGGGAGGAGATGAAGGCATGGATGAGTCTTTCAGCAGCGTGGGGTGTGAGGGAGGATCTAATCTTTGCAATATTCAAGGGAGAGGGTGGGATCAAAAATTACGCCAAGATTGCGGGCCTGGGGGGAGGGGGGGAGGGGGAGAGCGTGGTGCCATCAATAGTGAGTGTGTGTGTGTGTGTGTGGGGGGGGGGGGGATTGTGAATTTGCTGAGGGTGGATCTCCCAGGGTTTTCATATAGAAGATGCAGGATCTGCATCATGATGGTCTTTGAGAGTGAAGGAGGAGGGATTTCTTCCAGAAAACATCCAGCTGTGATGTTTTGTTATCTGCTGGCAACAGAGCCAGTGGCTGATACATAATAGGTTCACTTCTAGGAGGAATCATAAAGTACTGAATGTGCATGCAACCAACCGCAATATCTGCAGAAGTCACTTGGATCTTTAAAGGAAAAAATTAAGCCTATGCGGATATATTTTGGGTAGCCTATATTTGATTAGTGTATAGCTCATTTGCACATTAAAATTCATTTTCAAAGAAACTTGTAAGATAAAAATGGTATATCACAAACCATGCAAAGCACGATGCAGATGTGCTCATTGTCCAAATTGCCATTACCTCTGCCAGAACAAAAGACACAGTCTCAGTAGGTGATGACACAGACTTGTTAGAACTCTTGTTGCATCATGCTGATCTGAATGCACATGAGCTGTTTATGGCACAAAAACCAAAGAAAGCAACAATAACAAGACAGATATGGTGCATAAAGTAGACAAAGGAGTTACTTGGTCCCAAGGTGTGTGACAATCTCCTCTTTCTCCATGCCATTTCAGGCTGTGATTCTATGTCTCGTCTATTTGGCATAGGAAAGGGAATGGCACTAGCCTGGAAATCCAGACCTGCCACTAGGCGCTGACAAATTAAATGTGCTGCGCCTGTTGGTCTGGGCACTCTCCATTGAAGCTCATTAAATATGTCAAGAAATCCTGAGCTACGTTTCAATTGGTTCTATCTGATATGGGCGGGCCAGAGCCCTATGTATGGTGCTCTGGGGCGGACGTAAACGGATGACGACAGTGTGCCGTCGAAGCCGTGATAGTAAACATCAAAGATAGCTGCGGATATGTTGTTTGAGTTTGAGACGGCTTTGGCCTCGACCCTTTACAATTTGGAAGACGGCACTCAAATCTTTCATTAGCAAGTAAGAGGAATGTTCTGTTTTGCCGACCGACCACGGCAAAAGTTAGATTTAACAGTTAATCCCGCTGTTCGCTAAACGAACGGGGCCTAATACGTCACATTGTTCATTGCTCTGATTGGTTTTAGTGCTATCAAATTGCGTGCAGTGGCATTTGAAGAGACACATCTAATTCATGAGAGGCACCTGTTATACCCCTGGCAAGTAAGCCAGGCAGTTTTTCAGGTTAGAGGCCAGTCTAAAAGCAGCATTGCCATCACCTATTGGCAGTACGTACGATGATTGGATATTCAATAAGTGTGGAGCTCATGTGCATATTCCAATTCATTTAAAAAGAAACTTGTAATACAAAAAAAGTTACTTTTCAAGTATACTTTTACTATGTAAAGTTTTATTGTGGTAGGAGTAAAGGAAAAAATTAAGCCTATTTGGGTTTATTTTGGGCATGTAAGATTAGTGTATAGCTCATTTGCATATTAAAATTCATTTTCAAAGAAACTTGTAATACAAACATTTTAATGATCATGGATACTTTCATTGTGTAAAGTTTAATTTTGATAGGACTAAAGGAAAACAATAGCCCTATTGGGATTTATTGGTGTCTCGCCTTATTGGCACACATCTCGGATTGATGAGAATTAAACATATTTCCTCAACTAGGATTTCTTAGGACTTTTAGTATGTTGTTCTGGACACCTCATAGAAATTATCGGAGCTGAAAATTTTTTTTTTACAATTTGTCTGTTTTTTGGCCCAAAAATGTGTTACTTTGCCAGGCCTATTATATAGAGTGCGCGTTTCATACCTCCGATCTCTCCGTCACCCGCTCTGCATGTAATCGGCAAATTAAATTGTCCGGGGATCCCGAAAGTAGTATCCAATCAGAAGAAAGAATGCTACAAACCGGCACCCGTCTCACTGCCGGTGCACCCGCAGAGCAACAGATGGGTGAATGTTTATTCGCCTACAATGGCGGAGCAGGTAAAAATCCTTCCCAATGTCTGTTTGATGGTTTTTATCTTGTTTTATCACACTTATAGATCTGAGATGATGCAAGATAACTCGCTGCTTGAAGACCGCACTGCATTAATGTGGTGACGTAGGGACGAGCGAGGGGACTGCTTACTGCAGTAACTGACAGGAAGTTAGCTAAAAGAACCATTCCCCTTACAGCACCTTTAACTAAATGACAATGCTGTCTTTTATGTGGTTCTTTAAAACAGGCTAATACAAAGTAAGCAAAAGATCATGGAATAACTGTTGAACAACTTGAATTCAGATCGGAGTGAAAACTGACAACAAATCAGGCAACAGAATATATTCTGTAAATCTCCATGGTAATTTATGTCCCTTCACTTTTGTGCAACCTGGAACATGGCTACCGCAAGCCAGGATAACTGAAATACCCTAGGTTAATCCCATATCTTGGTTTTGTGCAACAGGCCTCTGAGGGGCTTTATTTTTCTTTGATAGCAAACACAAAACAAAATAAAAATGTTAAGCATATAAATAAAAAGAAAATTAATAAAATGCTAGTGACTATTGAAAACAAACTTCAGTAACCTTTCAGTAAACTGAACAATAAATTTGAAAAACAGAAGCTACATTATTCTTAATAAAAGCATGTTGAACCTTAAAAACATTTCTGCATAGATGGCCTTTGATTCAAAATGTATGTTTTAAGTCTGCATGGATATTACAATATCCCCATCATCATACTGCTGATATGAACCTACAGAATGCATGGCTCAGAAATGCTAGGTTCAAGATGTTCTATGATCATATTCAGTTACTTGAGGTGATAACCTATCTTACTCCACAACTCTTACCTTGTAGGTTTCAAAGCCAAGTACAACATGTTAAGAGTGAGATGGAAGCACATTGAGAAAGCCTTGTATTGGGGAGCTAGGCAATTTTGGCCAAACAGCCTATGAACACTGCATCCAATTAAACTAAATGCAGCATATCCATTTCTCCTCAAATCCACCATATTGTTTGTTAGTATGAGCCAATGACGACAATAGATTACACATAGTTACATATCGAGTAATGTCTAAATAATGTCATCTGAGTAACTTCATGTATTTGCTCACTTTTGTCAATGATGTCAGTGTCAAGCTTAATTAGTAATAATGACCCATTGCATCCTGGGGAAACACAAAGATGAACAGTATTCACACAGCAAGCCATTATATTTTTATTATTACTTTGATCAAAATATAACAATAATAAAAGATAAAATAAACACTGATGACATTTTTGAGAATTCTATAAATTAATCTTTCAGACAAAGACAAGATATAGATTTGAAACTTTTTGATGTTTAGCTATTAATATAAATGTAGCTGGGCATATTTTAACTAGCCTAGTGGTAAATAGACATTATTTAATACAAGTATTGTGACATATTTGTTTAAGCAGTGAGATGCCCCAAAACAATGCTTGCCTATTATTGAATAGTTCAAGTGCTGTTAAGTTTTCACCTGTGGCACATTAAATGCATGTAACAGATGAAGTAGTAACATAAAGATGTAGCACCAGTGAATGTTCGGAATATCCTTCTTGCGAACTTCATCTTAAAAGTTACAATACTGCTAAAATGGTAAAGCTAACAATGTTCTGCTTATACATTTGATGCTTGCTAATAAGCTATGACTAACTTTTCACATAGAACATTTTTGCGTTTTCTGTTGCAAGCTTCTGTAACTTAACTACATAGTAAAACCTTACCAAGTACAAACGTAGAGGAAAGAAATAAGATAGCAGCAGAAAAACAAAAACCTGCAGAAAGAAAAGACACAGACTTCAAATACAAATGACATGGCTAATAAATGTTCCCACCTTCAGAATGGAAATGTAAAGAACCTCAAATATTAACAGCGCAGGAGTCTGGCTGTCCAGAAAAGCTGTCAATGCAAAAGGCTGATCTAATGAGGAGTGCAAGTGAAGCTGTAAGCCTTCCAGTTTTGACGTCCAATTTTGTGTTTATGCGGCTCACTACATGGCATGCCCTTAAGTCTAACCATCACACCACTACATGCATGCTTTAGCCTATTAGCTGTACAATCAGTGTTTGAATGTGTGTGAAAGGGGTGAATGTGACAGAAGTGTAAAGCCTTGAGTGGTCAAGTCTGACTAGAATCTCACTATATAAGCGTACAGTCCCCTCCATAAGTATCGGAACAGTGAGGCCAATTCCTTTATTTTTGCTGTAGATTGGAAACATTTGGGTTTGACACCAAAATATGAATATGAGACAATAGATCAACATTTCAGCTTTCATTTCCAGGTATTTACATCTGGATCTGATACACAACTGAGAAGATATCATTATTTGTAAAAGAACACCACATTTTTAGAAGAGCAAAAGTATTGGAACAGATAGACTTAAAGTAAATTAAAGTGAATAAGACTTAATATTTTGTTGCAAATCCTTCGCTTGCAATAACTGCATCAAGCCTGTAACCCATTGACATCACAAAACCTTTGCATTCTTCTTTTGTGATGCTTTTCCAGGCTTTCACCGCAGCCTCATTCAGTTGCTGTTTGTTTTGGGGGGTTACTCTCTTCACTCTCCTCTTTAGCAGGTAAAATGCATGCTCTATAGGGTTTAAGTCTGGAGATTGACTTGGCCAGTCTGAAACTTTCCATTGCTTGCCCCTGATGAACTTATTCGTTGTTTTTGCAGTTTTTTTGGATCATTATCTTGCTGTATGATGAAGGATCTTCCAATCAGTTTGGTTGCATCTTTCTTTAAATTGGCAGACATAATGGTTGCGTTCCGAATCGCATACTTTCTACTATATAGTATGTAGAAAAAAGATTTAGGATGTCCCGATTCTTGTGGCCAGATTTAGGATGGTTAGAATACCCGGATGGTCTACTTCATGCGGCCAAGATTGTTAGTGTTGAAAAGTGCATCCTATTTGGGCGATTCTGACCCACAATCCAGTGCGCACGTGAAGTGACGTAACATCGACGAAGCCTATAGGTCCATGTTATGAAAACAAACGGGGATGCGACGGATATAAAAGCAAGAGGCAAGATCAAGGCGCAATGTTATGATGAAATAAGAGAGAAAAGTACGTCCCAATAGTATGCCTACTGCATCCTAACTAGATTCTTTTTATCGTCAGATGTAGTATGTAGAATAGAAAAAAGAAAGAGTATGCGATTCGGAACGCAACCCAGGTTTCTGTAGACTTCTGAGTTCATTTTGCTGTTGCCATCATGTGTTACTGTGTTGTTGTCAAGATGAACCTTTACCAAAGTGATAGAAAGGCTAAAGTTTGGAGAAAGAAAGGATCTGCTCATGACCCCAAACATACAAGCTCATCTGTGAAACATGGTGGAGGCACTGTCATGGCTTGGGCTTGCATGGCTTCTTCTCGGATGGGCTCATTAATCTTCATTGATGATGTAACACATGATGGCAACAGCAAAATTAACTCAGAAGTTTACATAAAAATATTTTCTGCCAATTTAAAGAAAGATGCAACCAAACTGATTGGAAGATCCTTCATCATGCAGCAAGATAATGACCCAAAACACACTGCAAAAACAACAAAGGAGTTAATCAGGGTCAAGAAATGGAAGGTTTTAGACTGGCCAAGTCAATCTCCAGACTTAAACCCTATAGAGCAAGCATTTTACCTGCTAAAGAGGAGACTGAAGAGAGTAAACAAACAGCAACTGAATAAGGCTGTGGTGAAAGCCTGGAAATGCTTCACAAAAGAAGAATGCAAAAGTTTTGTGATGTCAATGGGTCACAGGCATGATACAGTTATTGCAAGTGAAGGATTTGCAACAAAATATTACGTCGTATTCACTTAGATTTAATTTAAGTCTATCTGTTCCAATACTTTTGCTCACCTAAAAATGTGGTGTTCCTTTTCAAATAATGATATCTTCTCAGTTGTGTATCAGATCCAGATGTAAATACCTGGAAATGAAAGCTGAAATGTTGATCTATTGTCTCATATTCATATTTTGGTGTCAAACCCAAATGTTTCTAGCCTGGTCCAACCAGACCACCGTACTTCATTTCATTTGTACAGATGGTCTGGAAGTGCTGTAATTGGCAAACGTTAACTCACTTGGAGGCGGGTGTCTGTCGAAGTTTAAAACTATTGGATCTGCCCAGTGCCACTCTGGATTAGCCAACCAATCGCATCACGTTTGGTCATCACGTGTGTCATGAGCCGGCTTTTGATGGTGCCTTCCAGTTGGACAGGGAACTCGGAAATTTCCGACTTCACTACATATTGTAGTCTATGAATCTACCGGTACCTGGCAACAGTAACTTGTTAGAGCCTAACGTTTAGTTATTTGGACGAGAAAGGTTTTAGGCGTCCATACTTTCGCGAGCAGATGCACTGGAACACAGACAGGTCGGAACTCGGAACTACCAAGTCGGAAATCTCCTTCTTCCGAGTATAAAGCAACGCAGCATTCAACTGAAACTGGAGCGTTCTCAGCCACTCGCTCTGTTAGCTGATTGGCCGATCGTAGATTCTCCGGAGAATCTGGGAAATGCGCTGTACACCCAGACTGACTACTGAAGGGAAAATTAAATTTGGCCGGAAGTAGGCGGGCGGGCGGAGCCAGGCTAAAATGTTTCCAATCTACAGCAAAAATAAAGGAATTGGCCTCACTGTTCCGATACTTATGGAGGGGACTGTAAGTACATTTACAACTTCTGTTGTCGATTACTCAGACAGGCTCCAGTAGCTAGGCTAACAGTAGCCCAGTGTTCCCCCAGTTAAATGTTATAGTCAAGGTGGAAGTTGCCTCATGGGCATATAATTGCGGCGCAAGCACCACGGTGAAAATGTTGCTCAAAGATGCCAATCTGCACTAAAAAATAAACAACTGTTTATTTGAATACAAAAATACAAGAGACACTGACCATACTGAACCATACGATGTGTATGCACATCAAAGCGCAAATTCAACTTTTTACAGTTCCTTTTTGGATGTTGGTGTTGTGCGATTACTGCGAACAATAGGCCTACTGTGATGCCTAACATTCATTAATTGTTATTATTAGCCTACTTGCTTGATTCTTTTTTAAATACAGAGGTTATTGGTCGTTTTGGAACATGTATTTCTCAATTTAAAACATAAAAATAAAGCAGCATTGAAAATTCTGAAAATAAATCATGTAGGCCCACACTAGCATGCTGTAAAAGTAACTCAATAGTTGAAATAATAAATACAATGTGTTTTCCCCTTGAAAATAATTAAATGCATTTCTCCAAAGGTCAAAGACAGTAACAGTGTGGCACCTCTGTAAACTTACTGAACCTTGCCTGGGCCATCACTCTCATGCATTCATAAGACTTAACTCTGAGCTGTCTCAGCTGTTCACACCGATAGGTTGGTTGTGTTGCCACTGTGATGATAATAATAATAATAATAATAATAATAATAATAATAATAATAATAATAATAATAATAATAATAATAATGGATTGGATTTATATAGTGCCTTATTCCCTATTGACTCAAAGCGCTTTACAGGGTTCCGGGTTCAAGGTTCCATTCATACACACAGTCATACCGGTGGTGGTAAACTACAATAGTAGCCACAGCTGCCCTGGAGCAGACTGACAAGATGTAGAGTCTTAAACGTTCCTAGCTTTGCACAGCACTTCTGTTCAATGTCCCTGTAACTGAATCCCAAATATCTCCATAGGGCAGCGCTGCGTTTATTTTTGCCACCAGTTCAGTTTCTGCTTGTTCCTGCCTGTTTACTCTCATGCCTGCATGCCGCGGTCGAACGCAGAGCTGCAGACACACACACACTGAGCAGCTGATGGTCTGATCAGAAAGAAACGCTTGGAGACACGTGTGCACATTTATTAACCACAAATCGCGGCCCTTCGCAGAGTTATGACCATGCACAAGCACACACCGCGCTTGCTACTACAATTATTGTGAATCACTAAAAATAAAAAATTAAAACTTTTTTTTTTTTTTTAACTTTTTTGTTGTTGGTCGGTCGGTCGGTCAGTTGGTTGTCAAGGGGAAACACTGAGTAGCCATATTAGCCAAGGCTAGTTTTAACGTTTATTGGGATTAATTTACAGTAATTTCATAGCATTGCACACACAACAGAGAATAAATTAAGAATAACAAAAAAAAAAGGGTCAACAATAGAATACTGTTCTCAGTGGCGATCTTAGCCATTTGGAGGCCTTTGCATCTACCGGTCTAATGTGCCTTATATGGCATAATGAGATACTCCATACAAGGGATGAAGAAAAGTCATTATCTTTTTTCATTTTGGATCGGACTTCTTCGGTACGTGCCAGAGGCCCGGTTCTAAAAAGTTAGGTTTGGGTGGGCCTGTAGAAATTTTAGGTGGGCACACTGGGCAGAGAGACCGAAGATGCTCGCGCGCGCAAGCCGAAATTTTTTGCCCTTGTAAGATCTCTGCGTCTGATTTTTGCCACATTTACTGTGAATTGTGTAGAACACTATATGCAAATAAACTTTGAGTGTTGCTGTGTGGGAGATTTGATTCTTGCATGTTTTCTTTCTCCAAAATGTTTATGAATAACATATAATATACATTATATACAACATAATGTATCTTTTTTTTTTTTTTAATCGCAGTATTAACTGTAGGCAGCCTGAGATGATTGAAGAGAAAGCTTTGGAACTGGGCAACCTGGATGGTGGTAGTCCAGAGCTATATACTATACACATAGATATATAGTATTTCCACTATTGGCTCCAATGTCCAGCTGGGTGAAAATAGTAGCCAGCCGAGGTCACAACTCTGCTACGGGGTTCTGGGGGTATGCCCCCCCCCCCCGGGAGATTTTTTTTTACCTTTTTAAAGTGAAATGCATGAATCTGGTGCACTTTGAGAGGAAAATTAAGAGGCTAAATCTGAGGAATTTTGTGTGAACAAATAATTTGGAGACACTGGGTCGGATGAATTAGAAGCTATTGAAGAAAGACACATGGATTTTCCATAGAAATATAAATTTGAAATGATATAAAAATGTTATGCAGGGTCCTCTGGGATGGGCTTGGTGCTCTTTTTCTTTTACGGGACATAATTTTCTGTAATATAATGAATTCATTTAAATGCAGTGAGATGAATGAAGCAGAAGAACTCTGTTGTCCAGTTATCTTTTTTTCCACAGACGAGGCTGAAATAGGCTATAGACTATACACAGTGCATGGGCAACAGAGGGCAGCCCCATTTTCAAATATTTTTAAATAAACTCAATACACACTGTGCATGCCATGGACTTGAATTTGACGTGATCAGTTAACCTTGGATTACCTCCCAGATGAACTGATTCAATTATTAAGCTATTAACTATCTACCAAAACATTGTATTCCTTTTATTGTATGATAATTTACATTAACATAATATGATGTTGATATCAAACACACAAACTAAAAGAAAAAATAAATAAATAAATAAATTGGGGGGGCCCCCCTGGCAGTCGGGACCCTAAGCAACCGCTCATTTCGCTTATGCCTAGGGCCGGCTCTGCTGACCAGTGACCACTTTAAGCGGGTGGGTAACTTGGAGGCAGGCTGTCCTGCCCACCCAATAATACAATTAGAAGCAATGCATGGTAATGGTATATTCTTTGGTATTAATTAATTGTCTGAATTTTATTTGACATTTTCTTGGACAGCGAATGAACAGGTCCGTCCGAAGGTGGGTATGGACTTCCACCTAAAAAAAAAAAATAATAATAAAAATATATATTTTTTTTTTTTTTGATTGGGTGGGCACAGCCCACATTTGGGTGTGCACGGCCCACCCTGGCCCCTGGCTAGAGGCTTTCTTAGCTTGGATTGGTCTGAGATGCTGACACATCACAGGGTCAAACTGAGCCATTAACTGAACCTGACCCAAGACAGAGTAGCCGCGGTGAGGAAGCTTTCTCTCTGACAGGAAGTTGATGATTGCCACTAACCTGGATAAATGTCTATACCAATATGACTTTGCTTTCAATTACATTTGTCGTTTTATTTAAAGCTCACAAATTATGCACTTTGCTGTCAATTTTATATGGTCTAAGTAGTCCCTAATACTTATGTTTGCTGAAAAACCCGTTCAGATCATTTATTGTAGCAAGCCAGCTATACCCTGATTGTCCTCTGGTCTCAGGATGACCTATATTTGTGCGATCTGGCTGGCCCCTCCCACCTCTCTGCCGGGCTTTCTTTATATGTCCATGGGGCTCTCCCACCGTCTCTGCCGTGCTCTCGCGATACTAGAGAGACACTGCGTGACTGCGAACACAGTATTTACCCGGAGCTAAGCCATAGCTGGTTGCTTGTCCCAAAGCTAATAGCTATACACCAGTCAGGCAAAACTACCAATAAAAACTATTATTTTAGTTTCACCGTTTAAAAAAAAGCACAGGTAGCTTCCTATCCGTTGTGTTATTAAAAACGAGGCATTATTAGACTGCAAGGGGAAAGCTAAGTTAGTGTATTAGAAAAACTTGGTGCTACAACCGAAGCTACATGGGCGCTAAGGCTAAAAATAAGACTCAGACGATTTAAACCAGTGAAAACAGTAGCTTCAAAGTGTGATTTCTACAGGAATATCTTCCAATCCTTTGTCATGTTAAAAACGAGTCATTTTCAGACAGCTGTGGGGAATATAAACAGCGTGTTATGAGCAAATGCTGGTTGCTTGTCCCAAAGCTAATAGCTATACACCAGTCAGGCAAAACTACCAATAAAAACTATTATTTTAGTTTCACCGTTTAAAAAAAAGCACAGGCAGCTTCCTATCCGTTGTGTTATTAAAAACGAGGCATTAATAGACTGCTGTGGTTAAGATAAATTAGTGGAGTATGAGCAAAAGCATTCTGTGTTGGTGTATGTAACATTCAGGCTGTACTAAGGGCATCTTGTCGCTTAGCGGGGAAAACAACATGGCTGTCGCTCGGAAAATTTTCCATCGGATCTCGGGGCCGCGGACCAATAAGAAATGGGGTGGGGGGGGGTGGGGTTATCATAGACTAGTGCACGGTGGACGTTTCTGGGGGGGAAGCATGGACATATAATGAAAATATGGGGATGTGGCTGTGCCGACTATTCTCTGGAGTAGGGGAGACCGGGGTAAGTAGGCACACTTTTTACTCTAGTGAGAATTGCTCATCACCTAAACATCTTTCAATAGTCATTCCTACATTAAATTGAAGCTTAAGGTGTTGGCTTGAAATGTGAACCCCTCACTTTTTTTGTCACAATGTTATCTTTATGGGAAAAAATCTTAAAAAGAAGGCAAGAAAGCAGAACTACACTTGAAAGTTTAATTTCATTGTCAAGTTGAAAAATAGGCCTACATAACTTTATGCATCTTAACAAAAAATGAGCAAGGAATTAACAAAAAGGAAATCCATATTAAGACCAACCTACTGTATAACAACATAAAGAACAAAACAAATAGGTCTAACAATAATAGCCTACTCAACTAGGATACACACATTCACTATCTGAGTTACAGTGATGACAAATGTAGGGTCTGCTCACTCTAAGCAGAGATTGTGTGCCCACTGGAGAACGTTTCCATACAAACCAAACACAAACTATCCTCTCCATCTGATGAAGATTCCTCCCCGTCTCTTTCTCTCCTGTTTCTTCTTCCCCAGCTGGGGTGGAGTGCACTGGGGTGCAGCAGCCTTGGCAACTGGTCTAGTTTGGGATGCACTGGGTCATTTCGATTTTGTTGCCCTTTTTCTCTTTTGCATGCTAGCTGCCTTTCCTGCTCAATTCTCTCCATCCCATCTCTGGGGTGTCAGTGAGGATACAGCTTGACATTTTCTTTTGTTATTGGGTTCCTTTCCTTGCTGCACCATTTGGATAACATGTGACAACCAACCCTCCAAAAAATGTGATGACCAACCCCAACTGGAATTTATTGCTAACATCAAGGCCAACAACCATCTGACAACTAATTAACTTGCTAAAAACAAAACTATAGCATCTAAACTATAGCTTACCCTTCACACTTGTTTAGGGTAACAAGTGTTTTGTTATAAACCCATTGTGTAAAAGCCTAGAAGAAAAATACTGAGGAGCTAAATATTTTCAATTTGACATGAAAAACACTAACAGTCCTATCACCTCAAATGCAGCAGTCTAACTCCAAAGAAGACTATGTAGGTGACCTCTGATCCCAGTTGTGGATATTTACATACCAAAATTTAACAGACAGCGCCTTCTGGTTCCGAGATATAATGATTGTGACAACCTACCCGTGTGACAAATTACCCCGTTCTCCCCTATATTGGGGGGGAGGGGTGGGGGTTTCAGAAAGGGGGAGAGTGAGAAAAGGAGAGATTGTTATTTTTTTTATATTTTGGCAGTCTCTAGGCACACCGTGGACCCATGGATATGTTAGAACACATTTAAAGAGGACCTATTATACTACTTTTCTGGTCTTAATTTCTTGTTTTACACTGCTATAGAGCAACCTGACACGAATCACATCACAAAAAACTATGTAGATTTTCGGGAAGCTCTTTCTCTTATTTTGGCGATCCAGCACGTCCTGTCAACACTTGAGTGTGTGTGCTTCGGCCATCTCCGCTCCCTCCGCCTGTGCTTCGGCCATCTCCGCTCCCCTCCCCCCCCTCCTGCAAACCCCACTCCGTTGCGATTGGTTGCCTTCCTTCCGGAACACTTTCAGTGGCGGGAAGCGCGAGCATGGACCTATAAGGGCGCGAGGCAGACGCGAACAGGGAAGTGACAGCATTACCATACATGGAAACATCCGCGTGGTGACGTCACAAAGTTTTATGCGACGTCACGAATTATGAAAGGGTAGACCGCTTTGAAGACGTGACTTCTCGACTGGCTAGAATAGTGTTTAGTGCTCTGCACAGACACCCCAGACGGTCAGCATATGTCGAAATGTATGCAAGTCATTATTTGATAATTTAGTATGGTTAAGCATGACTATGAATCATCATAACGTTTACAGTAGGGGTGTAACGATACACGTATTTGTACCGTACCGTGACGGTACAGGCACGTATTTGGTGTTACAGAGGTGGACCGCGGTCCGTTCGTGGCGTAGCCTACATAGCGTTAATATATGGCGAATGTACAGGCTTGTTTTGCAGTGTGGAACTTAAAACTTGTAGTCGGAGTTCCCCCCGGACCATTTAGCCTCCGGCTCGCTCGCACGTGTGCAGTAGCAGCCAGCGAGAGTCTGTTATCTCCATGGTGAGCACAGCATGAGGGTGCAGTGTTGCTAACTTAGCAACTTTTCAGAGCCCTCTGGCGACTTCTTTTTTAAAAAAAGCGACTAGCGACAAATCTAGCTACTTTTTCTGGTGTTATTGGTGACTTTTGGAGACTCTGTTGCTAAAGCATGTCTCACTCTTTACTTCTAAACGAGCAGCGGCTGGCTCCCGAGGCTCCTGCCTCCTCCCAGAGCACTGACAGGCGGCCGAGTCCTCACGCAGCAGTCCCTCCCAGCTGCGGTCAGAGCAGGAGATACACACCTCTCCGCTCAAGTGTTCCGTTTGCATCACTATTAGCAGTTGTAGCAGCGTTCCCCCCTCTTCTACAGTCTATGAGTAGTGCAAATAAAGATGTTATACAGTGCTTTCGAACAGAGAGCGAACTGCATGGCGAAAGACAACAGGAAACCGGAGCTTGCAGGCGTACCCCTGTCATTCAAATCCCGCTTGAGGGATAACTTCGGATTCCAGTAGAATTATGAAAACAGTGATAAACGTGTGGAACAATGTCGGCCCACAGGTTATTGTTTCACCGCGATCGCCTATAGGAGCCAACCATGGACATAAAGGGAGCCAAAACGTCGAACATGCATACGCATTTGAAAAGGCACCATCCAGGTCTTACTATTGTTACTGTGAAGAAAAATCGAGCTGTGCAAACACAGACAGTATTTTCTTTTTTATACTGAAAATACATAAGCTGTCATTTAATTAATGCTGCAGTTGCACTTTTATTTGATAATTGTTATATTTATAAGAGCACTTAGAGCTGCAGTAATATATATTTTTTTTAAGTCAAAAATACCTTAAAGATGACATACCCTTTTTTTACATACCAGCTTTCAGAGCCTGCTGAGCATTAACACTGGCTTTTTTTCACTGCAATTTTAGTTTATGCTGCACATTCACTGGTATTTAATATTTTTTTTATTTATTGGAGAATTGCAGCAGTATTCTTTTTAGATTTGTTAGGCCTATGCATTTTATTTGTATGTTACATAGGTCTACTGTCAGCTAGTTCAAACTGTTCATTCTCCCTTAACTATGAACCGTACCGTACTGTACCGTACCGTGACTTCAAAACCGAGGTACGTACCGAACCGTGACTTTAGTGTACCGTTACACCCCTAGTTTATAGGTCATAAAAGTCAAAAAGCATCATAGGTCTGCTTTAAAAAGTGCATTTAGCATAATGTGACCTTTAAAAAATCCAGTTAATTAAAAAAATAGCCTGTGTCCACGAAGGCTATTTGAATTAAAATGCTAAATAAGGTTATTATCCTGTTTCCTTTAAGCATTGATAGTAGTGACTGAATGTGCAGGGGAGAGAGGAAGATAGACATAAAGAGGGAGGAGCTTTATTTTGCTTTTTTACTTGAGCCCCTTGGATTGACAGGAGCTTCAGCTGTAACGTTACTGGTGAGAGCCAATGGTGTAGACGGCTGCTCTTGTTCCGCTGCCACAGCGGTTCCTGTAAAAAAGCCTGATAGCTTTGGCAGCTTTAACTCCTGCATTTGGCCCCTCTTCTTCTTTTTCTGTGACCCCTTTTCGTGTATTCGTTTCATTCTCGGCTTATCTTTTTCTCTCTTCCCGCTATTTACTGTTTTGGATTTTACGCTGTAAAAGTTTAGCGTCATAAGCATCGTGAGTGTGATGTAACATGGAATATACCATGTAGTACAGAAGGGGGCAGAAATTCCCTCAAAACATGACTAATTAGACCTCCCGATGCTACTTTTGTGAAGATATTTTTATAAAAACAATAAATATGGGGACAAAATATAAAGAGGGCATTTTGGGGGCCCCAAAAGGCCTTGTAGGGCCCGGGGCTCCAGGCAAATGCCTGGTTTGCCTCATTGTACGGCCCGCCACTGACTGTTCTAAGCGCATATCTCAAGAGGCCTGGAACGTCCATGGGGTGTAGTAGTGTTATAACCAGTGTGACCCTCTTTTATTAGGTCCATGGGTGTGGCAGTTTGACACACCGTCATGCCATGTAGTGAGCGGCACAAACAGCTAGGGTGCAGGACATGACATACCATGTCACAGTGGCATATGCCACATGTCGACAAAGGATCTCGGTGCTACTGAGAAAAACATTGTTACTTTCTATTAACTCCCAAAATGGGTATTCTTTAAAAAATGCTTTTTAAAACGTACCTAGTGTAAATAATTAAAACTCAATCCATTGTGTATTGATAATTATATGTAGAAATGTGTGAAGATCTAAATAAAAATCTTCTCCCATAAAAATGTTGCTGGGAAATTAGAATGATGAAAGAATGATCAAATAACACTTCATAATACTTAAGTTAGTTATAACAAATTATTATTATTATGTGGGCATTTATACGATTATTTATTTCATAACATTATTTTCAAAATATTTTCTTTTTTATAATTACATTTGATGCCATCATGTCCAACAAGTGTGATTTTACATGACAGAGTGAGTCTAAATTCTGCTCTGCTCTCACCGCTGACTTTGTTCCCCCTTGTGTGGCAACTTCATTTAGTTTGAAGTTAGATGTGCAGATGAATGCCAAAATGGCAATAAATAAAAACAGTTGAAAATTGACCCGAGGCATTGAGTCACATGATATAAGAGAATCTACAGACACGTTTGTGTGTTTGTGTGTGTGTGTGTGTGTGTGTGTGTGTGTGTGTGTGTGTGTGTGTGTGTGTGTGTGTGTGTGTGTGTGTGTGTGTGTGTGTGTGTGTGTGTGTGTGTGTGTGAGGTGTGTAGTTTTCCATTCTGAAGAGGTACTGGCTCAGATGAAGCTCAGAGGAATCCAGATGTTTCTGAGGAAGAGAGGACTGGGTGGTATCAAACCATCTGTACTCTTGGAGTTTGTCCTCTCTACTAACAGTCAGGAGATTAGAACAGTAACCAGGCTACCACCCCATGACTGCTTTCAAAAGTTATCACTGCATCTGAAGGACTATATGTCAAAGTCAGACTACAGGTAGGCAAGATCAAATCTAAATTTTTGTAAAGGCAACTTCGATATTGAGAAAGAATGGCGCTAACTGCTCTCTCTTTTTCTCAAAGCTGCTGGCCAATGACATTGTCTAACCACTTTTTATATGCCAGTGCAAAACATCTCTGCTCGGGGTTACTACAGTTGTCCAGGATACTGTTCACAAAGCTGCACTCAGAGGGCAGGGCGAGGGGGGCAGGCGGAAGGAGACCTCTCTTCAGTCGCTTGCTGTCATGTGGGTTTGGCAAAGATACCCCATCTACCTCCATAATTTCACTAGTAAGTTGTCCATTCATACTCTCCCCCCAGCCTGCAGCCCTTTGAGCGCTGGCCTTTGGCGGGCCTGGCTCGCTGTCGTCAAGGTGAACCAACTCACTACCTCCATTGCTGCTGCAGCAGTGCGGGTGTTCCCTCCTCCAGTGGTACCACAAGTAGAAGACATGTCGCCTGTAATAGAATGGAAAAAAAATTACCAACACAAACAGCACATTGTTGAAATACACTGTAAAAACTCACTATAGATGAGTGGGAAGATCATTGAACAGCCACAGACCACTCAGCCATTTATGAAAAAACAGGCCATCAGGAAAGATAAGACTGATCATATCTGACTCCACACATCGCATACTTTTTCTTTTTACTACACTACATACTAAAGTACAGAAGACTATTAGGGCCACAGGAGAGAAAAAAAAATCAGATGAAGATTTTTCTTTTATTATGTCGAGAAATAAGAATAAAGAATAAGAATAAAGACGAATACTCCAAAATGCTATTGGAGTTAGTGGGGCATTTATGTATTTTCAGCACACTGCAATTGACGTGTATGTATTGGGACATCCTAAATCTTTTTCTGGCACACTAAATAGTAGGGAAGTATGTGATTTGGAACGCAGGGTGTGTTGCCTGCCCCTAAGAACCAATTGAGCCATGTCCACCTTTGTCCCAGCATCCATCATGCTGTTGAATAAACAGTAGGCCCCCCCAACCCAAACAATCAATCCAGACTTAAACCTATTCACCTTCCCCCAACTAACAAACTATTCTCCCTACCCACACCTCTAGCCCTACCCACAGGGTTTTTAGCTTTAAGAATTTGTTTATTTTCGTACATGATGACTAACTATTTATTGTCGAAGTATGTCTTGTTTGTACGTGCCTGACCACAAATGAAGTTCCCTCACGGGAAAAATGAAGTTATTTGAATTTGAATAAGAGGCCCCATCCTCACCTGCACTTAAAGATCTCCTATTATACAACTTTTCTGGTCTTAATTTCTTGTTAAAAACTCCTATAGAGCAACCTGATACGAATCACATCACAAAAAACCATGTAGATTTTCGGGACACTCTTCCTCTCACCCTAGCGAGCACAGCAGTCTGCTCCACACTCGGCTCTGTGCTTCTCTGCCCCCCCACCTCTCCTGCAAACCCCTCTCCGTTGTGATTGGTTACCTTCCTCCCGGAATAATTTCAGTAGCGCGAGGGGAGATTTCAGAGAAGGAAGGTGGGGGGATGGCCGGAGCTTGCCTGAGCAGCATTACCATACATGGAAACATCCGCTTGTGTGACGAAAAGAATGTCCGGAAATTCTGAACCGATTTGTCACGTGATTTCTCGACCGGCTGCCCTAGTGTTTAGTGCTCTGCACAGCCAGCCCAGATGGTCAGCAGGGAATACGTCGAAATGCATGTACGTCATTATTTGATAAGCTAGTATGGTTAAACATGACTATAAATCATTATAACAAAGTTTATAGGTCATAAAAGTCAAAAAGTATCATATTTAAGGACATTGTTAAACTGAAAAATGAATATAACAGCATTCTTTCCAAACAAGTTAGTACTTTACGTCTGAAAATTAAGCAGTTTGAATTGGGAGAGAAACCTCGACCTTTGCTCTCTCAGTTGAGAGACAGTGTTTCCCCCACGTTCTCGCTGCGGCGGCCCTGCTATATTTTCTCCGCCCTGCTATTAAAATCCTTCTCCTCCTCATTATTCTACGTTTAAAATTTTTTTTTTTTGGTACGTAGCTCCTTTTAGAAACGGGGCAATGCCTAACGTAAATGCTGTCCATGCGTCGGAGGTGAATGTAACTTACCCGGCTGAAAACAGAAACTAACGGAGGGGAGCGGCTCACTGTACAGTCCCTTTAGTCGCGCTGTCAGTTTGCCTACATGGCTCTGTGTATTCGGTCTCGAGACATAAAAAGAAATCGCGGAACAGTCACTAACAAAACAGTTAGTGGCTGAGCGAACAATGTGGACTAGGGGAGAACGGGGTAAGTAGGCACACTTTTTACTCAGTGAGAATTGCTCATCACCTAAACATCTTTCAATAGTCATTCCTACATTAAATTGAAGCTTAAGGTGTTGGCTTGAAATGTGTACCCCTCACATTTTCTATCTTATTGTAATAAAGAAGAAATTAATCATCAAAGACACCCTTACACATTGTGACAACCAACCCCATCAAGGGGTTGGTTGTCACACACTATGGGGTTGTTTGTCACAATGTTATCTTAATGGGAATAATCTTAAAAAGAAGGCAAGAAAGCAGAACTAAATTGCATTGTCAAGTTGACAAATAGGCCTACATAACGTAATGTAGCCTTGGCAGCTGGTCTAGTTTGGGATGCACTGGATTGTTTTGATTTTGTTGCCCTTTTTTCTTTTGCATGCTAGCTGCCTTTTCCTGCTCTATTGTCTCCTTCTCTGTGGGGTTAGTGAGGATACAACTTGACAATTTCTTTCGTTATTGGGTTCCTTTTCTGGCTGCAGCCTTTGGATAACATGTGACAACCAACCCCCCAAAAAATGTGACGACCAACCCCAACTTGAATTTCTTGCTAGCATCAAGGCCAACAACCATCTGACAACTAATTAGCTTACTAACCACAATCTAAACCATAGTTTACCCTTCACACTTTTTATGGGTAACAAGTGTTTTGTAATAAACCCATTGTGTAAAAGCCTAGAAGAAAAATACGGAGGAGCTAAATATTTTCAATTTGACATGAAAAACACAAACAGTCATCTCACCTCAAATTCAGCAGTTTAACTCCAAGGAAGACTATGTAGTTGACCTGTGATCCCAATTCTGGATAGTTACATACCAAAATTTCACAGACAGCGCCTTCTGGTTCCCAGATATAACGATTGTGACAACCAACCTGTGTGACATATTACCCTGTTCTCCCCTACTGTAGGCTACTGATGCAAATTCCACAACTCATTACTTGTGTTACAAGTGATAGACCAACACAAAGTAGTGCATCATTGTGAAGTGGAATGAAAGTGAAATATGGTTTACATTTTTTTTAGAAATAAAGAACTGAAAAGCGTGGAGTGCATAAGTATTCAGCCCCCCTGAGTCAACACGTTGTATAACCACCTATCGGTGCAATTACAGCTGCAAGTCTATTGGGGTATGTCTCCGCCAGCTTTGCCCATCTAGAGTCTGATATTTTTGCCCATTCTTCTTGCAAAATAGCTCAAGCTTCAGATTCAGCATCAGATTGGATGGAGAGTGTCTGTCAACAGCAATTTTCAAGTCTTTCCAGATATTCTCAATTGTATTTAGGTCTGGACCTTGACTGGGCCATTCTAACACATGACTATGCTTTGTTCTAAGCCATTCCATTGTAAATCTGGCTGTATGTTTAGGGGAGTTGTCCTGCTGGAAGGTGAACCTCCACCCCACTCTCAAGTCTTTTGCAGACTAACAGGTTTTTCTGCCCTGTATTTGGCTCCATCCATCTTCCTATCAACTCTGACCAGCTTCCCTGTCCCTGCTGAAGAAAAGCATCTCCACAGCATGATGCTGCCACCACCATGTTTCACGATGGGGATGGTGTGTTCAGACCACAAAATTTAAATGTGACCCAAACCAAGGTTTAATCAAACCTACACCCTTGAAATTCATGAATTGTTTTGTTAGGGCCCGAGCACCGACCGGTACGAAGCCCTATTGAAACCGCCCAATTGAATCGTCCCAGAGTTTTTAAACCAGGAACGTCAAACCACTTCTCAAATACTCAAGACGCTTGCCCGATGGTAAATTGCGAAAATATTTCAAAATCACAGTAGTACCAGTGATCTATTGGGGGTCAAAGTTGACATAAACATCATAATTAACAAACCACATGAAACTTTAATTCATCATAACTCAGGCTGTGTTATACCTAGCTGCACCAAATTTAAAACCCAAATGTATCTTTGCAGGCCCCACAAAAAAGCCTCTTGAAGCCCCGCCCCAAAATCAACAGGAAGTCTTTTAATTTGAAATGTGTGAATTTCTGACTCGAAAATCATCACAATGTTCAAAAATTAATAACTCCTAGCAGGAACATATTAAAACATAGCAAAACGAAAACTCTAGGGACACTCATAAGTCATGAAATATACACCAAAACTTTTTTTGTTTGATTACGAATAACTATGACGAGATGGAGGCCGATATTCTCCAAAATTCCGTCATATGTCATAACTCTATATTACTCTGCAGGATTGCAGAGTAAAGTGCACACTTAACAACTTTTTGTGCAAAAAAAAAACATGATAGGGTATCAGGGCTCAACAATAAGGATTGCCCGACGTCCCGGGGCAAGTAAAATGCCATGTCGGGCCAGTAACTATGACAACTGGCATGCCCGACCGGGCAACCGGAAGGTTCCGATGAAATTCTTGAATAAAAAAAAAAAAAATCATATTTCTTATTTTATTTTTTTGAATCGCCAAATACAAGTAATATATCTATGGTTTATTTTCATATTTAACTGGTGCTAATTATTACATTAACGCTCATTTGTGTGCGCGTAGTGTCTGCTACGTTGCATCTCCTCTCCTCTGCTCCGTTTTGTGAAGGGGGGGGGGGGCGGGGCTCCACCGCCGATACACACACATACACACGCAGACTCGGCACAACACCAGTGAGCACACACACCCAGTTAGAGAGGTAGAGAAGAGAACTACACGCAGTAGGTTGGTGTGACAGAAAGTCCAAAAGCCAACGAGTAAATTATAAATGGAGTGAAGTCGACCCCGACCGTCTGAAAAGTAGCGAAAATATCCGCGTTTTTTAAATGCATTATGCACCCAACGTAAATCTAGTAGTAGCGAGGATGCTAACGTTAGCTCTGCTGCTAGTAGCCTACTTCCAGTTAATGTGCAGGTCAACACAAACATCAGCAACAGTTATCAGAGGAACATCTCTACAGCCTGCATAGATCTCAATAAATGTGCCAGAGGTGTCTGACTTCACATACCATGAGGCAGTGGAAGCTTATAAGTAAGCTACTGGAAAAATGTTCAAAACAGCCTGTCCTGAGCCAAATTTTGAGATTTTTAATCAATCAAAATCACTCATACACACATTAAAATAATAGCCTATAGTAAAAAAATAAATAAAAAACTTGTTTGAACAGATTGTTGTAGGCCTAAAAAAATGTTTTGCAGAAATAAGTTTTAAAGAACTGCTGTTGTAAAAGGAATAAGGTAAAACAAATAAAAATAAGTGCTGTTAAAGTTCTTTACATGATTTGTTTGCATAAAACTTGTCTCGTTTGCAGTTATTGTAGGTTTAGAAACAAAAAAATACAAATGTTCCAACTCAAATAATATTTGAATATAGCCTCCACTTTCAGTATGACCCTTAACTCATCTATAATACTGTCCATGATTTGTTTACATTGTCAATAAATAGCAAATAAAACAATTATTTGAACACGACTAATAGAAACATTTTTTGTATAGGGGCCAGTAAAAACTGACTTCGGGCAAGTAGAATTCAGACCCACTTGCCCGGAAGGGCAAGTGAAAAAAAACCTTAGCGTTGAGCCCTGGGTATGTCCTCCGACAAGGAAGATGATATACCCGAAAGCTTGTTTTTTCCGGAATAACCGTCTTGCAGCACCGGCGCCTGATTCGCCAAAAAACATCAAAAAACGACGTCATGAACCCTTTGATTGATCATAGCTCAGGCTGTGTTGTACTTAGAAGCACACAATTTCATACAGCAATGTACAATCCCGGTACGAACAAAAAAGCCTCTTGACGCCCCGCCCCAAAATAAACAGGAAGTCTTTTATTTTGAAGTATTCGCCAAAAAAACAGGAAGTTGGCCTAACTCCACCATACTCTGTCTCATCTTCTCCAAATTTGTTATGGTTAATGAGACCCAAGGCCTGAGGAGTCCACACGCTAATATTCATGTAAAGTGAGAGCGCCACCTGCTGGGCAAAGTAAATATCGCATGTTGGTGATTTACCTCCAAGCCCTACAAACTTGGATCAAATCAAACTCAAAGCAGCTCAGGGAGGTCTAGATGGCAGTATTACATTACATTAAGTAGGAAGAGAGTGCCACCTGCTGGACAATGTAAATACTGCATGTTGAATATTTACCTACACATCCTACAAACATGGGATCAAATCAAACTCAAAGCAGCTCAGGAAGGTCTAGAGACAGCCACCATGATAATACTGGAAGCTGGTTCTATCGGCTCCGTGGCCTTCGTAGCTTCTCGACGTTATCGCCACGAAACAGGAAGTCGCTGTAATTTCGCTCTGCACTGTTCTATGTGCTCCAAACTTCAACCGCCTGGTAAGATCCCTGAGGACTTCCTTGCATTCGTATCAAGCGCGTCGCGGCAACTTCCACACTTCCGGTGACAGGTATTACTGTGCCGCGTGCTGCGAAGAGGAGGAGGAGACTGCGGCGCGTTCTCTCAAGCGGTCGCCCGGAGCACCGACGCCGGCCAGGTGCGAGGGCCCGGTCATCACTGCTCGCAGTTTTAATTAGGGCCCGAGCACAGACATGTGCGAAAGCCCTATTGAAACCGGTAGGATTTTTATTAGGGCCCGAGCACAGAAATGTGCGAAAGCCCTTTTGAAATCGGTCAGACTTTTTTGGCACTTTTGACCCCCTTCCCGTCATGCATAAGTTGAAAATATTTTGCATGCAGATCAGACCTGCAAAAAAATGTTAAGTTATCGTTAGTTTCGAGACCGGGCCAAAAAAATGGCGCCCCCTATGGCCAAAAACAGTTTTTCGGGAAATGCATGCTCAAAAATTGGGCTGACAACATGTAATGGCCCAAGGCCCACCTAAATGCAATTTTATGTCCAGGGCCAAAATCAACAGGAAGTCGGCCATGTTGGATTAAGTGCCTAAAACCGCCACTTTACATCTTTTCGCATTTCGACAAACTAGTCCTAGAGTTTTTACGCCAGGGATGTCAAACCACTTCTCAAATACAAAAGACCCTTGCCCGATGTTAACCCTCCTGTTATGTTCATTTGTCAGGAACAGCAATGGTGTTCCCGGGTCAATTTGACCCGGTGCATGTTTAAATCTCCAAAAGATGTCCTAAACCAAAAAGAATCCTAACAAGCAGTGTGCACATGTCATTACCAACTCCATTACTAACTATTCTATCAATATTTAGAGCAATGTGGTGTTCCTTACCTCTAACAGGTAATGGTTCAATAAGGATAATTCACTCGTTTTTCATTAAAAAAATACATGTTCAAACTTTTTTTGTAATGTTTCACCACTTTATTACTTTTGGAACACTGGAGACAATGTGCAAAGTCTCCAGAGACATTGTGGCTTGAAATATAGCCCTGCCTGTCTCTGCATCCCACAGACTGGCTGTCGATTCATCCTTTGACCCCAGCCAGGATGAGGAGCCCCAAATACGCATCTAAATGTGTTTTCTCCAGCTCCTTCCACTTTTCCCCAAAAACACACCTCCCTTCTAGATTAGTCATTTCCAGAATGATTTTCTGTATTGAATCTGGCATGACCAGCTCAAAAGCTGACTTGATGTCAGTCACACGAGTCAGTGCCATCCTAGTGGGCCCTGGCACTATCTTTAAGGTGAAACTCGAAAAATTAGAATATGCAAAAGTTCATTTATTTCAGTAATTTGACTCAAAAGGTGAAACTAATATAGTATATAGACCCATTACATGAAAGGTGAGATATTTAAAGCCTTTATGTGTTATAATTTAGATTATTATGGTTTACACAGCTTATGAAAACCCCAAATTTAAAATCTCAGAACATTTGATTATTACATGAAATCAATAAAAAAAGGGATTTTTAATACAGAAATATCAGCCCTCTATAAAGTATAATCATGCATGTGTACTCAGTACTTGGTTTGGGTCCATTCTGCATGACTTTTTGCCTTAATTCCAATTCATTTTCAATGATATTCTAATTATATGAGTTACACCTGTATGTTTTCTGCAGACGCATATTTGGGGATGAATTTCACAATTTGTTGACATGAATGTCTTGCTTGGAGGAATAGGAATAGCAATTCCCTCATCTGGTTCAAATTCAGAATCATTAGAATCAGAATTTAGCTCAAGATACATCCTCCTCTATTTCACTGTCATGATCAATGATGACTTCCAGAGCCTCCTGACTGTCATCCTTTTGTTTCTGCTACTCATTTTGTAAAGGTCTGCCTGACAGAGTGTAATGTTGGTAGGACTCCCATGCAGAGAATATTTCATATGTTTTGCCCCTCCCTGTTGAGTGTCCACTGAATGTGGGTGGAGTTTTCCAAAGGGAACATAAATGGTTCCTGTCAAAAGTCATAACACTTGCAACTGTGTGTGTGTGTGTGTGTGTGGGTGTGTGTGTGTGTTTGTGTGTGTGTGGGTGTGTGTGTGTGCGTGTGTGGGCGTGCGTATGTGTGTGCTTGTGTGAGATTTGGGTGAAATATGTCTCACAGGTGTAAAGAAAGAAATAGTCTTACATTTCTGACACCCTTTTACCACCAGTTTTACTGCTGGGTCAAATTGACCCGAACAGTATCTATGTGATATAAACATGCAGGGGGTGGTTGCAAATGTGTGAGATGAAATATTTTCATATTATATGTTGATTACCCTAATTAAGGCAAGCAGAAGAAGTTTCATACTGAAAAAATTATTTTAACTATTTTTCCTAGATCTTCAAACTTTGAAACGGGTCAATTTGACCCGGAACATAACAGGAGGGTTAAATTGCGAAAAGATTTCAAAATTCTCCCAGTACCAGGGATCTATTGGTGGTCAAAGTTGGCATAAATACGCACCTCATGAAACTTTAATTCATCATAACTCAGGCTGTGTTATACCTAGCTGCACCAAATTTCAAACCCAAATGTATCTTTGCAGGCCCCACAAAAAAGCCTCTTGAAGCCCCGCCCCAAAATCAACAGGAAGTCTTTTAAATTGAAATATGTGCATTTCTGACTCGAAAATCATCACAAGGTTCAAAAATTAATAACTCCTAGCAGGAACATTTTTTGCAAAATGAAAACTCTAGGGACACTCATAAGTCATGGAATATACACCAAAAAAAATGTGTTTGATTACGAATAACTATGACGAGATGGAGGCCGATATTCTCCAAAATTCCGTCATATGTCATAACTCCACATTACTGTGCAGGATTGCAGAGTAAAGTGCACACAACAACTTTTTGTGCAAAAACAAATATGATAGGGTATGTCCTCCGACATGGAAGATGATATACCCGAAAGCTTGTTTTTTACGGAATAACCGTCTTGCAGCACCGGCGCCCGATTCGCCAAAATACATCAAAAACTGACGTCATGAACCCTTTGATTGATCATAACTCAGGCTGTGTTGTACTTAGAACCACACAATTTCATACAGCAATGTACAATCCCAGTACAAACAAAAAAGCCTCTTGACGCCCCGCCCCAAAATCAACAGGAAGTCTTTTATTTTGAAGTATTCGCCAAAAAAACAGGAAGTTGGCCTAACTCCACCATACTCTGTCTGATCTTCTCAACATTTGATATGCTTAATGAGACCTAAGGCCTGAGTAAACCCACACAATAATATTAAGAAAAAGTGAGTCTGCCAACTGCTGGGTCAAGTAAATATTGCATGCTACTTATTTAACTCCACGTCCTACACACTTGATCAAATCAACCTCAAAGCATCTCAAGGAGGGGGAACCTGGTTCAGTCGGCTGAGATGCTTTTGCCATAGCCTGGTTTATTCGCCACAAAACAGGAAGACACTTTAACTCCACTCTACTCTCTCTTCTTTAACAACACTCTAGGATTAACATCAAAAACACACGTCATGAACCCTTTGATTGGTCATAACTCATGCTGTGTTACACTTTCACTCAACAAAAATATAAAGGCAACACTTTTGTTTTTACTCCCATTTTTCATGAGATGGACTTAAAGATCTAAAATTCATTCCAGATACACAATTGTACCATTTCTCTCAAACATTGTTCACAAATCTGTCTAAATGTGTGATAGTGAGCACTTCTGCTTTGCTGAGATAATCCATCCCACCTCACAGGTGTGCCACATCAATATGCTGATCTGACATCATGATTAGTGCACAGGTGTGCCTTAGACTGTCCACAATAAAAGGCCACCCTGAAATGTGCATTTTTTTGCTTTATTGGGGGTCTGGGGACTCAGAACCAGTCAGTATCTGATGTGACCACCATTTGCCTCATGCAGTGCAACACATCTTCTTTGCATAGAGTTTATCAGATTGTCAATTGTGGCCTGTGGAATGTTGGTCCACTCCTCTTCAATGACTGTGCGAAGTTGCTGGAGACGGCTTATGGTGGAGAAATGAACATGCAATGCACGAGCAACAGATCTGGTTGACATTCCTGCTGTCAGCATGCCAATTGCACGCTCCCTCAATGCTTGTGGCATCTGTGGCATTTTGCTGTGAGACAAAACTGCACATTTCAGGGTGGCCTTTTATTGTGGACAGTCTAAGGCACACCTGTGCACTAATCATGATGTCAGATCAGCATCTTGATGTGGCACACCTGTGAGGTGGGATGGATTATCTCAGCAAAGCAGAAGTGCTCACTATCACACATTTAGACAGATTTGTGAACAATGTTTGAGAGAAATGGTACAATTGTGTATCTGGAATGAATTTTAGATCTTTAAGTCCATCTCATGAAAAATGGGAGCAAAAACAAAAGTGTTGCGTTTATATTTTTGTTGAGTGTAGATACACCAAATTTTATACAGCAATGTACAATCCCAGAACAAAAAAGCCTATTGACGCCCCGCCCCAAAATCAACAGGAAGTGTCTCATTTTGAAATATTCGCCAAAAAAACGGAAGTTGGCTGCTCACTAGATGGCAATATTACATTACATTAAGTAGGAAGAGAGTGCCATCTGCTGGACAATGTAAATATTGCATGCTGATCATTTACCGACACATCCTACAAATTTGGATCAAATCAAACTCAAAGCAGCTCAGGGAGGTCGAGAGACAGCCACCATGATAACACTTGAAGCTGGTTCCATTGGCTGAAACGCCTTTGCCGTAGCTTGGCTTCTTCGCCAGTAAACAG
This sequence comes from Hyperoplus lanceolatus, assembly GCA_026929865.2. NCBI lineage: Eukaryota > Metazoa > Chordata > Actinopteri > Uranoscopiformes > Ammodytidae > Hyperoplus > Hyperoplus lanceolatus. The sequence continues at coordinate 257,516 of CM049397.1, forward strand.
GAAGTCGCTGTAACTTCATCATACTCCGTCTGATCATCTCAAAATTGTATATGGTTAATGAGACCCAAGGCCTGAGTAAGCCCACACAATAATATGAAGAAAAAGTGAGTGCGCCAACTGCTGGGTGAAGTAAATATTGCATGCTACTTATTTACCTCGGACCTTATGTCCCACACACTTGATCAAATCAACCTCAAAGCAGCTCAGGGAGGTCTAGAGACAGCCACCATGATAACATGGGAAGCTGGTTCAATCGGCTCCGTGGCCTTCGTAGTTTCTCGGCGTTATCGCCACGAAACAGGAAGTCGCTGTAATTTCGCTCTGCACTGTCCCATGTGCTCCAAACTTCACCTGCCTGGTAAGAGCCCAGGCCTGAGGTCGTCCTCGCATCCGTATCAAGCGCGTTGTGGCAACTTCCGCGCTTCCGGTGACAGGTATTACTGTGCCGCGTCCTGCGAAGAGGAGGAGACTGCGGCGCGTTCTCTCACGCGGTTGCCCGGAGCGCCGACTCCGGCCAGGTGCGAGGGCCCGGTCATCACTGCTCGCAGTTTTAATTTTATTTGTATCTATAGGCCTTTGTATAAGGATACTTTGTAATTTCAAATCACATTATTTTAAATTAAAGTCTTAAGTCCTGCTTATCAATTGCTCATAATAACCAGTAGGCCTACTTCTGTGTTGGACCTTACTGAACCTCTTCCTATTTACAGCAAGGGGGGGGGGACCTTAAGAAAATAGTTCCAATGTCCCCATCTAGTCCCATGTCCCCAAAAAATCAGATGAAGGAAAACCCCTCCGATTTACCGAGTCGTCTAGAGGGGTCGGGTGTTTGTCACCTTTTTCACCTCTTATGAGTTTGCAGGTCTGGTTTAAGCATTAGGCAAAAACTGTAAATAAATTGTGCAAATCATTTCCTGCGTTGTGGCATTTTGTGTTTAAATATTAATTTCTATACAAAAATTTCAAAATCTTTAAATAAAGACACAAAAGGCAAAGTTACAACACCAATAATCCCATCTATCTAAATAGTAATAAGTGCATATTCTCCTCTCAAAGTGCACTAGATCCATGCATTCAAATGTAAAGGGTACAAAAAAAATTCAGTCGGGGGGACATGCCCCGGACCCCCCTAGGAGGTTCAGGGACCACGCCACCGCTGCTGAAAAAAATCCTGGGGGAAACACTGTGAGGTGCACAAGCCAGTGGGGCTATTCCCAAGATTAAACTTCATTCAAGTTCTTTAGTCACAGACCCTGTTTAAATAAATGACTGTTTCAGGAAGTTTCAGGAAGAATTGTACTCCTCCCAAAATGCACAGGATGAGGATATTCTTAAATTTTTACATTCTCTCCCATTTCCCAAATTAGATTCAAATGCCCAAACTGAGCTTAACTCAAGGTTACACTGAGCGGACTGCAGGCAGATTTGAACAGGCAGGTGGAGGGCGGGACAGGGATGAAAAAGCTGCCTAAGTCATTATATACTGCAAATGTTTCTTTAATTTAAAAAAAGGACCGACGTTCCGTGGAGGGATCAGAGACACCACTTTCTAGTTAGACATACAGTATGTATCAGTGTGTTAGCCACTGAGCTTACCGTAGTATAGTATGTAGCAGGGAGGAGCTTGAGTGGAGCTTACACCAGGGGCCTCATTTATCAACAGTGTGTAGAAAAGGTTCTAAATCCACTCTTACGAATGAAATTTAGTATGTGCTTACGTACAGAAAAATCGGTATTTATCAAACGTTCGCAGGCCTATCATACGCACACCAGTAAGTCATCAATCTTGATAAATACCACATGTTCTTAAGTGTCATGCTTGTTCACGCTCAGACCATTTGCATTCAGAAACGCCTCCAATTAACTATATATGGTCACAACACATCCCTTTATCAACCATCTGAATGTGTTTTACCCCTCTCCGCCACAATGGCAAAGAGGGCAACGAAAAGAAACTTCTCCAACACAGAAATGGAAACCCTTGTAAATGAGGTTGAATCAAAGCGAAACATATTTTGTTGGCTCACCTAGTGAAGGAGGCATTAAAACAAAAGAAAGCTTGCTGCATGGGAAAATGTGATATTTTCGAGCAAGTTGTTAGGCAACGGCATTGTTTGGGGTCCGCGATCTGACAACTATACGTGCAGTCATTCATAAACTCTTTCAATAAATAAGAGATGAAGATAAATTCCTAACAACATTAGAGTTACTAAGTGAAATGAGTGATTGGCGAGTCTGGCGAGTCAACGCGGCTCATCCAGCTCAACTGACAGCTGAGTGCTGTCAGATGAGAGACAGAGCGTCGGAGGGAACCTCCGCCTCAAAACATGTAAACGTGTGACAAATTTAATGAATAATCAATTAGAGCTTACCTAAAAATAAGTGTGCCATGTAACTATTTATTGTATTTAACATTTTAGCTCATTTGGACACTGTTTTGACCGACTGTTTTCATTGATAGCCTATTGGCGATATTATATCTACTTTCAGTTTCATTACTGAGTCGCCACGAAACGTGATCATTGTTCTTAAAGAAACTTAGATTATAAAACAAGAGGTCCAAAACACAGATGATGATTAAACAAACAAATGTATGACTTTAAATGACACTAGAAATGCACGGGTAGATTTGACGCGCGTGGCGAATATAGGTATAAAGAGAACGCTGGCGGTTCTAGTGTTAATGCAGACGTTGAAATTCTTAAATGCTTTGCTTTGCGCTTGTAATATCGCTATTCTACCACTAGATTCTGTTCGTAAGCATGGTCAGAGCTGTGCTTAAATTTACACACATTTCTATGTCTAAGTACATTTTGGCAAATTCCATGCTTTGCGTGGCAATGTTGTTACGCCCTCCAGGTTTGTGCGTAAGTACGGTTGATAAATGAGGCCCCTGGGTCTTCTGTTTACAAAACAATACCAAAAAAATGCTACTATGTAAAATACAGCCAGAGAGAGGAAGACTCTAAAGATAAAAACACAAACACATATTCTAGTGGGGCAGAAGTGATCATTGAGAGGGATTATTTTTGTGTGTCATAAATAACCCCAAAATGACCCCCGTACACCCCTGTTGGATGGATCAACACATATCCCTGTATGCTGATGATATAATTTTGTTTTTCTCGCAGTCTGAGGAGTCTGTCCTGCCTCTATTGGACCTTATTAAAAAGTTTGGAGGGATATCAGTTTATACCATAAACTGGCAGAAGTGTGAATGTATGCCTTTAGTGAGGATAAGGGGTGACAAAGTCACGGGCCAACATTGATATTCATTGAAAATAATTTACCTAAACAAGTTCAATGTTGACTTTAAAATCCGCGGGGGTAACATGAATGAGCGTAGCCGGCGTAATGACGTTGGCCTAAGCTGCGTACATAAATGTCCAGTCCATGAATGATATGTAACGTAAAGGCTTCTAGCATACCATTTACATCAAATAAACAGAAATTATCCTGCTTATTTGCGTACATGTTAAAGAATACAGATCGTAGTGCGCATGCGCGAAAAGATTCTTTTGCTTGCCGTCCACAATGAATAGGCAGCAAAAGCACTGCTTATTTTGGCGTAATTTACGAACTGCCACCTTTCTCATCAAAACGTCAACACTTTTTTAAAGTAATCACAGATTACATTTAAAGATCGAAAGAATTAACAGTAATAATACAAATAGAAGTTTATTAAATTTTTTTTTTTTTAATTTTTAATTTTTTGAACACCCTGCCCTGTACCCTGCCCACCAGTCCACTCTTTTGACCACACATCGCTGGCGCACCGTCTGTCGTTAATCCCACGAGTTTATCCCAAGTCAGCTTCATTTCAGTAACACATTTGGAAACCTCTTCAAATATTTCCTTTCCCGTGGTTGTGCCTTGCATTGATTTGAATCCCAAAAGTCCCTCCGTAACACACAGATTTGAGTCCACTCCACGGATGAAGACTGCGAGTTGGGCAGTATCAGATGTGTCGCTGCTTTCATCCACAGCAAGGGAGAATGCAACTAAATCTTTTCCCTTTTCCATCAACTGGTCATGTAGATTGGTGGCAAGATCACATGTGCGCTAAGCTACTGTGTTTCTGCTCAGGCTCACATTTGAAAATGCTTGCTTTTTCTCTGGGCATACAAGGTCACAAACTTTCATAATGCACTTTTTCACAAACTCTCCCTCATTAAAGGGCCGGACCGATTTTGCGATCTCTGCTACCACAATAAAACTCGCCTTTACAGCAGTTTCACTTTGTGATATTACTTTTTTGAACATAGTCTTTTCATCTCCTCTCCTTTCTGGCGCCTTTGAGTCATGTCCTTGTACTTGTCGTGGTGTTTCGTTTCATAGTGTCTTCTAATGTTGTACTCTTTGGTTAAAGCCACATTGGCTCCACATACAAGACACACAGGTCTGTCTTTTACATCTGTAAACAGATATTCTGTCTCCCACCTGTCCAGAAAGCTCCTGTTTTCTGCCTTTCTTGGGATGGGTAGCAAGGTGCCAGTAGCAGCATGAAGTCGCTGTGACTAATGTCTGGCAAGTGGCTGGCAACACCAGCCACCACAAAGTCGCACCGCCGCATGCGTCATCAAAATGCTCGATGGTGTTGTATGCCCCCAACGTAGTTGATGAGCTTAAAGATACGACCCTATCATGGGAAGATGGAAGATCTGGTTTCAAACATATTCTTAGCTTAAGTCCTAAATGCAATAACCACTTCTTCCCCCCAGATAAATGAGATGCTACATTTTCTCTTTGGCGAAGACAAGGCATTTCTAAATTTAAAGATACAGTACGTACATAAATTGTGTATTCGCCAGCTTTGATGACTTAAAACACAAATTTGGCCTTCCTCGATCTAGCTTATTTCGATATTTTCAAGTACGCCACTTCCTTCTGCGTCATGACCCCAACTTTCCAAATGTCTCTTCAGTGTCAGGCTTAGATGATATGCTAGAGTCCCCGTTCAATTCAAAAAGGCTAATTTACATGATAATCGCACAAAGGGCCAGACATGCCGTTTACATAAAGGGCAAATTATAGATGGGGGGTATTGGGGTGCTTCCCAAGAAATGTTTGAGTGTCAAACACTTAATTTCCTGCATTCAGGTGGATTTTTATCCACCAATCTGTGCCTTTTCTGCATCAATTTATGGTGGACATGTCTTTATTTTTGTAAAGGAAAAGACAACATTCAGGTTCCTGGTGAAACAATTATAATGAGCTCTCAGGCATTCTGGATTTTTCAAAACTTTCTGCACATTCAAAACATACAGTGCTGCTTGAAAGTATGTGAACCCCTCGAGCCTTATGGAATTCTATTGAGTTTAACCATTATTGATTCATTTTAATCAATACCAGTATTTTTTATATGAAATAACAGATGTTTGTTTATCAAATCCACATTTTTCTATCCGGAAATCTATTGTTAAAACAAATAAAAATAATGATTAGCCAATTTGTGTATGTGCAAAAGTTTGTGAACCCCGAGCTGCATTACTTAAATCGAGCAGGTAAACACAATCAGGTGGGCCAAATTGAGTAATGAAATGGACCAATGTAATGAGAGATCTTTAGGGAAGAAATTGGGTGGCACTAGATAAAACAGATAAAACCAGGTCAGTTTGGGCCCACCAAAGTGAACCCATACAGGTCAGACATGCCAAAAAGGAAAGAACATCTCAGAAGATCTCAGGAATAGAGTTGTGATGTTGCACATTTGTCTGGGGACAGCTATAAATTAATTCACAAAAGTTTGAGCTCTATTGGTTTCACCGTAAGGCAAATCATCTAAAAATGGAGAGCTTTAAGAGTGAATTAACATTATTTTTGAAGGAAGTCTACTTCTAGGCAGATGTTCAGTCACTCTTGGAGCTCTCCATTTGTAGATGATTTGCCTCATGGTGAACCGATGGAACTTTAACTTTTTTTAAATTAATTTATAGCTGTCCCCAGACAAATGTGCAACATCACAACTCTTTCTGAGATTTCCTTTCCTCTTGGCATGTCTGACCTGTATGGGTTCACTCTGGTGATCATAAACTGATAAACTTTAAAACATTAAAACATATCCTATTAAATAAATAAGTATACATATACATATATGTACAATTTAGTAGGGATGGGGCCGATCCGATTCAGTATCGGTATCAGGTCCGATATGGGCGAAATCTACGGATCGGATATCGGACTGCCAGCTCCGATATAAAATACGATAAAAAAATAAAAAATTAAATTAAATTAATTTAATTTTTTATTTATTTTTTGTTTTTTAACTATGACAGAGCGAAAGCCCCGCGCGAGCAGATGCCGACGTTCGGTGGAGGGAGATATGATTTGAATACTCGTTCTAAAAAAACACACCAAAGTTTCTTACTTTTTCCCCGTGGAAGCAAACAGAGCTGTTGTTTCGTTCCAAATCAGCTGTGCCATCGTAGCTTTAACGAGTTTATTAATCCATCCTGGAACATGCATTTTTGGGGATTTATAAATCCATACAAAAGATCCAATATTGATAGTCTTTTGTATCCATATTATATCCATTATTGACCGCGTATTCCTATGATGCAAGGCAGTCACTGTTGATTGGCAATAGCAGCACTGCATAGGGAATTTAAACAAACAGCTAAGCTAAGCTGACGTTAGCATTTCGCCGAGCACTGCTTTCCCTTCCGAGATCACGCTAATGTTGTGGTATAAAGTTAACCCTCTCTTGACTGTAATACAAACGCTCGCCAGCGCATACATTTGTATTTTTGCTCACTGTGAAGTCATTTATTTGAGTATCTTCAAATGCTTCATATCATTAGAATCTCTACAAACCAAGCTAAAAGGTTATCTAAGTAAATAATTCAAAATTATTAATAAAAGTGTTGAAATTGTGTCATAAATGAGAAAAAAAAAACTAATTGCGGATTTTTTTCATCGTATTTTACGAATTTAAAAAAATAAACATTGATACAAAAGATTTCTGACTGTAGAAACATGAACAAAATATTTCTGAAGACTTCATTAGTGATTTGAACAATGTACATGTTTTAGTTTTTGAGATATGATATTTTTTATGAGAGGTGTGCAAAGGCGTTTTGTTAGTTCCAGAGAAATATTTTCTTCTGCTCTACTCTCTCCACTACTCTCTTTGGAGTTGTTGTGTGACAGCAATGAAACTCTAGGGACGTTTGCTCACTCTTGCTAGCTTCCTTAGCATGTTTAGCTTAGACAGAAGCTCAAACATGTCAGAAAGTGCTCTCCATAACTCAATAAACCTCTCCACACGATGTCCGCGATGTCGTTTATTCACTCAACTGAAAGCTGTTGGTCCGATTTTGTCGATTTTCGCTAGTTCGGACTCGACGTATGTTTACCATAACGTTTAGTGTTTTCACAGTAAAGACTAGAGTATCATAGCATATACCATCGGAAAGCTCTCGTTATTTACTTTCAGAAACCGGTCGAATATTTTGAATTGCCCCAACCATTCAGGAGTTACGGTACTTAGAAGCTCATGTTACAAATACGTCACATGCTGGTGAATCTCGTCTGTAATTGGACGGTCGTACTGCGGAAGTCCAGTGGGCTACTGTAATGATTAGTATATGGGTGCAAAGCTCTACTTCTCCGCTTTCTGATAGTTTTTGAATGATCTAGATATCAGAAACGGTTTAAGAGTTAGGGGAATGAGAAGAGCGCATGCACAATCCTGTCAGCCGCGACAGAATAGTCTAATGGCGCTTTTCCACCGCATGGTATCAGCTCGACTCGACTCGCATTTTTGGCTTTTCCACCGCAATTTCATGGTACCTGGTACCACGTAGCGGCTGCTTTTTTGGTATCGCCTCGCTCTAGGGTCCAAGCGAGCTGAGCCGATGCTAAAAGGTGACGTCGGCAGACGGCCGGCCACTGATTGGCCAGAGACTACCGGCTTCATTCTGTTGCTTATTCTCCCCAACTCTCTGGGACTTTTGAGTGTATTTACGCCGCGTGCAGCCTTCTCTAACTCTTTTTCATTTGATTTGCATCACAGATCCGAATTTATTTTCCATAATATTCGCTAAGCTCACCCAGAGTTGGTTGTTGGGGAAGTTACTTGCATACGAGAGGAGACATGTAGGGCAGCTAGCAGCTAGGCTAAATAGTAGCCAGCTGGGACAGACATGATAGCGAGCGATTACATTACAAGCCTCGGACTGAACTGATTACCTCAATAAAATATTCAGGCTGAGACACGGCTTGCATTTGAAAACACGTATCCTGAAACAAGCACTAAACAGTCAACTTTATCATGCCCGTGTTTACGTGCATAGGGATGTACGTGACGCATCCCTACAGCTGACTGTGTGGCAGAGTCACACATCGGGACAACAACCATCCCTTTTAATGGCCCGTAGCAATATTCTTCTACTTCTTTTAGCAAACAGATACAAGGGGGGTATTTCTTAAACATTTTTCATCCGTGTTTTTGGCAGTTGGTTCAGTTAATAGTGCAACAACTGCTCGTAATTTCTGCTTTGCTACTTTGCTCCGGAGTAGGCTTTCAGCCCCTTACGACGACCCCGCCCACGTTCAGCAGGTACTATTTGCGGTGGAAAACGACCTGTGCTGCTACCAAGTCGAGTTGAGTCGAGTCGAGCTACATGTGCGGTGGAAAAGCGCCAAAAGAAGGGTTAAGGGAAACATATGCTGATATTCTTCCTCCCTCTCTGTATTCCTACTGCGCTTGGTGCCGCTTTTAGTTTGCCTCGCTCTGACAATGTCACGTAGCCAACAGCTGGTGTATCACCGATTGCTCTTTGAAAGGACGGTGGCCAACTAGGTCAAAGTTCAAATAATTTGATAATTTACTTTAAATGAGCATTACATTTATATTTTAACAATTGTTGTATATATATATAACGTGTATATCTGAGTAGTAAAATTTGCTGACAACATATATTGCAGTTTAAGCTACTTGTGCAACAAAAAAAACATAAAATATATATATAAAAAAATTAGGGCTGTCAAACGATTAAAATTTTTAATCAGATTAATCACAGGATTCTGTGGATTAATCACGATTAATTTTACCATTCGAAATATGCCTGCAAAATTCAAATTTTCTCTATATATTGTTGTATGAACAGAAAGATAAAGGACAGGAGGTGGATATGTACATTTAAAATTAGTATTGTTATAAATAAAAAATCCAAATGATGGTTTTAATACTGAAAATAAATTTAAATCAAACTAAAATATATACCTACCACACCATAATTCAATTGGTCTGTCTCTTTACTATGTCTTTGGGCAAATATAGGCTATATAATGGCATTTATTTTGTGAACCTATAGATTGTGCATTCTTGAATAGAACTTGATTACATGAGATCCTCTTGAACATTTTCCAAGCGACAGCCATGTTGCTTTCCCCGCTAAGCGACAAGATGCCCATAGCCTACAGCCTGAATGTTACATACACCAACACAGAATGCTTTTGCTCATACTCCACTAATTTATCTTAACCACAGCAGTCTATGCCTCGTTTTTAATAACACAACGGATAGGAAGCTACTTGTGGGTTTTTGCAAACAGTGAAACTAAAAGAAATGTTTTTATTGGTATTTTTGCCTGACTGGTGTATAGCTATTTAGCTTTGGGACAAGCATTCAGCTTTTGCTCATAAAAACATAATTCTATTACCCACACCAGTCTGGAAATGCCTCGTTTTTAACAGGACAAAGGATTGTAACTTAATAGTGTGGAAGTCAATTTTGAAGATATTTTTTTCACTGATTTGTGTGGTATTTTTAGCCGGTAGCTCACGGGCTAGCTTCGAGACAAGCACTGAGATTTTGGTCATAAAAACATAATTCTTTTACCCACACCAGTCTGGAAATGCCTCGTTTTTAACAGGACAAAGGATTGTAACTTAGTAGTGTGATAGTCAATTTTGAAGATATTTTTTTCACTGATTTGTGTGGTATTTTTAGTTTATTTTATCGTCTGAGTCTTATTTTTAGCGTTAGCGCCCATGTAGCTTCTGTTGTAGCACCAAGTTTTGCTCATAACACGCTGTTTATACTCCCCACAGCAGTAACATGACAAAGGATGGGAAGATATTCCTGTAGAAATTAAACTTTGAAGCTACTGTTTTCACTGGTTTTAATCATGTCAGGTCATGTCAAACTGTTCTCTTAGCTTAGCTCCGGCCCGGAGCCTCCGGGTAAACACTGTGTTCGCAGTCACGACTCACGTAGTGTCTCTCTAGTATCGCGAGAGCATGGGAGAGACAGTGGGAGAGCCCCATGGCCATATAAAGAAAGCCCGGCAGAGAGGTGGGAGGGGCCAGCCAGATCGCACAAATATAGGTCATCCTGAGACCAGAGGACAATCAGGGTATAGAGGCTTGCTACAATAAATGATCTGAACGGGTTTTTCAGCAAAAATCTAAAAAAATAAGTATTAGGGACTACTTAGACCATATAAAATTGACAGCAAAGTGCATAATATGTTACCTTTAACAAACAAGTTTTTCGATATTCAAATTATTCGGCCCGGCCCTAATGCATTTGTGTATATTTCTTGCTCAGAATTGCTTAAGCCTTCCTAGCCTTACACATAAAGTCACCACAAACAAAGAAATGTAGAATAATTATGATATCGTATCGGACAGTATCGGTATCGGCCGATATCCAAAACCCAGATATCGGAATCGGATCGGAACTAAAAATAGTGTATCGGTGCATCCCTACAATTTAGGATATATTAAATTGTTGTTGTGAATGTGTTGGGAGCAGGGGTGTAAAGTAGCAAATTACATTTACTCGCGTTCCTGTAATTGAGTAGTTTTTTCGTGTACTTGTAATTTAAGTGATTTTTAAAACTTATACTTTTACTTTTACTTTGAGTATGTTTATTTTGAAGTATTGTACTTCGCTACATTTTATATCACCTGCGTTACTGAGTAAAAAAATAGATAGGGAAAGGAGAGAAAAGAAAAGAAATATCGCGGGGGGCTTTTATTTTTACGGCACAATACCGGAAACTAACACAGAGCAGTGTTTCCCGCAGGATTTTTTTCAGCAGCGGTGCTCTGGTCCCCCCGCCCAATTTTTTTTGTACCCTTTACATTGGAATGCATGAATCTGGTGCATTTTGAGAGGAGAATATGCACTTAAATCCTATTCACACAGTCCTGTGTATTACAGTAGATAGGATTATTGGTGTTGTAACTTTGCCTTTTGTGTCTTCATTTACAGATTTTGACATTTTTGTATAGAAATTAATATTTAAACAAAAAATGCCACAACTCAAAAATTATTTTGCACAATTTATTTACAGATTTTTGCCTAATGCTTAAATACTAAAAGTGGTTGCTATGCCCAAAGCATCACAACCTCTGACTTTTGTAACCATGCCCTAAACAAAAGCACCAACCCTACAAACACTAAGGGCCGGTTTCGCAGACATGGATTAAGCCTAGTTCTGGACTAAATTGTACTTTCAATGGACAATCTCCATTCAAAATTCCATTTAGTCCAGGACTAGGCTTAATCCATGTCTGTGAAACTGGCCCAATAAGTGTTTTGCACTGTGTTTGAAATTCTCCAACACACTTCTTTCAAAACACTACACACTGTTTTTTTACATAAGACACATTGTTCAAAAATTAAATCTCCTGCAATCATGGGCAAAACACCTCTCAGGATCTACCACTGCACCCTCTCTCTTGTTCTCCTTGCTTCTCTGTCACTTCTCTTTCCTCCCTTACTTAGTCTACCTGTATTTTCTGTAATAAACTTGAGCACTTAAACAACAAGTAAGAAATGCTAGAAATCTTATTTGTTTCCTTCAAATTACCTTGTATACATGTATTTGTAATGTTCAAATACTATCACCCAGCATTATGCATTCAAATCCAAAAGAAAATTCTCATTAGCTTGAAAGTTTGCTTCCCTAATTTGCTTCACTAACCTCAGCTCCTCCATTGTCCCCGTCTGCCTTTCTTTTTCACCCAGCTTTTTAGACTCATCTGCAAATGTAATATATATTATTTAACTATGTATATATACATTGTGCACAGTGCATCCCTTAAGAGCTTGTACCAGCCTTTTAACCTCTGAGCCCTAAGCCATTTTTGAGATGTTTTGGTTCGCCTGGATTTATTCTCTTAAGATTGCATTCATCACCCCTATAATGCATAGCTGTCAAGCTATCATTTATTTGGGTCACAACCTGGACTATCAGAATATGTGTGCTGCAGTGATGTCATTTGAATGTAAGAAATTATCAATTAGACAGTAAAAAAAGCAAAAAATATCTCACAATTATTTATTGATATGACACAAAAAGGCACATTGATTAAGCTTGTTAATGCTTAAAACTTAGTCTTGGGAGTCAAAAAGTGATGAGAAAATTCTAAAATAAATATAAGTTATACATAATAGAAACTATTCATGCTCTTTTAAAAAGTCCATAGGCTTTTTCCCTGCATGTATGCTACTGACCACATGCTTACAGGCGATTAGCATAAATCCCCAACTAAAATACGCGATGAAAACGGATTTTATATGGCAATAAAGAACAACATCGGATCTAACAGTTCCCGAAAATACCTAGGCTACAAGCTCCTGACTGGATATAAGCTCCTGTAAAGGCTGAGTGATCCAATAAGAGCGACAAAACACACACACACACACACCCACAAGTCTACTAGAGGAAAAACGGCACGGAGGTTACGGTATATAGCCTAGACAAAATAAAATAAAATTACGATAGGGCTCAGAGTGTTTTTAACACTGGAGGTCATGTAGCGACACATTTTAGCAACTTACTCTCTCTCTCTCTCTCTCTCTCTGTCTCTCTCTCCCTCTCTCTTTCTTTCTTCGCTCTTCCGCTTCACTCGCTGCTGGAATCAATGTAAATTTGCAACCGTGTAGGCTACTACTGCCAACAACTGCCACACTCGCTGTTAGGTTATTCTTCTTCTTTGATGTTGGCTACGTGATGATGTGCCGCGTGTTGCGCAATTTACGTTACGTGCTGCCCATTTTCTAAAAGGAGCTACATACTAAAAAAAAATAGAAAATGCGGAGGAGAAGGATTTGTATAGCGGCGGCGCACGTTCACTCAGCAGCGGGGCGCTGCTGAGTGAACGTGTGGGAAACACTGCAGAGATTGATCGACAGGATCATTGCGACTAAATGATAACAACAAACATTGCTTCTGCAGCTGCAGTCTGTTTAGGTCTGTAGACCGGTTACATTCCCATTCCCCCATTAACAGACAATTTGCTCCATATTTGCTTATCTAAAGTATAATGACACAGTATACATCCATACAATTGGTCTCTCGAGGATAAATAAAAGTTAAATAAATGAAAAAAAAACGTGTGTGGTGACATGATTTGTTTAATTTGTGCACTTTAATTTGTAAAAGTGTTGCATTAATTAAACAAAACTAGTTTGAGATTTAAATCCCCTTGTCTATATAAAGAATGCCCTACACAGAAGAGACACCCGCCCCCTCCCGCTGTTAAAAAGTAACTAGTAACTTGTACTTTAAGTACATTTTAAATCAGCTACTTTTTAACTTTTACTTCAGTAGATTTTTAGACTAGTACTTTTACTTTTACTTAAGTAAAATTTCACCCAAGTAATCATACTTTTACTTGAGTAGAATATTTTGACGAGGCTATTTCCGTTGGCAGCTATTAGGGTTGCTAGGCAGCACAGGAGCGGCGAGTCGTCACGCAAGGTAACGGCTTGTTACGCAAACCGGAAATGCTCGTAAACGGAGACCGTCCCGTTTAACAACGCTCGTTCGGCCCTGGTTCGGCCTTCGAATCGGCCTTCATAAGCTATAGCCTTCATAGACTGCGAGACCGCGTCCTACCAAGGAGGCGGTCTCTGTAATGGGATACAGCTAATAACTTACTTGCCTAAGACTACATTTACCCGCCTTTGGAGAGTGGTAACGCAGAGCTCTCTAAGCAGTTTTGTGCAACACTCCTCTGTGTCTCAAAATGACTATGGCAATCTAGGATGAATGTCCTTAATGCCTGACGGTTTTCTGAAAAAATAGTACGAATTGTCAAGTCTACCAAAACCTTAATATTTAAGCCTGTGTAGCACATAGAAACATGAAATAAAATACATTTAAAGGTTAAGGTTCACAGGTTTTATTTAAACATGCTCCATTAGCGCTTACAAACCAACACATTTTTCTAAAAATTGTCAAAATTAGATGGGGGAGAAAAAAAAAATAAATAATATAAAATATTTAAAAATAACGTGCTAAATGAGGTTATAATCCTGCTTCCTTTTAGCATGGATAGTAGTGACTGAGGATGCAGTGGAGGGATAAAGATAGTCAGATATAGGAAGGAGAAGATAGCTTTATTTTATCATTTAGTTCAGTTATCACTGGCACCATAAATCTGACTTCCCAGTACAACTGGAACGCAGACTGACTCCGGCTGTCGGGAGCCGATCAGCTGGTCCAAACGGCTGTATACCACGGAGATGAAAACTAAATTGAAACTTAACTATCGCCTGGCTGGGCTGAATTTGAGTTGGAGCAGCAAAATATAGCCTAAATTCCTAAATATTATTAATAAATAGATGGTGTTGTGTAATTTTCGTCAGTAGTCTATAGTAGACCTAGATTCTGCACTCTGAACGCCAATAACTTTTCTGTAATACACTATCGTGGACACAGCCGGGGTATTTTTTTTATTATAATTTTTTTTTTTATTAATTTTTTTTTTTGATTGGCGTGATTTTCGGCAAACCACACAACATTTGGGTGGTCTTAAAAAATCAACAAAACCCACCTCATGTGTATTTGAACCAATGACGGTGCATTCTATGCTGCGCACGCCATGAAAATGAGATAAAGTAACAATGCTGCGCGACGCAGCATCAGGCAGGAGGTACAATGTGGCATCGCGCAGCAGCTGTCATCAATGGGTTAAGTACTTTATTCTTGAATAATTTTTGGAAGCACAGAATAACCAAAAACAGAAAGTACAGGTTTCAAAAAATCCAGTCAGCTTTGGGAATTTTAAAAATAATCCCTCATCCCGAAGCTCCTTCTCTCTTCGTTTCTTTTGTCTTTGTTTATTTTTTTTAATGACTCAATATAGGCCCCTGCTCTTCGTGGCCCCGAACAATGTTATTTAAAAAATTACTAAAATGTACTGCCACATGGTAGACACAGGAGACTATCATGGGTTATACCTGATAGGCTAGGCAAAGTAAGGCATTTTGGGGCCAAAAATAGAATTAATTGTAGAATAATTTTTTTCAGCTTAGATAATTTCTATGAGGTGTCCAGAACAACATACTAAAAGTCCTAAGAAATCCAAGTTGAGGAAATATGTTTAATTATCATCAATCCGAGATGTTGCCAATAAGACGAGACAACAATACAACCCAATGGGGCTATTTTTTTCCTTTAGTCCTATCAAAATAAAACTTTACACAATGAAAGTATCCATGAAAATGAACTTTTTTTTGTATCACAGGTTTCTTAGAAAATGAATTTTAATATGCAAATGAGCTATACACTAATCGTACATGCCCAAAATAAAACCAAATAGGCTTAATTTTTTCCTTTACTGCTACCACAATAAAACTTTACATAGTAAAAGTATACTTGAAAAGTTACTTTTTTTGTATTACAAGTATCTTCTTAAATCAATTTGAATATTCACATGAGCTCTACACTTATTGAATCCACACTAATTAAACTAAATCCTTTAACCAATTTAAACAAACTATCTTAAATCTGCCAAACTCTACCTGTAACTGTTTTAATTAGGCTATATTGTACTTTCACCCATTCAATTTTAATTGCTGCCACTCTTCACCACTGTGTAAATGTTTCAATTGTTTTTCTCTTCACCTGTTGTTGTGTATTTGATGTATTTGCATTGAATATTGTTTATGTATTGTTGTTTTTCCTTTGAATTTGTTTGATCTCATTGTAAATGAGGGTCACCCCTCAATTGGTCTCTCGAGGATAAATAAAAAAAAAAGTTAAATGAATATCCAATCATCCTACTGCCAATGGGTGATGGCGATGCTGCTTTTAGACTGGCCTCTAACCTGAAAAACTGCCTGGCTTACCTGCCAGGAGTATAACAGAAGTCAGTATTCACAAGTGAAAAAAGAGAAAGCTGCTTTTTCATTAATTTGTCATTTGTGCTGAAAGGAAATAAATAAATAAAAGACACATGTTATGAAAATATAATCAAATCAAATGTAGGCTATATTTGGGACCAGCATCCCCTCTATAGGCCTACTGTGTGTTTGTTGAAATACTGTAGGTTTTTAAGTCAATCACACTGACCAAATATTCATATCTCTTATTCCTTCCTTCCAATCCTTACTCATTTCAAAATCTAAACAAGTATGTGAGAGGAGCAATTATATGTGCAATTATATGTGAGGAGCTTGAGATGGTAAAGGGCAGGAGCTTGATATGGCAAAGAGGAGGAGCTAATTGATCAAGGGGAGGAGCTTGATATGTAAGGGGAGGAGCTAGTGGTTAAAGGAGAGGAGCTTAATATAGTAAAGGGGAGGGGCCTAAGATGGTAAACGGGAGGGAATTGAGGTGGTAAAGGGGAGGAGCTTAATATGGTAAAGGGGATGGGCTAGTGGGTAAAGAGGAGGAGCTAGACATGGTCAAGGGGAGTATCTTAATATGGTAAAGGGGAGGAGCTAGTGGTTAAAGGGGGGATTGTGGTTAAATGGGGAGTTAATTGGTAACAGGGAGGAGCTTGAGATGGTAAAGGGGAGGGGCCTAAGATGGTAGAGGCTTAAGTTGGCCGAGGGGAGGGGCTACTGGTTAAAGGGGAGGGGCTTGAGATTGTAAAGGGGAGGCGCTTGATATGGTAAAAGGGAGGAGCTTAATATGGTAAAAGGGGGGCGTATTGGTAAAGAGGAGGAGCTAGTAGTTAAATGGGAGGAGCTTGAGATGGCAACGGGGAGGGGCTTAATGTGGTAAAGGGGAGGAGCTAATTGGTTAAAAAACACATTAAAAAAACTCATGTGCATATTCAAATTCATTTCAAAAGAAACTTGTAATACAAAAGTAACTTTTCATGTATATTTTTACTATGTTGTATTGTGGTAGGAGTAAAGGAAAAATATTAAGCCTATTTGGGTGTATTTTGGGCATGTTCGATTAGTGTAAAGCTAATTTGCATATTCAAATACATTTTCAAAGAAACGTTTTACTTTTCATGGATAGGGGAAGGTGGGGTGATTTGTGCATTTTGGAAGTTGCAAAACCCCTTGTTTCTAGAAAACCGTGGAAGAAATTGGAAATGTGACCACATATTTAAGAAGAGCCATCCATTTGACTCATCCTGTAAAGAAGGGAGACACAAGGAATAAGATATAAGCACATTTAAGCTCAAAAAACTGTGTTTTGCCTTTCAAAGTAAAATTTCCATGATCAAGGTTTTTTGATTATTGTGTCTGAACAATTATAGACACGTTTGAAAACATTTGACACATGTTTTAGTGCTTTGGAATGCTACACTTTGAGTCTATATAGTTAGCACAATGTCAACCCTAAATTGCTGCATCATGCCTATTATCCAAAATTCTGGGGATGGGGTGATTTGTGCGCAAGGGCCTGGGTGAGTTATAAGTAAGTAAGTAAGTAAAATGTATTTATAAAAGCACATTTATGACAGTTTGCACTGTCCAAAGTGCTGTACATAGTGCATTCAGTAGGTAAACAATGAAGGTAAAATAACAATAACCAAAATAAAAGACGTAAAGCCCATACATCCACATAAACACAGATAGTAGTGCAGAGGTAAGTAAGTAGTGCAGAGGTTAATGGGGAGGAAACACCAGGGTGTACATATGGGTTTTGAGCCTTGATTTAAAGGCAGAAATGTAGGGGGAATCACATTTGTCAGGTGGCAGTTGGTTCCACAAGCACGGAGCAACTAGTGCAAAGTACATTTCTGAGAGTTGTGCCAGTGGCATGGCTGTATACGCTGGTCACCAAAAGAAAGTGATAGTCTACAGTAGCTCAGGAGAGAGTGACATCTCAATTCCACTTAACGACACCACTGATGAGAGTTCAGATGGCCAGAAAGATGATGATGGTGACTTTGTCATTGTGACACAATGACGCACACAACTTTTTTTCCGAAAGCTATATTTCTTAAACAGTTTATTCCAGATCCAAAGTTTTTATTGCCAGGGATGCACAACATCCTGAAATATATGTACATATTTGAGTTGGAGACATAACTGTCAAGGCCTCACTTTAAAATCACTTTGAGTAAAAAGTTGCACAAATCACCCCACCTTCCCCTACTTTCATTGTGTAAAGTTTCATTTCGATAGGATTAAAGGAAAAAATAGCCCTAATGGGGTGTATTGGTGTCTCGCCTTATTGGCACAAATTATCAGATTGATGAGAATATAACATATTTCCTCAACTAGGATTTCTAAGGACATTTAGTATGTTGTTCTGCACACAGCCGTCGATCACGGAGCACAGAAGTTTGCCCGCCTGTCGCAACGCTCGCGCCTTTTTTTCTCTATGCTCGCCTATAGTTGAAAATGTATTACAGGGCGGTCCATAGACTGTAGGCTATTGCGCAAATGGATTTATTCCCAAATTTTTCAAATGGCCACTTTGCATTTAGTAATTTTTTGCTTTAATGATTGTGTATCGTTGGTACATTATTCCCCATTATTGTTATTAGTATCTATTAGAGGTGTAACGATCCATCGATGTAGATCGATCCATTGATTGATTTGCGAGCGATCAAACTGCACAGATGCAACGTCCAAACATCGATGAAAATCGATGTAGTATATGCTTTTATTTTGACAATGTCCTTGCTCGGGTGTTTGTGACACCATTTCCGCCAGACTGCACCAGGCTTTTTCTCGCTTGTGTATCATGATTATCAAAGTTCATTTCGGAAACTAAAATCCATCGGTAACAGACCTGTCGGTGTTTGCACCATGGGGAGAGGATCATACACTCAACAAAAATATAAACGCAACACTTTTGTTTTTGCTCCCATTTTTCATGAGATGGACTTAAAGATCTAAAATTCATTCCAGATACACAATTGTACCATTTCTCTCAAACATTGTTCACAAATCTGTCTAAATGTGTGATAGTGAGCACTTCTGCTTTGCTGAGATAATCCATCCCACCTCACAGGTGTGCCACATCAAGATGCTGATCTGACATCATGATTAGTGCACAGGTGTGCCTTAAACTGTCCACAATAAAAGGCCACTCTGAAATGTGCATTTTTTTGCTTTATTGGGGGTCTGGGGACTCAGAACCAGTCAGTATCTGGTGTGACCACCATTTGCCTCATGCAGTGCAACACATCTTCTTCGCATAGAGTTTATCAGATTGTCAATTGTGGCCTGTGGAATGTTGGTCCACTTCTCTTCAATGGCTGTGCGAAGTTGCTGGATATTAGTGGGAAGTGGTGCACGCTGTCGTATACGCCGGTCAAGCACATCCCAAACATGCTCAATGGGTGACATGTCCGGTGAGTATGCTGGCCATGCAAGAACTGGGACATTTTCAGCTTCCAAGAATTGTGTACAGATCCTTGCAACATGGGGCCGTGCATTATCTTGCTGAAACGTGAGGTGATGTTCATGGATGTATGGCACAACAATGGGCCTCAGGATCTCATCACGGTATCTCTGTGCATTCAAAATGCCATCAATAAAATGCACCTGTGTTCTTCGTCCATAACAGATGCCTGCCCATACCATAACCCCACCACCACCATGGGCCACTCGATCCACAACATTGACATCAGCAAAGCGCTCACCCACACGACGCCACACACACTGTCTGCCATCTGCCCTGAACAATGTAAACCGAGATTCATCCGTGAAGAGAACACCTCTCCAACGTGCCAGACGCCATCGAATGTGAGCATTTGCCCACTCAAGTCTGTTACGGCGACGAGCTGGAGTCAGGTCAAGACCCCGATGAGGACGACGAGCATGCAGTTGAGCTTCCCTGAGACGGTTTCTGACAGTTTGTGCAGAAATTGTTTGGTTATGCCAACCAATTGTTTCAGCAGCTGTCTCAGTGGCTGGTCTCAGACGATCTTGGAGGTGAACCTGCTGGATGTGGAGGTCCTGGGCTGGTGTGGTTACACGTGGTCTGCGGTTGTGAGGACGGTTGGATGAACTGCCATATTCTCTGAAACGCCTTTGGAGACGGCTTATGGTGGAGAAATGAACATTCAATGCACGAGCATCAGATCTGGTTGACATTCCTGCTGTCAGCATGCCAATTGCACGCTCCCTCAATGCTTGTGGCATCTGTGGCATTTTGCTGTGAGACAAAACTGCACATTTCAGGGTGGCCTTTTATTGTGGACAGTCTAAGGCACACCTGTGCACTAATCATGATGTCAGATCAGCATCTTGATGTGGCACACCTGTGAGGTGGGATGGATTATCTCAGCAAAGCAGAAGTGCTCACTATCACACATTTAGACAGATTTGTGAACAATGTTTGAGAGAAATGGTAATATTGTGTATCTGGAATGAATTTTAGATCTTTAAGTCCATCTCATGAAAAATGGGAGCAAAAACAAAAGTGTTGCATTTATATTTTTGTCGAGTGTATATCCCCCCCCCCCCCCCGCTGACAGAGCAGTCGAACCGACGTTACCCGGGCAGCGCTCGACAGGCTCGCAGGGGTTAGCAGCCGAGCTAGCGGGGCATTTGGGCTGTTATCCCCGCGAGCTGTCCAGCACAGCGCTGCCCGGCTGGCAGTGTAAAGTACCAATAATGCGCGGCTTGGCTGCTCTCTCAGCGGTGAGAAGTTCCTGCGCTCCCAGGGGCGGTCACCTTCTCCACGGGGTGAATTTACGAGCTACCGCAGCCTCAGCTGAAGTAGCTAGCTCCATTAGGCTAATGAGCTAAGCTAGTGAGGAATCCACCAATTTAGTCAATTCTGTGCCCTGAAACCCCACACGGCCCAAAACTACTCAAATGTCACTCCAAGCATTGTTTACTGCCGCTACACCTTAAGATATGAATAGTAAGAGATTGAAAGATATTAATCTTAGGAAAGATATTAATCTTTCAATCAAAAGTACGGGTCCCCAGTGTCAACTGGGGACCCGTAATTATTACTCTCCACCATACTTTATCTTCTTCTGACTTCTTTTTATTCTGCCTCAAATTTGTAGCCGCTTCTCCTCCCACACCGTTGCACGTAGGAACGCAAAAATTTCACACAACGTGCGTCCCCACCCCGCGGAGTGTGCTATTATACAGTTTTTTGAATTTCCGCTAGGGGGCGCTGTTATGAAGTCCCGACCGAAAGAACTTTGAGAGGCCACGCCCCGCTCACCGTAACTCCGATTGACTTGAAATTTCTCACACAGGTGTATGTTAGGGTGCTCTACAAAAAAGCCTCTTGGACCATAAAAGTCAACCTGGAAATATTTTCGGCTAATTAGCATAAACTGAAAAACAGCGTGTTACCCACAACTTTCTAAATTTTGACTGTATCAACACCAAATTTCTCGTGAAGCCCCGGGGGACTACAATAAACATACCCGTAAAAGATTAGTAGGACAACTTGAAAAACATGGCCGCCATTGACCAAAACGTTTACGCAGGGGCGGGGCATAATAACACGTTGGCCATAACTCCTTAACCGTAGGTCCTATCATCATGAAACTTGCTGGGTGTGTGCAGAAGTCATGTGGTTGCGTGTCCATCGAAGCTTATCGAGATCAACCCATAGGGGGCGCCACACATGGGCGGGGCTTAATAACACGTTGGCCCTAACTCCTTAACCGTAGGTCCTATCATCATGAAACTTGCTGGGTGTGTGCAGAAGTCATGTGGTTGCGTGTCCATCGATGCATATCGAGATCAACCCAAAGGGGGCGCCACAAATGGGCGGGGCTTAATAACACGTTGGCCCTAACTCCTTAACCGTAGGTCCTATCATCATGAAACTTGCTGGGTGTGTGCAGAATTCATGTGGTTGCGTGTCCATCGAAGCATATCGAGATTAACCCAAAGGGGGCGCCACAAATGGGCGGGGCTTAATAACACGTTGGCCCTAACTCCTTAACCGTAGGTCCTATCATCATGAAACTTTCTGGGTGTGTGCAGAAGTCATGTGGTTGCATGTCCATCAAAGCATATCGAGATTAACCCAAAGGGGGCGCCACAAATGGGCGGGGCTTAATAACACGTTGGCCATAACTCCTTAACCACAGGTCCTATCATCATCAAACTTGCTGGGTATGTGCAGAAGTCATGTTGTAGCATGTGCCGTGATTTTTTTTCTTCGCCGATTTGCACGGGCGACCCGTACTTTCAAAATCTCCGCGGGATTTTCTAGTTTTTTTTGCTGCTGTATCTTATAAGGAAGTCGCCTTGACATTAAATAAAATGTCATCAAAAAGAGGGAAATGGCTGAGGTAGCAGCTTAAGTTTGTTGTTTATCCTGTTAATTTCAAGATCTTTAGTGTTCAGAATGCATAAAAATGGATGAAAATTATACAAACGATTAAGAAGGCTATTATATTATCAACGTGTATTTTTAGATAACGAGATAGGCCACCTTGTGTTAAATGGGCATATAATATCGTCTCATATCGATCGCAGGCCCCTGAATCGAATCGAAATCGTATCGCAGCAGATTTTAGATACCGGAAAATATCATATCGTTGTATAATGAATCGATGTAATATCGTATCTTGATGAAAGCAGAGATTTACACCCCTAGTATCTATCTGCATGCCAAAAACCATTCTGATGCTAATTCTGAGATAGTACACTGACTGGTATGCCTGCAGCGCAATATCAGGAAGAGGCAGTGGTGTAGTCTAGTTTTTTGTAGTGGGTATACTGTGATTATTCTTTCCTAGCTTCTTCTTGAATATGTAGCATAGCATTTATACATTAAACATATGGCTTACACCGTGGTTAGTTTACAATTTTGTTGTTTCTGCATTAGGTGCAGCAAAGGCAAAAAACGTTTTACACCTTAGCCTGCCTTTAGAAACACAGAGTTAGGATTTCTATTCCGACTTCACTACATATTGTAGTCTATGGATCTACTGTACCTGGCAACGGTAACTTGCAAGAGCCTAACTTTTAGTTATTTGGATGAGAAAGGTTGTAGATGTCCATACTTTCTCAAGCAGATGCACTGGAACACAGACATGTCGGAACTCGGAAATTTCCGAGTTCCGAGTATAAAGGAACACAGCATTCAACTGAAACTAGAGCGCAACTTCGACGTCATCGTTCTCAGCCACTCGCTCTGTTCGCTGATTGGATGGCCGGAAATTTTCCTGAGCTTGAGCTGAGAAATTCACCGCAGCCCCAGACTGACTACTGAAGGGAAAATGAAATTTGAGCGGAAGTAGGTAGGCGGGCGGAGCCAGGCTATCACAGTAGGCCTATTGTACACAATAATCGCACAACAGTCCCCCATCCAAACAGGAACTTTAAAAAGTTGAATTTGCACTTTGATGTGCATACACATGTTAAGTGTATGGTCCATTATTTCTATTTAGCGTGTCTGCATAGTATTGCACCAAAACATTAGAAGTTTTCTTTAATTGTGCTTTGTACTGTCTGCATGTTTGCACAAAATGTGTACCTGCACATAGCAAACAAAGATGCACAACTGTAAGGTCAGTGTCTGTTGTATTTTTGTATTCAAATAAGCAGTTGTTTATTTCTTAACTGCACATTGGCATCTTTGAGCTAAATACCGCCAAAAATATGCACCGCGCCTCCCATGACCCTGGACAGTTACCATCTTGACTAAGACATTTTCTGGGGGAAAACACTGGGGCCCTTTGTGCTAGTAATTAGTAATTGCAAAATGACAATTGCCTTGTGTTATGTTAACCTCTGGGGCCTCACCTGTGACTCCAGAGTGTCTCATGCCCAGGATAGGACTGGATCAGGTCTGAGCACAGCTCCATCTCCTGGTGGAGGAGTTGCAAGACTGTAATGAAGCTGAGCTGCCTCTCCTCCTCAGCCTCTGCCTCTGCTCCAGACAGCTCTCCGTTAGCCTGGGCTTGGCTGTGATGCTGGGGACTGCTGCTTTGGACTGCGCTTGATTGGTGCTGAGGTGAACTAGTGGTACTGAAAGCTGGAGTCAGGGAGAGCTCAGTGATCAGCTCCTTCAGCAGGAACTGGCGGTAGTGGAATCCACTGTGGTCAGACACATGCATGGAGACCCATAGGCACATAGAGGACAGCTCATCATGGAAAAACTGGGAGGAAAAATTGCAGTGAGCATATGGCAGGTTGTGTTTGAGGTTTCTTCCCAATAAATCAAGTTTTCCATGCCACTGTTGGCAAGTGCTTGCAGCTCGGTTGTTGCTGATAGTAGATGAGATAAGGACCATAATTGATTACAACACCAAGATAAATTAGTCCTTCAGAAAATGTTAATCATTACCATTACCACTGAACATTTTAAGCATAGAAAAAGCTTTTCCAATGGATTGAATATTTTTTTTTGGTATGAAAATACATGGTTAAAATTGGTATGGAGTATGACAAAATACTCCTTGAATCTTTAAAAATGAAATATTTAAATCTATTCCTCATCCCACCTTGACGTTGCTCATGGCCATGTGCTGCAGCACCCAGATGCGGTGGGACCAGGCATTGTAGTTGCTGGGATAGCGGCAGGCAGCTTCAGAGCACACCTTCATCTCTTGGTGGAGTATCCTGGCCAGTTGGTCACTTAGCTGTTGGCTTCTCTCGGTATCACACTGATCTCCTTCCCCCTGCTGCTGCTGCTGCTGCTTCCTGCCCCGCCCCACAGCAGAGATCTGACATAAGAACTGCCGCAGCACCCAGCGTCTGCAGGGAGATAAGTGCTGCTTAAGATGTGTTTCAATGTTGACCAATAAGACCACACGGCTAGGCTACAAACAACGGCTGAGTCCGATGATTCCCTAATATTAGAAGTTTCCTCTGTAAAATAGAGTTGGACAAGTTGTTGGAAGATAAATAGACAAATAATGAATGGATAAAATAATATTCAGCTTGGTATCTTAAAATGAAAAAGACTACATCATATATTACCAGGTGAGACTTCCAATGAAGCTGGAGCAGAGCAAGGCTTTCACCTAAATCTAATGTGGTTCTATCAAATCCACTTTTTCCTTAGTCTATAATATTTATCCATCAATAAATATTCAACATGTTAAACGCTAAACAACCTGGCCTACAATTCCCCAAGTCAGTCTGAATGTGAGTCACAAGTCTTTATAAGTTATATTAACTTGCAAGTCCTGCTATTCCAGGGCCCATCAGGAATTCAGGAACATTTACAGTTTTAACCTGAGGTCCCACAGTCTAAATACATATCATAAGCCAGAGTTGGAAGCAAAGTATTCCATGCTCTGACCATAATAATTCATAATACTAATAATTCAGATGGCAAAGGGACTATTGAGGTAGAGTGTGCAGGGTTGAATGTAAATTGCAAATTGGTCAACACAACTTGGTGCCGCTACAACTCTGATTTGGTTTCATTTGCAAAATAAAGTGCTTAGGTTGAGCAACTGATTTAATCCTGATTGTTACGGCTGCTGTTTTGGTAACATTTTAATGCAGAGATTAATAGCCGTAAACCAAAGAGCAGGTCTTTGATGAAGACAGGTATTTTAGAGTTTTCAGTCTCATTTTCCACTTCTGCATTAGTCTTTTACATTTATTTGAACATCACAGTTCATGCAAACATGAACAAAGGGGAGTATTTTTGTTGTTGTGGCTCCATTGTTTGTGGAACCATCTCCATCAGAACTATCATGTCACTGTAACTTGATGAAGTAATAATGAAAGCTTTTAAGGAAGATGGGCCACAAGCGCTTTTCCACCGCATGGTATCAGCTCGACTCGACTCTCATTTTTGGCGTTTCCACCGCAATTTCATGGTACCTGGTATCTGGTAGCGGCTGCTTTTTTGGTATCGCCTCGCTCTAGGTTCCAAGCGAGCTGAGCCGATGCTAAAAGGTGACGTCGACAGACGGCCGGCCACTGATTGGCCAGAGACTATTGTCTGGCCAATCAGTGGTCTGCCGGCGCTTCTGATTGGCCAGAGACTACCGGCTTCATTCTGTTGTTTATTCTCCCCAACTCTCCGGGACTTTTGAGTGTATTTACGCCGCGTTCAGCCTACTCTGGCTTTCTTTCATTTGATTTGCATCACAGATCCGAATTTTTCTCCATATATTCGCTAAGCTCACCCAGTGTTGGTTGTTGGGGAAGTTACTTTTAACATACGAGAGGAGACATGTAGGGCAGCTAGCAGCTAGGCTAAATAGTAGCCAGCTGGGACAGACATGATAGCGAGCGATTACATTACAAGCCTCGGACTAAACTGATTACCTCAATAAAATATTCAGGCTGAGACACGGCTTGCATTTGAAAACACGTATCCTGAAACAAGCACTAAACAGTCAACTTTATCATGCCCGTGTTTACGTGCATAGGGATGTACGTGACGCATCCCTACAGCTGACTGTGTGGCAGAGTCACACATCGGGACAACAACCATCCCTTGTAATGGCCCGTAGCAATATTCTTCTACTTCTTTTAGCAAACAGATACAAGGGTGGTATTTCTTAAACATTTTTCATCCGTGTTTTTGGCGGTTGGTTCAGTTAATAGTGCAACAACTGCTCGTAATTTCTGCTTTGCTACTTTGCTCCGGAGTAGGCTTTCAGCCCCTTACGACAACCCCGCCCACGTTCAGGAGGTACTATTTGTGGTGGAAAACGACCCGTGCTGCTACCAAACCAAGTTGAGTCGAGTCGAGTCGAGCTACATGTGCGGTGGAAAAGCGGCATAAGAAGTCCAACCGGTGTATCCATGTCTCCGGACTCTTGGGGAATTTGGTGAGGGCCAGCTTCCCCAGGTAGAGGTCCTTCTCTGGATTAAGAACTCCACATTGCAGTAGCTCCTTCCTGCAACATTAATCAGCTTTGTATTACAATTGATTTTAACAGCAGACACTGGGTAGATATAAAATGCTTTAGCCCCACTGTGTTGTGCTGAGCTGTGATAATATGCATTTCCATAGAAGCTTCAATGCAGCCTCACTACAGTATTGTTAGCTTAAAGTATTGTGTCCTGTTTTGTGAAGAGATGATGGACCATTTCATG
Organism: Hyperoplus lanceolatus; assembly: GCA_026929865.2. NCBI lineage: Eukaryota > Metazoa > Chordata > Actinopteri > Uranoscopiformes > Ammodytidae > Hyperoplus > Hyperoplus lanceolatus. The sequence goes on from CM049397.1 coordinate 284,679, forward strand.
GGCTTAAGACCACTCACATGTCTGCAGTTATGTTGTAGGTTGATGCTTTGACTGGGTTTTGGGTTGAACGATTTGGGAAAAATATTCAATTGAGCTTTTTCTTACGATATTGCGATTTGAATTGATGTGATACAGTTTTCTAAAGTGAAGCTTAAGAGCAATGGCCCTCCATGGCCCTCATATTACTAACTGAGCGTAAGTGCAGAATTGTGCTTCTTGAACTAACTCATTCCATGCAAACACAAGAATAATAATGGTTTGACTCTTAAAAAATGTAACCACACACCTTTTAATTAAATACAAAGCATTTTAAAGGGATAGTTCAGTATTTTTATGTGGGGTTGTATGAGGTACTTAGGCATAGTTGGTCTATTAACTTATGGAGGTGGCCGTCAGAGCAGTCATATTGAAAAGTTTTGGGAATACGTCGCTGTAGTAAAATCAGCATTGTACTGTTGCAGAGGGGGCCTCCTGGAGCTGTTTCGCCACGTAAATAAATGCTTACCTAAAAACTAAATAGTTTTTCATCTCCATGTCGGACAGCTGTTCGCTCAGCTGATGGGCTCGAGCCTAAAGGAGCAGACAGCATGACTCAGTCTAAAGTCAGCGATGATCACTCTCACAAATCAAAAAGCTAAATTAAAAAAATAAAGCTATCTCTTCCTCCCTCTATATCGGTCTGCATATATTTCTGTCTCCACTGCACACTTATAGAGCCCTATGATTTCCGCAATAACGAAAACGTGGACGGAATCACGGAATCGGGCAATAAAAACGGAATCTGCTTGTTAACACAGAATGTCACGGAATTCGCCATTATTTTGGTGAAATTCAATTTCCAAGGCAAAGGGAAACAACATGGTTGAAATTAAAGCAGAACTAGGGAGGAATTATGGTTTGGCGACATCTAAAGACCAAACTACTGCCGTGAAAAGTAGAGCCTGGCTGCAGTAACGGTAATGTAACACACGGCGCCAAACCCCTTTCACAAATCTGTCTATTCAAGGTTTACTTATTAATTTATCCATATATGTAACTCTGGCTTGTACATAAATGAACTTATTGTTAATAATATGGTCTGTTTATACATTCGGCATATGATTAAAGCATCTAAAGGCACGTAATCATGTTAAACGTTTACTGTTATAAGTTATTAATGCCACTCGCTCCCGCAGAACACAGCACAGCGAGGTCTTATATTCAGCCATTGCTAAAGGGAGTGTTGTATTACGGAACGGCCGCTTCGGTACAAAATTCCAGTCTCAACGTTTCCTACACGCAATTATAACTCTAGCGACTACAGCCCGTTGTTTTCATGTAGTGTAACCTGTGTTTATGTGTTACATTATTCAGCTGTTGCCGTGATGTCGGCTAACGCTGATGCTAATGATAACTAGCTCTCCGACGGACAATAGACTGTAGGTTGGTGTTGCAGCCCGCTGTTGGGTGAAGGGCTGTCCCACAGGTAAAAGCCATGGACTTATAAAGCCTGTCCAATATTCACTCTAGTCCAGCTTCTTGAAAAGTTTATAAGGACTTTATTATTTATGTAAAAAAAAATATTTAATGCTTCACTTGAAGCACACAATTAATGGCTTTATTTTCTTATATAGCCTAGCTACCCAACAAATCTGTTTTTTATTTTTTTTTTAAGCACTAAAAACAGTGCAATGTTGTGATGTATTTTAAATTTAGCCTTATATCTGATTAAATTGTTAGAATATTATTTGTTCGCAATAATTAGACACTCGTTCTGATGACGAAATTAGTGTTAATTGTAAAAAAACGGAAGTCATGAGATTAAAACGGAAAAAACGGAATTTGTGAAAAAAAAAAACGGAATTCACAGGGCCCTACACTTAGTCACTACCACTAGTTTAAAGGAAGCAAAATGAGGATTATAACCTAATTTTGCACCTTATTATTTTTAAATATTTGAAGATTGCGGGCAAGTAAAATACCACCAGCCACTACATTCTCAATGAAGACATGAATAATTACCTTTTCTTTTTTTTAATGGCATGTTTATGCATTATTGACAGTGCAGAGAGACAGAGGTGAAATGGGGCAGAGAGGGGAGTGACATGCAGAGAACGACCGCGGGTGGGAATCGAACCCGGGTCTGCTGATGGGCCCGACCCGGGAGGGGGACGCCTTACCAACTGAGCTAAAGGCGCCCCCACCTCTTTTTTTTTACAGTTTAAATCAAATCAAATTTTAGCAATACAGAATGCATGATATTACTGCATTGTATTGTAATATATTTTTGTCACCAGGAACCTAAGTGTTGTCAATTAGCCTACTTCACATACATTTGGTGCATACAAATTCACCAGAATGCAGGAAATGAATGTTCAAAAATGTATGGGGGGGGGGGCAACCCCAGACCCCCAAATTAAAATGTGACCCAAACCAAGGTTTAATCACAACCTACACCCTTGAAATTCAAGAATTGTTTTGTTTTATTTGTATATATAGGCCTTTATATAAGGATACTTTGTAATTTTAATCACATTATTAGGGGGCCAAGCCCGAGCGGGAGCTGGGACCGCGTTTTGCAGAGCAACGCGGTTCCCAAGCCCTGCTGGGCAGGGAACCCTATTGTTTTTGTAAGGATTATTAGGGGGCCAAGCCCGAGCAGGAGCTGGGACCGCGTTTTGCACAGCAACGCGGTTCCCAAGCACTGCGGGGCAGGGAACCCTATTGTTTTTGTGGCGATTATTATTAGGGGGCCAAGCCCGAGCAGGAGCTGGGACCGCGTTTTGCACAGCAACGCAGTTCCCAAGCCCTGCGGGGCAGGGAACCCTATTGTTTTAGTGGCGATTATTATTATTAGGGGGCCAAGCCCGAGCAGGAACTGGGACCGCGTTTTGCAAAGCAACGCGGTTCCCAAGCCCTGCGGGGCAGGGAACCCTATTGTTTTAGTAAGGATTATTAGGGGGCCAAGCCCGAGCAGGAGCTGGGACCGCGTTTTGCACAGCAACGCGGTTCCCAAGCCCTGCTGGGCAGGGAACCCTATTAACGCGGTTCCCAAGCCCTGCGGGCATGGAACCCTATTGTTTTTGTAAGGATTATTATTATTAGGGGGCCAAGCCCGAGCAGGAGCTGGGACCGCGTTTTGCAGAGTAACGCGGTTCCTAAGCCCTGCTGGGCAGGGAACCCTATTGTTTTAGTAAGGATTATCAGGGGGCCAAGCCCGAGCAGGAGCTGGGACCGCGTTATGCAGAGCAACGCGGTTCCCAAGCCCTGCTGGGCAGGGAACCCTATTAACGCGGTTCCCAAGCCCTGCGGGCATGGAACCCTATTGTTTTTGTAAGGATTATTATTATTATTAGGGGGCCAAGCCCGAGCAGGAGCTGGGACCGCATTTTGCACAGCAACGCGGTTCCCAAGCCCTGCGGGGGAGGGAACCCTATTGTTTTTGTAAGGATTATTATTATTATTATTAGGGGGCCAAGCCCGAGCAGGAGCTGGGACCGCGTTTTGCAGAGTAACGCGGTTCCCAAGCCCTGCTGGGCAGGGAACCTTATTGTTTTAGTAAGGATTATTAGGGGGCCAAGCCCGAGCAGGAGCTGGGACTACGTTATGCAGAGCAACGCGGTTCCCAAGCCCTGCTGGGCAGGGAACCCTATTGTTTTAGTAAGGATTATTAGGGGGCCAAGCCCGAGCAGGAGCTGGGACCGCGTTATGCAGAGCAACGCGGTTCCCAAGCCCTGCTGGGCAGGGAACCCTATTGTTTTTGTAAGGATTATTATTAGGGGGCCAAGCCCGAGCAGGAGCTGGGACCGCGTTCAGACATGCCGGCCACTAGGTGGCGCTACACCAAAGAAAACGCATTTGGGGCCATAACTCCCACACCGAAACTCCCACAGTCAAAAACTTTATATCCACAGATGCACTGGAGTCAGCTGCATCTTTTGCGCCGGAAGGCTTGGCCCCCTAATAACTGCTTGCAGTTCTAGTTTTAAATTAAAGTCTTAGGTCCTGCTTATCAATTGCTCATAATAACCAGTAGGCCTACTTCTGTGTTGGACATTACTGAACCTCTTCCCATTTACAGCAAAAAAAAAATCCTGGGGTAAACACTGTGTGCATTAACACACCTGATTAAAAAAAACTGAAACAATCAGTTCAGTTCCAGTAAAAACAGATTTCTTAGGCCTTGTTTCCACCTGGCATTATGATGTGATTTTATTAATCCGATCAAGGTGGCCAGCTCTTGGCCCGTGTGTTCACACTTGTCTGTCCACATGTGACTTCTTTGTCTACTTGTGATCAGATTGCATTTACCCGATCTGTATGTAAATCAACACGTACCAAGATGGCGGCGCGCACAGTCGCAGCGGCCCGGAGCTCTACCTCTAGTTGCCGGTTTTTAGTGTTATTCGTGTTTTTTGTAATGTTTACTTTTTGCACTGTGAGCCTTTCCCTCTAACTGGGAACGAACATCACCTACAGCCGGATGCACATCTTGAATATTCGGGATATAAACTACATTCCACCCCTTGCCACTGCTATACCGGAGGAGCTGCTCCGTACATCGGTGCCTGCCTGGTTAACAAGCCGAAGCAGCAAGCAGCGCAGACGGCGACGGGAGAGGAAGACAAAGCGGGGCAAGCAGGGCGGGATCCAAGCTAGGCTAAGGAGTTCACCGGATTGACCAGCATTGCCCAGCCTGTTCGTAGCGAACGCCCAGTCCATTGTCAACAAGATCGACGAACTCGGACTGAGGCTTCACTCAAACAGGATGAATAGCTGTGCTTTCTTCTTCACCGAAACCTGGCTGAATCCGAACATCCCTGATGCTGCTATTGAGCTAGCAGGCAGGACTGTTTACCGAGCGGACCGAACAACTGACTCCGGTAAGGATAAAGGCGGCGGTGTCTGCATCAATACTAACACTCCCCAACCATAAGCCATAGATGAATGGTGCTATAACTGGTCTGCTGAAGGCTCGTTATGCAGCTTTCCACTCAGGAGATGCAGAGGCCTACAGAACAGCAAGGTCCACTCTGAGGAAGGGCATCACAGAAGCAAAGCACAGCTACACGAAGCGTATTGAGGAGCATTTTAACAGCTCGGACTCTCGACGCGTGTGGCAGGGCATCAGAACCGTGACCGGCTACAACAGCAGCAGCTCCACCCATGCTCAAAGTCCATCCCTCCCTGACGACCTGAACTGCTTTTTTGCCAGGTTTGACTGCACTGACAACAGCGACAACACACGGGCACAGCAGGGACCCTCACCACCGGTTCTGACTCTGAGCCCCCACGATGTCAGACGTACCCTGCAGCACATCAACCCCAACAAAGCTACTGGACCTGACGGAGTACCAGGGCGGGTTCTGAAGCACTGTGCAGCGGAGCTGACTGCGGTGCTCACGGACCTGTTTAACACCTCCCTGCTGCAGGCCTCCGTCCCCACATGTCTCAAGACAGCCACAATCATCCCTGTCCCAAAACAATCAGCCATCAGGTCCCTCAACGACTATCGGCCAGTGGCGCTGACACCAGTGGTGATGAAGTGCTGCAAACGTCTGGTACTGGGGCACTTGAAGAACAGCATCCCCCCCTCCTTAGACAACCACCAATTTGCCTACAGGGCAAACAGGTCGACGGAGGACGCAGTGTCACTAGCCCTCCACTCCACCCTGACACACCTTGACCAGCGTGACAGTTATGTGCGGATGCTATTCATAGACTATAGCTCCGCCTTCAGTACCACCCCCCCCCATAAACTTGCCACCAAGCTGGACCACCTGGGTCTCAACACACACCTGAGTAGCTGGGTCCTGGACTTCCTCACCGGCCGACCACAGACTGTGCGAATGGGGAGACAGACATCAGGTACCTCGGGGTCAACATCAGCCACGACCTGACTTGGACCGTCAACACCACCGCGATAGCCAAGAAAGGACTTCAAAGGCTTCACTTCCTGAGCTGCTTGAAGAGGGCACGTCTCCTACAAAAGCTGCTGGTGAGCTTCTACAGGTCAGCCATCGAGTCGGTTCTCACATACTGCATCACTGCATGGTACTGTGGCTGCACCACAGACAACAGGAAAGCTCTCCAGCGCATCATTAAGACTGCTGAGAGGATCACCGGCACCCAGCTCCCCAGACTGGAGGACATCTACCTGACCCGCTGTACTCGGAGGGTCAAGGACATCCTCAGAGACAGCACTAACCCTGGACACTGCATCTTCACCCTCCTGCCCTCAGGAAGACGATACAGGACACTGCCTGCCCGCACCACAAGACTGCAAAACAGTTTCTACCATAGAGCTGTGACATTACTAAACTCCACTCCCCTGTAGGGCTGGCCCGAATTATTCAAATATTAGAATACTCGTTCGGAAAATTAGTATTATGAATATTTGAAAATTAGCTAACTGTTACTTCCTTGTACGTAAATATTCATAAATCCAAAAGTATAAGTCGGATCAAGTCCAAATTTTAGACATATGTTGGGGCTACCCTTAATTGCGTTCAATAAAAAAATTCGGAAAATTTCTCCATAAGGGGGCGCCATAAACGAGGACATTTTATATCTCCTAATTGGCCAAAGGAATTTTCTTAAAACTCAAGGGAAACCATTAAGGGGCATACCCGAGTCTATATAAAAAATATAGCCAGGAAATAGTATTGTTTAAGGGACTTTTTAATAAAATTAGATTTTTTTTTCCCGTCAAAGAGATTCGGCGCAATTGCTAATCTCAGTTAGCATATCCATTGACATTACATTGTGCAATTAGCTCGGGCCGCCATTTGAATCTGCTTTTGCTCATAACTCGCCAACCAAACATCGCACATTAAAAAACTTGACATCCACTTGTTCTGTGAATTGAGCTGCATCGTTCCACCGTGGCAGTTTCGCGAAATTCTTCCATAAGGGGGCGCCAAAAACACAAAAAGTATACATCTCCTCATCCACTATAGCCTATTTCTATGCTATTTCTTTGCCTTTTGGTCTATAACTCCCAAACCGAACATCTTACATTCAAAAACTTTACATCCCCGGATTCGGTGATGTGAGCGGCCGGTGGCACGGTCTGCGACGCCCGGATCCCGAGTTGCGTCAGAAGGCTTGGCCCCCGGATAACTGCTTGCAGTTCTAGTTTTTTTTGTTTTTTCAAAAAAACATTTTTGCAAGAAGCTAGTACTGCAATATAATGTCATCAAATAATTTTATGTTTGCATATAAAAGTTAGTAATATTGTAGTAGTAGTAGTAGTAGTATTGCTCATTTAGGAGGATATTACATCACTAAGTGTCATAGCGCATCCATTACTTCACCTCCGAGCGCGTAAATCTTAAACAAAATATGCAGATACTGTCAAAATTGGTTCCAGGTACTCCCTGGTATAGGGATTATTAAGGTTTTTTTTTTATTTTTTTTTTTTTTTTATGTTGTTTTTGATGGTGTGTTTTTCTGGAATTAATATTTGAATATTTGCTCGGAAAAACCAACAAATATTTGAAGCCTGAAAAATGGCATTCGGGCCAGCCCTACTCCCCTGCCACACTGACACTCCCCATCCCATCTCATACACACATGATTGCACTATTGCACTTAAGGACTTGGACTTTTTAAAACATTTTACTTAGATATACATTTTATTTATACATATTGCTGATACCATTGATTATGTTGCATTATGTTGTGTTTTGTTTTAAATATTTCTCATATTGATATGGATGTCAATATGTTGAGCTGTGCAACTGGAGGACTGCTCCAAACAAAATTTCGTTGTCTTGTACAATGACAATAAAGTTCTATTCTATTCTATTCTACATCATTTCCGTTTGCATTGGTGTTTTTAACCGGTGGGGTTCAAACAAGTAAACATACAGGGCTGTACAGTGCCACAGTTTTAATCGCATTTGCTATTAAAATGCATTACCTGCGAAGATAATTACAAATCTAGGTTGATAGGCTACTGACTCATTTAGACAAGGAGGAGCGATGCACAACACTGCTTAGAGGGCTCTACATTAACAGTTGCGGGTAAATATCATAGATAGTAAATAAAAGTAAAAACTCTTAGGCGAGTAAGTTATTACGCCACTTTGGCTGGTGAAAGATGTGTGCTCGCCGTGCGGCTATTCTAACGTCTGCCTCCGATACACTCTTGTCACCACCACCAGTACAAGGCTTTCTATATTAATGCTGTTAAGTTACTGCATGTGCGAACAGAATATTTCCTGTGCGCCTTCACATTAAAAGTCTGTTACAAGCCAAACGCGAGTTGACTTTCATTTTTAAGCAGGTAAGAACAGGAAGTCGCTGCCTTGCAGCGCACCAGTCAATAGCAGCGATTTCCGTGTTTTCAGATTTATGCAGTGAAAGGAAAAACAGGACAGAAAGCTTGTCATTTGCAATACTGGCGGCTGCAACTGACATTCATGAGGCTTCTATAAAAGCTGCATGAACGTCAGTGATGCATTTTCAACGTATTTCCGCTCAGGCAGGGGGCGGCAGTTGAGTAGGAGGTCCCCAATGTGGACAAGAGTTACATTGCTGTTTCCACTACTATTTGAATGCGGACATATGCAATGTAAACCACCTCCGAATGTGGTTTTTGTGATCCGATCTCAATGAGTCTTCAATGCATCCTGAGAGTGTTTACACCTGTAGTTAGAGCTGTCCAGATGTGATCAGATCACAGAAATCAGATGTTAAAGACAAGTGGAAACAGGGTCTTAGAGGAGCTATGGCTCAAGGTTGAAACTGGTTTTCAGAATCAGAGGTTTTGAGTTCAAATCTCCTACTCACCAAACACCAATGCTCACTTGAACAGTACTGCCGTGCAAAGGCAAAAGACCGTAACTTAATTTTTTTTTTAAATGAGTTTTTGTAATTTTTGGAACAATGGCCATCAGTTTTATCATGTGAACAAATATCTTGAGTCAATTTTGTTGTTTTCTTATCAAAATAAGATGCTGTTTTTTGCTATAACTTCCAAAAGCAGAGGGAAATCTCTCTCTCTCTTAAAAAAAATATGCATACATACATTTTCTATTCCATCAAAAATGCAGTGTTTTTTCACCGACTCTAATAATCAAACACAACCATATTCCTATAAGCTTATCAGAAAATTATAAATGGCATATAAGAGAATACATCTTACTGACATCCAACCTTTCAAATGTAAGAAATATAGGTGGAACGTTACTTTAAAGTGCTGTTTTATCTCAAATAAGTATAACCATAATTTTTTTTTTAAATTTTCCAAAAATTTTATCCTTAAAAGTATTTTTATTTTATTTTTTCATATTCAATTTGTGTAATATTATGCTTAACACGACAAAACTCACTTAATGCTATTATTGTTATCACAAGAAATGTTGATATAGAGTGATACAAATTAGGGCTGGGCGATATATCTAATATATGCGATGTATCGCGAGATGTTCTCCACGGGATGTATAAAAAGACCCTATCGCGACCATGGAATACGTAATGTGTTTTTTTTTGCCGCCGCCGCCACCACCTCAGGGTTTTTCCTGGCTCAGAATGGGCCTTTGGGGGGTCAGTACGCGACCGACTTCTTTTGGGGTTGTGACTATGTGCAACAGTAAAGGCAAATGGTTTGTGTATTTTAAGAGGGTGTGGGGTTGGGAGAGGGCAGTTTCTGTCCAGATAAAGAGCATTTCAGTCAGCCTGTCAATCACTGCGTTACCATGGAGCTCACTGACGCTTATGAAATCACAATAAACAACCTGTAGATATGAAGTAAAAATACTAATAATGTCTAGGCCTACCTATTTAATACTTTAATTGTTTCTAATTGATCTAAACCATGGACATAGCAAGAAGGTAGGGCTGCTTGATTATGAAAAAATCATAATCATGATTATTTTGAGTAATCACATTGTATAATCACGATTATTAAAGACAGTTAAGAACATTATGCATTTATTTTACTTTTAAAAAGTTTTTTTTTTCAAATAACACCATGACTTTGGACTTTAAACAAAGGCCTAATTGAACTGAAAACAGGGAGAATAGAAATAGGCTAAAAAAGTGAAACATATTTTTAATAATTGAATAAAATAAATATGTCAAAATAAAAATAACCAGTTTAAATGGTGTTGATAGGGCACGTCTTTTGATAGCATTAAATGTAAGGGCATGATTTATTTATGTCAAGGAGCAGGGTGGATAGGCAGTTGCATTGTAGTGTTGACAGTTGTGGTGGCAGGAGTCAAGGAGCTTTAAACCTCCTGTGTTTTTTTATTCAGTGATTTCTTGGTCATAGACCACTATGATTCGACTTAAAGTGAATAAAAACATTGGTCGGGATGTTTAGAGGTGCAGATCAGATCGTATGCCTTTTTTTCTCTCTCTCTGTCTCTCTCTCGTGGTCGCGTATGTTACGTGACTCGCGTGTCCGCGCGTGACATATCTTGCACATTATTTTAGTTTGTTGTGAGTCTGAAGTGTTTTCAGACAACACAATTAGTTTTACCTTTTATTCTCGTCATCTAGAAGTTTTTCTAAACACCCGGCAATGCGCAACATCTCCCTCGTACTGCTCTGGACCAGCCGATAGCTAAACTATCAGGTGAGGGAGGGGCCGAGCGGAGCGCATAGCAGAAGGGTTTGCTGCATTTACAAGCCTGCATGCCCCGGCGTGCGGAACAATGATAGTTTAATAACGATCATTATTTTGTTTTCATGATTGAGGGAAGCCGTAATAGTAATCGAAAATGAAATGCAAGTTATTGCCCAGCCCCTCAAGAAGGATGACTTAAATTGGGCTAAATTTGGAGAGGTTTTAAATATTTATATTTATTCTCAATCTTTATCATTTTGGCGCTCCTGATTTTCCTTTGGTGCTGGATAAATCCGCTTTGGCGCGCGCAAAAACTTTCTCTATGCAGGAAAAACCCTGCACCGGCAAACTCGCTGGTGTTTGCTTCTCTCGCTCTTTCCTGTGGCTCTCTGCCTCACAGACTCACATGCATTGGCAACTCACTCACTCCCCCCTCTCAACCAGAGTCTCCTGAGCGCGCACCTGTGGCGTATGAGAGAAAGGCGAACGAGCGCCAGGGGGCGGATTACTCCGACTTCACGGATAGGCCTTTCACACCAAAATGAACCGAGAGTCAGTTCCAGACTGGTGTTGGGGTCAGTTCAAAACTGGTTACAGCCTTATCCCAGTTATGAACCGGTTGGTTTCACATCGACCGGAGACAGCCATGGAGCCGGCAAGAGAGACGTCACTGTAAACGTGTGTGTACGTCGCCCAACGCCGCTCCTCTTGTGGCTAACGCTAAAGCTACCGCTAGCTTTAAGCACAACAACAGCGGCGAATACGTCTTATTTTTACACGTGTTAGCTCTCGCTTTGCTTTCTTAACCAAACAGGACCCATACAGCGTATTCTCGCCGGTCAATTTGATCGCTACGTTCGGTAATTATGTTATGTTTACGTTTCGTAGTAGCGGTGTTTTTAAACATGGCGGGCATGAGGTTTTAGTTGGTCTGGTTGGTCAGGATAATCCCTCCCCCGGCCGCTGGCGCAAGTGGTTCACTTGAAACCCTGCTCAATCCTGGGGTATGAGTTGAACCGGTTTTTACGGCCCGGAGCAGGCTTCCTGGCGGTGTGAAACCAAAACACTGGCTCTAACTCCGAACTAGCCCAGAACTAGCACCGATTTTGCGGCGGTGTGAAAGGCCTAGGAGAGCTTTTGGTCCAACGTCACACAACCACGGCATCACATGTATTACGGGCAGCCTCTTATAATAGGTCCATGTCAGCACCAAGGGAGGTGCACACCGTTTATTAACTAAAAGTCTATGTAAAGTAGGCTACATTTGCGAGTATTTTTTATAAAATAAAACATAGACTACTATTATGGAGCAAAACCTGTTCTGCATTTAAAGTGTGGCTGCTATCTTCAGGGGGTTAGTGGTGATAAAGAATTAGTAAGTGGTTGTAAAGGTGCGAACACACTACACGCTTTACACGCATATAAAATCGTCTATTTTTCCATGGGGAACCATTGGTTTACACGCGTACATGGCGCGTAGATGCGTCACTCGCGCTAAAGCAACATTTTAGCCGCGTATATACGCAGCTACGCGCGGAGTTCAAAAAATTGAACTTTTTACGCTCCTACGCATGACGATTAGCCGCATTGGCCAATCAGCGTTGGGCTTGACCCGACGTCACATACATTGGCACGGTCGGAGAACAGTGTACTGTACACAGAGGCTGATGAGAGACACCAAGGAGGAAAATGTATTGCAGGCGGCCCGGTGCTGTATGACAGCAGCTCGGGAATAGAAGACGTGGGGAGAGTTAACCAGGAGAATGGACTTCCTGGTTAATTCAGTGAATATGTGCGGCTGTGCTTTAGCCGATAAAACAAGTTAGCGCCGTATAGCATTAGTTAACTCACCCGGTTGTGTGCGGGCGGCTAGCGCCTCATATTATGAACCCAAACATGACGGCTATGTCCGTGGGACTTTCACAACAAGTACAGCGAAGCACCGGTGTTGATCTACGCCAGCCACGGTCCCCTGTCACAGCCAGGTAGGGTAATGTTGGCTACTTGCCTTTATGTTGTGCCGCCGTGCACCGATGCTGCTGTAACTGTGTTTGTTATGTAGCTGCCGTGAATATGCAATGCTGTTTTAATGCTAGGCTATTTGTGCTGTTCAGTTTGTCTTTTGGCACAGTTGTTGGCCGTGTTGTTGTTGTTGTTGTTGTTGTTGTTTTTGAGCGGACATGCATGCTGTTGGGTCGGGTCTGATCGCAGCCATGGTTGATTGGGGAAATACAGTATCGGGAGGGAGACTAGGCACGTTACGCGCGTAGAACCATTTTTGACACAAAATGATCAAGCAACATTTTAGCTGCGTTACGCACGTAAATCTTACGCGGGTAACGTGTTCGCACCTTAATGAGTCATAATTAGTGTTCTCAGTTTACGGATTAACAGAAAATGGAAAAAACTTTTTCTAAATAAAACAATGCTGGATCCACTGTATGGGAGTGGAAGGATGTGCAAACTATTTGCCATGTGCAAGTTTCAAATTGTTCCAATAGAAAGCACTAAAGAATATAAACAAGATGTTGTTTCATGTAGCCAAATGCATCGTTAGTGCAGACACATTTTGCAGGGACTATTTAAATCATATTACTGGTGTGATGTTATGCAAAAAAATAATTAAATTGAGCATTTAGGATGTGCTCTAGAGGAGATTTGAAATATATTGAGATATATATCGTGTATCGAGATATAGTAAAAGAAATATTGAGATATTGATTTTAGCCCATATCGCCCAGCCCTAATACAAATCCAAATTATCAATATAATAGAAGTTAGGGCCTTTTGCCTCTGTCATCATCATCATCATCATCATCATCTTCAACCGCCTATCCGAAATCGGGTCGCGGGGGCAGCAGCTTGAGCAGGGAACCCCAAACTTCCCTTTCCCGGGCCACATCAACCAGCTCTGACTGGGGGATCCCGAGGCGTTCCCAGGCCAGTGTGGAGATATAATCTCTCCACCTAGTCCTGGGTCTTCCCCGAGGTCTCCTTCAAGCTGGATGCTCCTGGAACACCTCCCTAGGGAGGCGCCCTGGGGGCATCCTTACCAGATGCCCGAACCACCTCAACTGGCTCCTTTCAACGCAAAGGAGTAGCGGCTCTGCCCCGAGTTCCTCACGAATGACTGAGCTTCTCTTTTTTTTTTCTTCATAATTTAGTGTCAATAATTATAATACCTGTATTAGAAAAATAAAGAAAAATAACCAGATTCTAAAGGGAATATCTATACTGTAACAGTATAGATATTCCCTTTAGATTTGGTTATTTTACTTTTAATTAATTATATGAAATGTTGATATTGCTCATACACATAATATAAAACCAGGCAAACATATTGAATTTGAAGCCTACAACTGAAAGTATTTTGAAAGAGTGGGCCAGTATTTTAAAGTCCAGTAGTTTGATGGTTGTTTTTATTCTTGAATTTGGGCAGTTTAATGAATAGTTCACCTGCAGAAGTCATGTTCCAACATAAAAAAAAGAGATGAAGGTCTGATCATTCTTTGTGGTGTGGTAGGCTGTTTTTATTACTTTCTCTATATGCATTAGGGATGTGAATGTGTCAACCGAATGACCGGTTTTCCACTTGCGCTCAAGTTGACTTTAAAAATAGAATAGAAATCCGAAAATCAGTGGGTTATGCCGTTTTTTTTTTTTTTTTTTTTTTTTTTTTAAATGGGAGATTTCACCGTGTATGCGATTCACGTCTGGTCGTGAGCGCGCTGCAGGAGTGTCACTTCTCCATGAAGTGTCAGCTTCACATAAGAGTCCGGTGTGGGACCATTTTTTCAAACTATTGATAAAAAACAATGCAGTGCAAAATATGCAGCATAAGTTAAATGCTCGTCTAAGACTATGACGTTAAATCACCTTAGAAACACACAATGCCTTCGTCCGATCACAGCAGCGTTTCACCGTGTGATCTCGCCAGCGAGTGAGCCGCCGCGCAGGTGAACTGTGGTTTGTGGCTAAAATAATAACCGGGGATATTCTCCCCGTTAGCGATTTCAATGGGAAAGACTTCCGCGATCTGATTGAATGTCGAGCCTGAAAACACATTGCCAAACTGCGCGACTATAGGAACTGTACAGTGAGCTGAGTCCCTCCGTTCGTTTCTGTCTACAACCGACACAATCACCGGAGACACATTCACAGCGTTTAAATAACGCCTCTCATTTGTATTACCATTGGGGCTTGGATGCAAATACTGTAACATTACGGCGGCAGCTAAAGGAAAAGTGCAGTTTTCACTTTATTTTCTGCACCTCAACCTCTGCTGTGGGAAGAAAAAAAGGGGGCAAAGTAAGTCAATTGATTTGTCGACTCGCAGGCGGATGGTAGGCATCTCTGCGAGAGTGCACCCGCTTGTTGCTCCGCCTGTCAAAACGCCCACGCATCGTTTGTCCACTGGCCTTTCATTAAAAGATATATTTTATATTACATATTAGGTTTATTATATTGAGTCTTAAATAAACACTGCTTTCATTCAGGCATGCAAACTCATGAGCCATGAAAAAGCCCGAAAACAAACAACGGTAGGGGGGTCTTGGGGCATCCCCCCAGAAGATTTTTTTTTGTGATTTGAACATTTAAGAGAAGCAATTTGGTGTATTCTGGTGAAGAGAATTAAGGACAAAGAAAACGTTGTCAGATGAATAGTAAAATGAGCAACACAAGTTAGTCAGCCAACCTTCTTGACGCTTCCAATACAAAGTGTGTAGGTAGCTTATTTACCAAGAAAAACGGTTAAAAACAGCTTAGAAAAACGGTTAAAAATGCTGGCAAAACCAGCTTTAAATAAGACAGAAAATAACATGGAGCCTCAAATCAATCACACCAAATTCCCTTACAATAAACTAACTATTTATATTGTGGCAAACAGGATTTGCCTTATCTTTGTTACACAACCATCAATATAACACATAAGAATACACTCTGTCACCATAGTCAGATCCCCCCCCCCCGCCATCCAAAAACAAAAAATATTTTCTCAACGGATCTCCACTAATCACATAGATGGCCAATTTTGTTTTCAAAACGGCGAATTTCGCCAAAAGGTGACGAGTTTGCATGCCTGTTCATTACGACTCAATGCGCATTTCAATGAACCATGATGTAGTCTACAAAAAGATACTGAACTGTGATTGGCCAGTCACTGGCCAATCAACTTGCCCTGCATGATTTTACTGGCCCCGGGCCTACGGGCCATGCGTTGTGTCGAACCCCGCTCTCCTGCAAACTACTCATACTCTCATGTTGCCCATGATACTGGACGGGGTGGAGGTGTTGCCCTTATCTATAAATCTATTTTCAACTTGAGCTCGAAGAATGACTTTAAATGCGATTCTTTCGAGGCACTGGTAATGAGGCCGCCTCCTGCAAATCGGAAAAATGGCTTTCATGGGGAGGGTTTCAATTTGGTGGTGGTCTATAGGCCCCCCGGCTCATATACCCAATTTATAGAACAATTTAGAGACTTTCTAGCAGATCGTATCACCCATTCTGATAAAATCCTAATTATCGGTGATTTCAATATTCATCTTAATAAGGCAGCCGATCCCTTAAGGAAAGCCTTTGTAAATGTTATTGATAATTTTGGTTTCAACCAATTTCTAAATGAACCTACTCACTGTGATGGAAACACATTGGACCTCATCCTCTCTCGTGGGATTTCTGTAATGGGCCTAAGTGTTTCTCCTGTCACTTCTGTAGTATCTGACCATTTTCTTATTTCTTTCGAGGTTGCCCTGGACTGCCCTAGCGGGGATGATCGAGCAGTGCTATCCAGTCGCCATATTGGTACAACAACTGTAACAACCTTAATGGATCAACTTCCCATGGCCCTGGTCTCCTTAGCACCGGTGACCGAATCTGTCGATAGTCTGACAACTGCGCTGAACTCAACCCTCTCTACCCTCCTGGATTCTGTGGCACCTCTCTCTACAAAAACCAGACGAACTACGAGGGCTTTCGGATCACTTGACTAGTGATCTAGTCACGTGATCTACTACTCAGCACTATGTCCCGGTCAAAATTAACGATGCCACTCAAATCGCTAATTTAGAGGCCTGCCTGTCCGCTGTTAAAAGCTGGATGTCGCAAAACTTTCTGCTCTTAAATTCAGAAAAAAATTAATTGTTATTAATTGGTCCCGCACACGTTAGAAATCAGCTCGAGGAATTGACAATCAATTCCGAAAATTGCGTTATCTCTCAAAGCTTAACAGCAAAAAATCTTGGTGTTAAGTTTGACTCCAACCTCTCCTTTGATCAACACATCATAGACATTACCAAAACTGCATTTTTTCACTTACATAGGAACATATCAAAAATACGATCCAGTCTGTCCATGGCTGATGCGGAAATACTAATACACGCCTTCGTATCTTCTCGGCTTGACTATTGTAACGTACTACTGTCTGGGTTGCCCAGGGCAAGTACTTGAAGCTTACAAAAGGTACAAAATGCTGCGGCGAGGCTTTTGACCAGAACTAGAAAATACGATCACATCACCCCCGTTCTTGCATCCCTCCACTGGCTCCCGGTCCATGTCAGATCTGACTTTAAGGTGCTGCTATTGACCTATAAGGCATTAAATGGGCTTGCTCCTTCATATCTGTCTGACCTAGTTGTACAGTATGCCCCATCACGGGCACTACGGTCTACGACTGCAGAGCTCCTGTCTGTCCCCAGAGTGAAGAAAACTGCCGGCAGCAGGGCTTTCTCGCATCGAGCTCCTTCGCTATGGAACACACTCCCGATAGAGATCAGACAATCTGAGTCTACCGAGGTGTTCAAGTCTAAATCTCTTTGAATTAACCTTTGGTTAGCGTTACTAGTAACAGCCTGAGTGCAGACCATGGGACGCATGGTGCGGTGTATGGGTCTGGCATGGTGCCTTTCCACTACCTCCCCTTTGGCGCGCTCCCTCCTCTCTCCCCCTTCCCCCTCGGGGAAGGTGCGCCCGTCGGGCCCGCATGAGTCGGGCCCGGCGGCCGGTGGTACTCCGTGCTGACCGCGTTACGCGTGCGTAAGCTTTGACGATGTCGCTCTATAGCGGGGGATTGGGGCTGGGTAGCCACTAGGGTTTGGGTGGGCTGGGACGTGTCTGCCTGACCATGAGATGCCCGGTGCGGGGGTTGGGTCTGGCATGTTCCCATTCCACTACCTCCCCATTGGCACTCTCCCTCCTCTCTCCCCCCTTTCCCCTCGGGGAAGGGGCGCTTGTCGGGCCCGCATGAGTCGGGCGCGGCTGCTGGTGGACCTTGGGCACTCCGTGCCGTCCGTGTTACACGTGCGTAAGCTTCGACGGTGTCGCTCTAGTGGGGGGTTGGGTAGCCACTGGGGTTTGGGTGGGCTGGGACATGTCGTCCCTCTTCACGCGGAGGGGTACCCAGCTACCTCAGGCTCCGTGAGACTCCCCATCTTTGGCCACTGCTCATTCGACCACGACCTCAGATCAGACGAGAAAACCCGCTAAACTCAAGCATATTACTAAGTGGAGGAAAAGAAACAGCGGAGGAAAAGAAACTAACCAGTATTCCCTCAGTAGCAGCGAGCAAAGAAGGAAGAGCCCAGCACCGAATCCCCGTCCGACAGGCGGACATGGGAATTATGGTGTACGGAAGACTGCTTGCCCGGTGCCACTCGGGGGCCTTACCAAGCACTCCCCATATTACACAACTGACTCCGAGTTCTGTGCAGAATCAGCCATCCTAGGAACGGACCCTCCCTGCCTGCTGTTGCCTCACACCAGCACTGATTCATCGTCCATCATACTATTTCTACTTGCATGCTTGTTCAATCTTTAAATTCATTACGCTTCGCTCATTGGTTGTCTGTCTGTCATCTTCCAGTTTTCCCTGGTGGTGACGAGACGGTGTGGATTCGCCCCCCCTCTGGCAGCAGCTGAGAATGGATCATCAACGCATAAGATGTTGCAGTGGTAAAGGACGTCGCCTGGAGACGTTGGATGTAATCGTGGCGCAGGAAACCTTAGATTTCCCTGGTGAAACGAGACGGTGTGGATCCGGCTCCCCCTCTGGCAGCATCTGAAGTCCTCCTGCATCCACACTATTCGCGCTCTACTTAGTATTATCTGGTCAATTATCAAAATCCTTTGTGATTTTCTCTACTTATGACATCTATTGCAGCATGTCCGTCCTGGGAGAGGGATCCCTTACTTTGTCAACTCTCCCTGAGATTTCTTCAAACATTTTTTAATCCCGGTAAAGGTTTTTTTTACTGGGAGTTTTTTCTCAGCCGAGCTAAGGGTGTAAGGGCAGGGTGTCATATTGTATCATATTGTATGGAATGTAAAGACCACTGAGGCAAATGTCAATTTGTGATATTGGGCTATACAAATAAAACTGATTTGATTTGATTTGATTTGATTTAGTTGAGTCCACCTGCCACTTTGGCTGGTGAAAGATGTGTGGTCAGGATCTATGCTCGTGCGGCGATTCTAGCATCTAATAAACTTCACCAACGGTAAAAACCTGGAGGACACAGCACTTTTTTACATTAACCGCAGTTAAGTTACCGCGTGTGCAAACATACCATTTCCTATGTGCCTTCACATTAAAAGCATGTTAATAGCCAAACGTGAGTTCACTTTTACTTTGAAGCAGATAACAGGAAGTTAGCGCTCACAGCGTTCTGCTTGAAACGCAACGAGTCCTTCAGCTGAAAAAATTCACAACAACACACCCTTATTAATTTTTCTACAATTATTACTGCACAATAGGATATAATATTAATTGAGAATCTCAGGTGAGACCAAGATGACATGCTCAAAGGTAATTAGAGCGAAATGCAAGGGTTAAGGTTATGCAAGTTTTCGATACTTTTCGTACTTTGTGTGCTACAAAAATTTTTTTTTGCTTGCTAGCACCAGTGCTACCACCTAAAATAATAAGCGTACAGCCCTGTCTTTGTATTTTCGCCATCCTCTGTTTCTTCCTTTTCCTCTTTAAAATGCTCGGCCCAATAATTGCAATAATTTTAATTATCATTAGACTTCACAGCAGGTGAATCTTAGCCTGGTGCTACCAGACCATCGTACTTCATTTCATTTGTACAGAGGGTCTGGAAGTGCTGTAATTGGCAAACGTTCACTCACTTGGAGGCGGGTGTCTGTTAAAGTTTAAAACTATTGGATCTGCTCAGTACCACTCTGGATTAGCAAACCAATCGCATAATGTTTGGTCGTCACGTGTGTCATGAGCCGGCTTATGACGGTGCGTTCCAGTTGTACTGGAAACTCGGAAATTTCCGACTTCACTACATATTGTAGTCTATGGATCTACCGGCAACCTCGCAACGGTAACTTGCTAGAGCCTAACGTTTAGTTATTTGGATGAGAAAGGTTTGTTCATACTTTCACGAGCAGATGCACTGGAACACAGACAGGTCGGAACTCGGAACTACCAAGTCGGAAATCTCCTTCTTCCGAGTATAAAGGAACGCAGCATTCAACTGAAACTGGAGCGTGACTTCGACGTCATCGTTCTCAGCCACTCGTTTTGTTCGCCGATTGGACCGGCAGAAATCTGCCTGAGCAGAATCCCACTAATACGCCCCGTCCCCAGACTGACTACTGAAGAGAAAATAAAATTTTGCCGGAAATAGGTAGGTGGGCGGCGCCAGGCTAGGTGAATCTCATTAGAATATCATGGAAAAGTAAATGTTTTCCTTGAATTAATTCAAACGGTGAAACTTTCATTTATTTTAGATTTATTACACACAAAGTGAAATATTTTAGGCTTTTTGTTTAATTGTGTTCATTATGGCGTACAGCCCATGAAAATCCAAAATCCAGCATTTCAAAATATTAGATAAAACCAATAAAAAAAATATATATATAATAGAGAAATGTCGACATTCTGAAAATAGTGTTCATTCATCCATTCAACTTGGTCAGGGATCTTATTTAGCATGAATTATTGCATTAATGCTGCATTGCATGGAGGCGATCAGTTTATGGCACTGCTGAGGTGTTATGGAAGCCCAGGTTGATTTGATAGCGGGCTAAAGCAAGTCTGTATTGTTGGTCTGGTGTGTCTCATCTTCCTTTTGACAATACCTCATAGATTCTCTATTGAGTTCATGTCAGGCCAGTTGTTTTGGGACATTTTCATTTATACACACCATAAATGTAACATATTCCACATGTTTAATATGTATGTTGTTGGTGGTCGTAATACGCAGTCACCTTGGGCATCTTCTACTTTGTGAGCATGACTGTCCCAGAATGGGGCATTAGAATTTTTAAAACCATTGACACAACTGTTTCAACCCTGAGACAAATGCATCACATAATGTTATTCCTTAATCGCAGCCTTCAGCTTTGCCTTGCAATTTACTAATCACATTGTTTCAAATCACAACTTAGATGTATAATCAATTAATCATCAAGCCATACTGGGTATATCTGTACCTGACATTCCATGCCGTGGTGAAGTCCGGGTTAAGCAGCAACAGAGTGCAGGTGATATCCACTAAAGCTGAGGGACACACAATTGTAAACTGTTAGCTTCTTTGGAGATTATCCTGTGCTGTTCTGTGTAATGGCTTTGTGAAAATAAAAAAATTTAAATTAACATGAACAGTTCAAAATCGAATCAGCAGCTCCCTGGCCAATGTTCTAATCTGGCATAATAGTCTCAGGACCAATTGCTTTAATGTCAACCGTGTATCGCACCAAGCACGAGAGCTGTAAGGTGCCTGTGTTTAATCATAAATCCTATTGCCTAATTACGAGATGGCTTAAGTTTCAAAAAGAAATCAGGTGCTTTTATTTCCAAAAAAGGAGTGATAAGATACAAAAACTGGACGACCAAAAGAAAGTAAATCAAATATTCAAAAGGATAGTTCAAAAAGGTTTTCCATGATCAATGCCCTACAGTCACACACTGACTGTCTTCAAGCCTGACTGCCTCAAGTAAACTGTGGTTGGAAGGCTTTTAAAGGCCTCGCCAGTCGCCCCTCCCCTTAGAAATACCATTAGCCAGTTATTCAATTAACATATATTTAACACAAATTACACTTAGAATGACCTTTCTTTAATACACAACAAAATAACTCTCACAGCATCCAACATGTCCAACATATACAGTCATATGAAAAAGTTTGGGAACCCCTCTCAGCCGGCATTATAATTGACTCTGCTTTCACAAAAAAATAAAATAAAAGTGGTATGTCTTTAATTTACCAGGAACAGCTAACTACTGGGATGTTTTCCAAACAAAGATTTTTTGAAAAGCAGTATTTGGTTGAATGAAATAAAATAAAATGTGAAAAACTGGCTGTGCAAAAATATGGGAACCCTTGTGGTTTTGTTGATTTTAATGCATGTAACAGCATGTAAAACTGATGACTTTAAACACAAAATTGGTTGGATTATGTTGTTAAGCCTTGAACCTCATAGAAATGTCTGTTTAATCATGAAAAAAGGTATTTTAGGTGCCTAAATGCAAGTTGCACTTCTCTTTGGCTCTCTGCTGAATTGAGACAGAATGGGATCATCAAAGCAGCTCCCAAAATATCTGAAAAACAAAGATTATTCATTGTCATGGTTTAGGGGAAGGTTACAAGAAGCTTTCCCAAAGGTTTCAATTGTCAATTTCGACTGTAGGGAACGTTGTCAGGAAATGGAAGGACACAGGCACAGTGGCAGTTAAACCCAGGCATGGCAGACCAAGATAAAAACAGGAGCGGTACAGGAGGAGGATTGTGAGAATGGTTGCACACAACCCACAGATCACCTCCAAAGACCTACAAGAACATCTGGCCGCAGATTGTGTATAGACACAGATCTGTACATGGTTCAACAATTCAGCGCAATTTGCACCAAAACATCTGTATGGCCGGGTGATGAGAAGGAAGCCCGTTCTGCGCCCACGCCACAGATACAGTTGCATGGAGTATGCAAAAGCTCATTTAGACAAGCCGGCTTCATATTGGAAGAAAATGCTTTGGACTGATGAGACAAATTTAGTTATTTGGTCTTTATAAAAAGCGCTTTGCATGGCGAAAGAAGAAAACTGCATTCCAAGAAAAACACCTGCTACCTACTGTCAAATTTGGTCATGCTGCGGCCACTTAAGGGACTGGGGCCATGGTTAAAGTGGATAGTCGGATGAATTCAACCCAGTTTCAACAGATTATTCAGGATAATGTTCAATCATCAGTCACAAAGTTGAAGTTGCCCAGGGGTTGGATATTCCAACAAGACAATGCCCCTTAACACAGTTCAAATTCCTGCAGAGGGAAAAGTACAATGTCCTGATATGGCCGTTGCAGTACAATGACTTGAATATCATCGAAAATATATGGGATGATTTGAAGCGGGCGTTCCAAGCTCGGCAGCCATCACATTTAACTGAACTGGATCGCTTTAGTATGTAAGAATGTTCAAAATACCTACATCCAGGATCCAGACATTCATCACAGGCTACCGAAGGCGTCTAGAGGCTGTTATTTTTGCAAAAGGAGGCTCAACTAAGTACTGATGTAATTTTTCTTTTGGGGTGCCCAAAGTTATGCACCAGTCAAATTTTGTTATGATGCCTATTGCATATTTTCTATTATTCCAATAAACAAAATGACACTGCTGAATTGCTTCTGTTTCCCTAAGGTATGTCATATATGAAAAGGAATTTGCTTCTTTGAAATCCCAGCTAATGATGAACAAAAATCCCCAAAATTAGAAGGGGGTCCCAAACTTTTTCATATGACTGTATAATATATCCTAAACACATTAACTTACACACACGCTCATATACGTCACCCATGAGTTAATATCAGATGGTATCTCCCCCATCAGCACATCTGAACCACCTGCCATGCCCTCTATTTAAAGCAGCTACGAGTAACTTTGTCGGTTGGCGGCCCCTTTGGAAAAAAAAGCGGTAGTATTTTTACGACGCCAGCTGTCGTAAAGCTGTTTTCTAGCGCGTGCCGGCCGTTCAAGTGTCAAATGATTAGGACGCAATATAGCGCATGTCCGTGTGTTGAAAGTGTGAGGGCACAGACTCTTTTCGGCTCCGTGAGAGTGGTTAGTGACACTGCATCAACTAATGCCAGTCAGTGCCACACACACCTGATTGCAATGAGCTGATGCAGGTTCACTAACCACTCTCACAGAGCTGAAAGATTCCGTGTCATCACAGAAAGCGAATGAATGAGAGACGGCAGTTAGTATGGATCACGATGAGGTAATGTGTTTATGTTGTTGTAAATAATGACTATTTCAGATCAATAATGGTCATGGTGAAGCAAAGTAAACACTGCAGTCTAGTTCGCTCCCGTGAAATTGTGTACACGTTGCTTGGCAACGCCCTCTTCCCGCCCGTCTATCGCTCTCCCTTTTAGCTTTTCTTCATTGCATAACTGGGCAATAGCTTTAACATGGTGGACTTTAATAATTTTATGGTACACGATCACTTTTTGGCACAATGTGACCATTTTAAATAAGTAAATATTTTCTGTGGAAGCTAACATTCAGCTTGACTCTGAGCTAGACTGAGTTTTCTGAGCCCCTGGGCAAGGTGCATGGCAAAAAGAGGCCCTTTCACGATGCCGCAGCAGGACCAAGCGCTTGGTGTAGTGTGTGATGTCATGATATCTAGGCTTATATGAATTGTTGTTCGTTTTATGTGGTCAGGATGAGACTAGTAAGCAGTGTTTGCATTTAAGAGATAAAAGATCGCTAAAATGTATGATTCAATTAGCCTATACTGTATTAGGGGTGTAACGGTACACTAAAGTCACGGTTCGGTACGTTCCTCGGTTTTGAAGTCACGGTACGGTTCATAGTTAAGGGAGAATGAACAGTTTGAACTAGCTGACAGTAGACCTATGTAACATACAAATAAAATGCATAGGCCTAACAAATCTAAAAAGAATACTGCTGCAATTCTCCAATAAATAAAAAAAATATTAAATACCAGTGAATGTGCAGCATAAACTAAAATTGCAGTGAAAAAAAGCCAGTGTTAATGCTCAGCAGGCTCTGAAAGCTGGTATGTAAAAAAAAGGGTATGTCATCTTTAAGGTATTTTTGACTTAAAAAAAATATATATTACTGCAGCTCTAAGTGCTCTTATAAATATAACAATTATCAAATAAAAGTGCAACTGCAGCATTAATTAAATGACAGCTTATGTATTTTCAGTATAAAAAAGAAAATACTGTCTGTGTTTGCACAGCTCGATTTTTCTTCACAGT
Organism: Hyperoplus lanceolatus; assembly: GCA_026929865.2. Classification (NCBI taxonomy): domain Eukaryota; kingdom Metazoa; phylum Chordata; class Actinopteri; order Uranoscopiformes; family Ammodytidae; genus Hyperoplus; species Hyperoplus lanceolatus. Next base: position 309,471 of record CM049397.1, read on the forward strand.
AACAATAGTAAGACCTGGATGGTGCCTTTTCAAATGCGTATGCATGTTCGACGTTTTGGCTCCCTTTATGTCCATGGTTGGCTCCTATAGGCGATCGCGGTGAAACAATAACCTGTGTGCCGACATTGTTCCACACGTTTATCACTGTTTTCATAATTCTACTGGAATCCGAAGTTATCCCTCAAGCGGGATTTGAATGACAGGGGTACGCCTGCAAGCTCCGGTTTCCTGTTGTCTTTCGCCATGCAGTTCGCTCTCTGTTCGAAAGCACTGTATAACATCTTTATTTGCACTACTCATAGACTGTAGAAGAGGGGGGAACGCTGCTACAACTGCTAATAGTGATGCAAACGGAACACTTGAGCGGAGAGGTGTGTATCTCCTGCTCTGACCGCAGCTGGGAGGGACTGCTGCGTGAGGACTCGGCCGCCTGTCAGTGCTCTGGGAGGAGGCAGGAGCCTCGGGAGCCAGCCGCTGCTCGTTTAGAAGTAAAGAGCGATACATGCTTTAGCAACAGAGTCTCCAAAAGTCACCAATAACACCAGAAAAAGTAGCTAGATTTGTCGCTAGTCGCTTTTTTAAAAAAAAAAGTCGCCAGAGGGCTCTGAAAAGTTGCTAAGTTAGCAACACTGCACCCTCATGCTGTGCTCACCATGGAGATAACAGACTCTCGCTGGCTGCTACTGCGCACGTGCGAGCGAGCCGGAGGCTAAATGGTCCGGGGGGAACTCCGACTACAAGTTTTAAGTTCCACACTGCAAAACAAGCCTGTACATTCGCCATATATTAACGCTATGTAGGCTACGCCACGAACGGACCGCGGTCCACCTCTGTAACACCAAATACGTGCCTGTACCGTCACGGTACGGTACAAATACGTGTATCGTTACACCCCTATACTGTATATATCATTGTTTAACAGTTTTTTAGTTTTTTTTTGGGCAAGTGAACACAACATTCGGGCAAGTAAAACATTACCTGAACTTGCCCTATGGGCAAGTGCATTTGAAACCTTAGTGTCAACCCCTGACTTCTAATCATCCTACATCTGGCCACAAGAATCGGAACATCCTAAATCTTTTTTTCTACATACTATATAGTAGAAAGTATGCGATTCGGAACGCAACCTAACTTCTAACTCGAGTGTGGCTATTTTGACAGCAAATGTAACAGGCCTACGCATGTGTGGAGTGGAGCTGTGATGTCATAGTTATCAAAGGGAACAACATTGCTATTCATATGGTGACACTGGAGTAGTGTTTTGAAAAGATTTCACTCTGGAACCTGGTTTCAAAAGTTTACGTTTTCAAGACTGCAAACGCTGTTATCATGTAAATGATAGGCCGCAAATGTAAAAATACCTTTGTGTTTGTGCCGTTACCGCGTAAAGTGCCTCTTAGATTGAGGTAGATGGTGAGTGAGTTGACTTACCTTCTCTGTCCAGCCAGTGTTTGCGCTGGCGGTAGAGCAGCAGCTTGTTGTGGACATATGGCAGAAGGAACTTGACACACCAACTCTCAACACCCAGCTTGTTCTCCACCAACACAATGGGACTGCGGTTGTAGCGGGCCTCGGGACACGGGATCACTCCAATCTCATCACTGAGGGAGCAGACACTAAAGATGAGGGCTCAGGGAACTTTTGACTGGTCATTTATGGACATAGAAGAATCATTCTGACCATACACTGTGTGCACAATTATTAGGCAAGTGAGGATTTGGATTTAAGCATACCAGGTGAAGTGTATTTGCGTAATGAGTTAAGGTGTGGCCTAAGGAGATCAACACTCTATATCAAGGTGTGCATAATTATTAGGCAGTTTCTTTTTCTCAGGCAAAATGGGCCAAAAAAGTGATTTAATGGACTCTGAAAAGTCAAATTCTAAAAATTCTTTCAGAGGGATGCAGCACTCTTGAAATTGCTAAGATATTGGGGCGTGACCGCAGAACCATCAAACGTTTTGTTGCAAATAGCCAACAAGGTCGCAAGAAACGCATTGTGAAAAAAAAGACGCAAATTAACTGCCAAAGATTTGAGAAGAATCAAACGTGAAGCTACCAGGAACCCATTATCCTCCAGTTCTGCCATATTCCAGGACTGCAACCTACCCGGAGTGCTCAGAAGTACAAGGTGTTCAGTGCTTAGAGACATGGCCAAGGTAAGGAAGGCTGAATCCCGACCACCACTGAACAAAACACACAAGTTGAAACGTCAAGACTGGGCCAAGAAATATCTGAAGACAGATATTTTCAAAGGTTTTATGGACTGATGAGATGAGAGTGACTCTTGATGGACCAGATGGATGGGCCCGTGGCTGGATCAGTAACGGACACAGAGCTCCACTTCGACTCAGACGCCAGCAAGGTGGAGATGGGATACTGGTATGGGCTGGTATTATTAAAGATGAGCTAGTTGGACCTTTTCGGGTTGAAGATGGCCTCAAAATCAACTCCCAAACCTACTGCCAGTTTCTAGAAGATACTTTCTTCAAGCAGTGGTGCAGGAAAAAGTCTGCATCTCTCAAGAAGACCATGATTTTTATGCAGGACAATGCTCCATCACATGCATCGAATTACTCAATTGCATGGCTAGCCAGTAAAGGCCTTAAGGATGAAAAAATAATGACATGACCCCCTTCCTCATCTGATTAAACCCTATTGAAAACCTGTGGGCCCTGCTTAAACGGGATATTTACAGTGAAGGAAATCAGTACACCTCTCGGAACAGTGTCTGGGAGACTGTGGTTGCTGATGCACAAAAAGTTGATCGTCAACAGATCAAGAAACTGACAGACTCCATGAATGGAAGGCTTGTGACAGTTATTGAAAAGAAGGGTGGCTATATTGGTCACTGATTAAATTTTTTTGACATGTCGGAAATTTTTATTTGTAAATTGAGTCGTTTTATTACCCTCACTTTAACAGATGAAAATAAACATGTGAGATGGGAACATTTTCGTTTTTTTATTTAGTTGCAGAATAATTCTGCATACTAATAGTTGCCTAATAATAGCAAAACGTATATATATTCTCGTAAGAAAGACAAAACCTCACTTTTACTTTCGTAAACATTCAGGTTTAGTCTTTAACATTTTGGATTGACCGAGAGCACTGTAATTGTTCAATAATAAAATTAATCCTCAAAAATACAACTTGCCTAATAATTGTGCACAGTGTATAGTGTGGCTTCCCTTCTGATATCAAGTCAAATTCTCAGGAATATATGGACAGCTTATGAAAGAGCTTCTGCTCAGAAAAAAAGGAATAGCTCCGTCTTCTAAGCTCTATCTGTGTAGCTGCTTTCCATTCAATCCATATCAGTTTTGGAAAAGAAAAACAAAAAGTAACCCTTTTTTTAATATCAACCTTTCATCCACATTCAAAAACAACAACATTAAAACATGAAATCAAATTTGTTTTTCCAATTTACTCAAATGGATATGGATTGAAAGGAAGATAAACACATACGCTGTGTACTCTAGCCTTTATTTTGACTTCCTCATGGTAAAATCAATCTGTTTCAGGGGCAGATGTGCAAATATTTTAAAAGGATTCATCCACAAGGCTCCTGGACCTGATGACATCATTCACCGGGCTCTCAGGGTGTGTGCAGACCAGCTGCACTTAAACGTATGCTCCGCTGCGAAAGCAAACTAGGTTAGGTTAGGTTTACCTAATTGTCCATGCAGCACAGTGGAGGAGGCTCCATCATGATCTTGGGTGATTTTTCCTTCAATGGTGCTTGAGACCAAATGCAAAATGGCCTGTGTGGCGGACACTAACACTGCACATCACCCTATGTCAGTGCTTCTCAAATGGTGGGGCGCACCTCCCTGGGGGGGCGCGGGCTGCCTTGATTTCCAACTGACCAAAAAAAAATAAAAAATTAAGTGCTAGCAAGCGCGATGTGTGCTTATGTATGGTCATATCGATCATATCCGCGCGAAAGTCCGCGATTTGCAGTAAATATATGTCCACATGTGTCTCCAAGTGTCTCTGTAGGCTATTTAAAAAGAAATCAAGAAAGTAGACTAATAATAACATTAATGACTTATTTATGAATTATCGCATCACAGAAGCATATAATAATAGAAAAACACCACCTTAACTATGTTTACAGTTTAAAAATGTTTTGAATGAAATGCAAACCTCAGGGAATCATTTGCTCTTGTTTCTCTGTCCTGAGATTCACACAGACTGAGCAGTCTTGCTTAAATGTTACAAATTGAGCTAATAAACTGAATTTAGATTTTTTTTGCTGCAGAAGTTATCTCAGCTAATTGTTGTTATCTAATTTGATAATAAGGTGATTGTATGCAGAATACTCGTGCCAGAAACTCATACAGTGGTTTTGAACAGATAAATAAATAAATATTAGCAGGTTCTCAATAGTATTTCAATTTAGGGGGGGGCGCGAAAAAATGTCTGTCCCCTAGGGGACACACCGTTGCACTTAGAAACGCAAACATTTCACAGAATGTCCATCCCCACCCCACGGGGTGTGCTATTATTCAGTTTTTTGAATTTCCACTAGGGGGCGCTGTTATTAAGCCCCGACTGAAAAGTTTGAGAGGCCACGCCCCGCACACCGTAAGTCCGATTCACTTGACATTTCTCACACATGTGTATGTTAGGGTGCTCTACAAAAAAGCCTCTGGGACCATAAAAGTCCGCCTGGGAATATTTTCAGTTAATTAGCAAAACTGAAAAACAGGGTTTTGAACACAACTTTGTCAAATTCTACTCTATAAACACCAAATTTCTCACAAAGCCTCGGGGGACTACAATGCACATGCCCGTAAAATATTAGTAGGCTAGCTTGAAAAACATGGGCGCCATTGACCAAAACGTTTACGCAGGGGCGGGGCTTATTAACAAATTGGCCATAACTCCTTAACCATAGGTCCTATCATCATCGAACTTGCTGGGTATGTGAAGTCATGTGGTAGCATGTCCCTCGAAGCTTGTCGAGATTAACCCATAGGGGGCGCCACAAATGCGAAAACCATAATTCAAAATTGCAATGTTTGACAGGCCACGCCCCTTTCCCACTCACTCTGACTTGAAATTTCTCACACATGTACAGCTCATGGTGCTCTACAATAAAGCCTCTTGGACCATAGGGGTCAGCCATGATTTTTTTTCTCATCCCAAATTTGCATGACCTGAAATACAGTCAAGTGCCATCTACTTCGTGGATTTCCAACCTATCATCACCAAATTGTGTACACACTATCAGGGGACCGACATACACATGTGTATTAAGTTTTAATGAGATAGCTAAAAAAACATGGCCGCCCTTAACGAAAACATCTTCGCTAAGAGCGGCCGGCCATTTTCCTGCCGTTTTGCCACGATTGCGACCTTCAATCGGCCACAACTCGGGACTCGAGTTTGGAAAGCCCGCGGCGGCGGTTCGTAGAAGCGTTCGAGCCCGGCCGACGGGTGGGGCGCCAACGACGCGGGGCTGGCGGTCGGCGCCGGGTGGCCCGTACTTTCAAAATTTTTCTAGGGATTTTCTAGTTTTCATTCCACTTCACAATTATGCGCCACTTTGTGTTGGTGTATCACATAAAATCCCAATAAAGTAAATGTAAGATGACAAAATGTGGAAAATTTCAAGGGGTATGAATACTCTTGCAATGTACAGTAGTTATACTAGTATTATGGCTGAGGCCATTTATAAAGTGGTTTGTAAGTTGTTTTGGTTGTGTGCATATGTGTGTGTGTGTGTGTGCAGGGGCGCCGCCAGAGATTTTTGGCCCCATGAAAAGATATCACTCTGGGCCCCCAACCAGGCCACGCCAAGCAAATGCAATGTTCTGTAACGGAACGTCCAGAACCCAACAGACCCATTGAAGCTTAAGATACCTAAACTACCTATAACTCTATTCATACAGGCGAGATACCTAAACTACCTATAACTCTATTCATACAGGCGTGCACCTATGTTGAAGTCCAATACTAAAGGCCTACAATACACTGACACTGAGCTGTTAAAATACAACACTGTGCAAATGTTCAACATTCTGCAGACAATTCTCTATACGATGCAAGGCTAATATTCTGGAAAACAAATCTGCTACAGGCCATCTCTTATGGTGAAAATCACATTTTATTTTTTCAATTCTCAAATGAAAAAAATCTCGACATCAATTGTGGTGTCAATGTACGTAATATAACTCTTTAAATTAACAAATTGCGTCATCTACATGAATATCAAAAAGACATACTGTCGCCCTTTAATTCATCCATCTTTCTTTCTTTCCTCTCTTTTCGCTTTTGATATACTGACTTTTGTCGTTGAGACATGATTCAATCATCCCCCGTTAATCACTCTCGATAGTGGCACGGGATGCGGATAGGGTTGTCACCTTGGATTTAGGAAAAAAAGGGACACTTGATGTTTGGGGCGGAGGGCTCGGCCATTATTAGGCTACCAGTTCAGTGTAATGACCTATAATAACCATAAACACCTACAGTGCTTTTTACAGTAGGATATATAAGGAGACTGAGGTGGGAACCCAGGACCTTGTAGGGGGGTCCGGGGAGGAAAAAATGCAACCTTTTAAAGTAAAATTCATCAATCTGGTGCACTTTCAGAAGAAAATTGCATGCAACCAGTCCCAGGGAAATAAATCATCATGTCCCCTCAACTAGTAGGTGAAAAATAGAAAAGCAAGTGCAAAACAAAAGCATTAAGTATTAGCTCTGTCTTAGGGGCTTCATGAGGGGCCTTGAAGGCCCCCTCACACATGCAGTAATAAGCTTTCTATGTGTGAATTCTTTACTGTTCATAAAAAAGCAGCTATCCACCCTCTGGGCCCATTATCTCATAATCCGTCTATGAACCAAATGGTTTCCACAATATTTTTTTTTTATTTTCGCGGGGAGCAAGCATTATTTATTTAAAAAAAAAAAAAAAAAAAAAAGTGGGGGGCCCCCCACACTGGGTCTTGAACTTGAAACGGGCCCCGAGATCGTTGAGACCACCCCTGCCCACTTGTCGTGCCGCCTGACAACGGAACGCGCCTTCTCTCTGCCCGGCCCCGCTCGCCTCTCCATTGAGAATTAGTTGGCGCAACAAACGCCTCGGCCCGTGTGAAACGGCCTTAACTACTGAGCGAAGGAAATCAAATGAGATTTTGGCATTTCCCCCCAAAAAACTGGACAGATTGTGCTGGTGAAAAAAGAGAACAATTCTGGGAAAAACGGGACGGGTGGCAACACTAGATGCGGAGCTGTTTGAAAAGCGGACCAAACCATTACTTCTAAATACAGGGGGGGTGTACAGAGTTTTGAAATTGTTACTTTTTGTCAGAAAACTTTTAAATGAACCATTAATTTTATTTGTTTCACGTTAGATACAATGTTTTATTAATGGAGAGTAGGGCTGGGCGATTACTTGAAATTCAATTTCGATTACGATTTTGGCTTCCCTCGATCATGAAAACAAGATAATCGTAATAAAACGATTATTGTGTTGCACTCCGTGTCTTGTGTGGTAAATGCAGCGAACCCTTCTGTGTGTGCTCTGCCCCGCCCAAACACTTTCGCTTTCAGCGATTGCAGTCCAATGGTTTATTCAGCATAAAGTAAGTACTCGCCCAAGACTAATGTTAAATCGAAACACAAACGCCTTGCGCGAGCGAAATAGCAAGTTGGGTAGCGGTTGGGTAACGGTGGCGGTGGGTAGCGGTGTCATTCAAAGTGACACCTCGCCAGTGTGAGCCGACGCACAGAAAAGCACTGTGGCTTTACGGCTAGAATGAACCGGGGATATCCTGCCCGTTAACGTTTTTGATGTGGAAGGCTTCCACGATCGGATTGCATTTCTTGAGCCTCGATACACAGAGCCATGTCGCCAAACTGACAGCGCGACTAGAGAAAATATACAGTGATCCACCTCCCTCCGTTAGTTTCAGTCTAGAGCTGAACAAATTACAATAACCACCACGGACATCGTTTAAATAAAGCCTCTTGTTTTTATGATCATTAGGAATTTGATGCAAATTCTGAAGTCTGGATATTACGGTGGCAGCTGCTGTGCAGTTGTTCTTCAGCAACTCAACCTGCACTGTAAAAAAAAAAGGCAATAAGTTGATCTTTTTGTAGATTCATACCTCCTCAACGTGCAAATAAATGAGTTGTTCACAATCACATCCCTAGTAAAATATTAATTTTACTCTTAGATTGGAAGGTTTCACTGTTTATTTATTTAGAGTGGCTTTTTAGTTGTAGGCTACGTTTGAGGAGCACATTTGGGAGTTTAATTTATGCAATGTTGAAAGAATTTACAGAATTTTCATTTTAGGGCATCCCTACAGTGAATAATCATCTTTAATAATCATGATTACAAAATCAATCAAAATAATCGTGATTATCATTTTTGCCATAATCGAGCAGCCCTAATGGAGAGTATTGATTAAAGATTAAGTATTGATTTTTTTTTTTTTTTTAAATCCTTAAGTTCTAATATTTTTGGGCCCCTGCCAGTCACGGGCCCTTAGAATCGTCCTAACTTTTCACCCCATTACGGCACCCCTGTGTGTGTGTGTGTCTGTGTGTGTGTGTGTGTGTGTGTGTGTTCTCTTGGTTGTTGGCTTTCATCTATGACAGTTAGGGGCGGCAGTGGCGAAGTGGGTAGGGAGTTCGCCTCTGGTGTGCAGGGTCGGAGGTTCGATGCCCCGTCTCCCCGCCACATGTCGAAGTGTCCCTGGGCAAGACACTGAACCCTGAATTGCTCCCGATAGTTAGCTTAGCACCCTAGTGCTAAGCCTACCCTGCGTGGTAGCTGCTGCTATCGGTGTATGAATGTGTGTGTGACTGGGTGAATGTGTACAAAAACAATGTAAAGCGCTTTGGGTCTGTGATAAACGGAGATATAGCGCTATACAAGTCCATTTACCATTACCAGTTTAAAATGGCAGTGTATGGGGACCACTGGCCTTAAGTCAAATCAATTGACAAAACCAGACAAAACAACTGAATATAGTTCCTTCTGTGTGGGCTGCTATGTGTGGACTCGAGTCACATGACTTGGACTCGAGTCATGAATTTGATGACTTGAGACTCGACTTGACAAAATGTTAAGAGACTTGCAACTTGACTTGGACTTTAACATCAAAAGACGATCTGATTGTAGATCATGAAAACACAGAGCCATGTCGGCAGACAAACTGCGCGTCTAAAGGAACTGTCCAGTGAGCAGAGTCCCTCCGTTCGTTTCTGTCTACAACCGACACAATCACCGGAGACGCATTCACAGCGTTTAAATAAAGCCATTGGGGCTTTGATGCAAATACTGTAACATTACGGCGGCAGCTAAAGGAAAAGCGCAGTTTTCACTTCATTTTCTGCACCTCAACCTCTGCTGTGGGAAGAAATAAAGGGGGCAAAGTAAGTCCATTGATTTGTCGACTCGCAGGCAGACAGTAGGCAGCTCTGCCAATGGAGCGAGAGTGCGCCGGCTTGTTGCTCCGTCTGTCAAAACACCCACGGATGGTTTGTCCACTGGCCTTTCATTAAAAAATATATTTCATATTACGTTTATTATATTGATAAACACTGCTTTCATTCCGACTCTCAACACGCATTTCAATGAACCATGATGTAGTCTACAAAAAGATACTGAACTGTGATTGGCCGTTACTGGCCCGGGCGGGACAGTGACTGGCCAATCAACTTGCCCTGCATATGATTTTACTGGCCCCGGACCAGCGGGCCATTGGTTATGTCGAACCCTGTGTGCTCATAAGTTTACATACCCTGGGAGAATTTATGATTTCTTGGCCATTCTTCAGAGAATATGTATGATAACACAAAAGCCTTTCTGCCACTCATGGTTAATGGTTGGGTGAAGCTATTTATTGGCAAACAACTGTGTTTACTCTTTTCAAATCAAAATTACTAAAAGAAAGTACCCAAATGACCCCGATCAAAAGTTTACATACCCCAGTGACTTTGACCTGATAACATGCACAAAAGTTGACAGAAACAGGTTTGAATGGCTACTCAAGGTTCCCATCCTCACCAGTGACCTGTTTGTTTATAATTAGTGTGTGTGTATAAAAGGTCTGTGAGTTTCTGGGCTTCTGACAGACCATTGCATCTTTCATCCAGTGCTGCACAGACGTTTCTGGATTCTGAGTCATGGGGAAAGCAAAATAATTGTCAAAAGATCTGCGAGAAAAGGTAATTGAACTGCATAAAACAGGAAAGGGGTATAAAAATATATATTTATAGCTGCTGGTAAACTCTCACAATGGAGTATCTACGCCTTCCACCACCAGAAATAAAAATAGCATACCACCTGTCTCTAAAACACCTCTTTTCAGCCTTGTTCAAGTTCCAACAAGAATTGTTGTAGATGCGCTTCTTGCCATCAACCCCAGGAAGTACATGGGAGAGGACAATTTGGACCCATTTTCAATAAATCTCTCTGCACTTATCATATCAAAACAAATAACCCATATTTTTAATCTTTCCATCTCCTCTGGTATTGTTCCTAAAGTCTGGAAAAAAGCTCACGTCATTCCATTACATAAAGGGGGTGACAAAAGTGATCTCAATAATTACAGGCCAATTTCCAAACTACCATGCCTGGCAAAAATTCTAGAATCAGTCATTAATACTCAGTTGAAAACCTTTTTATCCAGTGCTTCCATTTAGAGTCCATTTCAATCTGGTTTAGGGCAGGCCACAGTACCATATCTGCTGTCACTTTGGTCTTAGACAACATACAGCTATCGATAAAAAAATGCACTGTGCAGCATTTTTTGTTGATCTGTCAAAAGCTTTTGATACTTTAGATCACCATTTGCTTTTAGAGAGGCTGCATGAAATTGGTTTTGATTATTCTACATGTAGCTGGTTTAGGGACTATCTCTCTGATAGACAGCAGTCAGTAAAACTGGGAAGCTACCAAACTGAGTTTTTAACAATTACAAATGGTGTTCCGCAGGGCTCAATTTTGGGTCCAGTCCTATTCACAATTTACATCAATAACATTGTTTCATCACTACAAAACTGCCATGCCCATTTGTATGCGGACGACACTGTACTGTATTGCATTTCTGATTCAGTACAACAATCTGTTCAGAACCTACAGAGCTCTTTTAACTCCCTGCAGAACTGTCTAGTGGATCTCAGGCTTGTCCTTAATACAGAAAAAACAAAATATATGTGTTTTTCCAGAGCAAGAATTACACATTTTAAAGATCTTATTATTTACACAAATAATGGATCTCATATTGAAAGAGTCACTGAATATAAATATCTTGGCATCTGGATAGATGAAAAACTCTCTTTTACATTTCACATAAAAAATCTTGTCTGTTGTCTGCGACAAAAGATTGGATATTTTTATTGGAACAAAGCCACCTTCCCGTTGTTCAGCAGGAAAAGGATTATTGAGGCAGTTGTTATGTCCGTCCTTGATTACGGTGATGTAGTTTATCGGCATGCATCTCGTTCATGTCTTAACCTCCTAGACTCTGTGTATCACTCTGCTTTGAGATTCATCACAGGAGATACCTATGATACACACCATTGTGTTTTATATGAAAAGGTTGGGTGGTCCTCCCTTAAGGAGAGACGTGATGCACATTGGCATATTTTTATATATAAAGCTCTGACTGGAAAGCTAACACTCTATTTGACAGAAATGCTGCTTATTTCAGATGGGCTTTATCAAACCCGCTCAACTGACATGCTCATGTTATATGTTCCCTATGCCCGGTCTGAGCTTGGTAAAACCGCTTTTAGCCATAGTGCCCCTGACTCCTGGAACAGCCTACAACATAGAATTAAAATAAATACACTCATAACTGTTAACCAATTTAAAATTATTATTTTAAATCAGCCCCTCTACACTTGTAACTGTTTTAATTAGGCTATTGTCTCTTTCATTCAATTGATCTGAATGTTTTAAATTGTGTTGTGTGTGTGTGTGTGTGTGTGTGTGTGTGTGTGTGTGTGTGTGTGTGTGTGTGTGTGTGTGTGTGTGTGTGTGTGTGTGTGTGTGTGTGTGTGTGTGTGTGTGTGTGTGTGTAAACTTATTATGTATTCTCATTGTATATCTGTATTCTCGACGTCATTGTAAAAGAGGGTCACCCCTCAATTGATCTTTCGAGATTAAATAAAGGAAAATGAATGAAATGAATGAAAAAGATATCCAAGGAATTGAGAATGCCAATCAGCAGTGTTCAAACGCTGAGTGGAAAATGGTCAGGTAAACCAGCAAAGATTTCAGCCACATCTGCCAGGAAAATTGTTCGAGATGCAAAGAAAAATCCACAAATAACTTCAGCTGAAATACAGGACTCTCTGAAAAATTGTGGCGTGGCTGTTTCAAGATGCACAATAAGGAGGCACTTAAAAATGGGCTGCATGGTCGAGTCACCAGAAGAAAGCCATTTCTGCACAAATGTCACAAAGTATTCCGCTTACATTATGCCAAACAGCACAGAGACAAGCCTCAAAACTTCTGGAACAAAGTCATTTGGAGTGATGAGACCAAAATTGGCCACAACCATAAACGTTACATTTGGAGAAGAGTCAAGAAGGCCTTTGATGAGAGGAACACCATTCCTACTGTGAAACACAGAGGTGGGTCACTGATGTTTTGGGGATGTGTGAGCTACAAAGGCAAAGGAAATTTGGCCAAAATGTATGGCAAGATGAATGCAGCATGTTATCAGAAAATACTGGAGGAAAATTTGCACTCATCAGCCCGGAAGCTGCGCATGGGACGTTTTTGGACATTCCAACAGGACAATGACCCAAAACACAAGGCCAAGTCGACCTGTCATTGGCTACAGCAGAACAAAGTGAAGGTTCTGGAGTGGCCATCTCAATCTCCTGACCTCAATATCATTGAGCCACTCTGGGGAGATCTCAAACGTGCAGTTCATTCAAGACAGCCCACAAACTTACAAGAACTGGAAGCATTTTGCCAAGAAGAATGGACAGCTTTGCCATCTGAGAAAATAAAGAACCTCATCCACAACTACCACAAAAGACTTCAAGCTGTCATTGATGTTAAAGGGGGCAATACACGTTATTAACAACTGGGGTATGTAAACTTTTGATCAGGGTCATTTGGGTACTTTCTAGGGCTGCACGATATTGCCCAAAATGATCATCACGATTATTTTGGTCAATATTGATATCACGATATTTTACCACGATTATTCAGTAATTGTAGTGAGTAAAATATTTTTATTGGATTGTCACGTAAACATAACAGCGCTTTCATATCCATGTGATCGGCTATATTATATTGATATATATATATATATATATATATATACAATATTACTGATAATGTACATATATTTGCATAAATATAATAAATATTTACCTGAAGTCAATGCATTTCCACAAAGAAAATATAAATCAAAATATTGCACCAAAACTTTACTCAAAATCAAATCAACAGAGCACTGCTTTAACTTTTCCTTGTGCTACATTTCTGTTGAATAACACATCTTTGTTTCCTCACCTGACCTCATTGCATCTCCTAAAAGCAAAATATAAAATATTTTACTCCATTCATTGTACCTGCATGATGGATGTGTATAAAACTTGATTTTGAACTAAATACAATTGTGCCCACAATGTATAACTAAAATAAGTATATAATGAGCTGCGCCCTGTCAAAATAAATCACAACCTATATGGCTCTACTATGTCAGAATTTAATTTGAAAGGACGGAGACGGGAAGTGGCAGGTAACACTCAGCAACACGTTAGTCAAATGTTGCTGCCTCTCATGCCTTTACTCCCAACGCGAGGTTTCATCTTCGCTTCAGGTCGTGTGTACGCTGAGGCACTGACTGTATGGAGTTATTAGCAACCCTGGGAGCTTGTCTAATAACTGGAATAGTCATTGCAAACCCACTAGGTTCTTATGTAATGAAAACGTAGTTCAATACGCCAGTAAATAGGAACGACCAAGGATACGAACTAGCAACGGTGGAATAGTCTACTCGCCCAGCTAGACTGCTTCAGCTGACTGAAGGCTCCGGCTCAGCTGTTAGCCACAGAGCTACTGTTTTGCTAACACAACTCAAGACTCGCACACTGTACAAACAGTAAATGTAATCGGCCAACATGCTTAACCAGAGCTCCATCTAGCTAACAAAGCATAACAAAAATCCCAAAATCTATAACACAATTCACGGAGAAAATGACTGCCGAACATTTACATGGCGGGCTGCAGCCTGAAGCAAAACGTACTCACGTCGTCTTGCTGGAGTCCTGTCGGACATTAACCATGACTCCAGTGTTCCCTGCTCTCCTGATACATGCAAAGATGTGTTGAAAAAGTATTCCATTGTTTTCTGAACGAGTAGCCCTGTTTGTGGACGTCTATCCATCAAAACTATGACGTAGGTCCTTAGGTGACCCGTTCGCTATACATTATACTCTTGACAGCGGTCTGTCTGGCTGGATAACAGACCTGGCAAAGTGTCATGTAATAATGGGTTATAAATCCGGTCCCACACAAAAAAAGAGACTAACAAGGGGATGTATGTGATTTCACAAGCGCAGATGTCTGCTCTCGCTCGCGCGATAAGCAGCAGCTTGCTTCTTCGCGCGGCTCTTGGAGTGCTTTCTATCTATGCGGGCAGAAAATTGTTCACACTTTGGGGGCGGAGCCACTGGACTTACATTGACAGCTCTCGGGGAACCTGGGGTTGCCAGGTTGGAGCATGAACAGGCACATGATCAGCGAGTGGTTTGGGGAGTGATTGATTTGCTTCGCAGCTGATAACACATTCAAAATATCGCACATTCATGTACACGTCATCGTGGGAAGTAGGGGTGGGAATCTCTTGGCACCTCACGATTCGATTCGATTCCGATTCAGAGGTCAACGATTCGATTCAAAATCGATTTTCAATGCATCTCGATGCAAAACATTTTTTATGTACATACCCATGTGTGAATTTCAAAAATATATTTATATGCACATCTGAGTTTGCTAATCACTTCCTACTTATGTGATGATCATTAAAGACAATCAACAGATGAATTACCTTCTCTAATATTGTTTTAAGAGAAAAGCTTTTCTTGTCACAAATATGACTTTCTATGACCAGTGCAATAATCAATGCAGCTTGCATTTCAACACAATATGGAAGTATGTAAAAACTAAACCGATTCAGTTTTATTTTATTTATAATCTCTTAAATCATGTTTCTATAGGATTTCTATTCTATTATCTATTTTTTTCTATGTCATTTCAACACATTGTACAAAAAGTATGGCTTGGAATTCAGCTCTCATACAAAAACATAAACAGAGATAAAGCCGGTGCAGGTCATGGGTTTGCTGCTCTCAGCCCTTTTGAAGCCACTTTGGAAACAACTCGCACATATGTGGTGTGCATGCGCAATGGCGCAGGAAGTATTAGTATTTACAAAAAAAAAAATAAATAAAATTATATAAAAAAAAAAAAATCGATTATTAACTTTTCTGAATCGATTCAGAATCGTTCGAGAGAGAATCGATATTAATCGGAAAATCGATTTTTTTTCCCCACCCCTAGTGGGAAGCCAATATCGTCATCGCGATGAAAATTCGATATATTGTGCAGCCCTAGTACTATCTTTTGTCATTTTGATTTAAAAAGGGTAAACAGTTGTTTGCCAATAAATAGCTTCACCCAACCATTAACCATGAGTGGCAGAAAGGCTTTTGTGTTATCATTCATATTCTCTGGTTTTATGGCCAAGAAATCATAAATTCTCCCAGGGTATGTGAACTTATGAGCACAACTGTAATGTCATCCACACTGAACAAAACACATCTTAACTAGGGCTGTCAAATTTATCGCGTTAACGCAGAGTGATTAATTTCTGGAATTAACGCGTTAATTTTTTTTATCGCAATTAACGCATGTGCAGAATGATCCGCCCCGTGCATCCCACCGGCTCTCTACTACAGTCACTCTAAGTTGTGGCTGACCCAGGATCAGTAGCTGCGCACAGCCAAACATAAAAGCACGCTAGCCCATGCCGTGTTTTAAACTGCTAACGGTCACGTTTGTGTCGGAGGCATAGATAGTTTATAAAATCAACTGCCGCGGGTGACAGTTGATGTCGGGAGCAACAGGAGGAGAAACATTATCCGCTCTGTTCAGAGCCCGCGAGGACACAAACGTCTGCAGTTTTCAGAGGTGTGTGTGAGTAGACGTCAACATATCGTCGGCTTCCTGGTACAAATGAACAGTCCCCTACGACGTGGTCGCGCGCGCGCACACACACACACACACACGCACACACACACACAATAATCAAGTTGTATTCAAGAATGCACAACCTATAGATTCACAAAATAAATGCCATTATTTAGCCTATATTTGCCCAAAGACATAGTAAAGAGACAGACCAACTGAATTATGGTGTGGTAGGTATATATTTTAGTTTGATTTAAATTTATTTTCAGTATAAAAACCATCATTTGGATTTTTTATTAATAACAATACTAATTTTAAATGTAGGCTACATATCCACCTTCTGTCCTTTATCTTTCCGTTCATACAACAATATATAGAGAAAATTTTAATTTTTCGGGCATATTTCGAATGGTAAAATTAATCGTGATTAATCCACAGAATCCTGTGATTAATCTGATTAAAATTTTTTATCGTTTGACAGCCCTAATCTTAACACATCAGGGTTTGACATAACCAAAGGCCCACTGGCCCGGGGGCCAGTAAAATAATATGCAGGGCAAGTTGATTGGCCAGTCACTGTCCCGCCCAGGCCAGTAACGGCCAATCACAGTTCAGTATCTTTTTTGTAGACTATATCATGGTTCACTGAAATGCGTGTTGA
Source organism: Hyperoplus lanceolatus (assembly GCA_026929865.2). Classification (NCBI taxonomy): domain Eukaryota; kingdom Metazoa; phylum Chordata; class Actinopteri; order Uranoscopiformes; family Ammodytidae; genus Hyperoplus; species Hyperoplus lanceolatus. The sequence continues at coordinate 326,317 of CM049397.1, forward strand.
GAGTCGTAATGAAAGCAGTGTTTATCAATATAATAAACATAATATATAATATATTTTTTAATTAAAGGCCAGTGGACAAACGATGCATGGGCGTTTTGACAGGCGGAGCAACAAGCGGGCGCACTCTCGCTCCGTTGGCAGAGCTGCCTACTGTCCGCCTGTGAGTCGACAAATCAATCGACTTACTTTGCCCCCTTTTTTTCTTCCCACAGCAGAGGTTCAGGTGCATAAAATGAAGTGATAACTGCGCTTTTCCTTTAGCTGCCGCCGTAATATTACCGTATTTGCATCAAAGCCCCAATGGTAATACAAGTGAGAGGCTTTATTTAAACGCTGTGAATGCGTCTCCGGTGATTGTGTCGGTTGTAGACAGAAACGAACGGAGGGACTCTGCTCACTGGACAGTTCCTTTAGACGCGCAGTTTGTCTGCCGACATGGCTCTGTGTTTTCATGATCTACAATCAAATCGCGGAAGTCTTTTCCAGTGAAATCGCTAACGGAGAGAATATCCCCGGTTATTATTTTAGCCACAAACTCCGCAGTTCTTTTGTGCGGCGGCTCACTCGCTCACTCACTGGCGAGATCTCACTGTGAAACGCTGCTTTGCTCGGACGAAGGCATTGTGTGTTTCTAAGATGATTTAACATCATAGCCTTAGACGAGCGTTTAACATTATGCTACATATTTTGCACTGCATTGTTTTTTTATCAATAGTTTGAAAAAATGGTCCCGCACCAGACTCTTAATGTGAAGCTGACACTTCATGTAGAAGTCACGCTCCTGCAGCGCGCTCATGACCAGACGTGAACTCGCATACACGGTGTAATCTCCCATTAAAAAAACGGCATAACCTTCTGATTTCCGGATTTCTATTTCCAACGTCAACTTGAGCGCAAGTGGAAAACCGGTCATTGGTTTGACACATTCACATCCCTAATGCATATGGAGAAAGTGATAAACACTACCACACCACAAAGACTGATCAGACCTTCATCTCTTATTCTTTTTTATGTTTAAACATGATTTCTGCAGGTGAACTATTCATTAAACTGCCAAAATTCAAGAATAAAAACAATTATCAAACTTCTGGACTTTAAAGCTCGCATATTATAGACTTTTCGGTACTATTATACACCATATTATATGGTCTTAGTGGTCCCTAATACGTTTTTCTTTAATTGTTTGCTGAAAAAAACTTTCAGATAATTTATTGTACGATGTTCAGCTAATCTCACAATGGCCTATTTTTTTAAAAAGAGCTGCAGCTCCCCTCGTAAATATACAATCTTTGAGCTGCCCCTGTCCGGAAGCGAAGCCAGATACGCCTCGCCCTCTGTCTGTCGGGGCCGTGGACCAATAAGAAATAGGGGTGTGAGCTGCACAGTGGAAGCTTCTGGCTTATCAGTTTGTGAGGTCAGAAACGAGGAGAATTCTGACTGGAATATATTGGGGGGGAGGGGTGGGGGTTTCAGAAAGGGGGAGAGTGAGAAAAGGAGAGATTGTTATTTTTTTAAATATTTTGGCAGTCTCTAGGCACACCGTGGACCCATGGATATGTTAGAACACATTTAAAAAGTGCATTTAGCATAATATGTGACCTTTAAAATACTGGCCGACTCCTTCCACATACTTTCAGTTGTAGGCTTCAAATTCAAAATGTTTGCCTGGTTTTATATTATGTGTATGAGCAATATCAATATTTCATATCATTAACTAAAAGAAAAATAACCAAATCTAAAGGGAATATCTATACATTCCCTTTAGATTTGGTTATTTTCCTAATAGTATTACAATTATTCAAACTAAATTATGAAGAAGAAAAAGTGTGTGCAGGGCCAGTGAAAATGTACATGGGGCCAGTAAAACTCGGATCCACTGGCCCGGCGGGCCAGTAGGAAAAAAAAGTTATGTTGAACCCAGCACATTATAAGAAATAACAACACTAACCAATAAACTGTGGGGCCTTTTCTACATGTAGCCTATGTGTACGTGTATGTGCTTAATATGAGTTAAATGTTAAAAATCACTGGTAAATAGTGCAATTGGAAAGTGCAATCTCCGTACAATTTGCAAATTTCAATTGCACTTGTTTTAATAAATAAATATAGATTTTAAAAGCGTACATGATGTGGGTAAATATATTATAACTTTTTGGTTAAAGGACTCAAAATCACTCGAAGCTCAAACTGCAGGACTTGGGACTTGACTTGAGACTTGTCAGCATTGACTTGGGACTTGCCTGTCTTGACTCGAGACTTGAGGGCAAAGACTTGAGGCTTACTTGTGACTTGCTAAACAATGACTTAGTCCCACCTCTGCTGCTATGTATTGAGTAGCCTATGTTTATGAAGTGAAACAACATCATTTTCTCTACAACAGCAACTCTTGAGGTGCATGTATTTCCACAAGCCTAACCTGTGTAGACACTGTATAAGTTTAAGTTGTTAAAATATGCGTATTGCATTAACAGACTAAAATCTGTTTTGAATTCACGCTATGCTAGATTTTAAGTCGAATATCTATCTATGATGAGAGCATTTGACACTAACTAGCAAAGTAGAGCTTAATGTGTTGCTTGATTATTAAGCGATAAATAGCTAATAAGTAACGCAGAATAGCATCTGCTATCCATGACGCCGGAATACCTCTACTAAAGCAGCCCCAAAACAACAAGCAACAAAAGCAACAAGGGGAAGTAGTACCTAAAGGAATGTCTATACAAAGATATGACACTCAGTAATTACTATTTTAATCTATCACACCAATACATTGCTATTGTTACCGGCCCGTTCAGAATGTGACCGTCTTGACAACAAAGAGCGAGCTGCATTACACGACATTTCATCCGTTTGTTTCTACGAAAACCTTTCATCTATCACAAGCTAGGATTTTCACAGAACAGACAGCTAAGCTAAAAGCTAAACTGTCAACTTTCTATTCCAGGTAGTAGTCCAAGCCCTAATTGTTCAAAAGCAGGTTAAACTATTAATTGGCTTCGGCTCAAGTCTATATGACGGTCACAAAAGTATACGTGGTACCTTTACATTCAACGATACTTACATATTGGGGTTTCTCTTGAAAGCATTAGTGATGTCTTTAACAACTCTCTGGACCAACACTTCCAACTCTTCTTCCGAGTCCGCCATCTTTATGGCACCCGATGACGTCACATTGACCAAGATTTTTATTTTTTCAAGAATACTACGGAAACCCGGAGAGGCCATTTATTTAAAAAAAATACGTAGGCAGCTGCAATATTCTAATATGAAATTAAAGCCACTACGAGTAACATTTAAATATCTTTTAAATAGCCTCATGTTTCCTCTGACAATCATAAATTACCTTTAACAGCAAACGAGACCATCAGTGTAAAGAAAGACGTTTTATATAGGCTAGTTTTTATTACTGTATTTGGTCTGGTCGCACACCCAGTCAGGGCCGGCGGCAGCCAGGGGCCAGGGTGGGCCGTGCCCACCCAAATGTGAGCTGTGCGCCATATATATATATATATATATATATATATATATATATATATATATATATATTTTTTTTTTTTTTTTTTTTCTTTTTTAGGTGGAAGTCCAGACCCAGTATCTGTACAAGAAAATGTTAAATCAAATTCAGACAATTAATTAAAGCCACTACGAGTAAGATGGCACGTTGGCGTCCCCCAGCGAGTGTGAACTGAGAAGGGAGCAATATAGTGCATGTCCGTGTGTTGAAAGTGTGAGGACTCTTTTCGGCTCCGTGAGAGTGGTTTTGACACTGCATCAACTAATGCCAGTCTGGCAGACACACCTGATTGCAATGAGTTGATCCAGCAGTGTCACCTAACTACTCTCTCTCACGGAGCTGAAAGATTACGTGTCCGACTCCTCACAGAAAGCGAATGAAAGAGAGACGGCAGTTAGTATGGATCACGATGAGGTAATGTGTTTATGTTGTTGTAAATAATGACTATTTCAGATAATGGTTATCTGATGATGGTGAAGCAAAGCAAACTTTGTGTTAGTACCAACCGCTCATTCATTTAGGAGTAAACACTGCAGTCTAGTTTCGCTCTCGTGAAATTGTATACACGTTGCTTGGCAACGCCCTGGTCCCGCCCGTAGCCTATATCACTCTCCCTTTTAGCTTTTCTTCATTGCATTTTTTCTTTGATGGTTCAGCCCCGTTATCAGTCATTATGACGACAAATAACTGTCTCAAACAAGGCTCCCGCTCCCCTTCCCTCACCTGGAGGGATAGGCTTCTCAATTCACGTTGTTGCGCCACACTGAAATCTGCGACCAATATGGATATGTGACCATAGAGCCTGCACGAGCGAACCGAAAATCGGACTGGATGTGCGACCAGACCAAAAGTAGTAATAAAAAATATTTAAAAACATCTTTCTTTGCACTGATGGTCTCGTTTGCTGTTGAAGGTAATTTATGATTATCAGAGGAAACATGAGGCTGTTTAAAAGATATTTAAATGTTACTTGTAGCCGCTTTAATACTAAAGAATATACCATTACCATGCATTGCTTCTAATTGTATTATTGGGTGGGCAGGACAGCCTGCCTCCAAGTTACCCACCCGCTTATAGTGGTCACTGGTCAGCAGCGCCGGCCCAAGGCATAAGCGAAATGAGCGGTTGCTTAGGGTCCCGACTGCCAGGGGGCCCCCCCGAAATTTACTTTTTATTTATTTAGTTTGTGTGTTTGATATCAACATCATATTATGTGAATGTAAATTATCATACAATAAAAGAAATACAATGTTTTGGTAGATTAATATCTTAAAGCGGCTACGAGTAACATTTAAATATCTTTTAAACAGCCTCATGTTTCCTCTCATAATCATAAATTACCTTTAAAGCGGCTACGAGTAACATTTAAATATCTTTTAAACAGCCTCATGTTTCCTCTCATAATCATAAATTACCTTTAACAGCAAAAGAGACCATCAGTGCAAAGAAAGACGTTGTTATATAGTTTTTATTACTGCATTTGATCTGGTCGTACACCCAGTCCGATTTTCGGTTCACGCGTGCATGCTCTATGGTCACATATCCGTATTGGTCGCAGATTTCAGTGTGGCGCAGGAACGTGAATTGAGAAGCCTATCCCTCCAGGTGAGGGAAGGGGAGCGGGAGCCTTGTTTGAGACAGTTATTTGTCGTCATAATGACTGATAACGGGGCTGAACCATTAAAGAAAGAAAAGAAAATGCAATGAAGAAAAGCTAAAAGGGAGAGTGATAGTCGGGCGGGAGGGCGTTGCCAAGCAACGTATACACAATTTCACGCAGCGAAACTAGACTGCAGTGTTTACTCCTAAATGAATGAGCGGTAGCCTACTAAATCAAAGTTTATTTTGCCTCACCAGCATCATCAGATGACCATTATTCATCTTAAATAGTCATTATTTACAACATAAACACATTACCTCATCGTGATCCATACTAACTAACTGCCATCTCTCGTTCATTCGCTTTGTGTGAGGACACAGGGACTCGTTCAGCTCCGTGAGAGGTGACAATGCATCAACTCATTGCAATCAGGTGTGTTTAGCACTTACTGGCATTAGTTGATGCTGTGTCACCCATAGACTCACGGAGCCGAAAAGAGTCCGGTGCCCTCACACTTTCAACACACGGACATGCACCATATTGCTTCCTGATTATTTAAATCTTGCACTCCCTGCACGAGCTACAAAACAGCTTCACGACAGCTGGCATCGTAATAATACTACCGCTTTTGTTCAAAGGTGTCGCCAACGTGCCGACTTACTCGTAGTAGCTTTAACAGCAAACGAGACCATCAGTGCAAAGAAAGACGTTTTTAAATAGTTTTTATACTGCTTTTGGTCTGGTCGCACACCCAGTCCGATTTTCAGTTCGCTCGTGCAAGCTCTATGGTCACATATCCGTATTGGTCGCAGATTTCAGTGTGGCACAGCAACGTGAATTGAGAAGCCTATCCCTCCAGGTGAGGGAAGGGGAGCGGGAGCCTTGTTTGATACAGTTATTTGTCGTCATAATGACTGATAACGGGGCTGAACCATCAAAGAAAAAAAAGAAAATGCAATGAAGAAAAGCTAAAAGGGAGAGTGACATGGGCTACGGGGGGACGAGGGCGTTGCCAAGCAACGTGTATACAATTTCACGAGAGCGAAACTAGACTGCAGTGTTTACTCCTAAATGAATGAGCGGTTGGTACTAACACAAAGTTTGCTTTGCTTCACCATCATCAGATAACCATTATCTGAAATAGTAATTATTTACAACAACATAAACACATTACCTCATCGTGATCCAAACTAACTGCCGTCTATCGTTCATTCGCTTTCTGTGAGGAGTCGGACACGTAATCTTTCAGCTCCGTGAGAGAGAGTAGTTAGGTGACACTGCTGCATCAACTCATTGCAATCAGGTGCGTGTGGAAGTGACTGGCATTAGTTGATGCAGTGTCAAAACCACTCTCACGGAGCCGAAAAGAGTCCTCACACTTTCACCACACGGACATGCACTATATTGCTCCCTTCTCAGTTCACACTCACGCGCCTGGCACGAGCTAGAAAACAGCTTTGCGACAGCGGGCGTCGTAAAAATACTACCGCTTTTGTCCAAAGGGGACGCCAACGTGCCATGTTACTCGTAGTGGCTTTAATAATTGAATCAGTTCATCTGGGAGGTAATCCGAGGTTAACTGATCACGTCACGTTCAAGTCCATGGCATGCACAGTGTGTATTGAGTTTATTTAAAATTATTTGAAAATGGGGCTGCCCTCAGTTGCCCATGCACTGTGTATAGTCCATAGCCTATTTCAGCCTCGTCTGTGGAACAAAAGATAACTGGACAACAGAGTTCTTCTGCTTCGTTCCTCTCACTGCATTTAAATTAATTCAATATAATACAGAAAAATATGTCCCGTAAAAGAAAAAGAGCTCCAAGCCCATCCCAGAGGACCCTGCATAATATTTAATTTCTAATTTAAATTTCTATGGGAAATCCATGTGCCTTTCTTCAATAGCTTCTAATTCATCCGACCCAGTGTCTCCAAATTATTTGTTCACACAAAATTCCTCGGATTTAGCCTCTTAATTTTCCTCTCAAAGTGCACCAGATTCATGCATTTCACTTTAAAAAGGTAAAAAAAAATCTCCTCTGGAACCCCCTAGCAGGGTTGTGACCTCGGCTGGCTACTATTTTCACCCAGCTGGACATCAGAGGCAATAGTGGAAAGTAGTGTGTGTATAGTATATAGCTCTGGACTACCACCATCCAGGTTGCCCAGTCCCAAAGCTTTCTCTTCAATCAGCTCAGGCTGCCTACAATTAAAAAAAGATACATTATGTTGTATATAATGTATATTATATGTCATTCATAAACATTTGGGGGGAAAAAACACGCAAGAATCAAATCTCCCACACAGCAACACTCCAAGTTTATTTGCATATTATGTTCAACACAATTCACAGTAAATGTGCCAAAAAGCAGACACATAGATCTTACAAGGGCTAAAAATTTCAGCTCGCGCACTCTGCACGCGCTCGCATCTTCGGTCTCTCTGCCCAGTGGGCCCACCTAAAATTTCTACAGGCCCACCCAAATCTAAGTGTCTAGAACCGGGCCTGCACCCACTCCGATTTTCTATGGTCACATATTCGTATTGGTCACAGATTTCAGTGTAGCGCAGCAACGCGATTTGAGAAGCCTATCCCTCCAGGTGAGGGAAGGGGAGCGGGAGCCTTGTTTGAGACAGTTATTTGTCGTCATAATGACTGATAACGGGGCTGAACCATCAAAGAAAAAAAAGAAAATGCAATGAAGAAAAGCTAAAAGGCAGAGTGATAGACGGAGAGGGCGTTGCCAAGCAACGTGTACACAATTACATGGGAGTGAACTAGACTGCAGTGTTTACTCCTAAATGAATGAGCGGTACTAACACAAAATTTACTTTGCTTCATCATCAGAGGGGTATACTACGAAGTGAGATTAAGGGCTGAGCGAGGTCTGTTGAGTCTAAAGCCAGAGTTTTCAGTATCACGAAAGGTGGCTCTCTTTTTACCTGGCTAGATCACCGTGGTAACAGAGGCTGCACGGCTAACCTGCTCAGACCAGTTTTTGTTCCAGAGTTTGAACTTAAATTTGGCACGTAGAGCGCTGCCCTTTAAGGAAACTAGCCTACACATTTGGAAATCTCGCGGACCTGACAATATTGTCTGAGCGCTACATTCTCACTGAGGAAACTGTTACATCTAAACTTATTAATCAGTAAGTTAATGAACGAAATGAAGCCGTGACATTTGGCTTACAGCAGAGTGAACTGTAACATTGCGCTGCGGCTTTTTACCACATGCATACAGTAAGGCTATTGATGCAGAAAATGTAAAATAGCCTACGCCTATAGCCTACTGTATGCAGCGCCACTCTATGCTCTCACCTCAAATGATTTTACCTGGCGATCTACACTCACTGGCTCTTAATAAAGCATTCTATAAAATCACAGGTTGCAACATTATTTCACTGTGGGCTTCTTTCTTTTCAGTAGTGATTACAGTTGGGATGTGACAGGTGACAGCTGTCACAGTTCGGACACCGCTGCAGACTCGCAGGTTAAGCTTCTCGCAGTAGATTCATATTTGTCCGAAAAATCCAGACTACAGGTTTTTTAATGTAGGCCTATTGGTATTTGTAAGATTCAAATAAAAGGCTAATAGTCTAAATCAAAATTGTATTCATTTTGATGTGGCCCAAAGCTAAAGTGATTTTCCACATAGGCTATTCATTTGGGGACAGTATCAGACTTAAATTACATTCTTAAGTGTGGAACTATAGGCGTAGGCTAGTGCTATAAATATAGCAAAGTAGCCTATATACAGTGGCTTGAAAAAGTATTCATACCCCTTGAACTTTTCCACATTTTGTCATGTCACAACCACACACATACATTTATTTTATTGGGATTTCATGTGATAGACCAACACAAAGTGGCGCATAATTGTGAAGTGGAATGAAAAAGAAACATGATTTACAATTTTTTTTATAAATAAAAAACTGAAAAGTGTGGTGTGCAAAAGTATTCAGCCCCCCTTAGTAAATACGTTGTGGAACCACCTATCGCTGCAATTACAGCTCCAAGTCTATTTGGGTATGTCTCTACCAGCTTTGTACATCTCTACAGACTGACATTTTTGCCCGTTCATCTTTACAAAATAGCTCGAGCTTCAGATTCAGCGTCAGATTCGATGCAGAGTGTCTGTGAACCGGAATTTTAAAGTCTTTCCAGATATTCTCAATTGGATTTGGGTCTGTACTTTGACTGGGCCATTCTAACACATGACTGTTATGCTTTGATCTAAACCATTCCATTGTAGATATGGCTGTATGTTTAGGGTAGTTGAAGGTGAACCTCCACCCAGTCTCAAGTCTTTTGCAGACTATAACAGGTTTTTCTGCCCTGTATTTGGCTCAATCCATCTTCCCATCAACTCTGACCTGCTTCCCTGTCCCTGCTGAAGAACAGGACCCCCACAGCATGATGCTGCCACCACCATGTTTCATGGTAGGGATGGTGTTTTCAGGGTGATGTGCAGTCTGTGTTTTTCACCACACATTGCATTTTGCATTTAGGCCAGAAACTTCAAGTTTGGTCTTATCTGAATCTGCTGCGTCCGTCGAATGTTTTGTGGCAAGGGTTGGAGGAAGGTGCTCAGGTCAGACCAAAATTTAAGTTTTTGGCCATAATGCAAAATGCAATGTGTTGTGGAAAACTCACACTGCACCTGTTAGACTCTGCAACTGACTTGAGAGTGGGGTGAAAGTTCACTTTACAGCAGGACAACTACCCTAAACATACAGCCATATCTACAATGTAAATACAATTGAGAATATCTGGAAAGACTTGAAAATTGCTGTTCACAGACGCTTTCCATCCATTCTGACGCTGAACAGGGGCGTTTCTAGGTTTCTGAAACACCCGGGACTCAGCCCAAGAGGGAATAGGACAGTGCACGCGCAAATTTTGTTGTATACTTTATTGCTCATGCACATTTTTTTTCATAATGCTTTACCTAAATAAACAAAATAAATTTGAATTTGGCTAATTCATAAGCTGTAAGCCATAATCATCAAAATAATAACAAATAAAGGCTTGAAATATCTCACTTTGCATGAAATGAGTCTATATAATATATTATTTTCACCTTTTAAATTAAATTATTGAAATAAATTAACTTTTGCACGATATTCAAATTTTTTGAGTTTCACCTGTACTTGCCTTTGTTTTAGAATATGTGATGCCATGTCTTTGATAGTATTACCAGAATGTAAAGTAATTGTTGTATTGTTTTACTGTGCTCTTAGGTCAACTGCAGAGCTGGAGTCATTCCATAATCACATTCTGATGTACGCAAGCAAGCGCTTCAGCTTCTCCCCACCTGTGTATGCAACTCGAGTCATGCTGGCTGGCTGGCCTGGACTACAACCACCATGTCCACAGACCAGCCAGGAGAAAGGCTGACGGCTCTATTCAGTACGTTTTATTCTAAGTAAGTCCCATGCATTTTGGTCAATGAACTTCCACGTCAAGGCAAAATAATTCTGTAACAAACAAGTGACATCTAAATTTATATACATTTTTAAAATATATAACAAGAACCTAATACAGGGTACAGCTGTAAGATAAGCCTTTCATGTGGAAATTCAAAATACTATACATTGTCAGGTAATATGAATGAATCACTAAACTTATAATACTTTTTCTATTGCCAGGTATGGAAAAGTGTACAATAAAAAGTCCAGGAAGTGGAGCCTATACACACTGAAGGAAGAGAAGGACTACCACTACATCAAAGACCTCCAGAGTGAAATTCTCCAGGAGAAGTTGTCTGGGGGGTGGGGGGGGGGCTTCTGTTGGGTTCACCAACCAACCAGGAGCTGTTGCAGACTCAACTAAGCAAAGGGCTAGGTTAGTATACTTACATTTTTGTATGAGCATACATTTTTAACTTTGCTATGTAACACAGCACATGAAAATCCATTTAGCTCTGGTCTAAGGAATGCCAAAGTGTAAAGATTTGTGTCCGGGTTCCACCAACCATCATGAGGTATAATATTACAGATCCAGAAGTGCTGAGGCCTGTTTCAGGTAGCTGGTTTTACATACTCTGATTTAAATCCTGCGCTCTGAGTTGGTCAACTCAGTGCAGGGTTGACGAACAACTCTGGGTTTTCGGTTTCAGAACAGTGGATCAGCGTTGGGTAAATCAACTCTGAGCGTGTTCACTCTGGGTTGATCGCGTGCGTAAAAGCCATTGTCAATGGATCGCTGATAACATGATTCACCATGGAAACAGTAGAAACAAATGATTGATCCTCCCACTTCTCCACTTCACAAAAAAAAAGAAAAAAAAATCTCCGCTCCTCCCACTAGGGTTAGAAATATTAACGAATGAGTTTATGGTATGGAGAAGAATTAACGGGGATATTGTCTCATAACTCTGATCTAATCTCCTCGGCAATTCAGAAAAAAACAGAGCAAACATTTTTTTTCAAGAGAATCATTTCGCTTCCGTATGAGAAGCCATAGTCTATTTTAAAAAGTTACGCATATCAGCAGTAAAGTATTAAGCTGGCGCGGCACAGCATTGCTGACAGTGTTTTATATTCGCTGTATAATATTTTGGCAAGCTATAGCCTAATACTGTGCAGTAAACAGACTGTCGCTTCTTTTAAATGGGGAGTGAAAGACATTAACGTCAGACACATTAGGTGACAGTTTCCATTGAAGAGCCTGATTGATTTATTACCAGATCCATTTTCCTCAAGTGATCACAGTTTAAATTATTATATAATTTTTATATTCATATTAGGCTATTTAACGAGGCTCGTCTGTGACTTTAAGATCGCACAAGTGAACAGTATAGATCGCGTGCAGCCGCATGGTTACATGAATCCACCTGACATAAATCTGTTCAGTGGCACAGATGTTAAAAAGCATACAATACAAATAGGTTTATTAATCTGAATGTAGAGCATGTCACGATGTGTAAGGTGGCCGCCTATATGAATGGACCGAGGGCTGAGAACTATGCTACTGATCAGATAAATGATCAATCAAACGTAAAATCATCAGGAAATGATAAAAACATCCCGATGGAGATTTCTATGGAGTGATTTTGCTTCAAACTGTACAGGGACGCGTGTGACAGTGACACTCTTTCTTCAGTCAGAGCTGCAGCGTAAAGTGAAAACAAACTCAGGTCTAACCACCTCCGAAGCAGGCTAGACCCACGGCGTATGTTGCCGCAGTAAATGACTCTCGGTTGCGCTGAACCTGCTTCCTGAAACTGAAAACCCAGAGTTTCCACTAACTCAGAGCGAACAAACTCTGGGTTGCCTCAAAACCAGCTACTTGAAACAGGCCTCAGGGGCCTATTTCAGGTAGCTGGTTTTACATACTCTGGGTTTAATCCTGCGCTCTGAGTTGGTCAACTCAGAGCGCAGGGTTGACGAGAAACTCTGGGTTTTCGGTTTCAGAACAGTGGATCAGCGTTGGGTTAATCAACTCTGAGCGTGTGGACTCTGGGTGGAGCGTGTGCATAAAAGCCATCGTCAATGGATCGCTGAAAACATGATTCACCATGGAAACAGAAGAAACAAATGCTTGATCCTCCCACTTCTCCACTTCTCAAAAAAGAAAACTTCTCCGCTCCTCCCACTAGAGTAAGAAATATTAACTTATGAGCTTATGGAGAAGAATGAACGGGGATAGTCTCATAACTCTGATCTAATCACTTCGGCAATTCAGAAAAAAACGTTGCAAACGTTTTTTGTCAAGAGCATCATTGCTTCCGTATGAGAAGCAAGTCTATTTTAAGAATTAAGTTACGCATATCAGCAGCAACAAAATTATCAAGCTGCCGCTGCACAGCACTGCTGACAGTGTTTTATATTCGCTGTAGCCTATTATGTAGGCAAGCTATAATAGGCTAGGCCTACTGTGCAGTAAACAGACTGTCGCTTCTTTTAAATGGGGAGTGAAAGATATTAACGTTTGACACATAAGGTGACAGTTTCCATTGTAGATCCTGATTGTTTTATTACCAGATCCCTTGTCCTCTAGTGATCACAGTTTAAATTATTATATTATTTCTATATTCATATTGGGCTATTTAACGAGGCTTGTCTGTGACTTTGGGATGACACAAGTGAACAGTAACGATCGCGTGCAGCCGCAGAATTACATTTCAACATGACATAAATAGCCTATGTTCAGTGGCACAGATGTTAAAAAACTACTGATAATGATAAAAATAAATAACGAGATACATACAATAGAATAGGTTTATTAATCTGAATGTAAAGCATGTTCACGATGTGTAAGGTGGCCGCATATGAACGAACGAGGGCTGAGAACAAGGCTACTGATCAAATGATCGATCAAACGTAAAATCATCAGGAAATGATAAAAACATCCCGATGGAGATTTCTATGGAGAGATTTTGCTTTAAACTGTACAGGGTTGCGTTGTGACAGTGAGTCTTTCTTCAGTCGGAGCTGCAGCGTAAAGTGAAAACAAACTCAGGGTAGGTCTAACCACCTATCCAGCAGGTTAGACCCACGGCGTATGTTGCCGCAGTAACTGACTCTCGGTTGCGCTGAACCTGCTTCTTGAAACGGAAAACCGAGAGTTTCCACTAACTCAGAGCGAACAAACTCTGGGTTGCCTCAAAACCAGCTACCTGAAATAGGCCCCAGGTCAACCTATTATCTGAATAACAACAACAACAACAACAATAATAATTTTTCATTTTTTTTCATTTAACTTTTATTTATCCTCGAGAGACCAATTGAGGGGTGACCCTCATTTACAATGATGTCGAGTTCAAAACAAATTCAAAGGAAAAACAACAATACATAAACAATATTCAATGCAAAAACATCAAATACACAACAACAGGGGCCTGTTTCAGGTAGCTGGTTTTACATACTCTGGGTTTAATCCTGCGCTCTGAGTTGGTCAACTCAGAGCGCAGGGTTGACGAGAAACTCTGGGTTTTCGGTTTCAGAACAGTGGATCAGCGTTGGGTTAATCAACTCTGAGCGTGTTCACTCTGGGTGGAGCGTGTGTATAAAAGCCATCGTCAATGGATCGCTGAAAACATGATTCACCATGGAAACAGAAGAAACAAATGCTTGATCCTCCCACTTCTCCACTTCTCAAAAAAAAAAACTTCTCCGCTCCTCCCACTAGAGTAAGAAATATTAACTTATGAGCTTATGGAGAAGAATGAACGGGGATAGTCTCATAACTCTGATCTAATCACTTCGGCAATTCAGAAAAAAACGGTGCAAACGTTTTTTGTCGAGAGCATCATTGCTTCCGTATGAGAAGCAAGTCTATTTTAAGAATTAAGTTACGCATATCAGCAGCAACAAAATTATCAAGCTGCCGCTGCACAGCACTGCTGACAGTGTTTTATATTCGCTGTAGCCTATTATGTAGGCAAGCTATAATAGGCTAGGCCTACTGTGCAGTAAACAGACTGTCGCTTCTTTTAAATGGGGAGTGAAAGATATTAACGTTTGACACATAAGGTGACAGTTTCCATTGTAGATCCTGATTGTTTTATTACCAGATCCCTTGTCCTCTAGTGATCACAGTTTAAATTATTATATTATTTCTATATTCATATTGGGCTACTTAACGAGGCTTGTCTGTGACTTTGGGATGACACAAGTGAACAATAACGATCGCGTGCAGCCGCAGAATTACATTTCAACCTGACATAAATAGCCTATGTTCAGTGGCACAGATGTTAAAAAACTACTGATAATGATAAAAATAAATAACGAGATACATACAATACAATAGGTTTATTAATCTGAATGTAAAGCATGTTCACGATGTGTAAGGTAGCCGCATATGAACGAACGAGGGCTGAGAACAAGGCTACTGATCAAATGATCGATCAAACGTAAAATCATCAGGAAATGATAAAAACATCCCGATGGAGATTTCTATGGAGTGATTTTGCTTTAAACTGTACAGGGTTGCGTTGTGACAGTGACTCTTTCTTCAGTCGGAGCTGCAGCGTAAAGTGAAAACAAACTCAGGGTAGGTCTAACCACCTATCCAGCAGGTTAGACCCACGGCGTATGTTGCCGCAGTAACTGACTCTCGGTTGCGCTGAACCTGCTACCTGAAACGGAAAACCCAGAGTTTCCACCAACTCAGAGCGAACAAACTCTGGGTTGCCTCAAAACCAGCTACCTGAAACAGGCCCCAGGTGAAGAGAAAAAAACAATTGAAACATTTACATAGTGGTGAAGAGTGGCAGCAATTAAAATTAAATGGGTGAAAGTACAATATAGCCTAATTAAAACAGTTACAGGTAGAGTTTGGCAGATTTAAGGTAGTTTGTTTAAATTGGTTAAAGGATATGAAGGTATTTAGTTTAATTTGTTGCTGTAAGTTGTTCCAGGAGTCGGGGGCACTGAAGCTAAAAGCTGTCTTTCCCAGCTCAGACCGGGCTTGTGGGACATAAAGCATATAATAAGCATGTCAGTGGAGCGGGTCTGATAAAGCTCATCTGAAATTTGCAGCATTTCTGTTAAATAACGAGGAAGCTTCCCGGTCAAGGCTTTGTAAATAAAAATGTGCCAATGTATGTCACGTCTCTCTTTAAGGGAGGACCATCCAACCTTTTCATATAAAAGACAATGGTCTGTGTCATAAGCATCT
This sequence comes from Hyperoplus lanceolatus, assembly GCA_026929865.2. NCBI lineage: Eukaryota > Metazoa > Chordata > Actinopteri > Uranoscopiformes > Ammodytidae > Hyperoplus > Hyperoplus lanceolatus. The sequence continues at coordinate 342,053 of CM049397.1, forward strand.
CCTGTGATGAACCTTAAAGCAGGGTGAAAAACAGAGTCCAGGAGTTCAAGACATGAATGTGATGCATGCCGGTAAACCACATCACCGTAATCAAGGACAGACATGAAAACTGCCTCAATAATCCTTTTCCTAATAAATAAAGGGAAGGTGGTTTTGTTCCTATAGTTCTATTAGTCGACAAACAAGATTTTTTATATGAAAATTAAAAGTGAGTTTATCATCTAACCAGATGCCGACATATTTGTACTCTGTGACTCTTCCAATTAAAAATCCATTCTTTGTAAAAATATTAAAATCATTAAAAGTTGTAGTTCTTGCTCTGGAGAAACACATATATTTGTAGGTTCTGAATAGATTGGTGCACCGAATCGGAAATGCAATACAGTACTGTGTCGTCAGCATATAGATGGGCGTGACAGTTTTTTAGCGATGAAACAATGTTATTTATATAAATTGTGAAAAGAACTGGACCTTGTTGAGCCCTGTGGGACACCATTTGTAACAGTTAAAAACTCAGATTGGTATCTTCCCAGTTTAACTGACTGCTGTCTACAGTCTATCAGAGAGATACTCCCTAAACCAGCTACATGCAGAATGATCAAAGCCAATGCCATGCAGCCTCTGTGAAAGCAAATGGTGGTCAACAGTATCAAAGGCCTTTGAAAGATCAATAAAAAGTGCTGCACAGTGCTTTTTCTTGTCTAATGCTGTAACAATGTTGTCTACAACCAAAGTCACAGCAGAGACAGTACTGTGGCCTGCCCTAAAACCAGATTGGAATGAGCTCAAAATGGAAGCACTAGTTAGAAATGTTTTAACTGATTATTAATAAGTGATTCTAGAATTTTTGCGAGGCATGGGAGTTTGGAAATTGGCCTGTAGTTATTAAGATTATTTTTGTCACCACCTTTATGTAATGGAATTACGTGAGCTTTTTTCCAAATTTTAGGAACTATTCCAGAGGAGATCGAAAGATTAGAAATATGGGTAATTTGTTTTGATATTATATGTGTAGAAAGCTTGATTGAAAACGGGTCCAAATTGTCCTCTCCCATGTACTTCTTGGGGTTGATGGCGAGGAGTGCATCTACAACAACACTTGTAGGAAGAAGATCAAGGCTGAAAATAGGAGTTTGAGAGACAGGCGGTAGGTTACAACTGGTGGTAGAAGGTGTACATCCTCCATTCTGAAAGAGTTGACCAGCAGCTACAAAATGTTTATTAAAAGCTAAGCCAATCTCTTTTTTATCATTGAGAGTGTGACCATGTAATTTGATCTGAGTGGGAACTGTGCTAGAATTGTTCTTATTATAGTTCACAGCTTTCCAAAATAGTGCAGGGTTAGAGTAGCAGTCGGAGATTAATTCAAGGTAGTATTCAGATTTGGCTTTCCTAATCATGGATGTGCACTTATTCCTAAAGTGTCTTAAAAAAAAAAAAAAAAAAAAAAAAAAAAATAATAATAATAATAATAATAATAATAATAATAATAATAATAATGGATTGGATTTTTATAGCGCTTTTCTATGCAATCAAAGTGCAAGGATAAACCACATGTCATGAAGGCTTTTCTCTGCAACTCTGTGTTAAACTCCTAATACCGTTGTTCATTGTGTGTCTTCTGATATTCTCTCCTAAGGCAAGGCAAGGCAAGGCAAGTTTATTTATATAGCACAATTCAGACACAAGGCCACTCAAAGTGCTTTGCAGGGGCAAGATTAAAATACACAACACACATCAGAAAAGCGAATGAATAAAACATTTAAAAGCGAATGAATAACATTTATATAAAATGAAAATTACAGGTTAAAATGGAAACAGAAACGTTTTCAGACTTTTCTAGAATAAATTTAGTGGAAATGTGTTTTTTTCTGTGAAGGAGAAGACAGCGTTCAGGTTCATTGAGAAAGAGCTATTATGGAATATAATTTTTTTTAGGAATCATGACCCAGCACCGGTGTAAACTATTTATGACAGTTTACATTGGTAATGAAATTCAAAGCCACCACTGAAAACAAAAGGGATGGGCTATCAGTAGCTAGCTAACGTTAGCTACATAACACATAACCAGATAATGTTAGCATTCATTCTTAGACACTTGACACAATCAAACATCAATATTAGCATGCTATTTAGCCACATAGACTGGCCTATTTAAAGCCCTTTAGAAAAGTGACATCTTTTCTTTGACGCAAGTTCATCAATTCATGGCTTAAATCCTGAGCTGTAGAACTTTCAGCAGACATTCTAAGCGGCAATCTGCACGAGTGTCCACGAGGGTGGGCGACGTGCGGATATGACACAGGCTCCGCATGCAGCAAACATTTTTTTTTTTTTACCTTAAAGAGGACCTATTATGCTACTTTTCTGGTCTTAATTTCTTGTTTTACACTGCTATAGAGCAACCTGACACGAATCACATCACAAAAAACTATGTAGATTTTCGGGAAGCTCTTTCTCTTATTTTGGCGATCCAGCACATCCTGTCAACACTTGAGTGTGTGTGCTTCGGCTCCCTCCGCCTGTGCTTCGGCCATCTCCGCTCCCCTCCCCCCTCCTGCAAACCCCACTCCGTTGTGATTGGTTACCTTCCTTCCGGAACACTTTCAGTGGCGGGAAGCGCGAGTATGGACCTATAAGGGCGCGAGGCAGACGCGAACAGGGAAGTGACAGCATTACCATACATGGAAACATCCGCGTGGAGACGTCACAAAGTTTTATGCGACGTCACAAATTATGAAAGGGTAGACCGCTTTGAAGACGTGACTTCTCGACTGGCTAGAATAGTGTTTAGTGCTCTGCACAGACACCCCAGACGGTCAGCAGGGAATATGTCGAAATGCATGTAAGTCATTATGGTTAAGCATGACTATGAATCATCATAACAACGTTTATAGGTCATAAAAGTCAAAAAGCATCATAGGTCCTCTTTAATTGATATGCAAATGATTTTTATAGCAGCGCCGGAAAAATATATGTGGGAACGTGGGGGAAACACTGCAGGAGTGAGGTTGTTGCCCACAGCACTTGCACTCCACATCTGTTGGCATTTCTCTGCAGCTGTGGCAGACGCACCAGGTGGGTTTATCTGTCATTTGAGGGCCCGATTGAGGAGGATCTGCTGATGCCAAGGTTAGCAGGTCGAGCTGGAGCAGATGACGCGACATTTGTAGATTTAGTCTTTGAATTCTTGCCTGTAAAGTAATACATGATTATTATTTTTATTTATTAAATACAATTTTGTTTTGTTCTCTAATAGGTAGGCTATTGTGTGTCATGGTACAGGGCATCTCAGTATACAAAGTTGCTGGTAAGGTGTATGTCTCAGATACAGTCAGCTCATATGCAATCCTTAGAGTTTTGCAAAAACTCATCTTGTGAGCTCTGACACAGTTTCAGATTAGTGAAAGCTTTATTCTATTTGTGGAAATGCAACAAGGGGAGATTTCATAGCTTTTTTCGCATCTCATAGAACTATTCTTTAATTTCCTTTGAAGTTAACAGGAGGCATAAAGCAGGAGTGAGGCCTGGAACACATATCCTGTGTCTACCTCTTGAGCGCGTCTGCGCCTGTTACTGCTGCGTCTCTCTCCCTGTTTTTCGGCTACACATGGAACTTCTCACTTCTGTTGCTGCTGCTACAGCGCTGCTTCAAAAAGCCCTGTTTTTTTCACAGAATTACGATTAATGATTAATGTTAAGTCGTTTCATGTCATTTTATGACACATATGATTAATATTGCGTTTTGACAGTGGTTTGTGTGCCTCATTGCATTTTTTCACATTGCATATTTTATTTTGAAAGAGACAAACAGGAAAATCGTGAAACTACAGTGAATGCTGCTGGTATGACTCTCAACAGCGTATTTTTCTATCAGATAAAGCAGAGAGACCTGAGAGAGACGCGCGTCTCCCATCAAAAATAGGCTCCGCCTGCTGAGGTGAAGTGGTGCATCGCTGCAGACCCGCCTCAAACTGGTGTCAGCAGGGCATCAAAGGTTGGATGTTTGGCCGCTTAACACGGTCACAAAAACAAACATAGGCCTACACTCAGTGCGTTTACATGCAGACTCATAATCGGGTAACTAAACAAATAAGACCTCAACAGGACTTTTAAACTGCATGTAAACACCTTTATCCGATCTACTTTGGACACAAATCGGCACAATAACGGACAAGGGAAGTCGGATAAGAACACCTAGATAATTCGTTCATTGTCGGCTTTCTCTCTGCATGTATACAGGGATCGGACATCGCATATCGGACTTCTCGTTCTGTGCTTGTGTGCCTGCGCGTGATAGGCTACACCGTGGGTTATTGACGGAAGGGAACCGGACGTGGCTCTAAAACCACTTGTTGAAAGCATGGTTGAAAGGGCTACAGCGCCACCTAGCATAATGGAGACAGCCATGCATCGGACATTTATCCGATTTCTGAAAGGCCATGTATACTCAGACAAGTGACACGGTCCGTTCGAGTGTCTTGTTCGATATATGTCTTAATCCAATCTAGTTGTGCCATGGAAACGCACTGAGTGTAAGATATTTTTTGGCTTTTAGGATAATTAATAATAATAATAATAATAATAATAATAATAATAATAATAATAATAATAATAATAATAATAATAATAATAATAATATAAAAATAATACAGGCCGGTGGTGAGCCTGGACCTCGAAGGGGTCGGGATCTCTTCAAACAGAGGATTGACAATTGGCCGAAGCACTCCGCCCAGGCTTGGCTCCAGACGGGGGCCACTAGAGGAGTCTAGTGCCTCGTTTCATTTCATTTTTTCATTTCATTTATTTATTACGGCTCACGGCCATAGCACATGGCATTGAGCACACAATTCAAATTAAATCATTGCAAACAAACAATGGTGTACGGCAAGGAAAAAACAAAAAAAACAAAAAACATTACTTAAACAATGGCAGGACATTTCTCAGAAAAGCTCCTGTTTTAACAATAAGACCTGTTTTTTCTGACCTCAAAAGCAAAATCAGTTTAATCCTAGATGGTAAATAAACATAATATTTTGGCAGGTATTTTTTTCTATAGTGCATTACATCCAAATTCCCACACTCAAAAAATACATGATACTCATCACCAACACAATTGGAATCACAGAGGTTGCACAATCGTTCACTTCTTTCCAGCCCTTTGTACCTTCCAGTGACTTTGGGTATTCTGGTGTTATTTGTTCTAAAATTACATATAGCCTGCCTGGACTCTTGGTTTTCATACAGCAAATATTTTTCTAATTTAAACTCTTGTTTAAATTCTATGTACGTGTCACAGGAAGTCATGCTTGTAAGCTCGCTCTGCCACCTCTGAATGAATTGATCTTGCAACCTCTGTTCAACAGTTCTTTTCAGCCAGTTAATGTTGTTGTACTTTTGAGTTATCCACATGTATGACAACCCGCAGTCATCCAGTATCTGCTTCACCTGTGATACCCAAGGTGAAGCATACACACCGCTGCTATGTCGGGTCAGAGTGGGACAGCTCGCTTTTAAGAATCTGGGTGGTGTTTCAACCGCTGACCCTACCCGCCGGCGCCAAACCAGCCACTTCTATATTTTTACGCCGTGTTGTGAGCATATTACACTGTTAAATGCACTGTCTCTGTTGGCTTGCACCGAGACGACTCGGTGCAAGCCAATAGAGACAGTGAGCGAACAGCACTGGCCATGGCAGCTACGTGACTATGGTGACATCGTAGCAGCGGGACACAGTATAGCCCACTGATTCATTTAATGAAGAGGAAAAACACCACACAATAAACAGAGAGCTGTGCGCTGACATTTTTCGCTAAACACATGACTCTCTTCACTCTTGCCGAGGCGACTACACACGGCGGTTTAATGTGGAAATGATTCTTTCGACCAATCATCGGACGGCAGTGTGTAGCTACACCTTTTCAGCACCCTTTCTGGCGGAGCTGCCCCTGCTCGGTGGAAACGACGCATTGGTGTAGTGGTTTTCAATCAGGACCTTTTCTAAAGTATTTTTGGTTCACAGCCAGCAGTAAAAAGATAGACAAACAAACTAGAAAATCCCTCTGACATTTAAAAAGTGCAGTCCCCACGGCCCCCTGCCATCGGCCCGGCTCTAAACGCTTCACAGAACCGCCGCTGCGCTCTTTCCACTGAATCTCATTCCCCTGGTGCTTGGTGATCTAATTTTAAGCAAATCAGAGGATCGCTGTCAGATGCAGCTGCTCTGATGTTTCTGCAATCAATGATACTGTAGAAATTAAGCTTTAAGAGCTTTATAATGCTTTTTCATCTTTTCTGACCTATAAATACTGTTATAATGTTATACAGTCATGCTAAATGATACCAAAGTGTCAGATATTGACGTACATGCATTTTAGACAAATTTCCTGCTTACTGTCTGGGGTGGCTGCAGGTGGCTGTGCACAGCCCCAACACTCCAATGGTGATAGCGGCAGCCTATTGTCTAGTTTCCTGGATTGTGTGACTTAGACAAAGCGGATTTTTCATGTATGGTCATGCTGCTACACACTCAGACATGTCCCTGTTCCCCCCTCCCCGCCTGTTCAAATCTTCCCGCGCTCACACTGCAGTCCGCTCAGTGTAACATGAAACTAGGGGGCGTGCCTGTTGCTATGCAGTTACCTGGTCTGCTCTGATTGGCCATTTTCAACAGAGTGCAGAGGGACCAGGCCCCCAGGATGCTGCCTTCTCCGAGCAGCCAGCATGGACTAGTGGCCAACCCATTGGTACTGCATGCTGTGAATGGGAGCTTATTTTCCATAGAGCCCAGAGGCAGATTTCCCCGTCCACACAATACAAGCGGCGAACAAGATTGTGTCTCCGCAATTTTTTTCTGGATATCAATCATAGGCTCATACTTATCTTTAGACCATGTACTAATAAAACTGAAGTTTTCTCATTTAAAAACGCCACCTCAAGCGTTTTATTAGCCCAACGGCTTTCAACGTCTTTCAGTTTGTTTTTGCGGGAGGTTACACTGCTTTCTTCATCCAAGAACGTCAGTGAGACGTACACTGCGCGTCACGCTTTAGGGGCGTGTTGGCACCGTGGACGCGGAAGTCGAATACTTCCTGTATGGTTGCCCTGCGCCAATGAGCAGCTTTCATAGGAATGAATGGCTTCAACGTTCCAACGGTTTTCAGTCCGCTGTCCATTTCTTTATAGGTCCATGAGAGGGACAGAGCGTTTTTGCAGAGAGGCTAAACTGCAGTCCCAAAGTTAGACTGAAAAATAGCATAATAGGTCCTTTTTAACATGGTTACATTGGTCTCCACGCTGCATTGGCCAAAAGTAAACAGAACTGACAGCCGGCCAATGCCACGCCCATGTAGGCAGGAAGGGGAGAACGGGGGAATCTGAGGCATCGCGTAATGTGAACCACCCCCTGTATCTAGGCAACGGAAAACATTTGTGGTCATGTGAGATGTATGTTTTCAAGCCCCTCTCATTTCCCCATGGCCCTGAAAGAGAGGACTTCATGGTGCTGTGGTAAGCATGTTTTTTCACCAAAATAGGTATTTTGCATGTAAAAGTAAATTTTCTTGCTGTCAACTTAATCAACTGTTGTGCCAAAGCAAATGTATTCACGTAGAAAAACGTCTATCATACGTGTTGATAAACTACCAACATATGAAACCATGTGATGCTGATAACTGAAGATTAGCCTGAAACGCTAAGAGAGGTAGTTTTTTCTCAAATTGTGGTGGTGGGGGAAAGTGAGCCACTGTCTCACTTTCCCCCACCATGAGGCACAAGTTAAGTTTAGTCTTAAACATATTTAATGTAATATTACATAACATATGTTTTATTTTAATGTCATACACATTGTAGAAAAGCCATCATGCCAAGGAAATACACCAGGAAGACGACCTGGGGCAACCAACACGGAAAGAGCACCTTCTCATCTTTCCCTGTAACCGTCAGGGCTGGAATGTAGAGTAGGCCTAGTAGATTATGACAGGCTGATGGTATAATCCAGTTGGGTCTTCTCCTGTGTTCTGAGTCCCAGGCTGTTCTCGCTGGTTCTGATTTTCCTATGCTTTGACCCCAGACACTAGCTGGCTCTAAGGGTCCTGTCTTCTGACCCCCAGACAGCGTTCTAATCTAACTGGTTCTATCTTTCATTTGAATCTTATTAAAACCTTTTGAATTATAATATGTTGTATTTGATTTTGTTCAGAGTTACTGTCAAGTGTTTAGAAAATTTGCTTTGCTTAAATGACCAAACCCCATCATTCTTTTACTAGTCCGACATTAGTTCTGGAATGTGTGGCTAGCTTTCAGGATTCTTACTGTTACAATATGTGTTGTTATGGTAGTTTCAGAGTGTAAAAAGTAAGTGGATCAGTTTACCCCACAGCTAGGGTAAAGTGAGCCACATGACAACTTTTTTTAAAACAATCATATTTTCACTGCCCTTTGTCTTGAAAAAATTCTGCTAATGCCCTTTTCTAGGAAACATCCTGAATTAATGGGAAATGTGTAAATTTGAGTGATAAATAATTTTAGCTCCCTTAGAGGGGAGAAAATGTAAAAAGTGGCTCAGATTACCCCTATAGAGTAAATGAGCAGGGCGGTGCATGCACGCCCATGTAGATCTGACCAATCAGAGAAGATGAAGCTTTTTGCAAGGGGGGTAGATGTTAAACCAAGCATTTGAGAGAGAGGGCAAACAATTCTGGAAAAGGCGATGAAGAAATGGGCAATAGTAGAAAACAAATGGGTTTTTTGAACAATAAACCATGAAAACCTTTTCGAGTAGACCTCGAAATTACCAGTGTTGGGAACGTTATGTTTAAAAAGTAATTAGTTATAGTTACTCACTACTTGTTCCAAAAAGTAACTGAGTTAGTAACTGAATTACTTTATAATAGAAGTAACTAGTTACCAGGGAAAGTAACTATTTGCGTTAGCCTACTGTAAAAAAAAAAAAAAGATGCAACAAATTTGGATTTTTGTGAGCAGTTTTCACAAGTCAGTTGAATTGAGTAGAACAGACAGGTAGGCCTACTCGTAGGCTACATAACCTTCAATATTTATTGCACATCAACAGACAGCAAGAGGTTTATCCTGCACTTCAAGTATTTTGTTCTCCACTAAAGTAGTAGAGAAAACTGCTGAATGTACCGTGCTGATCTGCTATATCACTAGAAGTGGTGTTTTAGCCGACACCCCTGAAGTGTCAGGGGTGTCGGCTAAAACACCACTTGAGGCCAAAAACGTCAGACTATGAAGCATGAGACGATGAGAGGAGAAGTAAGGATTTATCCTATGTTTATTTCCTTCTTTAACATGCACAGCAGCATAAAGATCCCAAGAAAAGAATAATAGCAATATTCGGCTCGTGATGACACGCTAAACAGCTGTTGCAACCGGCGAATCGCAGCCGTTTAATAACGTGCATAAATTATATTTTATAGAGATCGGGAAACTCCATGCACTTACTCACAAGGGCGATGCAAACAAACTCAGGGAGAGCACGGTTCAACCGTGGATTGATAGGTGGTTACTGCGGCAACACGCACGCTCACACAACAGAGAGATAAAGAAAAAGAAACTTCACTAAACAGGCACTCCGGCTGACTGACGTGACGGCGCTAACTGACAGTTATAATGTCATCCACACTGAATAAAACACATCTTAAAACACACCGGTCTCCTCACTAGCAGTTTGTGCAGTATGGAGCTAGGGGCGCATTCGGATTACACAGTTTATTCAATCAATTAATAGTAACGCACCACATTTAACGTTCAGTAGCGATAACGGCGTTGTAACGACGGAAAAAGTAATTAGTTAGATTACCCCGTAACTGAAAAAATAACGGCATTACCTAACGCCGTTATTTCAAACAGCGTTATTCCCAACACTGGGAATTACACATCTAAACCCGAGATTTAGCATAATATGTCCCCTTTAATAGAATGTACCTCCAATTTTTGTAACGTAGATGGTTTGAAGCCAACAGTGACCCAATACCAGTCAGAATAGACAGCCTAACTATTAAATATTTACAAGCCTATATTATTATTCCTGGCTGTTATTTCACTATTCACTTATTATCTTTTAATTTTTTATGAATTATGCAGCGTGTTTCACATGTGTGTGTTGCTTATTGTAATACAATTGACATAAATGATGAGGATTGGATTGTATAGGTTGGAGCGAAAGCACCTTTTATATACTATCTATGCCAGTGGTTTTTTCAAACTGTGGGGCAAAAAAAAAAAAAAAAAAATTAGTTTGTGTTTTTTATATTAACAAGAGTTCTGGACAAGAGTTCTTATGCTTCGTTCCTCTCACTGCATTTAAATGCATTTATTATATTACAGAGAAATAGGTCTCGTTAAAGAAAAAGAGCACCAAGCCCAACCCAGAGGACTCTGCATACATTTTTTTATTTTAAATTAATATTTGTATAGAAAATCCATGTGTCTTTCTTCAATAGCTTCTAATTCATCAGACCCAGTGTGTCCAAATTATTTGTTCACAAAAAATTCCTCATATTTAGCCTATTAATTTTCCTCTCAAAGTGTAAAATAATTAAAAGATCTTTCAAAACACACAGGGATTTAGATTTATTTTTAATTTTTTTTGGGGGGGCTCCGCTGAAATTTGTTCTCTGAGGGGGGGCTCACTCTCACACTTTGAAAACCCCTATGCAAAGCACTAGCTAACGTACGTAGCATGTGACCTAGTGTTAAAGCATCATGCAAGATAGCCTTAAATAACTTCTTCCAGTATCATTTGCAATTGACTGTAACTAAAACATGAAACTGAACCAACTTTATGTCGCGTGATTTACAGAAACATCGCTAAAAAACAGAAAAATACCTGATACCTGAACATGCAAATTAGAAAAAATATCACAGGAAGCTACCAAACATAGCAGAAAGAAGATGTTGTTGTTATAGGTCTTGTTTTATCACACATTGATGAGACCCCCCAGGCCAGTGATAAACTGATTTGGAGAATCCCTGCATGGCGCAGTGACGGCGGCGGAGGGTTAATGATAAACTTCAGAGCCCCTTTCAAAACACAGTTACAACGTGCTTAAGAATAAAGGAAAACACATAGATTAAACGAACTAACGTACGGATAACAGGGGCCTATCATGAACCAGTAAAGAAAAAGGAAAAAAAATCACATTATTTTTCACCAGTACATTTTTGTTATTTTTGTTTAAATAACATTATTCGGGGCAACGCAGATCTAGGGCCTATATTGAGTTTAGCCATTAAAGGCCTACTTCACCGGTTTGAATATGAAGGTGTATTGAATTCTGAGATCCTTTATTTCTTATTTCTTTTTCAAACTGCTGTTTATTTTTTAAAATTGTAAATGATCTTGCTCCCCCCCCTCTTAAGAAATTTGTGAGTCTGAGTAGAGCAGAAAACAACACAAGAGCATCATCTAGAGGGGACTCATTAAGTGTGTTTAGAAGGACCACTTTTGGTCAAAGTGCCTTTTCTGTAAAAACAACAGGGCTATGGAACAGTATTCCTGTAGGTATTAGGCAAAGCAACACACTCAGTAGTTTTAAATCAGGTCTCCAGAAATGGCTAAAATCAGGGCAGCGATGTGAACATTTTTAGTCATTTATCTCATGTTTGGTGTTTTATGTTTACTTTATTATACATCTTGTTTTGTTGTATTCTTTTAACTAGATATGCCTTCTTGGTCATGCAATATTGTGAGCCTATATTTGCACATTGGGCACTTTTTAATTGTATTATCAAATTCTTGTATTATTATTCATTTTAATCCTTTTTGTTTTTAGCTTAACACCAATTCCTGTCCAGGGACTACAGACGAAAATTAGCCATGTGGCTATAATCTGGCTCAATTGTATATTGTGCACTGTCCCTGCTAAATAAACAATAAATGAAATGAAAATAAATGAAAATATAGTATAAATGTGCAAAAAGAAGGCAGAAAGAGAGTTTTTTTAACCCTATATTTCTCTTTCTCGTGACATCACAGAAAGAGAAATATAGGGTTAAAAAAAACATACTTTGTAAATATTACTGTGATGTCACAGTAAAAGACATCACAGTAATTATCACACAATCGACGCTACAACCGTTTTCGGGAGTTGTGTCCAGTATGTAATAAAACTATTCGAAATGTCAATTAGATTAGGCTAGGGGATAACACACCGACTGAGGTGTGGAGGTTCGGGGTTCGAATCCCGATCTGTGGCAGAGGTCATCATATTGTAGGTTTTTATGAAATGCTGTTTCAATTATATCCTAGCCTAAATCAGTTAGCCTATTTGGACATGGGCTAGGCCAATCCTTTTAAGAACAATTTAGACATCTGTATTTTGATCAATCTTTATTCGTGAATAGATCATGATATTGAGTATTTGGGTTTGTGGGGGGTGTGTGTGTGTGTGTGCGTCAAATTATTTTAAAAGCAGGGATACTTTGAATCCACTGCAGCCTCGCACTTCGCCAGCAGAGGTCACTGTCACTGAAGCTTCGAGTAATGAACCTATTTTCGAAACATTGGCTCAACTGGTTCAATGCTTCATAAAAGCTTCATTTGCCCATCACTAGCGAAGGATATAAAAGCAAGAGGCAAGATCAAGGCGCAATGTTATGATGAAATAAGAGAGTAAAGTAGCCTATGTCCCAATAGTATGCCTACTGCATCCTAACTAGATTCTTTTTATCGTCGGATGTAGTATGTAGAATAGAAAAAGGAAAGAGTATGCGATTCGGAACGCAACCTATGTCCTGTGCAATGTGCCGTAAAGGCATACAGTCTGCCGGAAACTAAAAGAAGAAATAGAAAACAAACGAACATCCTCCTCGTCACATTCATCTGCGCAGGCGCAAAGTGGCCTTTCCGGGTACGACATCCAATATAAATAGGCTGATCTGTACTACTGGTGTCGGAAGAATATACGAAACTAATGATTCCCATATGTCCAGTGGTTTCCTTCACCTATGGTATGTATTGTTATAAACGTAAGCATATCCACTTTAGCAAATAAGACTTTACAACCATAAAAGCAATATTAAGATAGTGAAGTCAATGGATAGTCCTTGGATTGCTCATTTGAGCCTGCTGCTAACGGTTAGCTTAGCGTTATCCTGTATATCTGTTCTCCGCAGTGCCCAGCCGGCTTGGTGAAGATGCCAAAATGGCTACCGGCAATTACTTTGGATTTACCCATGGTGCTGCTGCCCAATACAGGTAAGGGTAACCTAGATATTCGGCTTTTTGGTGACGCAAAGCTAAAGGTTTCCCCCCTCTTCCTTGCGTTAGCGGAGTGTGTATGTTGTGCGGGGATGTAGGCCTATGGCTGTATATGGCTCCTACCACTGCCATTGTTAAAGCTGGGGGGGAGAGGGCGGTTATTATTCTTCTGCTGCTGCAGTTGAACTATACGCTGTTAAGACTGAAATAATGCTGCTTAAATATAAGTTGAAGCTGAAATATTATACAGGAAGTCCTGTCTGCCTAATACATAAACAAGTTGAATGGGTAAATCAGCATTACGAGACTAGAATTCCACAATTCATATTAGAAAGTAATCCACCTCCTGGTATGTGGACTGACAGATATGTTTTGGCCAACACTGTTGCCAGAAACATTGCATTGTGGCATAAGGAGAGTCAAGTTCAATTTATTTGCTGTCAGACGCAAAATTAAGTGCCCCGAGAGACTTGGGTTGATATAAAGAGGCAAGGTGCAAGTATGACTCTGTGGGCAGATAAAAGAGGTATATTTTTCAGACACTTTAACAAGCAGTTTAAGCCTGAGAGAGGAGCCATCTTAGAACACAACCATGACACCTTACTGGGCAAAGAGGATGCCAGAACATAAAAACAGCTCATCCCTGAGGAAAGAGAGACAGCAAGTTGGTCAGATCAAACATTTTAAGATCAATTCACACACAATCAGGCCTAAGCCTAGTACTGGACCGGGTTCAGTATTAAATTAGTCAAACAAATGTTTATAAACTACGTATTTATTGATAAACAATGGTTGCGTTTCGAATCGCATACTTTCTACTATATAGTATGTAGAAAAAAGATTTAGGATGTCCTGATTCTTGTGGCCAGATTTAGGATGGTTAAGGCCAGGACACACCAGTCCGACACGTTCCGACTACCCAAAAACTGGAGTCGCCGTTTCAGGAAGCTCCAGCCTTCCCGTCGCGGCCACAAAACACACCGAGACGACTGCTTATTTTTCCGTACGCTCTGCGCTTGCGCGGACGTAATGTCTCCACAACAGCAGGCGGCGCTAATCTGTATTGTGGCCGAAAAAACGAAAGCGGAAATGATGGGACAGCTCTCTAGAGCATAAACATAGATATAAATACGTATTTATATTTATGGACCATAAGAGCACAATTTTTAACAGAGAGTGTCGAGCATGGTGTCGAGCAGTCAACAAGGGTTGATGCATGTGAGTACTCGCAAAACGAAACGAACAAACACATTAAAACGATGGCTAGCTGTTGTTAGCTGTTTGTGCTATCCGCCTCACTTCCGGGCTTCACTGATTCGCTAGCCCTCCACCAATCAAATTGCTCCAAATGAAAGACGGTCGGCCGCCGATTGAACATGTTCAATCGGCGCAAAACAAGCCCGACGACCTCTACGTCGGCCGACGTCACAGCACACACCAAACAGATTCGTGTCCCGACCCCCTACCGACACTACGACGGCGATTATCTGGCCGGTGTGTCCTGGCCTTTAGAAGTACCTGGATGTCCTACTTCATGCGGCCAAGATTGTTAGTGTTGAAAACTGCATCCTATTCCGATTCTGACCCACAATCCAGTGCGCACGTGAAGTGACGTCACATCGACAAAGCCTCCATATGAAAACAAACGGGAATGCGACGGATATAAAAGCAAGGGGCAAGATCAAGGCGCAATTTTATGATGAAATAAGAGAGTAATGTATGTCCCAATAGTATGCCTACTGCATCCTAACTAGATTATTTTTATCGTCGGATGTAGTATGTAAAATAGAAAAAAGAAAGAGTATGCGATTCGGAACGCAACCAAAGTGTCAATGATGATAAATAATTTAGAAAGGAATACAAATGTACATATTAAAACAAACCAGACTATACGGTTCGGCGGTGTCCAATTTATAAAGATACCCTTTAGATAGTCCTCAAATATACCTCGATACATGATATTACCTTTGTGTAATTGAGTTTGCCCTTTTTATAATTTATTTTCTTCTATTTACTACTTCAGCAGTAGCTCTAGCCTTTTTGTTTTAGTTTCTCGTCTAACACTAGCCTGGAAATCCATTTTAATTTGCTCAACTTGTTGGTCCGGACACGATCCATCGAAACTCATTAAACTATGTCGGAAAATTCTGACTCAACAATCAAATCGTTCTATCTAATATGGGCGGTAGGGGTGTAAATCTCTGCTTTCATCACAATATGATATTACATCGATTCATTAGACAACGATATGATATTTTCCGATATCTAAAATCTGCTGCGATACGATTTCGATTCAGGGGCCTGCGATCGATATGAGACGATATTATATGCCCATGTTGATAATATAATAGCCTTCTTAATCGTTTGTATACTTTTCATCCATTTTTATGCATTCTGAACACTAAAGATCTCATAAGATTAATATCTTTCAATCTCTTACTATTCATATCTTAAGGTGTAGCGGCAGTAAACAATGCTTGGAGTCACATTTGAGTAGTTTTGGGCAGTGTGGGGTTTCAGGGCACAGAATTGACTGAATTGGTGGATTCCTCTCTAGCTTATCTCATTAGCCTAATGGAGCATCCACTTTAGCTGAGGCTGCGGCGTCCTGTAAATTCACCCCGCGGAGAGGGTGACCGCCCCGGGGAGCGCAGAAGCTTCTCACCGCTCAGAGAGCAGCCGAGCCGCACATTACTGCGAGCCTGGAAGCACGCGATGTCCCGCGCGGATAACAGCCCCACTAGCTTGGCTGCTAATGGCGCGAGCCTGTCGAGTGCTGCCGGGTAACGTTGGTTCGACTTGAAAAATTAAGGGCTCTTCACTCAGAGGAGTTCTGTTATCCGTCAACTGTAGTTGGGAGTGTGCTGGTCTCTCAAAGCAAGTGTCCTCTTTTTGGCTTGGCTAACCTAACTAGCTTTAACTGTCCGATCAACTTTGCAGAGGAATGAAGCAGTGGCGGTGGTGTTAATGCAGGGTTTTTCCTGCATAGAGAAAGTTTTGGCGCACGCCAAAGCGGATTTATCCATCGCCAAAGGAAAATCAGGAGCGCCAAAATGATAAAGATTGAGAATAAATATAGCTATTTAAAACCTCTCCAAATTCAGCCCAATTTAAGTCATCCTTCTTGAGGGGCTGGGCAATAACTTGAATTTCATTTTCGACTACTATTACGGCTTCCCTCAACCAAATAATCGTTATTAAACTATCATTGTTCCGCACGCCGGGGCATGCAGGCTTGTAAATGCAGCGAACCATTCTGCAATGCGCTCCGCTCCGCTCGGCCCCTCCCTCTCCTGGTTATATCGGCTGGTCCAGAGAGTACGAGGGAGATGTTACACATTGCCGGGTGTTTTGAAAAACTTCTAGATGACTTGAATAAAGGTAAAACTAATGGTGTTGTCTGAAAACACTTCAGACTCACAACAAACTAAAATAATGTGCAAGATATGTCACGCGCGGACACGCGAGTCACGTAACATACGCGACCACTTGAGAGAGACACAGAGAGAGAAAAAAGGCATATACGACCTGATCTGCACTTCTAAACATCCCGACCAATTTGTTTATTCACTTTAAGTCGAATCATAGTGGACAAAGCAATCAATGACTAAAAAACACAGGAGGTTTAAAGCTCCTTGACTCCTGCCAACACAACTGTCAACAATACAATGCAACTGCCTATCCACCCTGCTCCTTGACATAGGTAAATCATGCCCTTACATTTAATGCTATCAAAAGACGTGCCCTATCAACACCATTTACAACTGGTTATTTTTATTTTGACATATTTATTTTATTCAATTATTAAGAATATGTTTCACTTATTTAGCCTATTTCTATTCTCCCTGTTTTCAGTTCAATTAGGCCTTTGTTTAAAGTCCAAAGTCATGGTGTTATTAGAAAAAAACCTTGTTAAAAGTAAAACAAATGAATAATGTTCTTAAATTAATGATTAACTGTCTTTAATAATTGTGATTACTCAAAATAATCATGATTATGATTTTTTCATAATCAAGCAGCCCTACCTTCTTGCAATTTCCATGGTTTAGATCAATTAGAAACAATTAAAGTATTAAATAGTTAGGCCTAGTCATTATTAGTATTTTGACTTCATATCTACAGGTTGTTTATTGTGATTTCATAAGCGTCAGTGAGCTCCATGGTAACGCAGTGATTGACAGGCTGACTGAAATGCTCTGTATCTGGACAGAAACTGCCCTCTCCCAACCCCACACCCTCTTAAGATACACAAACCGTTTGCCTTTACTCAGGGCTGTAAACTAGCGGTCGCCACTCGCCAAATGCGACCAAAATATTCCCCTGGCGACTTAATTTTGGAGGGATACATGCCACTGGGGCGGGTAAAAGTTTGTCCCGATGGTCGTGCTCTTGCGATAAATGATGCATGATAGAACAAAACATTGTAGTAGCTGTAAACTGATAAATTATGACGGTAGCAAACGTCAAGCTAAACTGGTGATTTGTTGTGTGTCACACTGAAGTAGCTCCCCCGACGTCACCGCTTTAGAAAATAAGTTCCCCCGAAGAAACGTAGCGTGCGCGTCACCGCCATAGAATGTATGAACGCCGCTCTTTAGAAGTTTTGGCGCAGCAAAAGCAGTTCGAGCGCAGCAATGGAGCTCTAAATAGATACTGGATCGGATTGGTCCCATTTTTAGTTCTGATGAGTAATAAGTAATGAGTGTAGGGCTGCAACAACGAATCGATAAAATCGATTAGTAAAAGCGTTGGCAACGAATTTGGTCATCGATTCGTTGAGTCGCGAGATTAATAAGTCACTTGCAGGCGCGGCACTGTTTACATCCAGCCGCCGACAGGTTCATGCACGCCCACAGCGAGCCTTCCGCACGTGAAGCGGTGCGGGAAAGCTGTAGTGTGAGCGGCCACAGCTTATATTTTGGTCATATCTAACACTGGACTGTAGGCCTATATAAAAGTGTTGTACCTTTGCTGTATTTGGGTTAAAAAAACTCCTTCAACTCAGTATCCGTCTAGTCCAAAAAAACTCTGTCAGCTGCTGCTGCTGCAGACGGTGTGCAGACAGGCTCGGAGAGTCGGCATCGGCGCATCAACAGACATTCAAAGCAGCGGCAGTAATCACACAACCGAACGGTGTAGAAAGTCCCGTCAGTTAAAAATAGTAATCCAGTTTTTAAATCCATGTTAAAATCGGAAGGATATAGAGTTAGCTTAAAAAAAGTAGCAAACATGTCAACTGTGATGTGTTCAGGCCGACTCAGTAATATGATTGATGTGTTCAAATGCAACAACAAAAAAAAGAAATTTTAGATTTTGTCGATTTTCCCACCAATATAAAATAGATAGTAAAGATGGAATTATGACCTGTTTAATGTCCTATCTTGAGCTATGATCATATCAGCAATTAAAGCAATAATACAAGTTCTATTTCAACAAAATAATAGAAAAGTATCAATAGTGATATTAATAAAGACTTGGATCGTTAAGGAAATGGTATCAATATCAATACAAATTAATATCAATACAAATTAACGATCTCCTGTCATCTGAGAGAAATTAAGATGATTTAATTTTTTTAACCGTTAGTATTTACCCGTTAAAAATCTTATCGGTCGACTGGTTTACCATGGACATCCCTTATACTGTATAAATGTTTATCATACATTGTATGTTTCTTTTGTGTTATCCCAGTTAGGTTTATTATTCATTTTTTATCATTTAATATTACTTTTAATTGTTCCGGGACATTGGAGCAATAACCTGGTGTTTTGACACTGCAGTCTGCACTGTTTTTTTAATCCGATTCATCGATTAATCGAAAAAATAATCGACCGATTAATCGATTATTAAAATAATCGTTAGTTGCAGCCCTAAATGAGTGTTTCCTTTGTCACAGTTTTGCACTGTTAAAGTTTGAAATGTGCAATGTTTGAAATGAAATGAATGAAACTAAATTAATATAATATTAAAATGTATTTCTAAATATTACTTTGGCCTCTTTTCTAAGCATGTACTGCTATATAATACTGTTATCTCAATGAAAAGTACTGAAACAGATGTATATATGCAACAAAAAGAGGCAATTTATTATTTGGCCAGTAAAAAATGTACTTGGCCGCTAGATTCTTTCATCTACCGGTCCCCTTGGCAGGTGAGCCAAAAGGTTAGTTTACAGCCCTGCCTTTACTGTTGCACATAGTCGCGACCCCAAAAAAATTTGGTCGCGTACTGACCCCCCAAAAGCCCATTCTGAGCCAGGAAAAACCCTGCGTTAATGGCTTTACTTTGATCCGACTGTACACTTAAACTGGGTGCATCAGACACGTGAATGCCAAATTACAACAAAAGCACCTGTAGCATTGGCTGCACCATGATAGCCCTCACACTGACTAATACATTTGATTTTGAATTATAAAAAAAAAATTTAATAAGGCTACCTGGGCGGTTTTCAATCTACCTAAGCCGCGTTTCCACCGCAGGAACTAGGAACCTTTGCAGGAACTACGCATGTTTCCATCGCAGGAACTATAACCTCCCTGGGACTTCAGGTCCAGGTGGACACACACACATCCATTGTGGCCCAGCAACTATGTCATTGACGTATAAGGGTTTTCAACAAGCTAATTTCAAAAAATAAGAATCTTTTGCAATTGTTCAAACAATAAGAATGTTGTGTACTGATAAATTCATATCAAAATTTTAGATTAAGTTATTTTTAGGGCTGGCCCGAATGCCATTTTTCAGGCTTCGAATATTTGTTGGTTTTTCCGAGCGAATATTCGAATATTCAATCCAGAAAAACACACCATCAAAAACAACATAAAAAAAAAAAATTTTAAAATTTAAAAAAAAAAAAAAAAAAAAAAACGTTAATAATCCCTATATACTCCCTGGAACCGATTTTGACAGTATCTGCATATTTTGTTGAAGATTTACGCGCTCGGAGGTGAAGTAATGGATGCGCTATGACACTTAGTGATGTAATATCCTCCTAAATGAGCAATACTACTACTACAATATTACTAACTTTTATATCCAAATAAAAAATTATTTGATGACATTATATTGCAGTACAAGCTTCTTGCAAAAAAAAAGTTGGAAAAAAAACCATATATATATATATATATATATATATATATATATATATATATATATATAAAAATATAGCTATGAATATCTATATTTAAAAAAAAGCTCCGAATACTAATTTAAGCTCCGAATACTCATTTTCCGAACGAGTATTCAAATAATTCGGGCCAGCCCTAGTTATTTTAGTGCTTTTTCATGTATATGATTGGGCTATGGCCTTCAAAAGTGTCATGTGGTGTGTCTGTGATTTAACTTGAAATAATGAATTTCCAAAACATGCTTCATATTTATTTTACCAGTTGATTAGTAATAAACAATTTTAGAAATAATCTATTTGCATTTCTTTTGAGATTTTGTAACAAATTATACCATAATAATTTTCTTTAATATCCAAGCTGCCTACGTAAATGCAGTCAGCAGACTTGATTTTCCTGTATATTGCATAAAACTGATATAAATGTTTAATGAATATACCATAGACTTGAGCATACTGTATAAGTGATTACCATTTCACCCACAAAAATGGTATATTTTATTTTTAATTGAATACAATTATTACTATTACTGGTCGCACCGGATGATGATTGGTCGCACCAAATGACATAAATACCTCATGATTGAAAATATATATAGAATAGGTCAATAAACAATACATTTCATACAAAAACATTGATTCAAACCAGATTTTATTAAACTTCCACAGAATTTTCATGAAGAAATATTTCATAAACATTACATTTACAGAAAAATGTTAAGCAACAAAACAAACATATAATGGTGATTCGGCAACTCTCGAGAATGCTTGTCAAGTCCCTTTAGTTCCAAAGTCTGTGAATATCTCCTCACGAGCCACTACCTGTCAGTACTATGTGTACGCTGAAAAAAAATCTGGTGTTAATTCACAGCCTAGGCTCCGTAAACTGGTATGTTAACAAAAGGGGCTTTGACCAACCGATTTTGTAACTAGCAGCAATTGAAACAGACGGAGGGGATGCGTCCCCCGTAACAGTAAAAACAGTACAGGGGTCGAAATACTTAAATATCCCTCCTAATTGTTTATATTCATTCCCCAATTATTAATAACACCCCTACAGTGGACCGTACCATCTTAAACTTGCGAAGTTCGGCTGGTCAGCCTCCCGCAGTGCAGCAGGCAGTGTAGTGGTCCCATTGTAAGTTGTTAGATAGTGAGCTTGTCAAGCCCAATACGATGCACTTTCTCACCTTCAAGGTGAATTAGATTAGGTCAAGTGTCTAAGGATGGATGCTAACATTATCTGGTTTCTAACTCTTTTGCCTAAAGTTTAGCTAACAAGCTAACGTTAGCTAGCTGCTGATAGCCATGGAACTATCTGCCTAGTTGACTGCTGATAGCCCACCCGGTTTATTTCCAATGTATAGTGTCATAATAGTTAACACTGCTGCTGCATCATGGGTAGTGAGCCCTACAAAAAACACTCCAAAAGGTGATACGTTTTCAATGTGTAGAAAGTTTTGAACAAAGTAGAATAAATATTTGAATGTAATACAGAATGCCTCAGTGCCTTACTGATTTATATTCCATTAGATGTGTGTAAATGGGAGCTAGTTGTCTTTTCCTTAACTAGTCCCAACATAAATAAATACAGAAGACACAAATTACTGCATAAAAATTAACCAAAATGCACAAAATTAAGTGTTCGAACCACAAATTTTTCTGGGGACAACCCCCAGACCCCCGCTTTTAATGTGTCCCCTCCAATGTTGAAATGAAACCTAGCCCTTCATTTATTAATTAAAATGTGTTAATTACACATTATTGGATGCAGACCAATACATGTAAACTTTAAAAATGCAAAGACGCTGGCCATTCAGCGGCCCCCGGTCCAATGTTGGGTTCCTAAATTGGCACTCAGCTATCAAAAGTTTGAGAACCCCTGCTGTAGATAAAGGATTAAAGGGGAAGTCAGCGATTCTGGAGAACGCTTGTCAAAATCACTTTTGTCAGAATAAGTGAATATCTCCTCACACTACCTGTCCATACTGTGTGCTTTAAAAAAAATCTGGTGTTAATGTACAGCCTAGACTCTGTAAACTGGTATGTAAACAGAGTTGCCCACCATAGCTAGCAATAGGGCTGGCCCGAATACCATTTTTCAGGCTCGTTATTCGTTGGTTTTTCCAAGCGAATATCCGGATATTCGGTCCAGAAAAACACACCATCAAAAACAACATTAATAAAAAAATAAAATGAAAAAAAAACTTTAATAATCCCTATATACTCCCTGGAACCGATTTTGACAATATCTGCATATTATTTTGTTGAAGATTTAATAGCTTTTGAACGTTAATTAATAGGCCTAAGTAAGTTGGAGTTCCTTACTTTTTCCCCGTGGACGCGAACAGCTGTCCAAATCAGCTGTCCTCTCTGCGATCTCAGCCCTTACGTAACGGGAGCTTTTCAATTCATCCTGGAATGTGCATCTTTGTTTTCAGGGAATTTGTACAATAAATTCATAACAAGTACCGAATTATTGATAGTCTTATGTGTCCATATTATATCCATTATATTGACCGGGTATTGCCAAGACGTTCACGCTCTGCAGCAAGCCAGTCACAGCTTATGGGTGCGGTGCTGTACGTAAACATACAGCTAAGCTAAGGTTAGCATTTAGCTAAGCATTACTTTTCCTCCCGAGATCCCGCTAATGTTGTGTTACAAAGTTAATGGAAACAAGTTATCTATACTCCACCTCTCTCGCTTCTCTGCTTGGTGTCGCTTATAGTTTGCATCCCTCGCTCTGGTAACGTCACGTAGCATACAGCTGGTGTATCACCGTGTATCACCGGCTTTGAAAAGGTCAGCAGCCAACTAGGTCAAAGTTCAAAGGTGGTTCTGCCGTTCCAAATGGATCCAGTAGATGGCACCATTGTATAATGCGAGACCTACTGGACAATCAAGTCGCCCAGTTACAACAAGCACACCATTCATTACATTTTCTCAATTAAAAAAAAAAAAAAAAAAAAAAAAAAAAACAACGAAGCTCCGAATACTAATTTAAGCTCCGAATACTAATTTTCCAAACGAGTATTCAAATAATTCGGGCCAGCCCTAGCTAGCAACATGCCCATTTACTGAGCCTAGGCTGTGTATTTTTTTTTCAGTGAACACACACAGTAAACACAGGTAGCAGCAGATCATGAGGAGATATTCACTGATTTGGTCAAAATGGGATTTTTACAATAAGCTTTCTCCAGTGTCGCTGACATCCACCTTTAACATGCTGCCTATGTTGACAGATTTAACTTTGTTTGGCAGTGGCATCTAGTAGAAAACATTGAAACTGTTAGAAATACATATGCTAATAATAAATGCATAATTATGAAAGTGAATTATGTAGTTATGTCTACATAAGCAATTTTTTCCTGAAATGTTAGAAAATTGATCTCAGATTGCCTAAAAGTATTTTAATAATATTATTAAAAAAAGTACTTAATGCATGTGAATCATCAACTATATATATAAATACAAAAACTGCCAATCTAGGACGTAGTTCTATCATGGAAAGCACTTAACAATGGTCGCACCATATGATATTTGGTCACGCCGCATGATTTTTTCAAGTTCAATCAGAATTTACAGGCACAGAATGGGTCACCTAAAGAAAACAAGCTAGCTTTCAAAAATAGGTCACCAAAACATTTATAATAAAAGACACTTCATACCAGCCGTTACAAAGGTTATTTTTTTCCAAATTTAAAAGTGAGTTACAAACCTGTTTGCAGCTTCCATGGGTCCTTGGTAAATTGGCATATGATGCAACTTCCTGTCTTTGAATGGATTTCAACATAAAAGTACTAAAAGTGGTTGTTCTTGATGGTCGCACCACATGATATTTCATAAAATGGACAACTTGGTACAAAGTTTGTTTGTATATAATGATGGAAATGCAAATGCTTTGCAATTTTGCACAGAACTACAACACATTTAGGAGATCATGCCAAATACGGCAGACTAATAATTAAATACATTCAGAGTAATGTCAAAGAAGTTTCAAAAACAGAAAATCATTGTGGACGGTCGCACCACATGATTTTGACACTTTGGATAACAGAAAATTGCAAATGACTAATGTTTTTTGAAAAGTTTAAATGAGCACATATATGGTCAATATGCCACAAATATATGGTATATGTTTATGTATTTGAATAATTTTTCAATTTCAAAAGAATGCAGGAGTACAGAAAATGAAGGCGTCCCGCCTTTGACCCAATGTGGTCGAGGAGTTCCTGGAACTCAAAGTTCCTGGTAGTTTTGGTGGAAACGCGGCTTGTGTGGGAAACACTGCTGTTGTTTTACTGATATGTAAAATATAGGGATGTAACGATTCATACAACTTACGATAAGGGATGCATGCATGTAGTGACTAATTTCCCCAACGTTTTAAACGGAAGTTTAAATTTAGACTAGTCTATAAACAAGAAAACACAAAAAAATTAAAGATTTTTTTAAATGTGAACATTTCAACTGACTGCACTTACTCTTGCAGTTAAACCTCAAAATACAAATAAAAGCCAAAACCCGCTTATTGCTGCTTGCAGCTGTATTTCTAGTTTTAAACCAATGTCAAAACCTGTCTGACTTCATCACACCTGCACCACTGTGCTAACATGGGGCTTAGCATGTTTTCTTATATTCACATGCACAACACACTCAATTGGAGTGACACCAACAAGTTGTGACTAGAAAGCTAACCATTGACCTTTCTCATATGTATTACCCTACCAGTCAGCAGCCCACTGCCGGGGTAGCATACACGCATCCCACCACAGTGGCCAGTTACACGGTTCATCAAGCACCTGTGGCAGCACACAGCGTGGCAGCAGCCTATGCTCCCACTGCAGCTGTAGCTAGGCCAGCCCCTGTTGGTGTGGCAGCTGCTACTGCTGCAGCTTATGGAGGATACCAGCCAGCCCATGCTGCCTCTGAATACGGGTACCCTCAGCGCCAGCCTGAAGTCCCTCCACCACCACCACCCGTCACCTCACAGAACTACCAGGTAAATCACAAATGTTTCCTTTTCCAGGCTGTATTCACAAATAACTTGGTTTTAAAGGACACATTTCTTTATTTTGATCACATTGTTTGTGGTCGCCCTGTGTCTGCATGTTTATGTTTGAGGGTGTGAGGTTTCCATAATCTTTGGAGGATCAGGATAGAAAATCAATTAGCTTACTACCAACAGCAACACTGACTGCAGGGATGATTTTCTCCTCCATTGTAACAGCCTCCGATTTGTTTCGTGTTTGTCGTGGCGTAGATAAATGTTTAGACATGTCCAGAAATGGCAGAATTTCTGACTGTACTAAATTATCACATAGCGTGGTGGTGAATATTCCTTACAACAGAAATTCTGCTTTTATCCACTAGTTATAGATATTAAAGACATGTGAACAGGAAAAGCCAGGGTTTTAACAGCATTCAAGCGCTTTGTATAGCTGAGTATATTATTATTATTATTATTATTATTATTATTATTATTATTATTATCAGTGTTTCCCCCAGGAAATTACTTAGTCAAGGTCCAGGGGAACAGGAGGCGCGGCGCAACGCGGCAGCATTTTTGGGGGTATTTTGCTCAGAGACGCCAATGTGCACTAAAGAAATAGACAACTGTTTATTTGAATACAAAAATACAACTGACACTGACCTTAGAGTTGTGCAATTGTGTTTGTGTGGCACTTCTGTAAACTTACTGAAACTTGGCTGGGCCATCATTCTCATGCATTCATCAGTCTTTTCTCTGCGCTGTCTAAGCTGATAGATAGGGTGTGTTGCCACGGTGATATGGAGTCTTAAACTGTTCTAGCTTTGCACAGCACTACCTTCTGTTCAGCTAAATATCCCCATTAGAACAGCGCTGAGTGTATTTTTGCCACTAGTTCAATGATGGCTTGCTTCTGCTCGTTGACTCCGCGGACATGCCGTATAGTCACGCGCGCAGAGCCGTTGAGCTGCAGACATACACAGAGCAGCTGATGGGGAAACGCTTGTGTACATTTATTTACCGCAAGTCGAGGCCTTTCGCGCAGTTGTGACCATGCACAAGCACACATCATGCTTGCTAGTACATTAATTGTGCAGCACTAAAAATAAAAAATTTAATTTATTTTTTAATTTTTTTGGTCGGTAGGTAGTCAAGGCGGGGGGCTTGCGTTGCCATATAGCGCTGGGGGAAACACTGATTAGTATTATTTTTCTTCCCTCTGCAGGACTCTTATTCCTATGTCCGGTCCACAGCTCCTGCTGTAGCTTATGACAGTAAACAATACTACCAGGCCAATGCTACAGCGGCTGTTGCACAGCCACAACCCAGTGTGGCAGATTCCTACTACCAGACAGGTATGCTACATATTCATTAATTTTCATTCACTCTTACCCCTTTTAATCAACAGACGTGCACATAAAAATGTTATTCTCGCATGTTCTTCCGACATTGGAGCCATTCACATTCATATGCCATTACAATGCCATAGAAAGTCATCATACCCTTTTAGAATGTTCACTTTTTTTGCTTTACAGACTGAAAAATTTCCCGCTTTATTTACACATTTTGACTACACCATTCATTCCTAGCACCGGACAGGAGGGTGTTATTTGTTAAGCTGGTATTGGTGGCTGCTATTGCATCTAGCGTACCCACCATCTCTACCATTGTGTCCTTGAGTAAGACACTTAACCCAAAACTGCTCAAGGGGCCCTGCGCTATGACCCCCCCCCTCAAAGTGGAAACTTGTGTACAATTGAATTACGTACTTTAGGGCTGTCGCGGTAACTGCAAAAATTAATGACCGTGTTATGAACAAGACAACCGCAGAGCATGGTAGGCCATAGACATTATAAAGGATAGACACCGCATTGGGCGTTGAGCGCGAGAAATGCGGGCGCCATCTTGGACCGGTCACACGTTCCACTCAGTGTAGTCTGTTTGAAAGGTGGAATGAACTGTCAGCGCATGTAATTAATCATATCTCATTAAATACCAAACTGATTTTCACGCGGTTTTCTTTGCTGCAAAGATCATACGTGTAGCTAAGATACAGGGCACAAGTTTCGACTTGTTTTAATATTCTTAGTGGGCTTAACAGTCATAGAAGATTCTGATATGATATAAGTAACCAGACGTCCGAGTCACACACTACGTCCGGGAGGAGATTGAAACGGAGGATGTGTTTCTGCTTGGGGAACATATTGAGGCATCGACAACCACCATTCCGACTTGTTGTCATTGGTTGTGTCTGTCTTTCACAAATTAAGGCTGATTTCCTGTCTGTGTCTGAGGAACCAACTCGAGACTAGATTGAATTTGGTATCCCCCCCTAGTATAGAACATTGGACAACCAAGAAGACTTTGCTTTTAAATAATCCCGTCCTCTTTTAAGAGGCAATTGCCTAACAAGCTTGTGTTTTAAATTAGAGAAATAAAACATATTTTTACATGAACACTCATGTTGTCCTTCTCTTTTAATGAGATATTATATACACTGGTTTTTATTTATATTTAATGCCTTCATGGGAAACATCCACCCTTCATATGTACCATGCTCGACTACTCCTCCTAAATTGCCCCGAGCTAACTCCAGTTTAGGAATAACTGCAGCCTAATTCATGGAATGCTCTGCAGAGAAACTTAAAAATGACTGCTCTTCCTACTCTTGGTTTATTTGAATCTATGATTTCTGAATTTTACACATCTGACTGTAACTGTTTTAGCTGAATTCATTGTTCATTTAGTATTTTATTTTTGCTCTTGTTTTGTATTTTGTATAGGCCTACTTTATTTGAATTAATATATTTTATCCTATTTTATTTCTGTTCTCTGTTTATGTTATCCTCATTAGGTTTTTCAATCAGATTGCTAGTCAAACTGGAAATGTCTCCGTTTTCCCCCTTTTCGGGGGATGTTCCTCGTTTTGATCTTGGACGTCTGGTTACTTATATCATATCAGAATCTTCTATGACTGTTAAGCCCACTATGAATATTAAAACACGTCGAAACTTGTGCCCTGTATCTTAGCTACATGTATGATCTTTGCAGCAAAGAAAACCGCGTGAAAATCAGTTTGGTATTTAATGAGATATGATTAATTACATGCGTTGACAATTCATTGCACCTGCCAAACAGACTACACTGAGTGGAACGTGTGACCGGTTCAAGATGGCGGCCCCACGGCTCGTCAGCGCCAATAGGCAGTAGCAGCCAACGCGGCGTCTATCCTTTATAATGTCTATGTGGTAGGCCACCCCCACAACCGCACGTGACGTCACCTCTTTTCATGTTCAGACAGAAACAATGGCAACTGCTCTGGAACCTAATCCTTTGGGAGGCTTTCAGCCAAATGAAATAGAAGAACCACCTAATTTAGATGAAGCAGTGTTTTACTTTCAACGGAACCTCCCGCCCCCACTGAGATTCTCAATTTTTTTAATTTCTTTTTTGTGTGCCAAATAACAGAAATCATCTATCTTAGGTCTCTTTTCATATAGAGAAGTTGCTATTTGTTAAATAAACTATACGCTTGTGATATTTATCTAATATATGTGAAGGTAGTGTCTTCTACTCCGTTGCTAGGGGGGGGTAAATATAAAGAGAATGCACGCTGGGGGGGTAAATATAAAGAGAATGCACGCTCTTATTTCTCTTTCCTCCAAAAAATCAATCCATAACTCAATCAGCCTTATAGGCACAACATTCAGCAGCGGGCAGCTCCGGTGAAAAAGGAATACAGGGAAAATGTTGCTCTATTAAAAAAAAATCCCTTTTAAAAAGTTTGAGAGTTGATGCTTTGTGTGTGCTGGTGTCATGAGGCGTGGAGGAGCAATCCTAAACACTGCGACATTATACTCACGGCATGTTCCGTTTGACATTACGCTATATTTAATATACATTTTCAAATCAATGGTCCTATAGCTCTACTTGTATGGATCGTCACTCCACAAAGCCTACCTGACTCACTGCCTGTCACTGTGCAGAACATGGGAGTTAATAATGAAGTGAATGGAGGTCTGGAATTAATTTAAAGCCCCTTGCGTCTGAGGGTCTGATCAAGCATTTTTTGACGTGCTGGCAGTAAGAAGGTGCAACAATACTATTGCGCGGTGCAATAATACTATTGCTCTATTGAGCCACCCTGTTAGCCTGAAAATCTAGACCCATATCTAGAAAGATGTAGGGTCTGGCGATAAGCAATAGACCTTCCCTACTCAAGGGGCAGCACCAACGCATGCATTTCAAATACCACTGCACGCAATTAGATAGACTACGACCAATCGGAACAATGAACATTTTGGCATTTTAAGCCTCGTTAATTAATTTTTTTAATTTAATTATTTTCTAGATAATTTATTTTTTTGCACTGCTGTCACCCGGTTTGGCCTAAGTGCGCCATACATAGGGCTCTGGCCCCGCCCATATCAGATAGAACAATTTGATTGGTTAGTCAGAATTTACTGGCGGTGCTAACTGGTGAATTAAACTTTTGCCGCGAATAGTAGGGTTACAGGGTTTTACCTGGCTCAGAATGGGCCTTTGGGGGGTCAGTACGCAGAGCGAATTTTTTTGGGGTCACGACTGTGCAACAGTAAAGGGGAAACGTTTGTGTATTTCAAGAGGGGTGTGGGGTTAGGAGAGCGGAGTTTCTGTCCAGATAAAGAGCATTTCAGTTAGCCTGTAAATCTCTTGTTACCATGGAGCCAGAGAGACAGACTCTCTCTAAATGTTGCTTGTTTTTCACTTGAAAAGACAACAATACGTCCACTTGCAACAATTGTAAAGTTTCCATTTCGTCAAATAACACAAGCACGAGCGCAAGCGAGCAGACGGCGATCGTGACGGATCAACGTTTAAATGTCCGCTGCCTGTCTAGTCGACACCAGATTTGCCCATTGGACGTACACAATGTGTGAGAATTAGTGTATGTGTAGACATACAGGTGAAACTCGAAAAATTTGAATATTGTGCAAAAGTTCATTTATTTCAGTAAATCATCTTTAAAGGTGAAATGTATATCTTATACAGACTCATTACATGCAAAGTGAGATAGGTGAAGCCTTTATTTGTTATAATTGTGATTATTATGGCTTACAGTTTATAAAAACCCCAAATTCAAAATCTCAGAAAATTTGAATATTACATAAAATCAATAAAAAAAGGTTTTTAAATACAGAAATGTCGGCCCTCTAGAAAGTATAATCATGCATATGTACTTGGTTTGGGCCCCTTTTGCATGAATTCTTGCCTCAATGCGGCGTGGCATGGATGCTATCAGCCTGTGGCACTGCTGAGGTGTTATGGAAGCCCAAGTTGCTTTGATAGAGGCCTTCAGCTCGTCTGTATTGTTGGGTCAGGTGTGTCTCATCTGCCTCTTGACAGTACTCCATAGTTTCTCTATTGGGTTCAGGTCAGGAGAGTTGTCTGGCCAATCAACACAGTAATACCATGGTCAGTTAACCAGTTACTTGTGGTTTTGGCACTCTGGACAGGTGTCAAGTCTTGCTGGAAAAAGTATTTCAGCATCTCCATAAAGCTTGTCAGCAGACAGGAGCATGAAGTGCTCTAAAATCTCCTGGTAGGCAGCTGTGGTGACTTTGGACTTGATAACACAGTGGACCAACACCATCAGATGACATGGTGCCTCAAATCCTCACAGATTGTTGTAACTTGACAGTGGTCTTCAAGCCCCTTGGATTTTGTGCCCCTCCACTCTTCCTCTAGACTGTGGGACCTTGATCTCCAAATGAAACGCAACATTTAATTTGGATCAGTGATGCTTTGAGGTATCATGACATCTGCTGCTGTTAGTCCACTGTGTTATCAAGTCCAAAGTCACCACAGCCATCTACCAGAAGATTTTAGAGAACTTCATGCTTCTGTCTGTTGACAAGCTTTATGGTGGTGGACAATTTCCATTTCCAGCTAGACTTGGCACTTGCCCACTGTACCATAAACCACTGGTAACTGGTTGACTGACCATGGTATTACTGTGCATGAATGGCCAGACAACTCTCCTGACCTGAACTCCATAGAGAAACTATTGGCTATTGTCAAGAGGCAGACGATACACACCAGACACAACAATACAGAGGAGCTGAAGGCCTCTATCAAAGCAACCTGGGCTTCCATAACACCTCAGCAGTGCCACAGGCTGATAGCATCCATGCCACGCCTCATTTAGGCAATAATTCATGCAAAAGGGGCCCATACCAATTACTTAGTACATATGCATGATTATACTTTCTAGAGGGCCGACATTTCTGTATTTAAAATCCTTTTTTTATTGATTTTATGTAATATTCTAATTTTCTGAAATTTTGAATTTGGGATTTTCATAAGCTGTAAGCCATAATAATCACAATTATAACAAATAAAGGCTTGAAATATCTCACTTTGAATGTAATGAGTCTATATAATATATTAGTTTCACCATTTAGGTTGAATTACTGAAATAAATTAACTTTTGCACGATATTCTAATTTTTCGAGTTTCACCTGTATGTGTGGGCTAATAAAAGAGGGAGAGAGATAAAAAGGTGAGAGCAGCATAAAGCAAAGCAAAAAGGTTTTCTTGACCGCTGCCTTAAGCCCTGCAGTGTTTACTCGTGTTTACGTTCGTCAGCTGGTTTGTTTCTTTTTCCTCCCGTCAGCTGTTAGTGCTGCCTTTATGCACGGTGGGTGGAGACAAACCCAAAACACCATACAGCGGAACTCGGCAGTGATAAGGAAACAATAGTCTACACTACACATAAAGACACACTTAAAATAACGATCTCTGCCCATACAAAAAGCACTGACTTGGATAACTTGATGGAGCGATCGAAAACCATCCGGCACATTTGTCTGATGACGGGCCGTTATATTAATAATAATAATGCACCCTTTATGCACCGTGGTTGAGACGAACCCTACACTAAAGTTAAACATGAAACTTTTTAACCACACACTTAAAATAACAATCTCTGCCCATACAAAAAGATTTGGATTACTTGAGGAGCGACCGATCTGCAAATGTGTCTGATGACGGGCCGTTATATTAATAATAAACAGCGCGCTGCACATTAGAACAGCATGTTCATAAAATATCTCGTATCCTTCCTGAGAGGGCATACATGATATTTTTTCTGCAAACAAATGGTTAATTTGCCAAAAGTTGATAGTTGGTCTTATCTTTACAGAAGACTTCTTTGTATTTTATTTGTCAGTTGAATTTTGTTTAAAGTTGAATGCAAATGAGCACAGTTAATATTCCAAAAGGCACAAGCTCTTTCTTGACTGTTTTCAGTCCGTGTTTTTAGGGAACATAATGGCGTTTGGGCTTAAAAAGGCAAACTTTTTTTTTGTCCGGACCAATTAAAGCCACTACGAGTAAGATGGCACGTTGGCGTCCCCTTTGGACAAAAGTGGTAGTATTTTTACGACGCCCGCTGTCGCAAAGCTGTCCTAGCTCGTGCCAGGCGCGCGAGTGTGAACTGAGAAGGGAGCAATATAGTGCATGTCGGTGTGAGGACTCTTTTCGGCTCCGTGAGAGTGGGTTTGACACTGCATCAACTAATGCCAGTCTGGCACACACACCTGATTGCAATGAGTTGATGCAGCAGTGTCACCTAACTACTCTCTCTCACGGAGCTGAAAGATTACGTGTCCGACTCCTCACAGAAAGCGAATGAACGAGAGACGGCAGTTAGTATGGATCACGATGAGGTAATGTGTTTATGTTGTTGTAAATAATGACTATTTCAGATAATGGTTATCTGATGATGGTGAAGCAAAGCAAACTTTGTGTTAGTACCAACTGCTCATTCATTTAGGAGTAAACACTGCAGTCTAGTTTCGCTCTCGTGAAATTGTATACACGTTGCTTGGCAACGCCCTGGTCCCGCCCGGAGCCTATATCACTCTCCCTTTCTAGCTTTTCTTCATTGCATTTTTTCTTTGATGGTTCAGCCCCGTTATCAGTCATTATGACGGCAAATAACTGTCTCAAACAAGGCTCCCGCTCCCCTTCCCTCACCTGGAGGGATAGGCTTCTCAATTCACGCTGCTGCGCCACACTGAAATCTGCGACCAATATGAATATGTGACCATAGAGCCTGTATGAGCGAACCGAAAATCGGACTGGGTGTGCGACCAGACCAATAGCAGTAATAAAAACTATTTAAAAACGTCTTTCTTTGCACTGATGGTCTCGTTTGCTGTTAAAGGTAATTTATGATTATCAGAGGAAACATGAGGCTGTTTAAAAGATATTTAAATGTTACTCGTAGCCGCTTTAATGTGAAAATTGTCAATTTCCTAATCCTAAAGTACTCTTGATATTATTTGCACACACTACACTGGGTTCCAAATGATTATGCAAATTGGAATTAAGTGTCATAAACATTTAATTTTTTGTATTTAATTTAAACTCATGGATGGTATTGTGTCTCAGGGCGCTTTGGATCATTGAAATCAATCTCAGACACCTGTGATAATCAGTTTGCTAAGTAAGCCCAATCAAAGGAAATCTAATTAAAAAGGATGTTCCACATGATTAAGCAGGCCACCGGTTTCAAGCAATATGGGAAAGAAAAAGGATCTCTCTGCTGCCGAAAAGCGTCAAATAGTGCAATACCTTGGATAAGGTATGACAACATTAGATAGAGGAGCACCGACGCCAGGGCAGCGAAACACAGACGTCAACAGCGACGCCACAGAGCAGACCACCAGGCAGGGATAAATGATTAAAACAGTTTAAAAACAATTTAAAACGCAAATTGCATAGATTGCTTCTAACCGCCCCAAGACAATCCATCCGCAGTTCTCCCGAGGCGGTCAATAGCAACCCGCGTCTAAACGATTAAAAACATCGCAGTGCCCACCTACCAGTGCAACAATTACACAATCTGCACCTGATGCCCCATTACCACCCCAACCAACGGTCCAGTGAGCAAAGCATATGATCACAAATCATTGCATATTCTCTACTGTTCAATGATCTTACCTTATTTAAATTACTGTGTGGAGGTCTGGGGGACCACTTACAAAAGCTCACTGCTACCATTAGTCACACTTCAAAAACGAGCCGTAAGAATAGTCAATAAAGCAGGATATTATGATCACACCAACCTCCTCTTTTTACATTCCCTTATCATAAAGTTCAAGGACCTGGTTGAATATCAAGTTACACAAATCATGTTCAAAGCAAGAAATAAACTGCTACCAGTTAACATTCAAACACTTTTTTTTTGACAGCGAGGGGGGTTATAATTCGAGGGAACAGTTAAACTTTAAGATGCTAGCTATTCGCACGACTTTAAAATGTCAATGCATTTCAATTGGCGGTGTGAAACTGTGGAATGGTATGAGCACAGAGCTAAAGCAATGTCCAAAAATGATTCAGTTAAAAAAAAAAATCAAAGCAATGATTTTTACAAGGTACAGGGATGAGGGAGAGATTTAAGAAGGAAAGTATACAAAAAAATTAAATAAAATTTAAATTAAAAATAGTAATAATAAAAAATAAATGTAAAAATGTGTGTGTGTCTCTATACTCAACAAAAATATAAACCCAACACTTTTGTTTTTGCTCCCATTTTTCATGAGATGGACTTAAAGATCTAAAATTCATTCCAGATACACAATTGTACCATTTCTCTCAAACATTGTTCACAAATCTGTTGAGCACTTCTGCTTTGCTGAGATAATCCATCCCACCTCACAGGTGTGCCACATCAAGATGCTGATCTGACATCATGATTAGTGCACAGGTGTGCCTTAGACTGTCCACAATAAAAGGCCACCCTGAAATGTGCAGTTTTGTCTCACAGCAAAATGCCACAAGCATTGAGGGAGCGTGCAATTGGCATGCTGACAGCAGGAATGTCAACCAGATCTGTTGCTCGTGCATTGAATGTTAATTTCTCCACCATCGGCCGTCTCCAGCAACTTCGCATAGCCATTGAAGAGGAGTGGAACAACATTCCACAGGCCACAATTGACAATCTGATAAACTGTATGCGAAGAAGATGTGTTGCACTGCATGAGGCAAATGGTGGTCACACCAGATACTGACTGGTTCTGAGTCCCCAGACCCCCAATAAAGCAAGAAAATGCACATTTCAGAGTGGCCTTTTATTGTGGACAGTCTAAGGCACACCTGTGCACTAATCATGATGTCAGATCAGCATCTTGATGTGGCACACCTGTGAGGTGGGATTGAGTATCTCAGCAAAGCAGAAGTGCTCACTATCACACATTTAGACAGATTTGTGAACAATGTTTGAGAGAAATGGTACAATTGTGTATCTGGAATGAATTTTAGATCTTTAAGTCCATCTCATGAAAAATGGGTGCAAAAACAAAAGTTTTGGGTTTATATTTTTGTTGAGTGTGTATATATATATATATATATATATCTAGCATTAAAATTATAGACTGCTCATTTCTTTGTAAGTAGGCAAACTTACAAAATCAGTGAGGGATCAAATACTACTTTCCTCCTGTGTGCTTAAATTCTAACGTAGGCTTTTGTATTTAAGAGAAGGCCTTTTTTTACTCACAAGTACATCTCAGTCATAGTTCTTCTTAAGTCTTTGAGAGTGTTGAAATCTCCGTAGCTTCTCTGGGGCTTGTTCGATGTCTGCGGTGCGGTTTCGTTGGCTCGCAGAGCTCCCATGCGCCGTCTGTCAGTCTCCTCCCGGGTGTCGTGTCTGCGCTGCCCCGTTGGTTGCCGACAGTCACAGGTGCAGTGATTTCTTCATCAGGCGACAGAATCCCCCTCTTCAGCATGTCCTCAACTGCCTCTTTTGCATTAGTGTACGTCGTGGGCCCTTCTTCATAAAAGAAGAGTTTTGCAGGCGCGGGTGTCTGGAACCTCAGTCCCTTTTCCTTTAATACTTTCCTCAGCGGGGCATATTCCTTTCTTTTCTTCATGATTTCCACCGGGTAATCGTGGTCGAAAAAAACTCTCTTTCCATTGAGATGAACCTCCTTCTTTCTCCAAGCAGTGCTCAGCACCAGTTCTTTGGTGCTGTGGGCGAGAAAGTAGGCGATCAGGGATCTCGGGCGGCTTGAGGAGGTGGCTTCGGGCCGAGAGATCGGTGGTAGTGTTGTATTTTAAGGTCAACGTCGGGAAGCGACAACTCGGATTTGATAAACTCCTCTAAAAACCCACATGCTCCTCACCCTCGGGGATTCCAAAAATGTGGAGATTATTTCTGCGGGAGCGTGCTTCTAGGTCCACTAATTTGGAGTGAATGAGCTCTTGTTGCTGCAAAGTTTCAAGCAGCACGCTCTTTGCGTTAGCGTTCCACTCTTCCACCTCGGCCACTCGAGTCTCTACTTCGTCCAGTCTGACCTCTGCATTTTTCAGCTCCACACCGGTCTCGCTCAGCTTCTAGTTCACTTCTTCTTTAAAGTTTCCCAGCTCTTCCTTCATGTCTCGCTTAATTGTCTCGCAGAAACCATTCAGTTCCTTCTTTATGTCGGTGTGTCCTGCCTTTATGTCAGCGTGGATTACCTTGATGCTAGCTTGCCGTTCATGTCCGCGTGCTCGTTAGCTTCGTCCGTGTCGACATCTACATCAGCTTCTCCAGTCGCCATTTCTTTGTTGTTCTTCTTTCTTCTTGTAACGTTCTTAGCCTTCCTTAGTTTATATTTCCCCATGAGATTTGTGATAAAATAAGCGTGAATAATTCTCTAAAAATGGGGAAATTCGTGGACCATTCTGGGAGCTCACAAATTACTCTGCTGCTCGCCTCGCTGCCATAACCGGAAGTCCTACAGAGTGTATTCTTATGTGTTTGATTGATATTGTGTACAATATAAATAGTTAGTTTATTGTAAGGGAATGTGGTGTGATTGATTTGAGGCTCCATGTTATTTTCTGTCTTATTTAAAGCTGTTTTTGCCAGCATTTTTAACTGTTTTTCTAAGCTGTTTTTAACGTTTTTCTTGGTAAATACCTACACACTTTGTATTGTAAAAGTCAAGAAGGTTGGCTGTCCAACTTGTTTTGCTCATTTCACTATTCTTCTGACAAAGTTTTTTTTGTCCATAATTCTCTTCACCAGAATACACCAAATTGCTTCTCTTAAATGTTCAAATCACAAAAAAATCTTCTAGGGGGGGATGCCCCAAGACCCCCCTACTGTGGTTTGTTTTCAGACTTCTCACCTTTTTCATGGCTTATGAGTTTGCATGCCTGTTTAAGAACATCATGCATTTATCTTTTAACAAGGTTGTTTCTATTAACACCATGACTTTGGACTTCAAACATAGGCCTAATTGAACTGAAAACAAGGAAAATAGAAATAGGCTAAATAAGTGAAATTTAATTGAATAAAATAACTATGTAAAAATAAAAATAACCCGTTGCAAATGGTGTTGATACGGCAAGTCTTTTGCTAGCAGAAATGTGAGGGCATCATTTATTTATGCCATAAGGAGCTGGCTGGATAGGCAGTTACATTGTTGACTGTTGTGGTGACACTCCTGTGTTTTTCATTAATTTATTGCTTGGTCATAAACCACTATGATTCGACTTAATGTGAATTAACTTATAGGTCGTGATATTTTGAGGTGCAGACACGGTCGCATATGCCTTTTTTTCCTCTCTCTCTCGCGGTTGTGTATGTCGCGTGTCCGCACGTGACATGTAGCACATTATTATTATTTTTTTCTTTCAAAGGTTTTTTTTTATTAAATGTTAGTAACGAAATTGTAGCACAATGAATACAAATTTTTTTTCACCCACATCCCACCCTCACACCCAACAACACGAAATATACACTACAAGAAACAGAAATAAACAATCAATATGAAAAAAAATAAATAAAAATTAAATTAAATCAAATAAAAGAGGGGGGAGTTAGCTACTCTTCTATAGTTGTTGTTGGTTTTTTAAAATAATTTAGGAAGGGGCGCCAAATTTTGTCAAATTTATTCTCGGATCGCTGGGTAGTATAACATATTTTCTCTAAATTCATACATGCCATAATGTCTGGAATCCAATGTGAGTGGGAAGGAGGAGCAGGATCTTTCCACTTGAGTAGGATAGCCCTACGAGCAAGTAATGAGGTGAAGGCTAGTACCCTCAGCTTCACTTTAGGTAAGCCCGAATTTGGAGCAATGCCAAAAATTGCAGTGAAAGGGTTCGGCTTAATTTGATGCTGAAGTAC
Source organism: Hyperoplus lanceolatus (assembly GCA_026929865.2). Taxonomy (NCBI): domain Eukaryota; kingdom Metazoa; phylum Chordata; class Actinopteri; order Uranoscopiformes; family Ammodytidae; genus Hyperoplus; species Hyperoplus lanceolatus. The sequence continues at coordinate 380,559 of CM049397.1, forward strand.
TTCAGAAATTTTTTGAAAAACTGATGTCCAGAACTCAGTCAAGGTGGGACACAACCAGTACATGTGAAAGAGTGATGCCGGTGCGCTCTTACAGCTATCACAGGTCGGGTCTACATTGGGGAACATACGAGCTAATTTAGTTTTAGATATGTGGATACGATGTACTACTTTAAATTACACAAGAGCATGTCGGGCGCACATGGAGGTAGAGTGTATCCGATCCAGGACCGAATCCCACATGTGATCTGTGAAGGCAGAACCTAGGTCCTGCTCCCACAGGGTTCTTATAGCTGCTAATGAGGGGCTATGCAACTTCTAAATAAGGTTGAAAAACACAGAAATTGAGCCTTTTAATGTGGGGTTTACAGAAAGAAACAAATCGACATGATTGGCTGGCGGTTTATAAGGGAATTGGGGAATTAACCTCTGCGTAAAATGCCTGATTTGCAGAAATCGGAAAAAATGAGTCTTTTTGATACCGAATTGTTTTGTCAATTGAGAAAAACTAGCAAATAGATCATTAATAAATAAATAACCGATGCATTTTAAGCCTTTTTTATGCCAGATCTTGAATGCACCATCCACCGTCGAGGGAGTAAACAAATGATTAGCTGCAATTGGGCTGAAAAGTGAAAAATTCTGCATTCCAAAATTCTTCCTAAATTGGGTCCAGATTCGAAGGGAGTGTTTAATCACAGGACTACTGTTGGGAATAGCTGAAGAGAGTGGAAGTGCGGCGCATAAGAGGGCAGATAGAGACAATGGGCTAATAGCGCTGGACTCCATTGTTACCCAGACTGGAGACATTGGAATAGATATAGGAACTTTGGGAGTGATGTCATTTTAATTGAATTTATTCTACCTATAAGAGAGAAAGCCAGAGGAGACCACTTCGATTATATTTGCTTCGCCTGATCCAATAATTTGAGGAAGTTTGATTTAAATAGGTTTTTAAAATTTCTGGTAAAACATACCCCAAGGTAACTCAGATGATCTGTCACCACTTTGAGTGGGAGAGCTGTATAATCAAGTTTGAGAGCTTCTTTATTAATCGGAAAGAGTTCGCTCTTACTCAAGTTAAGTTTATAGCCAGAAAACTGACTAAAGACCTCCAACACAGAAAGTGCCTCCGGTAAAGAGGTGGCTGGCTTGGCGACAAACAAAAGTAAGTCATCGGCGTATAATGATACCTTATGTTCAATTCCTCCTCTCCATATCCCCTGAATCTGTGTGTTACTGCGAATGGCAATTGCAAGTGGTTCGATTGCAATAGCAAAAAGGAGCGGGCTCAAAGGACAACCCTGCCGGGTCCCACGGTGCAGATCAAAACTACTTGAGTAACGGCTGTTTGTTAATACTGAGGCAGAAGGGCATGCATATAATAATTTAACCCAAGAAGTGAAAACGGGACCCAAACCGAATTTTTCAAGGGTGAAAAACAAATAATTCCATTCTACTCTATCAAATGCTTTTTCAGCATCCATAGAAGCGAGGCATTCTGATTCAATATTTCTGGGGGAATATAAAATGTTCATTAGCCGGCGGGTATTATAAAATGATTGGCGTCCCTTTATAAACCCAGTTTGGTCGGGGGATATGATAGAGGGGAGAGCATCCAATCTGTGGGCGAGAATTTTAGCAAGTATCTTCACATCCGTAAATAAAGGTCACATACTATGCTAAATGCGCTTTTTAAATGTGTTCTAACTAGGGGTGTGAACGTTTACAAAAATGTCTAACCGTGTAGACGACGGATTTTTTTTTCGTGTACACGGTTAACCGTGACGTCATTGTCCTCGTGCGCCCGCCGTCTTGAAGGCGCGCACACACACACACACACACACACACACACACACACACACACACACACACACACACACACACACACACACACACACACGTTTGTTCGCCTGTAAACACACAGTTGACATGAATTACGCTCGTTTACACACCTCTTATAATAGGTCCATGGCACACACACACACACACACACACACACACGTTCGCTTGTCATGTGCGCCGTCATTATTGCCCTTCATTAATTTCCTGATTAATATAGCCTCTCGCACACATTTCTACATGTCCACGTTTATGCAGGTTGAACAGGTGTTATAAAGTTCAGGCTACTTACAAGCGTAGTTCACGACAACCGAGTAACTTTAATATTTATGTTATCTTTCATCACTCGTCCGTGGCTGTGAGTCGAGCCCCAGCACGGCGACTCCCCGCGTGTGTGTGCGCCGATACACACACTCACACAGACACACACTCGCCGAGGGACAGACCGATTAGGCAGACTAGCTTTTATCATCCCCAATTAGTTTATTAGTGATGTAAAATCAATAAATGCGTGTCTCCAGAACATTTTTAAAAACTTTGAAAAAGGGAAAATTTAAAATTTGAAGAAAAAAAATAAAAAATTAAAAACGGTTTTCGTTCATTGATTTTTCCTAAACGGTTATGATTTACTAAACGGTTACACGTGCACACCCCTAGTTCTAACATATCCATGGGTCCACGGTGTGCCTAGAGACTAGGGCTGGGTATCGTCAAGGACTTTGCGATATGATACGTATCACGATACACTGGTCACGATACGATATATCACAATATATTGCGTATTTTGATATATCACGATATATCGCGATATTCCATAAACAAGTTGCCTTGTCAAACATAACGGCACAATATATTGATAATTGCACAGACAAATTAAGTCAAAACTATTTCATTCACAACTTCCTTTACTATTTTCTTCCTTTTTTTTGGTTTTGGCAAATGGTCAAACACTGCTGCGGCTGCCATAACATCAAAATAACAAATCCAATTCACTCTTGTACTAACTGTACAGGACACAATGATAATGAAAACACATCAGTGTGCTTTTGTGACACAGTGAATCTTAAGTGTTCTTATAAACAAAACTGATTTAACTTCAATAGTCGGTATCCTAGAGGCTCAGGCCTGACTGCAGAGATGGGTTTGAATCTGACCCGTGGTTGTTCTCTGCATTTCATTCCCTCTCTGCCCCATTTTATATCTGTATCTCTGCACTGTCAAAAAATAAATACAAAATCATAAAAAAATTAATAAAAAAATATCGATTTTTAGTTATAAAAATCGATACTGATATCGCGAAACTAAGTATCGCGATATATCGATATTTCGATTTTTTGACACAGCCCTACTAGAGACTGCCAAAATATAAAAAAAATAACAATCTCTCCTGTTCTCACTCTCCCCCTTTCTGAAACCCCCACCCCTCCCCCCCAATATACTCCAGTCAGAATTTTCCCCTTTTCTGACCTCACAAACTGGAAAGCCAGAAGCTTCCACTGTGCAGCCCACACCCCTATTTCTTATTGGTCCACGGCCCTGACAGACAGAGGGCGAGGCGTATCTGGCTTCGCTTCCGGACAGGGGCAGCTCAAAGATTGTATATTTACGAGGGGAGCTGCAGCTCTTTTTAAAAAATAGGCCATTGTGAGATTAGCTGAACATCAGCATAGTACAATAAATTATCTGAAAGTTTTTTTTCAGCAAACAATTAAAGAAAAACGTATTAGGGACCACTAAGACCATATAATATGGTGTATAATAGTACCGAAAAGTGTATAATATGGGAGCTCAGAAAAGGGGAGAATTCTGACTGGAGTATATTGGGGGGAGGGGTGGGGATTTCAGAAAGGGGGAGACTGTTGTTTTTTTTAAATATTTTGGCAGTCTCTAGGCACACCTTGGACCCATAGATATGTTAGAACACATTTAAAAAGTGCATTTAGCATAATATGTGACCTTTTTAAAAAAAAAAAAAAAAAAAGTCAGATGGAAGTCCGTCTGGACCAGGAGATTTGCCTGATTGCATAGATGTTATTGCTGCAATAATTTCCTTCTGAGTAATAGGTGCCTCAAGGCTATGTCTCAGGTCTTGAGAAAGGGAAGGCATGTTTAGGTTACTGAAAAAGGTTTCCATCACCGTTGCGTCTACTGTACAATCAGAACTATACAAATATGAATAGAATGTTTTGAACTTTTCGTTTATCAATTTCTGATCTGATGTTGTACACCCACTGTCTGTCCGTATTCCAGGGATGAGTTGCTTCACTCTAAATCCGCGCAGTTGATTGGCCAGGAGTTTACCAATCTTGTCACCATGCTCGTAAAAAGTACTTCTGCTCCTAAGCAACTGGTCAGCAACTTGACGAGAGGAAATAAGGTTGAATTCTGTCTGAAGTTTTAAACGTTCTTTGTAAAGTTCAGATGAAGGTGAATTAGCATATTGTCTGTCTATGTTCAGAATCTGATCAGCAATTTCAGTTTGTTTCTGTTTTGTACACTTATTTTTGTATGCTGCAAATGATATAATTTCACCTCTCAAATAGGCTTTCAGGGCTTCCCAAATTGTTGCATTGGACACATCTGGTGTTTTATTTATACTCAAAAAAGTTTTAATATGTGTAGAGATGTGTGAAAGAAAACTCTCATCTGTGAGCAACAATGGATCCAGTCTCCACTGCCTTCTTGTATACTCAACGTCAGAGAAAGCCAGTTGAAGGAGCAGAGGAGTGTGATCTGAGATCACAATACTTTCATAACTGCATGACTTTAGGTCTGACATCAATGAATTATCAACAAAAAAATAATCAATTCGGGTGTTAGTGTGGTGGACATGTGAAAAGAATGAATATTCTCTTCCTGTGGGGTATAAAAACCTGTATGGATCAGAGAAGCTATAATCGGCAAGAAATTATTTGATATAACCTGCAGATCTGCTAAGAGTGGCAGGTTTGGGGGAAGAGCGATCTAAGACTGGATCTAGATAACAATTAAAATCCCCACCAAGAATAAGAGAATGGGAATTGAGATCGGGGAGTTGAGAAAAAAATCTCTTAAAGAATTCTACATCATCGACGTTAGGCGCGTAGACGTTATCCAAGATGACTGACTTATTGTAAAGTTTGCCTGAAACAATAATAAAACGTCCATTTTTATCTGATATAATGTTTGAGGATTCAAAAGGAATATTACTATCAATAAGGATAGCTGTGCCCCTAGCCTTATCCCTGAAATTAGAATGAAAAAATTGTCCATGCCAGCATTTACTTTATCGCCCATGGTCAGAGTCATGTAAGTGGGTTTCTTGAAGGAAAACTATTCCAGCCCTGAGCCGTTTTAGGTGGGTTAAGACCTTACCCCTTTTCACTTGGTGATTTAGCCCCTTGACATTCCAACAAATTAAATTAAGATTGCCCTTCATCTAGCTCAGTTATAGTGAGAATAAAAAGAGTTGCTCCGATAACAAAAAGAGTAGCAAAATACAGAGGGGAAAGAAAAACACACAAAAATAGAAAAACACAAATAACTGAAAACACAGCAGGTGATGACTTATCAGCTAAACCCCCAGTTAACACCACCCCATCCCACCCAGAACCCACCCCATATATTGCTCTAAACAGCAAACCCAAAAAGACCCTTACTAGTCATACAACAAACATTCCAAGCCTTAACTTTCTGACCTGTGCTAGCTTCCCACATAAGTCTTGTACAATTCACCCCATAACAGCTAGTAACACTATGAACAATCCAGCAAACTGTCAAAATGACAACACACTAAACAAACATACCTTGCTCACCTAACAGATTCGAAATACAAAAAAAAGAACAAGGCGTGAGTTAGACAAGCTGTCCAAATGGCAAAAAATAAAAATAAAGAACAGACATACAGCAGTTTTAAAATAGAGATACAAATAAAAAAAGCGAGTGAGCTAGACAATACGTCAAAATGACAAGCAACAAAAATGTCACGTTCACCCGGCTGATTTACTCATTTTAAAAAAGGGAGGAAAAAATGTGTGTAGTACCATCAGTCTGAGAGTTTGGCTGGGGATGCTTCAGAGACGGACCGCAACCACCTTCTCTGGAGAGTAATGCGAAGCCTCGCAGGGAAGAGAAGTGAGGGACGGAGACTGCGCTGATAAAGCTCATCCAAGACCCCCCTGTATTCAGCCCGCTGCTTCACGACCTCCGCGCTGTAGTCCTCGTAGAACCGGAGCTTGTGGCCGTGGTATTCCAGCTCTCCCTGTTTACGTGCCTCTCTCATGATCAAGTCTTTAGTCTGGTATCGGTGGAAGTGGATGATGACGGGCCGCGGTCTATCACGCGGGCCCGGTTTGGGTGCCAGAGTGCGGTGAGCTCTGTCCAGCTCCGGGGAAGAAGGGAGAGTTTGATTACCAAAAACCTCGACGAGAAGCTCGGAGAAAAAGGCGGTGGGGCGAGTGCCCTCAAGTGACTCTGGTAAGCCCACAATACGTACATTCTGTCTCCTGCTTCTCCCTTCCAAATCCGATAGTTTAGATTTCAGCAACTTGTTATCTTCCTGCAGTGAGGAGCACGTAGCCTCAAGTTACTCCAGGCGTCCACAAACAGTTTCTGCATTCTCCTTGAGATCGGTTATACGTTTCCCCTGGCCTGAGACCACGGCCTGGATGTTGTCCAGCTTAGTGTCCATGCTGGCGAACAATGATTTATGGCTGCTCTATGCTGCTCAAGCAGATCCGGAATGGAAGCCATTGAGCTAGCATTATAACATCCATGCTAACCACGCTGTCCGAGGACATATCTGACTCTGCCGAATCTCTTTTTGCGTTTTTCTTTCCTCTAGGCAGTTCTCCAAAACAGTATCAGTGTTACCGGCAACACAAGTACAAAAAAAATCGATGAAAATAGGGTTTAATCAGTTAGGTCTGAAATAGTTAGTGGGAGCTAGAGAGCGATCGCACCTACCCCATGCTCTGTAACCCGGAAGTCGAGTAGCACATTATTTTAGTCTGTTGTGAGTCTGACGTGTTGTCAGATAACACAATTAGTTTTACCTTTTATTCTCGACCAAAGGCTGACTTTCTGCCGTCTTCTATAAGTGTTTGAAATCACCCGACAATGCGCAATGTCTCCCCACTACTCTGGACCAGCCGATAGCTAAACTATCAGGTGAGAGCGGGACCGAGCGGAGTGCACGGCTGAAAGAAGGGTTCGCTGCATTTAAAAGCCTGCATGCCTCGGAGCAGCAGTGGGCCTCAGAGGCACGGTATGTGTGGACATGCCCTGGCGCCTGCTGAACCACTGTCCCAGCTATGGGATAATAGCATGGGCAGGAGGGTCTCATAGCCTTGGATGGCAACCCACCTAGGAGAAGGACACTCTGTACTAAAACCGGGACTGCACGGAGTTGTGCCCCACAGTCCTTAATTAGCATAGTAAAGCCAACCATGAAGAACAAAGTCATCCCAAATCCTATACTTCCTATACTCAGTCGTGTACTCACCCACCAACGTGGCCCTAACTGAGGAGGCAGAGAAGTTCTTCGAGGACCTGGTAACAGCCGCACGAGGTGTTCCAGCACACAACTTCCTGGCAATCCTGGGGGACTTTCAACGCAAGGCTCGGACCAGAGGACATACCCTTCCCATACCACAATTCTACCAACCGCAATGGTGCATACCTCGCCTCCCTTCTCACGGAGCACGAACTACTGGCAGCGAACATCTTGTTCCAGAAAAGGCAAGGCAAGAGATGGACCTTCCAGGATCGAGCCACACGTATGTTACGCCAACTGGACTATATACTTGTGAGGAGAAAGTGGAGGAACTCCATCCTTAATGCCGAACCACCATACAGTTTGTTCAGCTCGGTGGGTTCGGACCACCGTCTGGTATCCATGAGGGTGCGACTGAGCCTCAGGGTCCCCAAGCCAGGTCCCAAGATCCGGCACGATTGGAAGGCATTCACAAGCAATCCTGGCCCTCAAACCACGTACACTGAGGAAGATTTGTCGCTGCGAACGAGGAGGCAACCAGGATGTGTGTGCTCGTGTTGGACAGAGCCAGAACCTCCCTGAGGTCCAGACATCCGGAGGTCGTAGCAGCACTAGGAAGTGTGGAGGAAGCACGCCTCAACTTTGAACGTGAACCAACCCAGCAGAGACTTGGGGAACTGGGAGAAGCCAAGCAGCTTCTGTTCAGTACCTACGACAACATCAAGGGGGAAGAACTGATGGAGAAAGTGCGGAGGGTGCAGGTTGCACAAGGCGAAAAACAGTATGGGGAAGCCTGGAGGGTCATCAACAAAATGACTGGGCGGAATAGACAAAGGAGGGACAGGTTGAAGGTCACAGCCCTGAGGAGAGGATGGCAACCTGGTTCAACCACTTCCGAAGCCTTCTGGGCTCAACAGCAGATGGGACAGAGGAAGAAATTCCACCAGTCCTCCAGAACCTAGACATCGATGATGGTCCATTCACTGTCACTGAGCTAGCCCGGGCGAAAACCACAGCGAGAGCTGGAAAAATTGCTTGGCCAGATGGCATACCCCCAGAGGTTTTAACCTCTTAAACTCTAGCCTATTTTTTAGGTTTCTGCTCGAAAATTACATACCCAAAATGAATAGAGTATATCTCTGCATCTACAAGGTCTATTTGAATAATTGTGGTGTCATTATGAAGGGGACACTTGTGAAATGTGTTCAGATGTGTAAGTATCAGTATTTATGTCACTGGCTCAGAGTCAATTAAGTTTGAACACAAGCATAAATGACTGATTTCATTTCCGCCTAAAAAAATCACACTTTTTCAATGAATATCTCTTTTTCAATGATGCTGATGGGGCTAAAACTCTACATCTAAGCATAGCACAAGGTGTTACCATTATCCCTGCAAAGTTTGATCCTCATAAAGTGAAGTAGAGCAGAATTACAGAGGTTTTAGAAAAGACTAGTCAGGCGGACTCTCCAAAATGGTAATTTTGGCACATTTTGGCACACTTTGGCACCATATGTGCCATTTGAAGTGTTTGATGTACTGAACTATATTTTTCACTTTTATGTCATTATCTGTGATCATCACATACATTTTCAAGAGTTTTTGACTTTTTTTTTGATTTTTGATTTTTTTTTCATAACCAACCTAAACTATATAGGGGAAGGTGGGGTGATTTGTGCATTTTGGAAGTTGCAAAACCCCTTGTTTCTAGAAAACCGTGGAAGAAATTGGAAATGTGACCACATATTTAAGAAGAGCCATCCATTTGACTCATCCTGTAAAGAAGGGAGACACAAGGAATAAGATATAAGCACATTTAAGCTCAAAAAACTGTGTTTTGCCTTTCAAAGTAAAATTTCCATGATCAAGGTTTTTTGATTATTGTGTCTGAACAATTATAGACACGTTTGAAAACATTTGACACATGTTTTAGTGCTTTGGTATGCTACACTTTGAGTCTATATAGTTAGCACAATGTCAACCCTAAATTGCTGCATCATGCCTATTATCCAAAATTCTGGGGATGGGGTGATTTGTGCGCAAGGGCCTGGGTGAGTTATAAGTAAGTAAGTAAGTAAAATGTATTTATAAAAGCACATTTATGACAGTTTGCACTGTCCAAAGTGCTGTACATAGTGCATTCAGTAGGTAAACAATGAAGGTAAAATAACAATAACCAAAATAAAAGACGTAAAGCCCATACATCCACATAAACACAGATAGTAGTGCAGAGGTAAGTAAGTAGTGCAGAGGTTAATGGGGAGGAAACACCAGGGTGTACATATGGGTTTTGAGCCTTGATTTAAAGGCAGAAATGTAGGGGGAATCACATTTGTCAGGTGGCAGTTGGTTCCACAAGCACGGAGCAACTAGTGCAAAGTACATTTCTGAGAGTTGTGCCAGTGGCATGGCTGTATACGCTGGTCACCAAAAGAAAGTGATAGTCTACAGTAGCTCAGGAGAGAGTGACATCTCAATTCCACTTAACGACACCACTGATGAGAGTTCAGATGGCCAGAAAGATGATGATGGTGACTTTGTCATTGTGACACAATGACGCACAAATCACCCCACTACGTGGGGTGATTTGTGCGACAAGACAACCTTTTTTCCGAAAGCTATATTTCTTAAACAGTTTATTCCAGATCCAAAGTTTTTATTGCCAGGGATGCACAACATCCTGAAATATATGTACATATTTGAGTTGGAGACATAACTGTCAAGGCCTCACTTTAAAATCACTTTGAGTAAAAAGTTGCACAAATCACCCCACCTTCCCCTATAAATATATTTTTGAAAATCACACATGGGTATTTACATACAAAAAAATTGCAACAAGATGCATTGAGAATCGATTTTGAATCGAATCGTTGACCTCTGAATTGGAATCGAATCGTGAGGTGTCAAGAGATTCCCATCCCTACTACCTAACAGACAATATCCTTCTCACAGTCAAAGCCGACCAGGTAGAAATGTTGGACTTCAATAGTACTCATTCAACATTTTTCTGTACATTTTTAAGGATTCACTTTTTTCTCTTTTTTCTCCAGCCCCTAAACCAGGATATAGCCAGGGGGTAACATCGTATACCCAGAGCCAGCAGACTCGACAGGTAACTGTAATAAAGCCTGCTGCTCCCAGTCCAGCATCCTCCACTTTCTCTATCTACCCAGTGACCTCCACTGTCCAGCCTGTGGCTGCCGCCACCTCTGTGGTCCCTTCTTACTCCCAGAGCCCAACCTACAGCACAAACGCTGTCACCTACTCTGGTAAGCCTATACACTGACTATGATAACCAGGAAGCTGTTTGTCTGTGGTTTCATTCAGAGTGCAGTTTTTACATTTTTAGTTTTTTTAGTGCTGTCAAACGATTTAAATATTTAATTGCATTAATGTCATAGTTAATTAATCACATTTTTATTTATTCTATCCTAAATGTCCCTTGATTTCTTTTTGTCCCATTATTTTTTATAATTGGAATGCTCTTATCACACCCATGCTCTACACCTTTGTAATTCAGTGTATTTCTTCTAAATTTGCAATTCAGTGCAAATAGCCCACAATGTAGATCCTCCCCCCCACCCCTAGAACAGCATACACAAACATAATTGGAACTTCTTTTTTAATTTAAAAACCAAACCATAAAACAACATAGGCAATATAAAACAAATTAGTATTTAGGCTAAATCAAACTGGTTGTTGTAGGCCTAAATGTTTTGGGAGTCTTTCATCCACGGCTTATTTCAGAATGTGTGTGGAGTGGACACACTATACGCTTGTGTATAGTGGTTTCAGTCGACCTTCGTAGGCAAGGCAATTTTATTTATAGAGCACATTTCAGGCACAGGGCCACTCAAGATGCTTCACAGGGTTAAAATCAAATAAAGAATACAAATACAAAAAAAGGAACAAATTTAAAACATGGATAAAAATACAACATTTAAATAAAATAATTAAAACATTTTACAAAAAAAAAAAAATTACAGGTTAAAAGGGAAACAAGAACGTTTTGAGACCCGATTTAAAAGAGCTGAGAGTCTCAGCGGACCTCAGACTCTCTGGCAGTCCGTTCCAGACATTGGGCGCATAAACGCTGAATGCCGCCTCTCCCTGTTTAGTCCTAGCTCTGGGGACTTTTAAAAGACCTGTCCCAGACGACCTAAGGGCTCTGGGCGGCTCATAACGTATCAGCAGATCAGTAATATATTTTGGCCCTAAACCATTTAAGGCTTTGTAGACCATCATCAATATTTTAAAATCAATTCTTTGAGTGACAGGAAGCCAGTGCAAAGACCTAAGAACTGGGGTAATGTGATCTACTTTTTTGGTCCTAGCGAAAATTAAAGTGAAAATTAATGACTGCCGGCTGCCACTAACGTTCATGGAGGTTTTGGTGGGGGTGCAGGGTTATAAGTAAGACTTTTGCAAATTACAAGCTTTCTTTTCTGTGCTTTTTCCGCAAAATCCCAGACTCACAGACGGAAGACGCTATTAAAGGTTGCGCAGCTGAGCTAGGAAGTGCTAGGTTCCGGTTTCTGATTCAAAATAAGTCAGAATTGACTGGACGTTTAGCCGTTTTGCCAGTTAAATGATTTTAATGTGAAATGACGCTGTAGGACATGTTCCGTTTCAATTAACAGTAACTTAACTGTGAGCCATATGTATAGTTTGTGGTGTTTCATTTGTTCTAACATTACTAGTTGATGCAACAGCATGTGAAAAAACCACAACATTTGCTAGGCCGTAAAGAGCGTTAATCGCTCAATAAAAAAATTAACGCCGTTAAAATGGGTTTGCGTTAACGCATTAAACTGACAGCACTAGATTTTTTATAAAGTTGTTTTGAAGTATTTTTGAGGGGTTGCATTTTCCTAGTCTATTTCTAAAACATATTTGATATCAATAGTTCATATTTAAGTTTTGAATCAAGTAATTGTAAAATTACCGGAAGGCTCTAAAAACCTTAAAAAAGCATTACATTTAACATTCTAATATGAACACCTTAAAAGTAATGAATTCCGTTTAGAAGTAATGAATTTAAAGACAAAGGTCTTAAATTTGGTTTGACTGCCCTTCGTAGGATAAAACAAATAGTGTAACGTCTGATGCATGTTTTTCTGTGTTTAACATGACGATTACTGAGGTGCGTGACTGGATATCACGACAGCCTACCTCTATGCAGCCTACAGGTGTTTATGTTCTTGACAGCGGTCTCTGTTCATCTACTAATATGCTAACTTAGCTAGCTCATCGGGGCAAATGTTGTTTTAACAAGTAGCAGCAGAATCCAACATATGAGTGGGATGAGCCAATTCTAGGCCATCATCGCAAGGCACAGTCCTGTCGGTGCCGAACATCTTTCACACTTGGAACGATGAGACTTTGGGCAAAAACATGAAACGTATGCTGTGGTGCACAGCCAAGCTCTTCAACTGCCCAGTTATATGATAGATTCTATGAAGCTGCGGCGGTCGTAGTGCAACTTGTTCTGAGAGTAGACCGTATATAAGAGTTTTTTTTTACGTTTATTTCAGTTAATTCTTTTTAATTTAATATTAATAGAGTAATAAAAAAGATGAAAATATAAAGAAAAATATCGATTAATCGAAAAAAATTATTGATAGATTAATACGTTTTTTTTAAAGAATCGTTGAGGGTTGTTGGGTCTGCCGGGAGTCTCAGTCCTCGCAGCAGACCCGGGTTAGAATCCGGCCGAATTCGTTCTCTGCATGTTATTCCCCTTTCTGCCTCATTCCATCTCTCTCTGCACTATAGATAAAGCATTTAAACAACCAAAAAATTATCTTTAAAAACTTTTGTTTATTTATTTTTTATCAATATGTGCAGCCCTTCGGAAATTTGGGTTCACATGAATTGTAAAACATTTCAAGTCAAGTTATCCACTGACTGTTCATCCTTGTCCATTAGGCTCCTTAAAATGAGCCTTATTCCCATAAGGCTTATCTGTTCTTGGTGTTAAATGTTATTTTTAGGGATGGGGATCCTTCATTTTTATTGATATCGATACCATTATCGAGTCTCCTTATCTATCAGATTCTTTATCGATACCACTATCGATACTTTTCTTATTATTTTGTTGAAAGAGAACTGGTATTAATACTTTAATTACCTATATCCGATGATGATCAGAGCTCAAGATAGGACGTTAAACGGGTCATAAATCCATCTATACCAAATATTTTATATTGCTAAATAAACAAGTTTTTCACAAACTGTATTATTCAAAATTCTCGCCAAAAACTAAAATTTCCTCTTTTTTTTTTTTTGTTACATTTGAACGTTATGACATTGAAGGGATTAGATTTTGACACGACTCTGCTGAGATTTAACATTACGTCATAAGACCTACTGGACTCGATAGCGGTATCAATAAGCTCAAACGTTATTGATTTTCGGGTTTTTAATAAAGCGGAACCAGATCCTTAATAGGACCGGGTTTCGATCCCCATCCCTAGTTATTTTGCTTTGCTTTCTTTCTTTTTAATCAAATGTTAGCGTTCTTTGGTAGAGCCCAACCAATATGGATTTTTGAGTGCCAATGCCGATTATTTTCAGAGAAAAATTACGATAACGATTAAATCGTCCGATTACATTTTTATTTTTTCCCCAAAAATATATAGGGGAGAGTGGGGTGAGTTGTGCCAGTGGGGAAGTTGTGCCATCCCTTGTTCCTAGAAAACCATAGAAGAAATTGGGAATGTGACCACATATTTAAGAAGAGCCATCCATTTAACTCATCCTGCAAAGAAGGGAGAAACATGGAATAAAATATAAGCACATTTAAGCTCAAAAGACTGTTTTTTGCCTTTCAAAGTAAAATTTCCATGATCAAGGTTTTTTGATTATTGTGTCTGAACAATTATAGACACGTTTGAAAACATTTGACACATGTTTTAGTGCTTTAGTATGCTACACTTTGTGTCTATATAGTTAGCACGATGTCAGCCCGAAACTGCTGCATCATGCTTATTATCCAAAATTCTGGTGTTTGGGTGATTTGTGCCAGAGGGCCTGGGGTGAGTTATAAGTAAGTAAAATGTATTTGTAAAAGCACATTTATAACAGTTTGCACTTTCCAAAGTGCTGAACATTCAGTCGGTCAAAAATGAAGGTAAAATAACAATAACAAAAATAAAAGACATAAAGCCCAGACATCCACATATAAACAAAGATAGCAGTCCAGAGTAAGATAGTTAATGGTGAGGAAAAACCAGGGTGTACGGATGGGTTTTGAGCCTTGATTTAAAGGCAGAAATGGAGGGGGAATCGCATATGCCAGGTGGCAGTTGGTTCTACAAGGGCGGAGCAGCTAGTGCAAAGTACATTTCTGAGTTGTGCCGTTGGCATGGCTGTATATGCTGGTCACCAAAAGAAAGTGATTGTCTACAGTAGCTCCGAAGAGACTGACATCTCCATTCCACTTAATGACACCACTGATGAGAGTTCAGATGGACAGAAAGATGATGATGGTGACTTTGACATTGTGAGCTTAGCAGGTAAAACCATTAGTTCTGCTAGGCCTTGTTTAAGAAAATTGTCCTTCAATCAATATTGTACAATATTGACTTTATTTACTTTAAATAAACCTTTAAAAAGTGATTGTCTAATGTATTTGTCTTGCATTACAGTTTATGAGATATACAGTGCCTTGCAAAAGTATTCATACCCCTTGAACTTTTCCACATTTTGTTACATTACAACCTCACACATACATTTATTTTATTGGGATTTTATGTGATAGACCAACATAAAGCGACACATAATTGTGAAGTGGAATGAAACTGAAACATGTTTTTTATATTTTACCATTCGAAATATGCCCGAAAAATTCGAATTCTCTGTATATTGTTGTATGAACGGAAAGATAAATGACAGAAGGTGGATATGTACATTTAAAATGAGTATGTTTATTAATTGAAAATCCAAATGATGGTTTTGATACTGAAAATAAATTTAAATCAAACTAAAATATATAGGCCTACCTACCAAACCATAATTCAATTGGTCTGTCTCTTTAGTATGTCTTTGGGCAAATATAGGATAGGCTATAGAATGGCATTTATTTGGTGAATCTATAGGTTGTGCATTCTTGAATACACCTTGATTACAGTCTGCGGTGGGTGGGTGTGTGTGTGTATGGGTGGGTGCATGCATG
This sequence comes from Hyperoplus lanceolatus, assembly GCA_026929865.2. NCBI lineage: Eukaryota > Metazoa > Chordata > Actinopteri > Uranoscopiformes > Ammodytidae > Hyperoplus > Hyperoplus lanceolatus. The sequence continues at coordinate 396,047 of CM049397.1, forward strand.
CATGCATGCGTGTGTGTGGGTGTGTTTGTACGCGCGACCACGTCCTAGGGGACTGTTCATGTGTGCCAGGAAGCTGACGTTATGTTGATGTCTGATCACACACACCTCTGAAAACTGCAGACGTGTGTGTCCTCGCGGGCTCTGAACAGAGTGGACAATGTTTCTCCTCCTGTTGCTCCCGACATCAACTGCCACCCGCGGCAGTTGATTTGATATACTATCTATGCCCCCGACACAGACGTTGCCGTTAGCACCTTAACACTTTAAAACACGGCACGGGCTAACGTGCTGCTATGTTTGGCTGTGCGCAGCTACTGATCCTGGGTCAGCCACAAAGTTAGACAGACTGTAGTACAGAGCCGGTGGGATGTACGGGGCGGATCATTCTGCACATGCGTTAAATGCATTAAAAAAATTAACGCCGATAATTCCAGAAATTAATCACCCTGCGTTAACGCGATAATTTTGACAGCCCTAATATAAATAAAAAACTGAAAAATTTGGCGTGCATAAGTATTCAGCCCCCCTGAGTCAATACGTTGTAGAACCACCTATCTCTGCAATTACAGCTCCAAATCTATTGGGGTATGTCTCTACCAGCTTTGTGCATCTACAGACTGACATTTTTGCCCATTCTTCTTTGCAAAATAGCTCGAGCTTCAGATTCAGCGTCAGGTTGGATGGAAAGCGTCTGTGAACAGCAATTTTCAAGTCTTTCCAGATTTCCCAATTGTATTTAGGTCTGAACATTGACAGGGCCATTCTAAACCATTCAATTGTAGATCTTGCTGTATGTTTAGGGTAGTTGTCCTGCTGGAAGGTGAACCTCCGCCCCAGCCTCAAGTCTTTTACAGACAGGTTTTCTGTCCTGTATTTGGCTCCATCCATCTTCCCATTAACTCTAAACAGCTTCCCTCTTCCCTGCTGAAGAAAAGCATCCCCATAGCATGATGCTGCCACCACCATGTTTCACAGTGAGGAGGGTGTGTATAGGGTGATATGCAGTGTTAGTTTCCACCACACATTGCATTTTGCATTCAGGCCAAAAACTTCAAGTTTGGTCTCATCTGAATATGCTGTCCGGGGGGGGACAGCAACCCCCCCAGAGTTGTCAGAGTTGATGGGAAGAAGGATTGAGCCAAATACAGGGCAGAAAAACCTGTTAGAGTCTGCAAAAGACTTGAGACTGGGGTGGAGGTTCACCTTCCAGAAGGTTAAATACCCTAAACATACAGCCAGATCTACTATGGAATGGTTCAAATCAAAGCATAGTCATGTGTTAGAATGGCCCAGTCAAAGTCCAGACCTCAATACAATTGAGAATATCTGGAAAGACTTGAAAATTGCTATTGACAGATGCTCTCCAGCCAATCTGATGCTGAATCTGAAGCTTGAGCTATTTTGCAAAGAAGAATGGGCAAAAATGTCAGTCTCTAGATGGGCAAAGCTGGTAGAGACATACCCCAATAGACTTTCAGCTGTAATTGCAGCGATAGGTGGTTCTACAACGTATTGACTCAGGGGGGTGAATACTTTTGCACGCCACGCTTTTCAGTTTTTTATTTCTAAAAAAATGTTAAAACCATATTTCATTTTCATTCCACTTCACAATGATGGTCTATCACATGAAATCCCAATAAAATAAATGTACGTGTGTGGTTTTAATGTGACACAATGTGCACAATTCCAAGGGGTATGAATACTTTTGCAAGGCACTGTATACAGTGCTGTGTGAAAGTTTGTGAACCCCTTGAGCCTTTTGGAATTTTATTTATTTTAACCATTATTAATTCATTTTTATCAATACCAGTATTTTTTTATGAAATAACAGATGTTTGTTTATCAATTCAACATTTTTCTTTTCCAGAAATCAACTGTTAAAACAGATAAAACAAATTATTTGACAAATGTTGTATCTGCAAAAGTTTGTGAACCCTGAGCTGCAAATGTAGTGAGAGATCTTTAGGGAAGAAATTATTAGATAAAACAGAGATCAAACCAGGTCAGTTTAGGCTCACCAAAGTGAACCCATACAGGTCAGATATGCTAAAAGCGAAAAAAAATCTCAGAGGATCTCAGGAATAGAGTTGTGATGCTGCACATTTGTCTGGGGACAGCTATAAATTAATTAAAAAAAAGTTTGAGCTCCATCGGTCCACCGTGAGGCAAATCATCTACAAATGGAGAGCTTTAAGAGTGAATGAATATCTGCCTAGAAGTAGACTTCCTTCAAAAATATCCATAAGCACCACAAAAAAAGTTATTTTTCAGTTAAAAGCCAACCCAAACATTACATCTAGTGATTTGCAGACCTCTCTTGCAGCATCTGGGACAGATGTGCATGGTTCCACAATAAGAATAAGAATAAGTCAACATGGCTTTCAAGGGAGGGTTGCTGAAGAAGCCTCTACTCTCAAAAAAAGAACAAAAGTGCTTGTCACAACTTTGCCAGAGAGCACCTGGAGATACCTGAAGTCTTTTCTGTGGACAGATTTGTCCAAAATTGAACTGTTTGGTCACAACCAAAACCGCCATGTTTAGGCAAAAACGCAACTCTGCCTACCACCAAGAGAACCTTCTCCCAAGTGAAGAACGGTGGTGGCAAATGGTCTGCAAATCTCCAGATGTAATGTTTGGGTTGGCTTTTACCTGAAAAATCTCTTTTCTTGTGGCACTTGAGGATATTGTTGAAGGAAGTCCACTTCTAGGCAGATGTTAAGTCACTCTTAAAGCTCCCATATTGTGCAAATGCACTTTTCCGATGTTTTCGAACATAATTATGGGTCTACGGTGTACCTACAGACTGCCAAAGTATCAAAAAAAAGAAAGCTCTCTCCTTTTCTCACTCTCCCCTTTTCTGATATACTCCAGTCAGAATTCTCCCCGTTTCTGACGTCAAAAACTGGAAAGCCAGAAGCTTCCACTGTGCAGTCCACCCCCTTATTTCTTATGGTCCACGGCCTCCTCTCGAAAAATATTCCTTCACCCCCATGTTGTTTGCTTGTTGCTAAGCGACAAGATGCCTGTAGTACGGCAAAACATGATGAATGTTGCATAATCCACTAATTTATCTTAACCACAGCAGCCTCGTTTTTAATAACACAACAGATAGGAAGCTACTTGTGCTTTTTTTCAAACAGTGAAACTGAAATAAATGTTTTTATTGGTATTTTTGCCTGACTGGTGTATAGCTATTAGCTTTGGGACAAGCATTCAGCTTTTGCTCATAAAAACATGTTTCTATTCCCCACACCAGTCTGGAAATGCCTCGTTTTTAACAGGACAAAGGATTGGAAGGTATACTGAAGAAGTCTGACTTTGAAGATAATTTTTTCACTGATTTTAGTGGTATTGTTAGCAGCTAGCTCCCGATCTAGCTTCGCAGTAGCCACCATCTTTTGCAGCATTTTTATTGTGAACATGCCGTTTCCATTAGCGTGTGGCTGTCAGTGCATCTGTATGAACATAGTCTTTCATGTAGACAAGGATAGGTCATGTCAAACTGTTCAAAGTGCGTTACTAGCACTAGACTTGGTTCTTCTCATGGGTAGGCTAAACCTAACTGTGCTAACAGGCTATACGTCATCATTGTTTACAAACAGACAGAGGGCGAGGCGTATCTGGCTTCGCTTCCGGACAGGGGGCGGGGGGAGCTCAAAGATTGTATATTTACGAGGGGAGCTGCAGCTCTTTTTAAAAGAATAGGCCATTTTGAGATTAGCTGAACATCAGCATAGTACAATAAATTCAGCAAACAATTGAAGAAAAACGTATTAGGGACCACTAAGACAATATAATATGGTGTATAATAGAACCGAAAAGTGTATAATATGGGAACTTTAAAGCTCTCCATTTGTAGATGATTTGCCTCACGGTGGACCGATGGAGCTCAAACTTTTTTTATATTAATTTATAGCTGTCCCCAGACAAATGTGCAACATCAAAACTCTATTCCTGAGATCCTCTGAGATTTTTTCCCCTGACCTGGTTTGATCTCTGTTTTATCTAGTGCCGCCCAATTTCTTCCCTGAAGATCTCTCATTACATTTCATCACTCGATTTGGCCCACCTGATTGTGTTTACCTTGCTCGATTTAAGCAATGCAGCTCAGGGTTCACAAACTTTTGCACATACAACATTTGTCAAATAATTTGTTTTATCTGTTTTAACAGTTGATTTCTGGAAAAGAAAAATGTTGATTACATCAAATGAATTAATAATGGTTAAAATAAATAAAATTCCAAAAGGCTCAAGGGGTTCACAAACTTTCACACTACACTGTATCAATGGCACAATTTACCCCATGGTATTCTCTCCAACGGCACAACTTACACCACACTGGGGGCAAGTTGTGCCACAAGACAACTTTTTTTCCGAAAGCTATATTTCTTAAACAGTTTATTTCAGATCCAAAGTTATTGTTGCCGGGGATGCACAACACCCTGAAATATATGTATATATTTGAGTTGGAGACTTTACTGTCAAGGCCTCACTTTAAAGTCACTGAGTAAAAAGTGGCACATCTCACCCCACTCTCCCCTATTGAAAAAATTTACCTTTTTTTGAATCCTTAAATATATATACTTTTTACTGTCAAATGTGTACAGAACTTTTTTTCTTTTTCTTAATTTAAGAAAGCATAATGACACTTATTACAACTTATTTTGAATTTTTCTGTATTTTCGTTTCTTTTTTTACATGATGCTTTTCTATATGTATTTGAGTGACCTCCAAAAAAGCTCTATATAATTTCTATCTATTATTATTATTATTATTATTATTATTATTATTATTATTATTATTATTATTATTATTATTATTATCATTATTGTTATTAACAGTCAAGCGATGACCAATGCCTCTGCTATTGGTTGCAGGGGAAACTGCAATAAGTAACCTTAAATGATCTTTTATAGGAACCTCCTACTCAGGCTATGAGGCAGCAGTTTACTCAGCAGCCTCCAGCTACTACCAACAGCAGCAGCAGCAGCAGCAGCAGGCACAGCAGCAGCAGCAGCAGCAGCAGCAGAAGCAGGCAGTGGCCGCTGTAGCAGCCACAGCAGCATGGACAGGGAATACCTTCACTAAGAAACCCCCCTTTCAGAGCAAACAACTCCGGCCCAAGCAGCCGCCTAAACCCCCTCAGATCCACTACTGTGATGTCTGTAAGATCAGCTGTGCTGGCCCGCAGGTCAGTTCAATATAGCCACTATTTTGTCAATATTTTATGTGTGTGCACGTAAAGGCTGGAAATTTATTTTGGGTGTTTACACACAGCTATTGGCGATCTATAAAGCCTGGCTGAGAGCCAGCAGCTGGACATGTTTATACTAACTGCGGACCGAACGACATGGCGCTTCAGGGAACGGCTAGGCCGGCCACTCGCTCTGAGGGTCAAATCAGTTAGTATAAACTAGGACTATCAAAATGAACAAAACATCTCACCCGCTCTGCACTAGTTGTTGCTATAACGTGACCGAGGATCAGCACTGGGCATGAAAACAGTGCGCATCGGTTGTGGCCGGCGAAATGTAGCAGAATTTAATTTTTATTTTTAACATAAAGTTTCAGGTTTTATACAGGGGAAAAAAATCAAAATGCATGTTAAGGAAAGTTAAGATAATAATGTATCAACTTACCGTATTTTCCGCACTATATAAGGCGCACTTAAAAGCCGCTCTGTCAAAAATTTTCAGCATGAAAAACCAATAAAAACTATTTAATGATAATAAAATGTTTCAGTACGACTGGTAGACTACAAAGCCGCACCGCTTGCAGCATTACGGCTACCGTAGTCAGTAAACTTTTATTTTGAAGCAGACTAAGCGCTTCCTAGTTCCTAGCCCCGCTGCGCTTCCATCACACTATTTTCGCCCGACCGCACCAGGCTGTTCTTGCTTGTGTGATAATCAAAGTTCATTTTGGACACTGAAACCCATCGGTAACAGACCTGTCGGTGTTTGTACCATGGGCAGAGGATCATATATCCCCGCTGACAGAGCAGTCGAGCCGGCATTACCCTGGCAGCGCTTGACAGGCTCACGGGGTTAGCAGCCGAGCTAGCGGGGCAGTCCGGCTGCTGTCCCCTCGTGCTGTTTTGTTGACATTCCCTTTAGCACAGCTCCATCTACGCAACCCCAGTCAAACGTTTGACTGTAGTATCTTCTATTCTATGCGCCTTATAATCCGGTGCACCCTATATATGAAAACAGTTCTAAAATAGGCCATTCATTAAAGGTGCGCCTTATAATCCGGTGCGCCTTTATAGTGCGGAAAATACAGTAATTATACATGGCATCTGCTAGGTTCTGCTATGTGGCATAAGCAGTACAACATTTACATCATCAATGATGTGTTCTATAGGCAAAGGATTAATTCCATATGACATTATACACAGTCTAGATTACACAAAAATTATGTGTGCCATAGAGACAGAGCGGAACGCGTCATAATCGGAGGCCACGCCCATCGTGGGGGAAAACAATACACAGCGCTCCATTCACTTTATATTGAATGACACCTGTATTCTGCAAACAAATTTAATAAAAACTTAATATGACATGCCTTTCACACATACACGTTACTTTCTTTAAAGCCACGACTCTTGTCTGTCTATACGAGCTGTTTTTGTGAAAAATTGTGATTGAGTAATTTTCAATATCGAGACAACTCTTAACTAATGTATGCTAATGTTAGCCTTCTGCTCTAGGCTAACCCTCACATATACTCCATCCTCATTTGTTAAAGTTACATCCAGGCTTTCTGTCCACGCTATTCCTCTTCCTTATTGCTGATAGAAACAGCAGGCTAACAGTTAATCCAGCTAGTGGCAGTGACATTTTAAACGTCCACTTTCTGTCTCAGTGATTGATGACAAACGCGACCCGCGGCAAACGGTACCGAGCCCGAAGTCACTTCCCATGAATGGACCTGAGTCTTTATGCTGCATACCCAAAAAACCTCTACTACACCTATAATAAGTGTATTTAGTGTCGGGGTCTCAAAGTTTTCGTCCAACTTAGTCGCGTAAGCTATTGATCCTGGCATCCTCTCTTCTTATCCACCGTTTCCTTCTTAACGGATCGCGGCTTTTTCTTAGGTTTGAATAACTTTTCTTGAGTGTGCAGCTCAACACACAACAGCTTTTAGTCACGTTGTGACCGGTTGTTGTGACACTCTGATCATGAACAACTCAGACGCAGTTATTTGCCATTACACTCCACACTTTTTTTTTAGGCCTAAACAGTCACCCTGAGAAAAGGTAAAACTCAAACTAAAATGTTTTTTTTTTTTTTTTTTTACCTTTTATTTATACAGGTAAATCCCATTGAGTCCGAAGACTCTTTTGCAAGGGAGACCTGTTCCCATTTACACGTTACCATTCACACACACACACACACCCATACACCGATAGCAGGCTAACTATCGATATTCACACGAGGCAAGGTGGGTGAAGTGTCTTGCCCAAGGACACAACAACTATGACACAGGTGGCAGGGCGGGGATTGAACCTCCAACCCTTTGATCATCAGCGGACCCGCTCTACCACCTGAGCCACAGTCTGTTAAAGTGACAGATGATCTGTGAGTCTTGACATATGGACCAAAATGGGTATATCAATGTTAAGAAGAAAGATAATTTAGAAAAAGCTCAAGGTAAGGAACAATTGTAAGCACTTAGCCAAAGGCCACAGAACATCTGCAAGACCTATACACAATATGCCAAAAAGGCTCTCCATCAATGCATTAAAGAGAGAAAAAAAGACAGTACACTATGTTCCAACTTATTATGCAAATTGGAATTAAGTGTCCTAAACATTTATTTTTTTGTATTTAATTTAAACTCATGGATGGTATTGTGTCTCAGGGCGCTTTGGATCATTGAAATCAATCTCAGAAACCTGTGATAATCGGTTTGCTAAGTAAGCCCAATCAAAGGAAATCTACTTAACAAGGATGTTCCACATTATTAAGCAGGCCACAGGTTTCAAGCAATATGGGAAAGAAAAAGGATCTCTCTGCTGCCTAAAAGTGTCAAATAGTGCAATACCTTGGACAAGGTATGACAGCATTAGATATTTCACGAAAAAAAAAAGTGTGATCATCATACTGTAAAGAGATTTGTGGCTGATTCAGAGCACAGATGGGTTTGTTTGGATAAAAGTAATATGAGGAAGGTTTCTGCCAGACAAATTCATCGGAATAGGAGAGCAGCTGCTAAAATGCCATAGCAGCAGACATGTATTTGAAGCTCCTGGTGCCTCTGGAGTCCCGCGAACCTCAAGGTATAGGATCCAGAAGTTTGCAGTTGTGCATAAAACTATTATTCGGCCACCCCTAAACAATGCTCACAAGCAGAAACGGTTGCAGTGGGCTCAGAAATACATGAAGACTCATATTCAAACAGTCTTGTTTACTGATGAGTGCCGTGCAACCCTGGATGGTCCAGATGGATGGAGTAGTGGATGGTTGGTGAATGCCCACCATGTCAAACAAGGCTGCGACGTCAGCAAGGAGGTGGTGGAGTCATGTTTTGGGCCGGAATCATGGGGAGAGAGCTGGTTGGCACCTTCAGGGTCCCTGACGGTGTGAAAATGACCTCGGCAAAGTATGTAGAGTTTCTGACTGACCACTTTCTTCCGTGGTACAAAAAGAAGGAAAGTGCCTTCCGTAGTAAAATCATCTTCATGAATGACAATGCACCATCTCATGCTGCAAAGAATACCTCTGTGTCATTGGCTGGTATGGGCATAAAAGGAGAGAACCTCATGGTGTGGCCCCCATCTTCCCCTGACCTCAACCCTTTTGAGAACCTTTGGAGCATCCTCAGGCAAAACATCTATGAGGTTGGGAGGCAGTTCACATCAAAACAGCAGCAATGGGAGGCTATTCTGGCATCCTGAAAAGATATTTAAGCAGAAACTCTCCAAAAACTCACAAGTTCAATGGATGCAAGAATTGTGAAGGTGATATCTAAGAAGCGGTCCTATGTTAACATGTAACTTGACCTGTTAAGATGTTTTTGATTGAAATAGCTTTTTATTTCACTGAATATGACCTCCACATTCTGCAAATTCAACAAATGACCGTTTTTAGTTGTTTACAACCTATAAAATGTTTTTAAACTCTGTTGTGCATAATAAGTTGGAAAAGGAGTTTGGAGTTTTTTATTTTTGAAAAAAATACTTTTATTATTGGGAGATTTGTAGGGATGGGAATTGATAGGAATTTAGCGATTCCGATTCTGCTTATCGATCCGATTCCTTATCGATTCTCTTATCGATTCTCATTGGGTGAGAGAATATGTACAAATTAGTTTGTTTGTATTAACTCTCTTTAATATCTGATCAGAAGTGTCTAGTGTATGCATTGAAAGATTATCAAGCTACTTTAGGATTAGGAAATTGTCAATTTTCACATTAATTGGTCCAGACAATTTTTTTTTTTTGGTTTTTAAGCCCAAATGCCCTTATATGCCCTAAAAACACATACTTAAAACAGTCAAGGAAGAGCTTGTGCCTTTTGGAATATTAACAGTGCTCATTGGCACTTGAAACAAAATTCAACTGACAGAAAAAACACAAATAAGTATTTTGAAAAGATAATACAAACTCTTTTTATGCAGAACAATTATCATGTTTGCCCTCTCAGGAAGGATACGAGATCTTTAATGTATGTTAAGTGTTATTATATGATTGCGCCCTTACTCTGAAAGGCCAACGTGATGATGTCACTATGTTAACGCCTCAGGTCAAACTGTCACGACTGCACAGTAGACAGTCATGTAGGCTATTCAAGAAGAGAATAAATACGCCATAAAGGCTTTAAGAGAATGTGTCACTTTGCTTATTCTTCACCACGCCAACGACAAGGAGTCACCGCTCCATCTCAGCTTTACAATGTACGCTGTTATGTTCACCGCGCTGTTTATTAGGCTAATATAATGTCCCTTCATCAGACACGTAGTGGATGGTTTTATACACATCGATCGCTCAAGTAATCCAAGGCAGAGCTTTTTGTATCGGGCAGAGAGCGTTATTTTAAGTGTGTCTTACTGTCTTTATAAAGCGTATTGTTAAAGTTTCCTTACCACCGGACCGCCGAGTCCCGCTGTGTTGTTTTGCGTTCGTCCCCTCTGCCGTGCTTCAAGGCAGCATTTAACAGCTGATGAACGAGAGTAAACAGCGGGCCTTTGGAAGTGAATAAGAAATCCTTTTTTCCTGTTTGTATGCTGCTCTCGCCTTTTTATGTATCTCCAGGGCTCCAGACTAACCTATTTTACTAGGAGCACTGGCGCCCCTAACTCAGAATTTTTAGGGGCGCAAGCAGAAAATTTAGGAGCAAACATTAAATAGACCTGCAACGCATCTATTAAAATGTTTCCCAATTTTAACTATATTAGGCCTATTGATATTGTATTGCCAGCATGTTTTGGACCACACTGACAACAGATGATACTGTTCATTGTGTTTTCGATTTTGCATCACCATGTGAAATTCTTCAGACATTCCTTTAGGAAAAGGATTTTTTTTTGTGCCCATTTTCACCACAACCACCTCTACATCCAAGCCCTCTGATTTGTCCTACTCTATCTCTGCTGACTCTAGGAAAATAGCCTAGTTATTGGCCCAAAAGTAACTAGTAGGAGCTAGGTGACATTATCAACTAATTTGCATTATAGCCTATGCTATTCTGAAAGAGGCAAAATGAACAGAAAATGCTGAGCAGGTAGTTTACAAATTAACTTTGCCTATTTACATATTTACAAACTCACTTTACACACTTTTTTTGTTGCCATATTACTACAAGGTTAGTTTTTTATAGATATGCAGTGGCCTATTGAATGTGGACATATCAAACAATTTTCGTGTTCACAAACGTCCCCTGACACACGGTGCTGTCTGCTGGCTGCTGCAGGTGGCGGGGGGTTTCTATCAGACTGCCCGTGTGACTGAGTGCTGTCAGCGGTGGGGAGTAGACAGCTCCGTTGCTACTCTGCTCTTGAGCGCGCGGTTAAAAAATAAATCTAACAGCCTTATCGCTATGGCGGAAAGTCGGCAGGTATAGCGGAAAAAGTCACCAGTTGGCAACATGTTAAAGACGTGACGACAGCGGGACACTGAGATGAGAGTAGGTTACGTGATCCGCGCTGTTGATCGTTTAACTGATCACTCGCGGACTTCTCTCTCTCTCTCTCTCAAAGTACTAATAATAATGATACAAATGTCGGCGAATTTTCCGTTCGCGCGCGTGCCCCTAGTTTTAAAAACTACTCGCACTGTCTCCAAAAATTGTCGCAAAATGCGAGCATTTGGTCGCAGTCTAGAGCCCTGATCTCCCTCTTTCACTTGCCCACACCTAGGCTTACACACACATTAATTCATATAGCCTACATTGTATGTTCAAATCCAAGTGATGGGCAATTCTGGTGCCGAGTACCGTCAGGATCGCAGTCTGCGCGCTTGCTTGTGCACGAGTCATTTGATGAAATGGAAACTTTACCGTATTGTTGCCTTTTCATGTGTAATACAACCACACTTTAGAGCGCTTCTGCCTCGACGTCATGTTTGCTGCGTTCTGAACCAAAACAAAGCAGCACGTGTCTGAAGTCATGACGCATTTGCTACGAGCGGAACCGATAAGCGGCATCGTTAAGCAGGCATGTTAACGATTCCAAGGAATTGGTTGACTCGGAACCGGGTCTGAACAAGAACCGGTTCTCGATTCCCATCCCTAGAGGTTTGTTCAATACAATTTGAAATATACTCTAACAGTATACTGACTGTGATTTGCATCGACTATTTCGGAAAATCTGGGAAAATCTCATTTGCATTATAATTTGGAACGCAGTGTATTCTAAACTAAAATCAAGGGTTGAAAAAAGAAATAAAAACCTCACATACGCAATTTAGAGGAAAAAACTAAACCGAATATTCCAACATAATCAATGGGAGTGAATAAAATGTTGAAGCAGCAAATGGTAGGAAATCAATCAGATAAGCAAAGTGTTCAGAGCATGATCATGAAAAGATCTATGTTCAAAACAAAAATCAAGTTTCTTGGTGGGAGCGCAAGGTTTTCAGTCCAAGTGTTAATCAAAAAAGAAAACAGCGCACAAAGAAAGAGTTTCTGTGAATGTTCGTGTGTGCGGAAAAGATTTTTGTGTGGACATTTCTCTGCAGCTCTGCAATGGGGGGCTGGTAGGGTGGAGGTTGTTGCTTTGTAGGCTGTGATGGTGGACCGCGGTGGGCTGGGTATGAGTGGGATTCTTCACAGCTGGACAAGGGGGGGGAGAAGCCAAAAGCATCAGTGTGATTGATCAGTGGTGCAGGTTAGGCGGCCATTGCCTCGTCCTTCAGTCATTGTTGTTTCTGGTTTCTGCTGGTGTCGTCTAGCCATGGCTCGTGGGCTGATGGCCGATCAGTTATGGCTCTGGTTTTTGCAGATAGAAGCTGGTTGCTCCGGCAAGAGGTGACAAACTGCCATAGTCAATCCAGCATTTCCTTCAGATCAGGGGTTTGTGTTGCTGGGGTCTTTCATCTGCAAGGAAAAGGCACAATGGGGAGGGTCTTAGTTTTGCAAGCATTACCATTTAAAACCAGTCTTCTTAAAGGGGGGCAAGGCAGTGATGCAAATTAAAGCATTGTAGTGACTGTCTATACAATAAGTGGGCCGTTATTTGTGTGATTTTCAAAGTTAAGAGAGACACAGGTGGGGGCCAGGAGGCATTATCATCAAGCTGAGTCACTCAGACCCCGTTTCCACTTGTCTTTAACATCTGACTTTGGTAATCCGATCAAAGGTGGCCAGCTCTCAGTCCGTGTGTTCCCACTTGTATTTTCAAATGTGACTTCTTTGGGGCCACTCACACTAGGGCCGCGGCCCCGTGCCAAAGCTCATTTGCATACTAAAGTCTAGAATGTTTGGCTAATGTGACCACGCCAACTTGTATTCCAGCACGGAACAGCCCCTTGGCCACGGCACACCTGGGAGAGGTGTGCCGTGGCCAAAGTACAGATGCTAATGAGAGGACACGCGCACAAGCAAGCGCACAGGCGGCGTTCCTGACGTGAATTTATTAAGGATGCATAGTCCGTTAACGTCCGCTGCCTTACTAGTCGGCACCAGAATTGCCCACCACTTGGACTTGTAGCTACATAAAATCTGTGAGAATTAACGTGTGTGTAGGCCTAGATGTGGGCTAATAAAAGAGGGAGAGAGCTAAATAGGTGAGCGCAGAAAGCAAAGCAAAAAGGTTTTCGTGTTTACTCACGTTCGTCAGATGATTTTTTTTCTTTTTCCTCCCGTCAGCTGTCATAACTGCCTTTACGCATGACGGTGGAGACGCACCCAAAACAACACACCGTGGCCCGGTGATAAGGAAACAGTAGCCTACACTATGGTTTAACAATAAACTTTATAAAGACACTTAAAAAAACGATCTCTGCCCATACAAAAAGGTCTGACTTGGATTACTTGATGGAGCGATCGATGTGTATAAATCATCCGGTACGTATGGTCTGATGACGGGCTGTTATATTAATAATAAACAGTGCGCTGAACAAATATGAGACTGTTCACCGCGACCTATTACGTCAAGGCTACATTTAAAAAAAAACACTAGCTTAAGGATTCTCGTTGCTCTAATGTGGAAGTGGAAAATATTCACAAACAGTCGTATAGCCTACAAGTAGACCACGCTCCAAATCCTAAACGCGCACGGTGACGTAGGCAAGGTGCAATCGTGCCCAGTCCACGAGCAGTGTGACCACGGGCAGGCGGGGGGAGTGGGGAGGGGAATCGTGCTGAATCTTCCTGCAGCACGGAACAGGCAAACGGCCTTAGTGTGAGTACGCCCTTTGTCTACTTGTGATCCGATTCCATTTACCCGTGCTGTATTTAAATCAACACGTAGGGCCTACATGATTTCCGTTTTTAACCGGTGGGGTTCAAACAAGTAAACATACAGGGCTGTACAGTGCCACAGTTTTAATCGCATTTGCTATTAAAATGCATTACATGCGAAGATAATTACCAGTCTAGGTTGACGAGATAGACTGTCTCATTTAGACAAGGAGGAGCGATGCACAACACTGCTTAGAGGGCTCTACATTAACACTTGCCAAATGCGGGAAATATCATAGATGGTATATAAAAGTAAAAACTCTTAGGCGAGTAAGTTATCACGCCACTTTGGCTGGTGAAAGATGTGTGCTCGCTGTGTGGCTATTCTAATGTCTGCCTCTGATAATCTCTTGTCACCGCCACCAGTCCATGGCTTTCTACATTAATGCAGTTAAGTTATTCCTTGTGCAAATAGAACATTTCCTGTACACCTTTACATTAAAAGCCTGTTACTAGCCAAGCGCGAGTTCACCTTTATTTTGAAGCAGATAAGAACAGGAAGTTAGCGCTCCACATGCCTGCAGCTTGCAGGGCGCCAGAAAAAAAATCAGCGACTTCCATGTTATCACAGTTTTACTCGGTTAAATGAAAACAGAGGACAGATAGCTTATCATTTGCAATACTTTTAACTGGGCGCACACTAAAACCTTTAGTTGCAGCCGCCAGTGATGCATTTTCTACGTATTTCCGCTCAGGCAGTTGAGTAGGAGGTCCCTAATGTGGACAAGAGTCACATTGCTGTTTCCACTATTATTTGAATGTGGACACAAGCGACGTAAACCACCTCCGAATGTGGTTTTTGTGATCCGATCTCAAAACGTCTTCAATGCGTCTTGAGAGTGTTTCCACCTGTAGTTAGAGCTGTCCACATGTGATCCGATGACAAAAACCACATGTTAAAGACAAATGGAAACGGGGTCAGAGAGATGTAAAGTGATTTGTTGGCTCGACTCAGAAAAGGTGATTCAAACAAAAATAACATTAATTTACAGGCCCTATTAATGTCTGGTGTAGAAAAGTTGAAGGAATATGTGTCAAGGCATATAACCAATTAAATAGGGAAAGTAATGTACACTTCACAGCAGTAAGTCGAAGCCAAAATAAATAACAATGTTGTCTTACCTTTGTTTGCAGTCATCAAGGGAAACTTAACCATAATTACTTACTGATCTAGCCTACAATGTTTCCTGTGGTTAAACATCAACAAGGTTGCAGCAAAATGTTGATTATGTGCATCAAACAAAACAATAAAGATTGCAAAGTTAGTTGTGTTAAAATTAGTTGTTAAGGAAAACGCAGAAGGTGGGAAATAGTAAAAAAAAAGCATAAAAGAAAACAAGTTTGGGAAAAGAATGAGGTTAGCATATTTCCAGGGAAATATTCATATACAGAAAATGAATAAGAACAACTGACTGACCGTGACAGAACCAGAGATCAGAACTCTGCATCATTTCTGACACATAAAACCCCTCAAACTCTATACCAACATACAACCACAACAAGAACCTCTAATGCCTCATTTCCACCGAGTAGAGCGGGTCGGATCGGAGCGGTTCGGTCCGGGTAGTTTGGCTTTTCATTTGCCAAAAGTTGGGTAGGGTACGGTTTAAGCGCACCTAACCGCTCTGAGCCGCTCCCAATCTCAGTACTCCTCCTTAGGGGTACTAGCCGCCTGAAAGCGGTCCGAAAATGCGGGGCGACACACCCCCGTCATTTGATTGGTCGAAAGAATCGTCACTTCCGCGTGACATGGGGATTTAAAACAAACAAACAAACAAACAAACACAGTAGCCCCGATTCATTTCTGGACAACGGCGAAAGCTTCGTTTCTTGTAAAAATGGCGCGCAGAATTTTGGCCTGGATGAACAATGAGACGGAGACGTTCCTCTGTATCATTGGGGAGGAAGAGGTACAGCGGGAGCTGGATGGAGCGGTGAGGAATGAAAAGGTCTTCCAGCTGGTGTCCGAAAAGATGGTGGCTGCGGGGAACCAGAAGACCACTGAGCAGTGTCGCACGAAGTCAAAGAAGCTTCGGGCCGAGTACCGGAAAATAAAAGACCACAACAACTGCAGTGGCGTCCACAGGAAGACGTGGAAGTGGTACGACAAGATGGACGCTATCTACGGTCACCGACCTGCAAGCCGAGGAAGAGAGGGGGGGATCGACACGGCCACCTCTCTATTGGAATCCATGTTGGAGCCTAACGGTAAGATTTGCCAGGATTGTAGCTATTGTGAGCGTGTTGCTATACTGTTAAGTAACTTCAATAATTGATAAATAAGCATATTAAGAGACTGGGATGAAATCACAGCGTTAAATCGAGCAAATTGTGTGATGTGTTGGGTTGCTAGCCAGTTAGCTAGCAACCCTTTGTTTGGAAGCTAACGTTAAGTAGCAAGCTTCTAGTTTTACTGGTCACCAATTCGGTGATTTAAATATTTCTTTTAAGTCAATGTTGGTCCGTAAACTATTGTTTAGTTGTCGTGACTAAAACGTAATTTGTGTAACTTTCAGGCGAGGCCCGTCGCTCACATGATGAATCAACCCTGTTCGATACAGAACCGATGGCGACTCCAGAAGAGTGTGCAACCCCAACACGATGTCCCCCCCCTTCACGGACATCAACGCCAGCACCAGTGGAGCCTGCTACCCCAAGCAGTAGCAACACCACCACCACTCCACGGCCTTTTGTCTATGGTAAGTCCTAAAAATCACCTGACTACACAGCATAGTTGCTTCTAAATTATGTTGTTTCACTGCTGGATATGATGAAAGTAGAGCTACATTTAACCACACCTTTTAAATTCTGCATTGTGTACCTGCATATGAGTTTTTGAGAAGTTGATTAAAAACAATGTGTCTAACATCCGATATTCCTCTCTCTTGCATTACAGACAGAAGGGGAAGGGGGCGGGGCAGTGAGGTTGCTGAGGCAATACGGGAGCTCAAGGCATCTGATGAAAGGATGCTGGAGAAGGCAGAGGAGCGGGAGGACAGGCGCCTCCAGGTAGCTCGGGAGGATGCCCGGATTGCCAGGCAGGAAGCGGCTGAGGTGGCAAGGGTACAGATGGAGCACCTTGCCTCTTTCAACGCCGCCTTCCTCCAGACTTTTAGCCAGATGGTGCAGGTGCTGGGTGGACGCCGTGACCTTGTGCCCTGATCCAGCTCACATTAAATTTGTATTTTATAAATACAAGTCGTTTATTTTTTTACTTTCGTAAACTATTCACTAGTCTTTTGTAAAGACCACTTTGTTGCACGTTGTTTTAAATTTGTTTTTGCTTGCTGTGATTTTAACTATTTAAATTTGTTTTTGCTTGTTTTGCATTTTAAACTATTCACTGGTCTTTTGTAAAGACCACTTTGCTGCTTTGCACTTTGTTTTTACATTTTACCTGAAAGGTGTCTATGTAAATAAAGCACATTTTCTCTACTATAACAGGACTTTGTTTCTATACATTTCCCATAAACATTTGATTGTCACAATGAAGTTCAGTTAACTATTTGCAACAGTTGAGCTACCGATACTCTTACCCAGAATTATTATTTTTTTAAATTTATTACTCAATTTAGTTTGGGTAAGGTATGGTATAAACCCATGGAGAAATTGTGATGGGCATATCATAGTTTTTCACAAGAGGGGTTTAAGTTTGTTTTCAATTGCCGTAGTGCCAACATTCATTGCACTTTATTTATCAGCTTAATGGGGAGGTGTACTCACCCACTCTGAGATTAGACTTTACATTTACTGTTATGTATTACAGCCCTGGAAATTCAGGAGTTGTTTGTAACATTTAATTTTTTATTGGGTAAGAAATGTTCATATACAGGTTTTGCCAAATGCTTAGATGTTGCAAAATTGTCTCAGTGTCTCTTGAAACCAAACCTATCCCTTTTCAAAACAGTTTTTAGCATCAAGATACACACATGCACCATTTGAATTACTCTTTCAAAGCAGCAACAGCACACAGGTGTGCTTTATGCAAATCAGAGATATTTTTAGAACTTTGTAATTTAAAAATCAGACTTTTTGAAATATTGATAAACTAAAGCTCATCTAGACACATAACAAAAATTATATTTTTTATTTAAAACTCAGATCATTTAAACTTAAAAGGTGTGTTTATCATTGAAATATGTTGCCCATGTTTTGCACCAATGAGCTTGTTTTGTAAACATGCACATGAATTGCACATAATTATGCACACTGTTAGGATTTTTGCACCTTTGGTTTCAGTTGTGCCCATCTAAGCTGGTTCACCTGATTAATACCCAACTGAGAGGAAATGTACTGTTATAACACTACCTACTTGTTACTCTTGTGATTAATAAGTAGGTAGTCACCTTCAAATCTATTTTTCAAAGCATCTCACTCAATTGTGATATACATTGTGTTATACAGCATCAACTCATCGCAAATTGTTACAAAATATGAAGAGGCAGAGTTAAAGCAGAAAGGTTTTATTTGTGTTCAAAACAATAAAGAAATAAAAGATACATGTGCAAAAACAACTTCAACCTACATATCTACATGGCCACAGAAAATCAAATGTTCACATAGCGCATTAAACCCTCTCGGACATCCCTGCCCTCCTCTTCTGCACCCTGTGCAAGTGGCGCCAGAGGCTCTGCTGCCACAGCTGCTTCTGCCGGTATGTCCCATTCAGTCTGATAGTTCTCTGCATGACTTTCACAAAGATTGTGGAGGGCACAACAAGTCACCACCATTGCCTTTGCCAGTTCGATGCTGCTGTCATTCCTTTTCATAAGGCAACGCCACCTCCCCTTAAGTCTTCCAAAGGCATTCTCTACCACCACACGTGCCCTGCAGACTTTCTTGTTGTACAGCTGTTGTTCTGTAGTAAGCCGGCCATTGTCAGGGAATGGTTTGAGGAGCCAGTTCTGTAAAGGATAGGCAGAGTCTCCCAGAATGTAATGACCAGCATTCACCCCTGCAATGTTCCTGGTGCAGTCTGGAAAAAGTCTTCCACGCTCAACTAATTCCCAAAGTGTGGAGACTCTCAAAACGCGAGCGTCATGATAACTCCCAGCCATTCCTACATACGCGCTCCAAAACAGTCCTTTTCCATCCACAACTCCTTGAAGGATGATGGAATGCCAGCCTTTTCGATTGAAATAGTCACAGTGGTACTCCTGTGGGGCTATAATAGGTATGTGACACCCATCAATGGAACCAACACACTGTGGAAGGCCCCACTTCTGCTCAATGTAGGCTGCCATGTCTTTGAGTTTCTCCTGGTCAGGAAAACATATCTGGTCTGGAACCAACACCTTGCAGGCAGCAACACAGAACTCTTGCACACATCGACAAACTGTTGTTGTGCTCACACCGAAAAGATGACCTATGCTCCTGTATTCGTTGTTGGTGGCCAGCTTCCACAGTGCGATGGCAACTCTTTTTTTCAGGGAAACACACAGTCGATAGTTTGTGTCCTGCTTCTGTAGCGCTGGACGCATCATGTTGCAAAGGTACGGGAATGTTCCTTCTGACATCCTGAAGTTCTGCACCCACTGTGTGTGTGTGAATCCTGGAACGATCACATCCCACCATTCGCTGGCTCTGCTGAAAGCCCAAACTGTTGGCCTGCGGCGTCGACTGTGCAACAGCTGAATTATCTGAAAGACAAACATGAACAGAATTTAATACACAAATTGATTGATGGTGTTGCAAAGGTGGAATGAAACTGTAAGTACATGTAAAAAAGTGGGGAGAGCGATTCTAGAGAATGTATGTTGACAAATTCAATTTGAGGCAGTTGTGCTCTACTTTTCTATCCATGTTACTTTATAATTGTACTCCACAACAATTCAGTTGGCCATACTCTACTCTTAACTTCTTTATTCATCGGATTACGGAAGTTACTTCGACAAATACGATTTTTCTACATGAAAAATATGAAAAGTTTATAAAATATGGTATCACTTCTGGTTTAAGTGTAACGTTTGAAATGCGGGTTAGGCTTTTGTACAGACTTTAATGGCTGACCAACACGACGATATGTTTGCTAACAATAGCACGTTTGATGAAGTACATTGTTACATGCGACAATAACAGTAACTTTTTCTTACCAGTAAACGCCGTCGCCTTTGTCTGGCCTTTAAGCGGTCCATCTTGGCTGCATTCTGAAGGATTATCTCTGAAACTTTCTTGTTTGTTTCGTCTTCCCTTGTCCTTGCAGCCTGCAATCTTTCAGCAAACAAAGCTTGTGTTCTTCTGTTGATGAACAGCCATAGCGAAAGAAAAAACATCACAAACTGCTGGGCGTCCTCCATTGTAGCTCTTTGTTAAAATGTGGCGCGATCTTAGCTTTCATTCATTTAAATAACAGGCTACACTGTGTCGCGTTACAGGCTACACTGTGTCGCGTTGTTATGATGTCGCGGTGTTTACGTAGCTTCCATCCGGTTTAAACCCCGCCCTACCAGTAAGGGTAGGGTCTGCGGTGGAAACAACACCTCATCTCGCGTAAGCGGCCTGACCCGCTCTGAGCCGCTCCGATCCGACCCGCTCTACTCAGTGGAAACGAGGCATAACTCTCTCTCTCTCGCTCTCTCTCTGAGACAAAACCACAGAAAACTTTACAAAACCTCTCCTTCTTTGTGTTGCAAAACACCATACATCCCACTGTCAACTGGCCAAAACCAGCCAAAATGTAGTTCCTAACAATGCCAAGTTGCATGAACACGCTTGTTCAAAGGAAATGCAACGTGAACAAGAAATCATTGAAAAGCATACCTGCAGGAGGAAAAATTTGTGCTAGCATCCAAAAACAGTTTTTATATAAAGTAAATTAGTGTCTGAAATGTGAGAGACATTTACGTCAAAACAGCTGTTGCAATGGTCAGTGGGCTAAGAAATGAAATAAGAAAGATTCATGGCATAAAAAGTTGTACTCTGTCCCCGCCCCCTCCCGACTCTACGACAGCGATTATCGGGCCGGTGTGTCCTGGCCTTTAAGGGACATCAATGGAATATGTGTCAAATGCATGTTAACAGGCTAGTCTATCTATGACTGCAAAAATGTGAGTAGCCTTTTGCTACAGAGGAGCCTTGTATACACAGGAGTTGTAATCAAAGGAGTCAGCTTAGGTGGCAGTGTCTCTTTCTTGCTGAAGGGAGACTGAAAAACAGGCAAAACCAAATTATTTAAATTTGGGGAAAAAAACAGCATTAAATCAGGCAAATTTTGCCAAAGTCCCCATTGTCAGAGAAACTTTGGTGTAAATCAGGAGAGAGTCACTCAGTCAATCCCAGCAATTTACACGTGAAAAACACTAGACAAACGGCCTTGGCCAGGAGTGACAACTAGTCAAAAAGAAGATGCAAATGATGAGATGGTTGTACTTTGCATCCTTTCAGGGAGTTACCAAGACTTTAGGTGTGAGTTTTGTAGTGATTATGGGCTCATTCAGATTAAATCTATTAGGAATTAATCTGAAAATAACAATATATTAATAATTTACTAAAGTTGTGCAGGGACGCCACCATTCACTTAAGAATGGAAAAATAATAACAAGTTTGTCTCATTTTATCAATGGTTTGTCTTAAACGCTGATTCGTCAACTGATCAGTTACATAAACCAATATCAATCAATCCTATACCGAAAGTTAATGAATTCTTGACGTGTCAGCGGTTGACGTACCACAAAATATTCACCCAAATGAATGACAGAAACTTCTAGTTACAAAAGAAAATGCATGTAATTTAATAACAGAAAGTAATGAAATCCACTCATTTAAAATCACTTAAAGGTCACATATTATGCTAAATGCACTTTTTAAATGTGTTCTAACATATCCATGGGTCCACGGTGTACCTAGAGACTGCCAAAATATCCAAAAAAATAACAATCTCTCCTTTTCTCACTCTCCCCCTTTCTGAAACCCCCACCCCTCCCCCCCAATAGACTCGAGTCAGAATTCTCGCGGTTTATGACGTCATAAACTGCACAGCCACATCCCCATATTTTCTTTATATGTCCATGCTTCCCCCCCATATTAGTAACCAGAAACTTCCACCGTGCAGTGTTCTATGATAACTCCCCTCCCCCCATTTCTTATTGGTCCACGGCCCCGAGATCCCCTGGAAAATTTTCCGAGCGACAGCCATGTTGTTTTCCCCGCTAAGCGACAAGATGCCCATAGTACAGCAAACCATGCAGAGTGTTGCTTAAACCAACACAGAAGCATTCTGCTCATAATCCACTAATTTATCTTAATCACAGCAGTCTTAATAATGCCGCGTTTATAACGAGACAAGGCTTAAGTATAGCTTTCACAATGTCCCAAGTTGTCCTCAACAGGACAACTCCAAACTTAAAAGGAAAAATAGAAATGGAGGATGGAAAAATAGCAGAGCTAATCTGGCACATTTGTTTGTCCCAAAAAGTGTTTTAAAGTAAATTGGTAAAGGAGGTAACCTGAAATCCTACATTCTCAAATGTGTAAACCAAAACATTACTAACATGGGCAGCTGAAGTTAAAGGCAATATGTGTCAAAGGCATATCCATATGCTAGTCAATTTAGGTGAGCAGACATTCTCTACAGAGGGGATAAAAAGTTTATCAAATGTAGCTACTAATAACTGTAATGGGTGTTTTGTGTGCCGTTCTACCAAACAGTGTATGACAATTTAGTAATTTTAAAAACTGGACTGATATTAAGTGAGGGAAGGAAAACCTATGAGCTATGTTATTAAGATTGTGAAGAAAAAAAACAGACTGAAACAGTAAAAAGTAGTTTTTTAAAAAGGTTAACAAGTGGTCAAATGCTAGTCTATTTAAAGCTCCCATATTATGCACTTTGCTGTCAATTTTATATGGTGTAAGTAGTCCCTAATACTTATTTTTTTAAATGTTTGCTGAAAAACCCATTTATTGTAGCAAGCCTCTACACCCTGATTTTCCTCTGGTCTCAGGATGACCTATATTGGTGTCTGCAGCCTGTGATCTGGCTGGCCCCTCCCACCTCTCTGCCGGGCCCTCCCAACTTCCCGCCCTTTGTGGTGTTAAAAACGAGGCATTATTTGACTGCAATGGGAAAGCTAAAGTAGTGTAATAGGAGCAAACGCTGGGTGCTACTCTCGAAGCTACATGCTACACTAGGTAAATAACAGGCAAACAACCATTGAGGAGATTCCTTTTAGTTTCAACGATGGAATTACTACATAAGTAGCTCCCTAAGCTTTGTCTCGTTATAAACGCGGCATTATGAAGACTGCTGTGATTAAGATACATTAGTGGATTATGAGCAGAATGCTTCTGTGTTGGTTTATGCAACACTCTGCATGCTTTGCTGTACTACGGGCATCTTTTCGCTTAGTGGGGAAAACAACATGGCTGTCGCTCGGAATATTTTCCAGAGGATCTCGGGGCCGTGGACTAAGGAGAGATTTATTTTTATTTTTTTTATATACTTTGGCTGTCCCTAGGCACACCGTGGACCCATAGTTATGTTCCAAGACATTGAAAAAGTGCGTTTTGCATAATATGGGACCTTAAGTCCAAAAAGGCTATCAGGCATTTGCCTTGTAAATCTTGTTGATTTATATGTAGCAAATGAGGCTTAGCAATAGCTATAGGGCCGGTTTCACAGACAGGGCCTAGATTAAGCCAGGAGTAGGCCTTAATATGGACTAGTTAAACTGGGACGTTTAAGTCACTTTCATGGATATGGTTTAAGTTTGGCTTAGTTAGTCTGAGACTATGAAATCCTGGAGTAAGTTAAGTAAGCCTGATTATTAACACCTGCCCATGAGCACATGCTGCTGGTCCAACGGTGATCATAAAAACCCGGAGTGGAGCAGAAACACCATTGCTTGTGAGAAAAAACAATGGCAGAGGCTAAAAAAATCCCGTCAATAAACTTTAATGAATTTGAAAAAAATCTCTTAAAAAAAAATTGTTTGAAACCATCCGGTTATTGAATCTAAAAGCCATACTGCTGGGACTAAGCAAATAAATAGTTGGGCCGCAATTTGCAACAAATTCAATACTAATGAAAATGATACTAAGAGAACAATACACCAACTTCAGGTTATCTTCATTATTATCGGTATTTAACATCTTTCTCATTTATAATTTTGACACATTTAATGATATCTGCACTGATAGACTCTGTAGAGGAACCCGAATCTCGCTTTAAAGAAGAGCTTGCCACAACCTTTCAACAAAGGACAAAAAAGATGACCTTGCATGAAAGTTAGCCTGAGAATTCCATGAACAGAAAATGCAATATCTGAAGGAAGTATGACATGAAAATGAAAATTCTACAGGTGGAATTGGACATGAAGTTGGAAGACAGAGCTATGATTCAAACAAGATACAGTACTGAGACAATTGTGATTACTAATCACAGTGAAGATATAAGTAGAAAATAAAAGGTGTTCATGTTGTGTTTTGTCATGTTATTCATGTGTGTCAGTATTTTAAATCAACCACATTTGAAAACAGAATTGTTTTAGACACTCATTTTATTATACTGAATACATCTTCAATTTAAATGCATCCATCTAATAAACTCAAGCAAAGTTGTTATTTTCAGTGCATTTTCCATATTGAAAGCGGTCTCGAAATGTAAGTTCATCAAATAAATGTTTTGGATAAGACCTATCCACAAGTACTCTTCTGGCTGGCCTCTGCAGTGGGAGTTGGTCTTCATTTAGATATTCCAAATAGTCCATGCTCTCTCACAAACACCACTAAGCTGAAGTTAAACCTGCCTCTTTGGAGGATTAATTTAAGATCAAATTTAGACCTAGAGTAGCTCTAGTCGTCCGTCTTGCAATTGGCTTTGTTTAATCCAGAATAGCTTTAATCTAGGACTATTTTGAGTCTGTGCAAGTAGTTTTGAATTAATCCAGCTCAAACAGGCATTTTAGTCTCGGACTAGGCTTAAGGCTCGTCTGTGAAACCGGCCCATAATGGGTGAGTGCCGTTTCTTACCTACATGAGGACAAAATGTGGCTCAAATAATGCATTGTTTTTGTAGAGGCTCTGCTCTTCTGCTGGAGAAAACAGCGGAAGTGAACACGGCGCCGTATGAACCCACAGTAAATTCATCTGAAAGAAGGCACAACTTGGCAAAACAAGTGAAATCATGTTAACCAGCCCCGAAGGTTGGCTTTTGCTAGCGCGTGGCTGTTTTAGCCACAGGTAAAAAATAAGAAAACTTTGTAAGGTTATCCCAAACTGCACGCGGGCACTAGGCACCGTGCACAAAAGATATAAATCAAAAACAAGATAACATTTAAAGTTTCTAAAAGTAATTTGGCAAAGGATAAAAAGTGTAATTAATAATGCATTAATAACTTTTGAAAACAAAGTTAAGGTAGACATGCTGCTATCTTTAAACTTGGATATAGTTAGGCCATTTGAGCTGGGAATTAATAGGTATCTAAAAGACATATGATGTATTTGCCCAAAAGGCTCATAGGGCTGCAGTCTGAAAGCAGAATGGAATGTCTTAAATGTCTGCTAAAGCAAAAGTGTACGACATGATAGGCTACAGAATGTGTTTACTGGAAAGTAATGGTGTTATAATAACTATTGTTTGTTGTGGCACTCGGCTCGCCAGTGTCCGATTTTTTTGCACAGGAAACAAGCATTTCGATCGTTATGTCTGAGTGTGCGGCTTCTCGTACCTTGTGGTTTATATGGTTTCTCCGCGTGGGCAGCATGAACCTTGATCAACTGTTGTGCATTTTGGTTTGGTTTCCTGCCGTGTGGGTTGTCTTGGAAACATGGAGAGGGTTGCGCTACGCAGAGTTGTCTCTCGCATCTGCGTCTTTCTAGAGAAGAAGCACTGAAAAACACATGTGCTCTGGGGTGACAGTTACTGGTTGGCACGGGAGCTCTGGTGGGAAAGTTGCTAAAATACTAGCCCAGTTGTTACCTAATTTAGCCATCAATATATGTCGTAACTCAGTGGTAGTGGGTCTGAAATCAGCACAGAAAACCAGTAACTCTTCCGAAAAACGTGTCTCCCCAACAACTTTAAGTTCTGGGAGATAACACGTCGCGTGAAGAACCGCATTAGTATCCCAAGGCCGATAAAGTAAAATGGGTTCAGCCGGGCCGGCCACTTCTATCATGGGGATAAATAAACATATACTCACATCGTGCTGTTGTTGTTCCGGTTCTGGGCTGAGTGCGGCTGTATTTTCTAGCAGTGGGCTGCATGTTGTCGCTGCTGCGGTAATGGCTGCGGAAGCCTCGATTCAATTCAATTATCACTGGCACCATAAATCCGACTTCCCAATACAGCTGGAACGCAGACTGACTCCCGCTGTCGTAAACCGATCAGCTGGTCCAAACGGCTGTATAACACGGAGATGAAAACGAAACTGAAACTTATCTATCGCCTGGCTGGGCTGGAGCAGCAAAATATAGCCTAAATTCATAAATATTGTTAATAAATACATGTAATGTGTTGTGTGATTTTCGTCAGTAGTCTATAGTAGACCTTGATTCTGCGCACCAAACGCCACTAACTGTTCTGTAATACACTATCGCGGACACAGCCGGAATATTTTATTTATTTATTTATTTATTTTTTTGATTGACGTGATTTTTGGCAAACCACACAACTTTTGGGTGGTCACGTGGTCTTAAAAAATCAACAAAATCCACCTCATGTGTATTTGAACCAATGACGGTGCATTCTATGCTGCGCGCACCATGAAAATTAGATAAAGTAACAATGCTGCGCTACGCAGCATCAGGCAGGAGATACAATGTGACGTCGCGCAGCAGCCGTGATCAATGGGTTAAAACGGCAACAGTTTACAATGTTTCCTATTGCAGATATATGTAAGCATTCTATCATTTGAGATCATATGTAATATTTGCCATTACATACTCTACCCATCAGACTTAAAGGGAGGGTTGTCCACCTCACTAGGTCTTTTCGAATATTTTGTAATAAGGGTAAATAATTGAGTTTGTATAAGTTATTTTACTGATCATTCCAAATCACTGTAAATGCAACTGTTATTAAGGATTTGTCTACTTGCTCGAAAGGATCTGTGTCAACAAAGACTTGTCAAGCAGTATGACTGACTGTTCCTCTCTTCAAACATTGAATGCATTAGACTTACAAGGAGCATCTGGAAGGCCAGAAGCATAAGAAGAAGGAAGCTGCACTGAAGGTTTCCCAGAGCAGCAGCAGCAGTGGTAATGGTGGAGGTTTGTTGGCCCGCAACGCTCAGAACCAGCTCCGCTGTGAACTCTGTGATGTGTCCTGCACTGGGGCAGACGCCTATGCTGCCCATATCCGCGGAGCCAAGCACCAGAAGGTATGTATACCATGTCAGTCAACCATTGGACATCTACTCTGTCGGGGGCCTAAAGGGGTAGTTCTGGACATAGGGCCTCATTTCCAAGTAAGCCAGTGTGTTATACAGTATCTCACAAAGTGAGTACACCCCTCACATTTCTTCAAATATTTCATTTATCTTTTCATGGACAACACTGAAGAAATGACACTTTGATACAATGTAAAGTAGTCAGTGTACAGCTTGAATAACAGTTAGGGTTGCCGCGGTGTGGACATTTTCATACCGAGTAATACACGTGCGACAACACCGGTGTTACCAGTAACACCACCAGACAGGCTCTTAAATTTTTTTTTAATAATTATGATTAGGCTTTACCGCAGATTTCAAGAGAAGACACAGTCTGTAGGCGCTTACTTTGATCTTAAACGTTAGATCGCTCAATTTAGTTTTGAACAAAACAAATTCTTAGTGTTTGTAGATCATTTATTATGCAGTTTGTTCAATATGAGCCACCGGAGCCACCGTACTGTGTTACCTCATCGAATCAGAATGTCCGGTGGGCTACTTCACTTTTACCCGTCTGTAACGGAGTGCAGTTTATTGAATGCTTGGATTAAATGCAGTCGTTTAAACTCTGTGTGATCCTAGACTCATACCAACCCATTTGAACTTTCTACAGTGTTGTCAATAACTGTTGTCGTGCACTATGAGGTGTGTCGGTGTTGCGACGTCATTTTACAGGGGCTTCAGCTCCGAATGTTTCGAGTGAAGCTACCACGGATATATTTGTGGCGTAATTTCCACTGGGGACATAACATGTCCCCCCCCCCCACTTAACAATTTGTTTATTATTTTTCCACTGCAAGCTGTCATCGGCATGGAGCAGCAGCACACAGACAGCCTGCCTCTGTGTAGGCGCGTGTGTGTGTGTGTGTGTGTGTGTGTGTGTGTGTTACCTCCCGTTGCTTCAACAGCAACAGTTTGCAGACTACCTCGTTTAGCCTACGTTTTCAGGTTCCCTAGTATTGGGGTTTCATCAAAAATATTGGCAAATAGACGCATTTGCTTTGGGCTTTGAAGCCAACTCCTCCGCCATTGTCTTAACTCTCTACGGGAGACTCTGCTGCTGACGCAGCTCTGCGCTAAACGAAGCAGAGCAGACACTTTCAGTTTCATTGTTTTCTAAATAGCCTTATTATTACTTAGAATTTAGAGTAACCTCAGACATACTAGTTATATATTTAGCCGAATTAACTGCAAGGTTAGTTTTATTTCTTACATTACAGGGTTCAACATAACTTTTTTTTCCTACTGGCCCGCCGGGCCAGTGGAACTGAGTTTTACTGGCCCTGCACACACTTTTTTTCTTCTTCATAATTTAGTGTGAATAATTATAATACCTATATTAGAAAAATAACCAAATCTAAATGGAATATCTAATACTGTAACAGTATAGATATTCCCTTTAGATTTGGTTATTTTTCTTTTAGTTAATGATATGAAATATTGATATTGCTCATACACATAATATAAAACCAGGAAAACATACGGAATTTGAAGCCTACAACTGAAATTATGTGGAAGGAGTTGGTCAGTATTTTAAAGTCCAGAAGTTTGATGATTGTTTTTATTCTTGAATTTGGGCAGTTTAATGAATAGTTCACCTGCAGAAATCATGTTCAAACATTTAAAAAAAAAAGAAAAGATATGAAGGTCTGATCAGTCGTTGTGGTGTGGTAGGTAGTGTTTACTACTTTCTCTATGCATTAGGGATGTGAAGGAAAAATGGCGGTGGAGTGGAAGGACGTGCATGAGTGAGCTCTGCACTCGGGCCTGTCTGTCTAAACTATATTGAACTAAAAAGGCATGCAAATAATTAATTGAAAAGGATATCAGACTAATCAACAGTTCCTAACTTGGACCGAACATGTTATCCCCGAAAGCTGCAGGTGTGTGTGTGTGTTTTTGAAACTCTGCGCTGCGTGAAAAATTTGACCGCGAGCAGAACAATGGAAAACACAATGGAGACTATTCTCCGCGCAATCGAGGACAGCAAGCAGGAGGTTCTGTCACACATCCAAGCACTGGACAAAAAGGTGAACCAGCTGGACACCTCTATGAGCAACTTGGCAGAACAAAATATTGAAATGCAGCAAAGGATTAGTGAAGCCGAAGATGACGTAGCAGATGCGCTCAAACGCATTCACGCTCTTGAGAAAAACACGGCCTCGCTACAATCCAAGGTGGACTATATGGAAAACAAAAGCAGGCAGTCAAATCTGTTGGTCGTTGGCATTCCGGAGGGTTCCGAATATACGAATACTACAACTTTCCTGCGATGCCTGATCCCGGAACTACTCGGGAAGGAAAACTTCACAGAGCCACCTTGCATGGAGCGGAGCCACCGGCTCGGTGTGTGCAACAGGACCGACACATCTAAGCGACCTTGGCCGATCATTGTGAAGTTCCTTAACTACCAGGATAAGATGAAGATCCTTCGGCTGGCACGTGAGAAAAGAGAGCTCCAGTTCAAAGATAACAGAGTTCACTTTTTCCCCGACTTCAGCGAAGCAGTGCAATCCAAGCGCAGGGCGTTCCAGACGGTGAAACAGAGACTCCAGAAACTGAGAATACGGTATGCTATGATCTTCCCAGCGATATTATCTATTGAGCATAATGGTATTCAATCGAGGTTTCATTCACCAGAAGAGGCAGAAATCTACGTAAATAGAATACAGGTCAGTAAACCTGCCTCACCTATGGACTGACAGGGTCATATCGGTGTGTATTATTAGACCCCCGTGCGCACCAATGATAAAGTGATCTCTAGCTGTAGCTATTGGACTGCTACAGGAGACACATCTAACAAAGGCTGAACACTCAAAACTAAAGAGAAATTGGGTTGGGCAAGTATTTTCTGCCTCATATAACAGCAAAAGTAGGGTAGTTGCTATTTTAATTAATAAGGGTCCCCCATTAGTCCCCCATTAGTCCCCCATTAGGGGACTAAAAGTCCCCTAATGGGTTTAGACACTTGGGAATTAATGTCTGTTGTAATTTTGATGATATGGTAAAAATTAATTTAGACCCAGTGGTGAATGAAATTCGAAAAAATCTTCAAAGATGGAGCCCTTTGTTAATATCATTGCTTGGCAGAGTTGCCATCATTAAGATGAATGTCTTACCCAGACTATTATATCCATTGCAGATGCTACCCAATTATATTCCAGTTAAGTTTTTTAAATCACTACATAGTTTGATAAGTAAATTTGTATGGAAGGGCAATCGCTCAATATTTAAATTGGAGAAACTGCAGTTACCAAGGGACAAAAGGGGGGGGGGGGGGGGTTAGCACTGCCAAATATAATGTATTATCATTGGGCCTCACAAATAGATATATTACTGAATGGTTAAATAATGATGCTAGTTCCACATTTCTGGATTTGGAAAATATTGGATGTGAAACTGTACTGTCGGATATGCCTTTTTTAAATAATGCAATTTCACTACAGGGAATAAAAGATAATTTTATTGTTCAAAATACCCTTAAAACATGGTATCAAGTACGTAGACACTTTGGGATTAAAAATCAACTCTTTATTCTGGCACCTATTGTTTGCAATCCTGATTTTGAATTGTCATGTTTAGATGTGGGTTTTAAAACATTGAATGATGCTGGTATCTTTCGAATACAAGATCTCTTCTCAGATGGGACTTTAAAATCTTTCTCACAACTCAGGACTGAATTTGATCTCCCTCAAACACAATTTTTCCGTTATTTACAGTTTAGGAGCTATATCCATTCTATACCAACATATATGAGTGGCTTCAATATCAATCCGCTTGAAAAGACGCTATTTAAGGCCTCTTCTCTAAATAAGAATTTACTCTCAAATGTTTGTCAACATCCCTACGATTAATAGTAAAATTTCCTGGGGTGAAGATTTTGGATTCCATCTGGATGAGGGGATGTGGAAGAAGATCTTGTTGAATGCAAAGAAAATTACTTGTTCTAATAAATCCTATGAGACTCAATATAAGATTATCCACAGACTGCATGTTACCCCTGTTATTCGATGTAAATATGACCCTATGTGCTCATCATTATGTGTGAAATGTAAAAGTAGTTCTGGCACTCATGGACATCTAATGTGGTCATGTCCAAAAATATCAAGTTTCTGGCTATCGGTCAAAAATGAGATTAAGAACATTTTTAAGTTTGATATTCCACTAAACCCATATCATTTTGTTTTGGGACTGGATGCAAATTGTGAGCGTAGATACAGGTACATTCTTAGAGTGGCTTTGTATGCTGCACGCCTCACAATACTACATAAATGGTTAGATGAAGATCCTCCTAATATTACAATGTGGTATGAAAAATGTATGTCCATCTTGGCATTGGAGAGACTGTCACATGTGGTGCGAAATACGCTTGATGTATTTGTAGGAGAATGGTCCCCATTGGAATTGTACCTGGGGGAGGAATGGTCTAGAGTGATGTGTATAGGGGTATGCATTTGAGGAGAGACTGGAGAGCCACACGAGATATTTGATTTGGCACTGCATCTACATGTTATATTTTAGTTTATGTTATTTTTATTTTATTTCTTTTTGTGACTGTCTGTTTGTGTCTTGTGGTCTACATGTCTGTGTCACTTTGTGGTTCCTTGTGTTGTCTCACATAAAAAAAAATAAATAAAAGGGATTTGAATGTGTCAAACCAATGACCAGCATTCCACTTCAAGTTGACGTTAAAAATAGAAATCCGAAAATCAGAAGGTTATGCCGTTTTTTAATGGGAGATTTCACGTCTGGTCGTGAGCGCACTGCAGGTGCGTCACTTCTACATGAATGTAGAAGTGTTAAACGCTCCTCTGAGGCTATGATGTTAAATTACCTTAGAAACACACAATGCCTTCGTCCGAGCAAAGCAGCGTTTCACCGTGAGATCTCGCCA
This sequence comes from Hyperoplus lanceolatus, assembly GCA_026929865.2. Taxonomy (NCBI): domain Eukaryota; kingdom Metazoa; phylum Chordata; class Actinopteri; order Uranoscopiformes; family Ammodytidae; genus Hyperoplus; species Hyperoplus lanceolatus. The sequence goes on from CM049397.1 coordinate 428,212, forward strand.
GTGAGTGAGTGAGCCGCCGCGCAGAAGAACTGTGGGGTTTGTTGCTAAAATAATAACCGGGGATATTCTCCCCGTTAGCGATTTCACTGGGAAAGACTTCCGCGATCTGATTGTAGATCATGAAAACACAGAGCCATGTCGGCAGACAAACTGCGCGACTATAGGAACTGTCCAGTGAGCCGAGTCCCTCCGTTCGTTTCTGTCTACAACCGACACAATCACCGGAGACGCATTCACAGCATTTAAATAAAGCCTCTCATTTGTATTACCATTGGGGCTTTGATGCAAATACTGTAACTAGGGATGGGCATTTTAAGAAATTCAATTGATCGATCATCGGTAAAATTAACGAGCAATTATCGAGCAATCGTTATCTTTTTTTATATATTAAAAAATGCCAACAGAACATCCAAAATACAGCGTTTTTACCATAGACTGTAGGGGAGAACGGGGTAAGTAGGCACACTTTTTACTCTAGTGAGAATTGCTCATCACCAAAACATCTGTCAATAGCCATTCCTACATTAAATTGAAGCTTAAGGTGTTGGCTAGAAATGTGTGTCTCTCTTTTTTTCCAACTTATTGTAATGAAGAAGTAATTTACCATCAAAGACACTCTGACACATTGTGACAACCAACCCCATCAAGGGGTCGGTTGTCACACACTATGGGGTTGTTTGTCACAATGTTATCTTAATGGGAAAAATCTTAAAAAGAAGGCAAGGAGGCAGAACCAAATTTGAATGTTTAATTGCATTGTCAAGTTGACAAATAGGCCTACATAACGTTCTGTAGCCTTGGCAGCTGGTCTAGTTTGGGATGCACTGGGTTGTTTTGATTTTGTTGCCCTTTTTTCTTTTGCTTGCTAGCTGCCTTTTCCTGCTCTATTCTTTCCTTCTCTGGGGTGTCAGTGAGGATACAGCTTGACAATTTCTTTCGTTATTGGGTTCCTTTTCTGGCTGCAGCCTTGAGATAACATGTGACAACCAACCCCCCAAAAAATGTGACGACCAACCCCAACTTGAATTTCTTGCTAGCATCAAGGCCAACAACCATCTGACAACTAATTAGCTTGCTAACCACAATCTAAACTATAGTTTACCCTTCACACTTTCTGAGGGTAACAAGTGTTTTGTTATAAACCCATTGTGTAAAAGCCTAGAAGAAAAATACTGAGAAGCAAAATATTTTGAATTTGACATGAAAAACACAAAACATCCTCTCACCTGAAATGCAGCAGTCTAACTCCAAGGAAGTCTATGTATGTGACCTCTGATCCCAATTCTGGACCTTTTTTATATCAACATTTCAGAGCTAGCGCGCTCTGGTGGCGAGATATAACGAATGTGACATCCAACCCATGTGACAAATTACCCCGTTCTCCCCTATACAAGAGGTTTTTACTCAATTACATCTTTTTTTGTAATTAGTATTTTATTGAGTTTTTATACATCACAGTAACAATGTAATCAGAATTGTAGTCAACACAACAATTGACGTCTTACAATTTATCCCTTAGTGATGTTACATTTTTGAAAAAGAAAATAAAGATTTATGCCAAAAGGGGTAATGATAATCAGGTAGAAATAGTTAAATAAAAAGGATAAAAAAAATAAAATAAAAAAAAATAAAATAAAGAACAAAAAACGGTGTATATATAATAGAAAAACACACATGGATCAGTTGTACAAATATATAATAAGCAGCACTCTCTCAACTGGTAGCAATATATTGCACGTACTTTCCCCATTTCGCCACATATTTTTCAGTCCTGTCATTGATGTTGAACGAGATTTTTTCGTAGGATGCCACTTTTGCCAACTCCGTGCTCCACTCAAGGAAAGAAGGCTCACCTGGGTTCTTCCAGTTTCTCATTATGATTTGTTTTCCAACCATTATACTGGTTTGAATAAAGTCCGCTGCGCCACAGTTGGATGTTATTTGTGGATCATTTAAAACATAAAGCCTCGGGCAGAACTCCAAGGTAGTCCGAGTAATGTTTTCAATGCGATCATGAATCTTTAGCCAGTAGTTCTGAATCATGGGACATTCCCAGAGCAGATGCAGAAGAGTCCCCTCTGAGCTGCAGCACTTCCAGCAGTCTGCATTATCCCGCAGCTTCAGTCTGAACAGTCGGCTTGGAGTCCAATAAAAGCGGTTAAGAATCTTAAACTGGATTAATCTAATTTTAATGTCTCTTGAAACCCTCTTGATGTTTTCACAAATACGATCCCACTCTTTATATGTAACATTAATATTCAAATCTGCCGACCAAGTCAACATTGTTGCATAGGATATGGTAGCAGTCTGTTGGAATAACATTGCATAGAATATGGAAGCCTCATGCCCCAAACCCATTATTTTCATAGTCTGAGAAAGAAGGTTTGACTGTTGAGGCTCTATTCCTCTCCCTATTACAGTAAGTAACAAGTGACGCATTTGCAAGTACTTCCAGAAATTATTTCTTGGCAGATTGTATTCACCAGCCAACATTTCAAATGACTTTATAGTATCCCTCTCATATAGGTTTGCTAGTGTAATAATTCCTTTTTCTACCCAATCTTTCCATAAAAGAGAATGTTTATTAATACGCAACTTTGGGTTATTCCAAATGCAAGATTCAGAATTAGATAGACATTGATATTAAAAGCTTTAGAAAACTTTTTCCACACATTAAAGAGGTTGGATATGATAGGGTGAGATTTTAATTTGGAGGGTATAGTGCTAGACAGAGCATTTATAGGGGCAAGTGGGGAAAACAATCTCTGTTCAATCTCAAACCAGGGAGGGGCTCTCTCAGGTGGCAGTGTCCACTGAGCTATATGTCTGAGACAGAAGGCATAATGATACAGGGCTAGCTTGGGGAGGCCCATGCCACCCTTATTGATTGGAACCTGGAGCCTTTCTAACTTTATCCTTGCACGTTTACCATTCCATAAAAACTTTTTGCAAATTTGGTCAAACCTTTTAAAGTATTTCTGGGGTATTGCTATAGGAAGACATTGCAGCAAATAATTCAACCTCGGGATACAGTTCATCTTCAGGACGTTGATCTTTCCCCATAATGATAAGAAAAGTGGTGACCATCTATATGACTTAGACCAGTTGACTTTATATCCTGATATTTTGGAGAATGACTTGATTACGTCCAATAATGCTGGGACAGATCTGGCTGGGTCCGAGGTAAGCCACAAAATGTCGTCCGCGTAAAGCAGAAGCTTATGTGTAGACCTATTTATTTTAACTCCCTGAATATTCTGATTCTTCCGAATAGCTGCCGCAAGAGGCTCAAGAGCTAAACAAAAAAGCCCAGGCGATAATGCGGAGCCTTGCCGGGTGCCCCTACCAAGTGTGAAATAAGAGGAAATCAGACCATTTGTTCTCACTGCGGCCTGTGGGTCTTTGTAAAGAATATCTATCCACCTGAGAAATGTTTGACCAAATCCAAAAGCTTTAAGCGTATGAAACATATACCTCCACTCCAGCCTATCAAACGCTTTCTCAGCGTTAAGTGAGATGGCTGCTGTTGGATCGTTGGAGTCTCGCACCGACCACATAATATTTATAAGACGTCTCACATTATCAGAGGAATTTCTTTGTCTAATAAAGCCCACTTGGTCCGGATGGATAAGTGACCTAAGTGTTTTATCCAATCTATTTGCAAGTATTTTAGATAAAAGTCTACAATCAACAGATATTAAACTTATTGGACGATAGCTTTTACAGTCAGTCGGGTCCTTTTCTTTTTTAAGTATAAGTGTAATAATTGCCTGGTTTAAGGAGGGAGGTAATTTGCCAAATTCAAATGCTTCTGCAAGCATGTTTTCAAATAATGGTAATAGGTCTTCTGCATAACATTTTAAAAATTCTGCCGTAAACCCGTCTTGACCTGGGGATTTACCTGCTGGTAGGGCCTTAATTGCATTAAGTATTTCCTGGGAACTAATAGGTGAATCCAAGTCTTCCTGTTGCGAGCTACTCAGTTTAGGAAGATTTAATTTGTCAAGAAATGACATTATCTCTTTGTCCGTGGCAGTACTTTCAGATGTATAAAGATTTATATAAAATCTCTTGAATGCATCATTTATTTCCCTTGGATTTAGTTGCCAGGCTTCCATCCCCAGTTGTCACTGCTGTTACAGAAGACTTGGACTCTTTTTGTTTAATGTACCTGGCCAAAAATTTCCCTGCTTTATCCCCCGATTCAAAAATAGTCTGCCTGGCCCTAAACAAAAGATATTCAGTTTTTTTGGATATTATAATATTATATTCATATTTAAGGTGAGTCAATTCTTTTAAAATAGATTCAGATATATTCCTTTTCAATTTAGCTTCAGTGTTCTTAATTCTCTTTTCTAGATCTGTGAGTTTAGCAGCATTGACCTTCTTCTTATGAGAGGAATATTGAATAATAAATCCCCTTAGAAAGGCCTTCATGGCCTCCCAGGCCACTATGGCAGAGGGAGCTGTAGGGACATTGGTCTCTAAATACAGCCTAATCTGGGCTCGAAGATCTTCCTTAAATCCCGCATCTTGTAATAAAGATGAATTAAAACGCCACATCTGTGATCTTTCTGTTTCCTGATATGGGGTCATTTGTAGTCTGACCATGGCATGGTCCGTTAACAGAATGCTATCAATTAAACAAGACAATGTGGCAGGCAGTAACAAGCTAGAAATTAGAAAAAAATCTATTCGTGAGTAGACTTTGTGGGCTCCTGAGTAAAAAGTATAATCTCTTTCCATTGGGTGGTTCAGCCACCACACATCTATTAGACCCATAGATGAACACATTCTCTTGACCATCAACACAGAGTCAGGCATTCTATTTAATGATGGCTTACTTCTATCAAGGATTTGGTCTAATACTATATTGAAGTCTCCTCCCAGAATGATTGGATACTATCCCATGTTATGTAACTTATTTTCTACGTCTACGAAAAAATTGGGGTGATGAACATTGGGTGCATATATATTGGCCAGTATCAGAGTCTGACCTTGAATCTCTGCTAGTATTATAATGATTCTGCCCTCCTCGTCTTTAACCTCCTTCCTGAGCCTGAACTGTAAACCTTTGTTAATTAATATAGCTACTCCCCGACTTTTAGATGTCCCAGCACTGAAGGATACGTGTCCTACCCAGTCCCTACATAATTTAACTGATTCCTGGGGACAACAATGTGTTTCCTGCAAGAATACTATATCGTGTTTTTTAGTTTTCAGATGCCCCAGTATTTTCTTCCTTTTAATTGGACAACCCAGGCCATTCACATTCCAGGTTGAATAACATAACGTCCTCCCACTGCTAGTCATAAGCAATCTTAAAGTATTTTACTGTAGAATAAGTGGCCATTCTATTATGATATAAGATCCATGGTGCAACATTCATTATACACATTGAAAAGAAAAAAAAGAAAAAAACAACATAAAACCAACACCGTAGTGATGTCAATAAACCGCAGACAGGGGACCAGTCTGGCACAAAAAACCGAACCAAAAACATTGGTAAAATAAAACAAAAAAGTAAATCTCTTAGGTCCATGACTTATGGAACAAGGGCAGCCTAAAAGCCCACTGCCCTAGGTATCATTTACAAAATTGTGTTCAGATATTAAATTAAGGAAAACATAGCGATTTCTCTACAAAAATAGAAATGGTTGGCAATACAGGCCCCGGCTATGAAGATATAAACTGAAATGCCAGCTTCAAAATTATTTGTGACGTGCCAAGCCAGAAATTTGAAAGATCTTTCCATGTCCAAAAACAAAACAGAGGTCATCAAATGTGCATGAACACACAACCTATCTCACATACCGTTACTCTCCCGAACAAACGGCCGGCAGAGACTGGTGTGGTTTCCAAAGCTTATCCAGAGCGCGCCCGGTGCGCATGACGCACAGACGCAGTGCCAAACATGTACCTCAGCGCCTCTCGATGTATTCCATTGCTTTTTCCGGGTCGTCAAACACCCGTGGACTCTGTCCACTGATGAAAATCTTCAGAAGTGCAGGGTAGAGCATTCCAAATTTAATCTTGCGCTCGTGGAGTGCTTTCTTGCAGCGTGAGAAGGCTTCTCGCTTCCTTTGCGTCTCCCTCGAATAATCCGGGAAAATCATAACTTGTTTACCGTTCCACGTCCGGCGTTTCTTTTCCCGTGCTGCTTCCAGAATGGCTTGGCAATCGGTGTATCGTAGCAAGCGCGCCACAATCGTTCGGCCATGATTCTTCTCCCCTGCTTCCAGCCGCGTCCCGAGCCTGTGGGCGCGGTCCATCTCGATACCCCCCGGGGTTGGATCAATGCCAAGGGTCGCTGAGATAAACTCGTTCAGGAACGCAGTCACATTGCTCTTTTCAGCCCCCTCCGGTATCCCAACGAATCTGAGGTTGTTGCGTCGGGATCGGTCTTCAGCAGTGGCCAGCCTGTCTGTCAGTAGTTGTATGTCCTCTTTAGTGGCTGCCGCCGGTCTTGCCTTCATGTTAGCTTGCTCATCCTCTAGCTGACTCACTCGGTCTTCCACCTGCGTAATGCGAGAAATTAGGGAGGATAGCTTTGAATCAACGGAGCTCATAGACCGACGAATTTCTTTCAGATCTGCCGTTTCTTCTAATATTTTGCTCAGCATCCAGTGAATGTGAGCCATGTCAGGCTGGTCGGGCTCCGTGGCGGTGCTAGCTGTAGCATCTTTGCTAGCTGCTACTCCCTTCGTACACATGTTGAGCTGAGTCTGTGCGGCTGAGCGAAGTTTCCTTTGTTCAATGTTACAGGCAGCCGTCGAACTTTTACCTTCTTCTGACATCGTTTAGTTCCACATACCATGTAAAAGAAAAATGCCTATATCTGAACTTATTTTAGGATGTATTAAGGATATTAACCCAAAAGACAGCAGGAGCACACGTTTCAAGCTGCCATCACGTATCCCAGCGTCACGTGACTCTCCAGGTGATGCCACTCAATTACATCTTTATTCCAAGATCTTCTAGGCAAACAACAATCTATTAAGACAAGGCAACTTTTTAAAATAAAATAATAATAAAATGCGGCGCTGGTGAAAACCCGAGGCTATGAGCCAACAAGGAGCCAATGCTACGATACCTTTAAAGTTTAAACACATATGCGCCTCCTAAGATGCTGCCAAAGACGGCATAAGGGCACGGCAAGTTTCTCTGAGTGGTAAAGGACCTAACCTTACTTCATCTAATAGACAAAATGTGCAAATTATTTTCCCTGATGAAGGCGAAGTAGGAAAGCATAGACACTAAAGTTAGCTGCTAATGCTAGCAGCGCTAACGTGACACGTTTAACAGGGTCGGATGTACAAGACTAGTGGTACATAATTCGGTTTGTTTAAGTGTTGTACTTATACAAGGTTTCACAATGCTTAATGAACTTAGTTATTTTCGGTTCTAAAGCTGTCCGGTCCGATGCCAAACTTCTCCTTAACTTCTTCCTGTTTATGTTTTGAGATCTACGGCAGCTCGCAGGCTGCTGCCTGAGCCTGTTCTGTTGTCTCCTACTACTAGTTAAGTATCTCCCCCTGCTGATAGGATGTTTAATTGCTGCCCATACAGTCTTTGGTGCTGCCTGCCACATAGTGAAACTAATTGTTGTGCTGCCGGACTCACACTGCGCAACACAACGGCTATATAATCGATAACAATTTCACGTGATCGACAATATTCTTAATGAGCAATGATCGATTAATTATGCCCATCCCTAACTGTAACATTACGGCGGCAGCTAAAGGAAAAGCGCAGTTATCACTTCATTTTCTGCACCTCAACCCCTGCTGTGGGAAGAAAAAAAGGGGGCAAAGTAAGTCGATTGATTTGTCGACTCACAGGCGGACGGTAGGCAGCTCTGCCAACGGAGCGAGAGTGCGCCGGCTTGTTGCTCCGCCTGTCAAAACGCCCACGCATCGTTTGTCCACTGGCCTTTCATTAAAAAATATATTTTATATAATGTTTATTATATTGATAAACACTGCTTTCATTACGACTGTCAACGTGCATTTCAATGAACCATGATGTAGTCTACAAAAAGATGCTGAACTTTGATTGGCCGTTACTGGCCTGGGCGGGCCAGTGACTGGCCAATCAACTTGCCCTGCATATGATTTTACTGGGCCCGGGCCAGCGGGCCATGGGTTATGTCGAACCCTGGATTATACTATCAACACAGACAGTTACATCGATAGTCTAGCGCAGTGATTTTCAACCTTTTTTGAGCCGCGGCACATTTTTTTACATTTACAAAATCCTGGGGCACACCACCAACCAAAATGACACTCTAACGCAGTAGGGGAGAACGGGGTAAGTAGGCACACTTTTTACTCAAGTGAGAATTGCTCATCACTTAGACATCTTTCAATAGTCATTCCTACATTACATTGAAGCTTAAGGTGTTGGCTTGAAATGTGTACCCCTCACTTTTTTTTATCTTATTGTAATAAAGAAGAAATTAATCATCAAAGACACCCTTACACATTGTGACAATCAACCCCATCAAGGGGTCGGTTGTCAAACACTATGGGGTTGTTTGTCACAATGTTATCTTAATGGGAATAATCTTAAAAAGAAGGCAAGAAAGTAGAACTACATTTGAAAGTTTAATTGCATTGTCAAGTTGACAAATAGGCCTACATAACTTACTGTAGCCTTGGCAGCTGGTCTAGTTTGGGATGCACTGGGTTGTTTTGATTGTGTTGCCCTTTTTTCTTTTGCATGCTAGCTGCCTTTTCCTGCTCTATTCTTTCCTTCTCTGGGGTGTCAGTGAGGATACAGCTTGACAATTTATTTCGTTATTGGGTTCCTTTTCTGGCTGCAGCCTTGAGATAACATGTGACAACCAACCTCCCAAAAAATGTGACGACCAACCCCAACTTGAATTTCTTGCTAGCATCAAGGCCAACAACCATCTGACAACTAATTAGCTTGCTAATCACAATCTAAACTATAGTTTACCCTTCACACTTTGTATGGGTAACAAGTGTTTTGTTATAAACCCATTGTGTAAAAGCCTAGAAGAAAAATACTGAGGTGCTAAATATTTTCAATTTGACATGAAAAACACAAACTGTCGTCTCACCTCAAATTCAGCAGTCTAACTCCAAGGAAGACTATGTAGGTGACCTCTGATCCCAATTCTGGATATTTACTTACCAAAATTTCACAGACAGCGGCTTCTGGTTCCGAGATATAACGATTGTGACAACCAACCCGTGTGACAAATTACCCCGTTCTCCCCTACATATAATACATATAGTTAATAATATAGTTTCTAAATGTTTTTATACTCACTTAGTGTGAAACCTGGGCCTGTTTCGATGGTAGAAAGACTGGGATTTTTACCCATTTTCACCACAACCCCTTCTACACCTGAGCCCTGTGATTTTTCGTTCTCTATCTCTGCTGACTCCTCTACGAGGAAACTAGTCATTGGCCCAAAATTAACTAGTAGTAGCTGGATGACATAGTCAACTAATTTGCATAATATGCAATTCTGAAAGAGGCTAAATGAATAGAAAATGCTGACCAGGTAGTAGGCCTATTTAAATGAACTAGGCCTCTTTACATATAAACTGACTTTAAAAACGTTGTTAGTTGCCATCACTACAAGGTTAGCTTTTTATAGATATGCAGTCGCCAATTGAATGTGGACCTATAAAACTATTTACGTGTTTACAAACGTCATCTGGCAGCTCTTGCTCAGAGCGACACGGTGTTGTCAGTCTGCTGCAGGTAGCAGGGGGCTGTTATCTGACACACAATCCGTGTGAGTGAGGGCTGTGAGCGGTTAGGAGGAGGAGACAGCGGCCGTTGCTAGTACTCGGCTCTGGTGAGCGCGGTATTAAAAAAAAGTTGCAAGATGTGTCTGGTCTTTAACTAGCCTTAGCGCTATGGCGGAAAGTCGGAAAATATAGCAGAAAAAGTCGCCAGTTGGCAACATGTTAACGAGGTGACGACAGCGGGACACTGGGATGAGAGTTGGTCACGTGATCTGCGCTGTTGATCGTTTCACTGATCAGTCGTGGACTGCTCTCTCTCTCTCTCTCTCAAACACAAAGCACTAATAATGGATGTAATAATAATAATGAAAAAAATATGTCTGCGAATTTCCCAGTCGCGCGCGTGCCCGGAGCCCTACAGCTTTGCACACAACTCATCACTTGCAAGTAGCTTTGTGTAATCGGACCTCTCGTTTGTCAGAAAAACTTTTAAGTTCCTCTCGCAGCTCATATACACGGGCCAGCACTTTGCTAATTAGGTGATTTTAGATAATTTCCCAAGGCACACCTGAAGATCTCTCACGGCACACTAGTGTGCCGCGGCACACTGTTTGAAAATCACTGGTTTAGTGTTATAATTGATTTGCCTCGGGTGCACTGTGGAGTGGGTAAGACTGTTTTTATGAGCAGGCTAGTCACAACCGTTGACTTGCGCTAGCCTATCACCAGTGAACTCTGCAACTAGAAGGATTGAAGGAAATTTGTTGAAAATGTCTCCAATGACAAATTAGCATACTGGCTTACTTAGAAATGAGGCCCTATGTCCAAAATTCAGAATTTACCCTGGTGCATCTCCAACTATTTAAGATTTCTCTTGAATGGACTATCATAATAACTCAAGAATTAAAGTGGTTTTGTCTATGCTCAACAGAGAAGGAAGGGGTTTAAAGTACAGAAGAGAGGTGGGGAAAAAATAAACAAAACCACAATCTGAATTTATAATATAATAAAAAAAACTATTAAAAATATCCTACTTTTAAGTCATAAATACCATAGAATCTGGATGATAAGACACACCGTTGTGTGTATATACAACGTTTGTTTCTTGGTGATTCCCAGAGGGGGAAACGTTTTGAGTGCTAATTATTAATAAAACCAACATACAAATAACGGTATTTCAACACTATTGTTTTATTTTTTACTTTACACAACATTATTCAATAAAATAAGAGGAGCACAAGCCCAGCTTGTCGTCTACAACAACAAACGGCAAAGGTTTATCGATCATTTTATTTCATTTGTTAAGCAAATAGGAATATTTCACCATTATCGGCTCCGGGAACTTGTGCTTCTTTTAGGGGAACCATTATCGATTGTTTATGGCCGTTAGCTATACATTGAGTCAGGCGGGTCAATGTATCATGTACACCATAACTTACTGTAAATTAAGTTGTGGTTGGGAAACAGTTATGTACTGTTGTCAGCTTAATTGGGGAAAAACACCAGGCCTTCTGAAAATGCTTTCGCTGTACTCTGAATTCTATCCTTCAGGTTGTGAAGCTCCATACCAAACTTGGTAAACCCATCCCCTCTACGGAGCCCAGTATGGTCGTTCAGTCCTCGTCCTCCACCACAGCTGCCGTCAGCAAAAGCAGCACAGCTCCCCAGAGCAGCTCTCTGTGTGGGGCTGCTGCCAACAGCTCCAACCCCCTCTACCTGAAAGCTGTCAACACAGTGAGCAGTAGTGTTCCTGGTGTCAAGACCCCATCAGCCAACACCCTCTCTGCTGTAAGCGCTGCCTCAGCTGCAAAGAAAGGCAACATCCCCAAGATCAATTTTGTCGGTTAGTACGCACATGTTGTGGATCCCTAAAACCAACACACATTTTGAATGTCATTTTCTGTAGCTAGTTCTGTTGGTGGTTACTTTTTTTGATGCATTTTTAAATACATATTAGGTCTTTTTATGAGTTGGAATTAAGTTTGTTTTCAAACTTAGTTCAGCGTAATATGTGACATCTTATGGCAGGATCGAGTGGGCTGAAGTATTTTTAATCAGAAAATCCCTTCTCACAGAGCCACATACAACAGCATTTAAATGTTTTATCCAGCACTACAAATACCTAAGTTTAGCAGGAGCAATGATGGATAATAAGCACTGTTGTAATTTGTTGAATGCAGGAGGAAATAAGTTCCAGTCCACAGTGAAGATGGAAGAGACCAGAGCAGAGGTCAAAGCAGAGACTTCCAAGCCTGCAAGCTCTTCAGCTCCTCAGGAGCAAAAGAGTGAAGCTACTTCTACATCGGCCCTAGCTGCACTGCAGAGTGACGTGCAGCCTGTTGGTCATGACTATGTTGAAGAAGTAAGTTTTGACAGACCTATGCAGGGGCTGGAGAAATGCATTCACATCTTAAGTTTAATATGTGAAACTCTTTTTGTAGGTCCGAAACGATGAAGGCAAAGTTATACGCTTCCATTGTAAACTATGTGAATGTAGTTTCAATGATCCAAATGCAAAGGAGATGCATCTGAAAGGCCGAAGGCATCGTCTGCAGTACAAGGTTTGTAGCTGACATTTTTTGCACCACTCCACAGAACTTGAGTCCACACATGTATTCATAAATAGCAGCTTGGAGAATGATGCATATTGGTGCTATATTAGACATTTGTGTAAAGGGATTAAAACTTTATGAACATTGAAAAGTTATCCTGTGTAAAGGATGCAGAGCTTACCTGTTGCCAGGTAGATCACTGCGCATGTTTGGATGATGTTAAAAAAATTAAAATCCCGAAAATCTATTTTCCTCGCTCGCTCTCACTGCGGTCAAGTGAGCCGAGAATTTACCGCAATAGCACTATTAAACGCGCAATAGATATCTAGATGCGGCTGGCTAACTTGACTGCAGTTTGCTCTCGGCTCCTCTGCTCAAGGCTCCCGACCCCTCCCCACACACCCGCTAGATGGGAAATAACAACATGGTGCGTGCGTGGATAAAACTGAGGATTTATTTGATTAAAAACGGCAACCACAGTTGCTTTAAATGGTTTGGGTTAGCAGCTTCTGAAAAATAGCTTATCACTCATAATCGGGTAAATAAAAGAATAAGACTTCAACAGGACTTGTAAATTGCATGTTATCACCTTTTACCCGATCTATTTCGCACACAAGTCGGAACATTAACGGACAAGCGAAGTCGGATAAGAACACCTAGATAACTCGTTCATAGTCAGCATTCTACCTGCATGTATACAGGATCCCATATCGGAGTTCTCGTTCTGCGCTTGCTCGAGAATCCCTGCCACGGTTTTCACAAGGAAGTGGAAGGAGACAACGTAATAAATAGTAGTATTGTTGCCGGAAAGGAACCGGACGTGGCTTTATAACCACTTGTTGAAAGGGCTACAATGCCACCTAGCATAGCGGAGTCAGCCATGCTCTGGCCATTTATCCGATTCTCTGAAAGGCCATGTATACTCAGACAAGTGATTCGGTCCATTCGAGTGGCAAATTCGGTATATGTCTTAATCCAATCTAGTTGTCCCATGGAAACGCACTGAGTGTCTGCTGCAAAGTCTGTCTGAAGGCTCTCAGTAGAATGGGAGCAGAGTGTGATGCACTGTGAGCTGCTGCACAGCCAACTATAACGTTAAAGACCTACTTCACCGGTGGATGGAAATATAAACGTGTATTGAACTCTGAGATCCTATGTAGTATAAATGTGCAAACATTTTAGAAATCGGTTAATCCTAGTCTGAGAAAAGTCAGAAAGAGTGTTTTTAGGGCTGGCCCGAATTATTCGAATATTTGAATACTCGTTTTTTTTTTTGTTTTTTTGTTTTTTTAAACATTTTTTTTTGCAAGAAGCTAGTACTGCAATATAAATGTCTTCAAATAATTTTATAGTAGTAGTATTGCTCATTTAGGAGGATATTACATCACTAAGTGTCATAGCGCATCCATTACTTCACCTCCGAGCGCGTAAATCTTCAACAAAATATGCAGATACTGTCAAAATCGGTTCCAGGGAGTATACAGGGATTATTAAAGTTTTTTTTTTTTTTATTTAAAGAGGACCTATTATACTACTTTTCTGGTCTCAATTTCTTGTTTTACACTGCTATAGAGCAACCTGACACGAATCACATCACAAAAAACTATGTAGATTTGTAGATTTTCGGGAAGCTCTTTCTCTTATTTTGGCGATCCAGCACGTCCTCTCAACACTTGAGTGTGTGTGCTTCGGCCATCTCCGCCTCCCCCCCCCCCCTCCTGCAAACCCCACTCCGTTGTGATTGGTTACCTTCCTTCCTGAAGACTTTCAGTGGCGGGAAGTGCGAGCATGGACCTATAAGGGCGCGAGGCAGACGCGAACAGGGAAGTGACAGCATTGCTATCCATGGAAACATCCGCGTGGTGACGACACCAAGTTACATGCGACGTCACGATATTACAAAGCGTCAAACTGCTTTGAACACGTGACTTCTCGACTGGCTAGAATAGTGTCTAGTGCTCTGCACAAACACCCCAGACGGTCAGCATGGAATACGTCGAAATGCATGTAAGTCATTATTTGATAATGTAGTATGGTTAAGCATGACTATAAATAATCATAACAACGTTTATAGGTCATAAAAGTCAAAAAGCATCATAGGTCCTCTTTAAAGCGGCAGTTGAGTTTTTTTACTGTAATATATGGCAATAATTGGCAATAAGTCATAATAGCCATTCAACTATATGTAGGTGAAGTGGTCTGAAAATATTTTTTTATCACTTTGCTCCCCCCTGCCTCTGTGTGCTGCCCCCCAAAATTGCCACCGCTCATGTTAATTTTGACCAATCAGAGCGAGGTCAGATTCTCCGTTCTTATTGGCTGTGGGACCTTGGCAACGACGTTGATGCGTCAGTTGCGTGAGCGTTCACGACCCTAGCAGTCTGACACTAGCGTACTGTTTGGTACAGGGCTACTACGGCGGACAGCGAGTAGCAATGTCTTCACAAACGAACCCTCAATTTACCATTCCCAGGATACTAACAACTAACACCGCTAAGACAGCAAAAAAACAAGGAAAGACGAATGTTGAAAAGTTAACTGCTGAAAGGGAGATGGAGAGAGCTTGAAAAAAAGTACACCGGCCATGTCTTCTTGCCCCATCACATCAAGACCTTTCCCGACCGCGACCTCGTCCCCTTGCTCTGCCCCAAGGCTGCCTGCCGCTGGCCCCATATAGCCCTCGTCCTGTGATCAGTGTTACCAACTCAAAGTGATTTTGTCGCTATATTTAGTGACTTTTCAGCCCCCCTGGCGCCTTTTTTTTTCAAAACAGCGACAAGCGACAAATCTAGCTTTTTTTTCTGGTGTTATTGGTGACTTTTTTCGCCAAAGCAAGTATCATCTCTTCTCAACAAGCAGCGGGAGCACTGACACGCAGCCCGCTCCTCGCGCAGCAGCCCCGAGCTGAGAGGTGTATCTCCTGCTCTGACCGCAGCTGGGAGGGGCTGCTGCGCGAGGACCTGTCTGTCAGTACTCTGTGATGGGGGACAGGCCAGGAGGCTCCCGTTGCTCGTTGAGAAGCGTTAAAAGTGATATTTGCTTCGGCGAAAAAGTCACCAATTACACCAGAAAAAAAGCTAGATTTGTCGCTTGTCGCTGTTTTGAAAAAAGAGTCGCCAGGGGGGCTGAAAAGTAGCTAAATATAGCGACAAAATCGCTAAGTTGGCAACACTGCCCGAGCAGCCCCTCCCAGCTGCGGTCAGAACAGGAGCATAGATAGTAGGAGATACACACACACACACCTCTCCGCTCTGTTACAATTAGTTTGCTATCTTGCCTGGCTGTTACAGCTACTTTTGTTAGGCCAGCACACTTACAATGATTTTAAGCTAACATACATGGTATGTCTGTGATTAAAATGTATGCTCAATATGTACGTATGTAGTTATCATTACTAATGTTTAATCACCTCGGAATCGGACATGGTGTTTGTCTCCTGTCAATGTAACTGAATTCACATGAACGCGCATAGCTGTCGTTCAGAGGGAGGAGCTACAGCAGGTAGAGCGTTGGGAAAACAGCCGTTGGGATCCCAACGGCTACAATTATCAACTGCAGCTTTAAGAAAAAAAAAATAATAATTAATTTTTTTTTTTTATGTTGTTTTTTATTGTGTGTTTTTCTGGAACGAATATTCGAAGCCTGAAAAATGGCATTCGGGCCAGCCCTAAGTGTTTTATGGTCTTGCTGTCTACCCTTAAATTTTCCCATGTGTGACATAACATGGGAAAATGTAGGGTTAGGATTAACAGGACAGCTGGGCCAAGGGAAGACTGAGGGGAGAAAAACCTCATTCATTATATTATAATAGCGATTTTATAATGATAGAACGCCGGTTCCGTATGGGTGAAGTATTCCTTTAAGTTAAAATGTTTTAATTTTACCCTCTCATTAAACCGTGGTTACGATTTTCTATTTATTTCCAGCAGGTAGTTGAGCAGGTTTTCCACCTAGATATCATTTCTGGTGAACAACCTTTTACAACAGCCCATGTCCATAAAATCACTTTGCCCCCTGGGTGGAGTGAAGCTACAGCGACTTCCTCTTTTGTGGCAAATGACACTAAGCTTTGGCGAAGGGGTTCGAGCCTATTGAATGAGCTTACATATAGTAATTAAACATTAAAACACCTGCGGCTTATAGCCCAGTGCGGCTTATAGTGTGGAAAATACGGTATGTGTCTTTCCTCAAGCTTTGAGTGTCTGTGTCACCAAATCATATCAAATTTTGAGCAGACACTCTGCCGCATTTAAATCGGAGTTGTCAGTCCAATGTCCGATACGGCTGCAATCTACGTATCGGACACGTAGATTGCAGCCGTATCGGACCCGATACCGATAAAACAGCGTTTCCCCTCGCTGTGGCCTACAGCTGGGCTACCTGCTTATGAATTCTTGATTCGAGAGGTGTGTTCATTTTGAGTCCTGTCTATATTACTACTGTGAAATAGTTTTGTTATCTGTTTTTATTTTGCAGAAAAAGGTGAACCCAGATCTACAGGTTGAGGTCAAGCCCAGCATCCGAGCCAGAAAGATTCAGGAAGAGAAGATGAGAAAGCAGATGCAGAAAGAAGAGTACTGGAGAAGAAGAGAGGAGGAGGACCGCTGGAGAATGGAGATGAGGTATGGTATTTTATCATCAATATTTAAGGAGGGATACAGGAAATGTGTCATCTATCTCAACTTTTTTGGGTTGTAAATACAGACATAAATACAGCCTCCGAAGCAGGTACCTTTTTTGAGGGAAAATACCATGGCAATTAAACACTGGAACTAGTGTCCAGCTATCTCTAAGCAGTGTTTATATATGGTTGAAAATTTCGCCCATCTAATATGCGACGGGAACAGCGGGCTTTCAGCCATAAAATAATAATGACTTCGCAACAATCCTCTGTATTTATTTATGGAGAATGAATTGAGCAGTTTAGTTTTAGAAGCGCTGAGTCTGTTGAATAAATTTGGCTACTCACCGCAGTTGCAACCTTAAAAGAACATGTAACAGACAGCACAACAGCTGATAGTTACCCATTTGATTTTATGCTGGTTCACTTTCCTAAATACAGTCGCTGATATGGTAAACATAAGAGAAGAACAACATAATTTTAGATGGTGCAACTGCTGTAAATAATTATCACTAGGCTGGACATAGGTAGATGTAGACGTAGGGCTTACGCCAAACTTTTTTACCTCCAGCTGGTGCAACCGGCCCCAGCACATTAAACATTTACCAGTTTGTACTAAATGAGATTTTCATTTTCAGGCGTTATGAAGAAGACATGTACTGGAGACGTATGGAGGAGGATCAGCACTGGGATGACAGAAGACGTGTTCCAGACGGAGGCTATCCACAGGGGCCTCCTGGTCTACTGGGAGTCCGGCCTGGCCTGCCTGGCATGCAGCCTCAGGGTCCTGTGGTAAGGCTTTGTCAATGCGCCTATGTAGTGTGGCTCAGTGTATTGCTCTTAAAGTTGACAACACTTAACTTTTAAAACATGGTAGTCGTTGCCAGTGGTCCTCTAGAAAGAAATGGCGCCGGTATGTGACCAGTAAGGTTTCATTTTCAAAAAGAGGAAATAAAACGGCTGTTTTTGCCCAAAACTATGTGAAAAAAATCTCGACTCAACACCGATTTTCAACTTGTAGCCTACACTCAAAATTATTTTATTATTATTATTATGATTTTTTAATTTTTTTAAATATATTTTATATTTTTTTATTTTTTATTATAAAGCATTTTTCATGCTTTATTTGACAGTATGAAGAGACGGAGGTGAAATGGGGCAGAGGGGAGTGACATGCAGAGAACGACCGCGGTCGGGAATTGAACCCGGGTCTGCTGCTGGGCCCGGCCCGGGGGGGACGCCCTACCTACTGAGCTAAGGGCGCCCCCTATTATGATTTTTTTTAACTGTAAATGAGCGACGCAACCGTGTATGCGAGTTCATGTGTGGTTGTGAGCGCGCTGCAGGAGCTTCACTTCTGTAATGTGCGTGCATGAAAATATGAGCTTCTCACATGGTTTGAATTTTTTTTTCAAACTAGATGAGAAAATAGTGCAGTGCAAATTACGCAGCATAAAGTTACCCATTTACGACTGGGATGTTCATAATCACATTACAAAGAAACACCCAAAGCCTTCGTCCGAGCAAAGCAGCATTTCACCGTGACACCTTGCCAGTGTGAGTGAGCCGATGTGCAGACTCTGTGGTTTGACGACTGAACTCATAACCTGGGATATTCTGCCCTAAAGGGCTGCCGGGGGGATAAGGCTTCGGCCATCTGATTGCATCGCTAAAGCCCGAAAAACACATTGCCACGTCGCCAAACTGACTGCCCGACCGGAGAAAATGTAAAGTGAAACAGCCGCTTCTCTCCATGAGATTATATCTACAGCAAACCAATATACAATCAGTCACCACCGGCGCATGGGCACCGTTTAAATAAAGCTTCTCTTTATTTATTATTGTTAAAAATTAGTAGTTCATATGCCTTAAATCAACTGGCTTATATTATAAAGTGCGGACTTGAATAAGAATGATGTACGTAAGTCAGAAAGCCATAATAAAAAAATCAAAACGATAGTACTGGCTTATAACAGTAGGCTTTCTGTGACTTACCTGGCTACTATAATAGCCTACTTTTACTAAAGTTTAGGTATTTTCTTTGATCAGATAAAAACTCTTTGAAAAAACTAAAAATTTATGCAGGCTCTCTCCCTCCTATTCGGCTAAGCCACGGGCATTGTAGGGGAGAACGGGGTAAGTAGGCACACTTTTTACTCTAGTGAGTATTGCTTATCACCTAAACATCTTTCAATAGTCATTCCTACATTACATTGAAGCTTAAGGTGTTGGCTTGAAATGTGTACCCCTCACTTTTTCTATCTTATTGTAATGAAGAAGAAATTAATCATCAAAGACACCCTTACACATTGTGACAACCAACCCCATCAAGGGGTCGGTTGTCAAACACTATGGGGATGTTTGTCACAATGTTATCTTAATGGGAATAATCTTAAAAAGAAGGCAAGCAAGTAGAACTAAATTTGAAAGTTTAATTGCATTGTCAAGTTGACAAATAGGCCTACATAACTTACTGTAGCCTTGGCAGCTGGTCTAGTTTGGGATGCACTGGGTTGTTTTGATTGTGTTGCCCTTTTTTCTTTTGCATGCTAGCTGCCTTTTCCTGCTCTATTCTTTCCTTCTCTGGGGTGTCAGTGAGGATACAGCTTGACAATTTATTTCGTTATTGGGTTCCTTTTCTGGCTGCAGCCTTGAGATAACATGTGACAACCAACCCCCCAAAAAATGTGACGACCAACCCCAACTTAAATTTCTTACTAGCATCAAGGCCAACAACCATCTGACAACTAATTAGCTTGCTAACCACAATCTAAACTTTAGTTTACCCTTCACACTTTCTGAGGGTAACAAGTGTTTTGTTATAAACCCCATTGTGTAAAAGCCTAGAAGAAAAATACTGAGGTGCTAAATATTTTCAATTTGACATGAAAAACACAAACAGTCGTCTCACCTCAAATTCAGCAGTCTAACTCCAAGGAAGACTATGTAGGTGACATCTGATCCCAATTCTGGATATTTACATACCAAAATTTCACAGACAGCGCCTTCTGGTTCCGAGATATAACGATTGTGACAACCAACCCGTGTGACAAATTACCCCGTTCTCCCCTATCAGCCATCTCTTAGGAGTCAGTCTTCTTCATTGTAACTTACATTAGACTGGCTGCTGCTTGGTATTAAGTCATTATTATATATAATATTTCCTTGTGTTGCCATGGCTTAGGCCAGTGCTTCTCAATTATTTTCTGTCATGCCCCCCCTAGGAGACTGAAATTTTTTCGCGACCCCCCTAAATTGAAATACTATTGAGAACCTGCTAATATTTATTTATTTATCTGTATAAGAGTTATATATGAGTTTGAGTTGCTAGCACCAGCATTCTGCATACAATCACCTTATTATTAAAATAGATTAATAAAATTTGCTGACATCTGCAACATCTTAAAACAATTTCCAAGTTTATTAACTCAATTTGTAACATTTAAACAAGACCGTTCAGTCTGTGTGAATCTCAAAACACAGAAACAAGAGCAAATGATTCACTGGGGTTTTCATTTAATTAACATTTTTAAACAGTAAACATTGGTCACTTGTCAGTCAGCTTCATCAGCTTATTCCCTTTCAAAAATATATATGACTTAAAAATAAACATTACTCTTTGTGTGCAACATTTGCAACAATATTTAATGTACAATTTGCATACTTTACATAACACAAGACATTAAAAAAGCCTTGAACCCTGAACTATTTGAAACTGGCAGCTACATTAGTTTGAGCTTTTTTAATATAACTAAATTCACCTTCACAATTATTTTGAACTTATTTCCCTATTTGTCTGTTTTATATGAACACATTCTGCTTATAATACACAAAAATACAATTTGCTCTGTATTTTAGTGGCTGCAGTGAGCCCTCTTTGCAGTGCACATCATTCCAAATCTGGGCTTCAAACTTGATACTGCTACTCTTAACTCTTGCTCAATGTTAAGCTGGGACCTGTACTTTGTCTTGAGTGCAGCAACAGTGGAAAAGCCTATCTCACACAGATAGGATGTGGCAAAGGGTAGTAAGATGTTGACAGCCTTCTGTCCAATGAGTGGATACTCCCTTTCTTTGTAAGATCTAAATTCTGTTACACTTCTGACCCTTGGTATAATGTTTAAGAAAAAAAAAAATATATATATATAAAAAAAAAAAAAAAACACTAAGTCCCCCCTGCCGCTCGCGCCCCCCCTGAGGCCCCCCGCGGGGGGGTCGCGCCCCACCATTTGAGAAGCACTGGCTTAGGCTTTGACTTTCCCGCTTTATGTCGTTTGTAGTTTATAAACCAGTCCATTAAATCAGAGCGAGAGTGCGTCATGTAGTTGTTTATCTTTTGACGCATACGCTACAGTCTACACACAGTTATTGTTTTAAGGGAATGAAACATGTTTTTTCATTGTTTCAGTAGAATTAAATATTTGGAAATCACTGTAGCATATTTGAACACAATTCAAATTGTGCAGAGGGAATTATTTGAACCAGACATTCTGACCGGAGACAATAAAAATGTTCGGTCCCCGTAATTTTTTTTGCTCAATGACCAGTAATTACCGGGCAACGGATACTCTGATTGTTGCCCCCTGGCAGCAACACAAACTATTGGTTTACCACCTGGTTGTTGACACCCATTCTCCACATAATTGTCTGAATCGTTTGCTTTGGCATTGCCCCCACAAGAGCGCTCTTAATTCCATGTACACTCACTAAAGGGAATGATATCCTACTTTAAGCTAGCCTGTATCTTTTTGAAGAGCAGACAAATGTAACACCAGGTAAAGGCCAAGACACACCGGCCCGATAATCGCCGTTGTAGAGTCGGGAGGGGGCGGGGACACGAATCTGTTTGGTGTGTGCCGTGAAATCGGTCGTCGTAGATGTCGTCGGGCTTCTTTTGAGCCGATTGAACATGTTCAGTCTTTCAGTTGGAGCAATTTGATTTGTGGAGGGCTAGCGAATCAGTGAAGCCCGGAAGTGAGGCGGGTAGCACAAACAGTCAACAACAGTTAGCCATCGTTTTAATGTGTTTGTTTGTTTCGTTCAGCGAGTACTCACATGCATCAACCCTTGTTGACTGCTTGACACCATGCTCGACACTCTCTGCTAAAAATAGTGCTCTTATGGTCCATAAATATAAATACGTATTTCTATCTATGTTTATGGTCAAGAGAGCCGTCCCATCATTTCCGGCTTCGGTATTTTTTCGGGCCACAATACAGATTAGCGCCGCCTGCTGTTATGGAGACATTACGTCCCGCGCAAGCGCAGAGCGTACGGAAAGTCAGCAGTCGGTTTGGTGTGTTCTTTGCACTTTTTCGGCCGCGACGGGAAGACTGGAGTAGTCTCCATTTTCGGGTAGTCGGACTGGTGTGTCCTTTCCTTAGAAGTGAGGTGACTTTGAAAACTCTGGCTTTAGACTCAACATATCTCCATAACCCATTGATCTTGCTTCAGAGTACACCCCTCAGGGAATGATATTTAGGGCTTGAGCATCCAAACTGTGCCTGTTGTTTTCTCTCTGGTTTTTCTTTTCCTTTTATTAATATTATTTATTATTACTTTTTATCTGCTTACCCTTTGAACACACTTTTGACACATTTCAATGGAGGAACATTTTTAATACTTGTGAAATTTGTAAATGTGGAGTGTTTTGAATATATATTATACAATATGATATTATATATCATATTGTATGAAATGTAAAGCCCACTGAGACAAATGTATTTGTAATTTTGGGCTATACAAATAAAACTGATTTGATTTGAACATGTTCATTGAGTTCTCAGAACAACACACCAGCCTTTTTTTATTTATTTTAAACTTTTTATAAATACATTTTTATTTATATTATCCACACTATATATACTGTGGACAGAAACGTCAGGACAAAAAACACAAACAGCAAACGCATACAGAAAAAAGTGAGTGTGACTGCCTGCTTGTCTCTCTCTCTCACACACACACCCACACACTCGGTTACCTGAATTATAATTAAGAACAAATAGATGTGGGAGATCCTTAGGTAGATGTCCTCCAAGGTAATTTATGTGAGATGAATGCCATAGATAGAAAGCACTCCACGAGCGAGCGGAAGGTGCGTATTGGGCGAGAGAGAGCAAATATCTGCGTATGTGAAATCACACACATCCCCTTGTGAGTTTTGTGTTCGCCGGATTTAAAACCCAATAATAACTCCATACAGTCAGTGTCTCTGTTTCACCGCCGTTCACACGACCTGGAGCGAAGATGAAACCTCGGTTGCGAGCATGCTAGCAAGTGAAAGCATAAGAGGCAACAACGGTTTACTAACGTGGATCGTTGCTGAGTGTTACCTGCCACTTCCTGTGTCCGTCCTTTCAACTTAAATTCTGGCATGGTAGAGCCATATAGGTTGTGATTCATTTTGACAAGGCGCAGCTCCTATTATGATTATTTTAGTTATACATTTTAGGCACGATGTTATTTAGTTCAAAATCAAGTTTTATACATATCCATCATGCAGGTGCAATGAATGGAGTAGGGGAGACCGGGGCTAGAAGGCACACTTTTTACTCTAGTGAGAATTAGGGATGGGGATCGAAACCAGGTTCTATTAAGGACCCTGTTCCGCTTTATTCAAAACCCGCTATCGATTCCAGTAGGTCTTATAACGTAATGTTAAATCTCAAGCAGTCATGTCATTTAAAAATCTAATCCCTTCAGTGTTATATCTTGTCACTAGTCTGCATCATAGACTGCATATAAAAGGGTTGTTGGCCTACCTTCAACTGTCTTTGGGTTAGAAAAAACTCCTTCAATTCTTCATTAAACCTCCTGAAACGGTCATTTATTTTAACAGGGTAAGTGACTAAAGGACTTGAAGGAGGTTTAATCTCAGGAATAGCCCTACTGGCTTGTGCACCTCTCAGCTGACGCGAGAGCAATCGTCCAGGTTTCTCTCCCAATTATACTTTGAAAGCTTCCCAGAGTTGAATCTGAAACGTCTCCTGTGTCATTAAAAGCCACATATTACAACATTATTCACAGAATACTTCCTCATTAAGTAAATTGAAATTAAATTGTGAATACTAATGGGCCCTTTTCCATCGAACATTGATGCAAATGGTGACAGGCCTATGATCTGAGATTAATGCCTCGTTTCCCCGGAGTAGAGCGGGTCGGGTCGGAGCGGCTCAGAGCGGGACAGCTCACTTTTAAGAGCTGGTAGGGTGGGGTTTAGGCTGGACTGCAATAGCCGGCGCCAGAGTATGGGTCAAACTATCGGGCTGTGGAACAACTGTGGTCAAGCCAGCGGTCTCTCCTTTTTGCTTGGTCAAACCAGCCGCTTCCTTTTTTCTTCCCCCGTGTTGTGAGCATATTATGGTAACAGTAAATAGAGACGGCTTGGTGCAAGCCGACAGAGACAGAGAGCGACAGAGAGCGAACTGCGCTGGCTGGGGCAGCTACGTGACATCGTAGCAGTGGGACACAGTGTAGCCCACTGATTAATTTAAAGACGAAGAAAAACACCACGCAATAAACAGTGCTGCGCTCAAATTTTTGCCAAAACACAAGATTCTCTTCACTCTTGCCAAGGTGACTACACACGGCAGAAATGATTCTTTCGACCAATAAACGGACGGCATGTGTAGCTCCCCGCTTTTCGGCACCCTTTCAGGCGGCTGGTACCCCAACGGAGGAGTACCAAAAATAGGAGCGGCTTAGAGCAGTTAGGTGCGCTTATATCCTTACCCTACCCAACTTTTGGCAAATGGAAAGCCAAATAACCGGACCGAACCGCTCTACTCGGTGGAAACGAGGCATAATATATATACAACTGTGGAGTCCAATAGATTAACTGGGCGAGAGGAAGATCTATCCACAAATATATCTAAAATGCAATTAAGGTCTCCACCTGCTATCAGGCTGGTTGTTCATAAATCAGGATTGAGACTAAAAACTGGGACCGCGTTTTGCAGAGCAACGCGGTTCCATAGCCCTGCTCACCAAAACACACTCCTCCTACAGTTTTTGCCCGATTTGGACGACACCAAAAGCATTATGCTCTACTGACTCCCACGAGCAAAAGTTGGTCAAATAATTTCTCTACGACCATCGGAAGACCAAATGGTAGTGATTTAAAGATTCGATTTTTCATTTTGGAACATTTCTCACGAAAAATGGTGCTACAGCCCAAACCGTAAAGGGTTGGGACATGCCACTTGCATGACTAGATCCAGGTTTGTGTGTGGTACGCAAAAAAAAAAAAATCAGACATGCTGACCACTAGGTGGCGCTACAACAAAGGAAAACGTGTTTTGGGCTATAACTCCCACACCGAACGTCCGTCTTTTGAGATAGGCCACCCATTTGCGTATGGGATTTTTTTTCGCTACATCGCAAAAACTGTGTCAGTCACCAAAACACACTCCTCCTACAGTTTTCGCCCGATTTGGACGAAACCAAAAGCATTATGCTCTACCGACTCCCACGAGCAAAAGTTGTGTAAATATTTTTTCTACGACCATCAGAAGACCAAGCGGTAGTGCTTTAAAGATTTGCACATTAGCTACCTTGTACCAAACTGCTCCTAAATCCAAAACGATTCATCCTATTAACACCAAACTTCACACATGTGTTTGTCCTATGGTTCTCAGGTTGGTTCTACTTTTTCCTTAAATTGCTCCAAAAGGGGTCGCCAAAAACACACTTGAGCATCTTTCTCTGCGATTTTTTTGCCTTTTGGTCTTTAACTCCCAAACCAAACATCCCACATTCAAAAACTTTACATCCCCGGATTCCGTGAAGCGAGCGGCCGGCACCGCGGACGACGACGCCCGATCCCGAGTCGCGTGGGAGGCTTGGCCCCCGTTCACAACTGCTCGCAGTTCTAGTTATTCCTATTATTTGTCGTCGCCTAAAACTGTGTCCCCAGGCCAAACCGTAAAGGTTGCAGACATGCCAATTGCATGACTAGATCCAGGTCCGTGAATTCTCAGCATACAACAAAAATTCAGACATGCCGGCCACTAGGTGGCGCTACAACGAAGGAAACCGCGTTTGGGGTCATAACTCCCACACCAAACGTCCCACAGTCAAAAACTTTATATCCACAGATGCATTGTAGTCAGCTGCATCTTTTGGCATAGGCCACGCCCATTTGTGTAGCTACATTTTTTTCGCAAAAATCGCAAAAACTGAAAAACCTATTTTTTGCAATACCTCCCACATTTTTGGGACAATTGACATCAAAATTTGCTGAGAACATCTACCGACCCACACGGTAAAAACTTGTTCAAAAGAATTTTGATACGACCTTCGATGACGAAACGGTAGCGCTTTGAATATTTGTTGATTAGTTACGTTTTACGTAGAAATTCATAAATCCAAAATCATAAGTCGGATCAAGTCCAAATTTCAGACATATGTTGGGGCTACCCTTAATTGCGTTCAATAAAAAATTTGGAGAATTTCGCCATAAGGGGGTGCCATAAACGAGGAAATTTTATATCTCCTAATTGGCCAAAGGAATTTTCTTAAAACTCAAGGGAAAACATCAAGGGGCATACCCGAGTCTATATAAAAAATATGGCCAAGAAATAGTAATGTGGGCGGGACTTATGAATAAAATTAGATTTTTAGTTTTTCCATCAAAGAGTTTTGGCGCAAATGCTAATCTCAGCTAGCATGTCCATTGACATTACATTGTGTAGTTAGCTCCGGCCGCCATTTTGTCAAGGCTGACAATCTGCTTTTGCTCATAACTCGCCAACCAAACATCGCACATTAAAAAACTTGACATCCACTTGTTCTGTGAATTGAGCTGCATCGTTCCACCGTGGCAGTTTTGCGAAATTCATCCATAAGGGGGCGCCAAAAGCACACTAAATGTATATCAGCTTGTAAACAGCAATACCTATACAACTCCCAAAGGAATTTTCTTCAAACTCAAGGGAAACCATCAAGGGGCATACTCGAGTCTATATAAAAAATATGGCCAAGAAATATTAATGTGGGCGGGACTTATTCAGAAAAGGAAAAAAAAAATGTTTTACAGTGGAGAGAATGACAGCCTCTCCAATTTTTTACAGTGGAGAGGTTGACGATCTCTTTTTGCTCATTACTCCCCAAACGAACATACCACATTCAAAAACTTTATATCCACAAAACTATACATCGTATCAAGTCCAAATTGTAGACATATGTTGATGCTACCCTTAGTGAAGTTCAAAAAAAGAATCAGAAAATTTTGCCATAAGGGGGCGCCAAAAACACAAAAAGTACATATCTCCTCATCCACTATAGCCTATTTCTATGCTATTTCTTTGCGTTTTGGTCTATAACTTCCAAACCGAACATCCCACATTCAAAAACTTTACATCCCCGGACTCCGTGAAGTGAGCGGCCGGCGGCGGCGCGGTCTGCGACGCCCGGGTCCCGAGTTGCGTCGGAGGCTTGGCCCCCTAATAACTGCTTGCAGTTCTAGTTGTTGTTGAGTTTGAGCAAGTTTGAAGACATCCAAACTTAGATGTTGTGGAGGCAGCTCAGAAGAGATTGCGGTGGGAGCTGGTTGGAGGGTTTGGTGCTGAGGTACAGCTGGGAGTTGTCAGAGTATATGTGGAAGCTAAGGCTGTGCTGGTGTATGATCTGACCAAGTATGTAGCATGTGAATGGTCAACTGTGCCAGGGGGGAGCAGGAGTCACGGATGGCAATACACTTTTTCCTGTCGGTGAGGTAGGACAGGAACCAGGAGAGTACTGTGCCGGAGAGGTCGAGGAGGATCAGTATTCTGATACAGCCTGCTTTGGCAGCGATGAAGTCATTGGTGATTTTGTTGATGGTGGTAGGTGCTGAATCCAGATTGAAAGGGTTTGTGAAGCTCATGATTGGACATGTGTTGTTGGAGTTGGGCGACAACCGCTCGTTCCAGGTTTTTGCTTAGGAATGGAAGCTTGGAGATGGGCGGTAGTGGTTGAGGTTATCAGGGTGGAGGCCAGGCTTTTTTAAGACAGGTGTGACAGAGGCACAAAAAACACTAAAACTGATGGGAACTGTGTCAGATGTTATGCAGGAGTTTATGATGACGACCTTGGTCGGGGAGAGGGCAGGTAAGCCAGCCTTGACCCCGGGCAGTGGGCATAGGGTCCAGTGACACTTTGGTCCCTAATAATGTAAAAATAGAAGAGGAAAAAAACTTAACCGGTACAGTTCGGGTAGAGATGAGACTGCATCCCAGGAGTTCTTCACGATCAGTCAGTTAAGCCTCTCCTGTGCAGCCTGTCCAGCTGTTGGCCACAGGCCTTCATGGTGCAACGTTCAGGGGTCTACCAGGGGTCAGGGAGAGAGAAAGAGACAATCCGGGTTTTGAGGCGTGCTTAACGGTTATTTGGTCCATCTTCTTGGAACGTAAAAAAAAAAAAAATAATAATAATAATAATAATAATTCCGGCTGCAGTGGTTTGGACATGTAGCTGGATGCCTACTGTGATGAGTCAAATATTTTAGCTGGATGCCTACTGTGATGAGTCAAATATTTTAGTGACGATCAGCTGGGAAGGATACAAAAACCTGTGACAAATGTCTGCTTTGAGGTCCGTGAAGATGCTGATGCACTGTTCCTCGAAGAATAATGGGGTCCTGTTGCTGGCTATTTGCATTATTTTTTCCTTCATCGGGTCGTGGTGTATTTTAGTGATCATGATGCGAGGCTTGTTGCTGCTCGGAGACCTGATTCTGTGAGCCCGGTCCACTCTGATCCCGTGGGGAAGGTTATCAGCTCCCAGAAGTTTAGGCAACAGGTCAGACAAATGCTGTAGGCGCGCCCTTCTCAATCTTTTCGGGCCGACCTACAATTTTGATATTTTGTCCTTGCGATAACCCTCGAGGTCACACACTTTTGCTTTAAAGAGTTTGTTCGGTGTAGACGGCTCGCTGCAACATTTCTCCAGCTCGGCGAGCGCGTCCCATAATGGTCCCGGATCTCCTCCAGCCTGGTTATGTGGGAAGAGTTTGCGGACAAACTAGTTTTCACCCCAGCGAGGGATGACTATGTTGTCAAGCCTTATGTGGATAGTTTTCCATTTGTCTAATGGCTTATGGTAGCAGATGGGGAGTCATCCTGCACCGGTGTTGCCGAGATGTCATCATTGGCAATAGCCTCGTTCGACAAAAAGTCACTCGCTTTCCTGAAAGATTGTCCAACTTCTTTGGGTTCTTTTTCTTGGTCTTACCCATCCTTTAGAGCTATATGTCTTATTTGCCACTGTCAAAAGGATGAAAAATTTGCGATTTTTATTTCAATATAGCGACGGTGGAGGAGTTTATTTAAGACACAATTTACTCCATGGCCTGCGCACGTGTCCATGCCTTTCTTACTTTTATAACCATCCATTATTATTCAGTGCATCAATTTGAATGGGCAATATGCTTGAATTAGGGGGAATATAAAGGCTGTAACTGGAGCTTTGTTTCTAAGAAGTCATGTTGTGTCATGCGCCACCAGAAGTCTTGATACACCAGCCTTTTTAATATCATTAGGGACAACACCAGTTAAACATTGTTGTTCCCGGAAGACTGACCCTAGCACCTCAGTATAATTTAGTGGGCTGACTATAAACAACGGTACAGCCCAACCGATTTATGGGCTGGTAACAGCCTATCTCAAAATAATCTGCATCGGCCGGAAAAAAAAGGATTTTTTTTTTTTTTTGTTATTATTTTTTTTTATCAAGAAATCATGTTTAGTGAAAGTATTATATTTAATGTTTCGAAAAAGTAATTTTCTTCCATATGTATTTTTTGGGGGGGAAATGTATTTGGTAATCGGATTTTTTTCTGTCTATAATCAGCATCTGCCCCAAAAAGTCCAATTCAGTTGGGCCCTAGAGTGCAGATGTCAAGGAATAAAAAAAAATGACATGAATACTTGAAATGAGCAAGTGTGCTTTGGGTCTTGTGTCTTTCAGCCTCCACGCCGGCCTGACTCTTCAGATGACCGCTATGTCATGACCAAGCATGCAGCGATCTACCCCTCAGAAGATGAGCTGCAGTCCATCCAGAAGATTGTGTCAATCACAGAACGTGCCCTCAAACTGGTCTCGGACATAATTACTGACCAGGACAAGCCCAAGGAAGAGGAAAAAGAGAAGAAAGAACCCTCTAAAGACAGGTATCATACACTATTCAAATTGTCTAATGAATGCAATATCAATAGAATGGTAAGTCTTCATTTTGATAGAAAGGCAAGGCAAGGCAAGTTTATTTATATAGCACAATTCAGACACAAGGCCACTCAAAGTGCTTAAAAGCTAAGAAAGGTACACTTTGTTGATAAAAGTATTGGGCCACAGCCCTTAATGATTGAATGGAGATGTGTCTCTCAGTCCCATTGCCACAGGTGTATGAAATCCAGCACATAGCCATGCAGTCCAGTGTTTCCCCAAGGAAATGTCTTAGTCAAGGTGGTCACGGGCCAGTACTTTGGGGGTATTTTGCTCAAAGATGCCAATGCGCACTAAAGAAATAGACAACTGTTTATTTGAATACAAAAATACAACACACGCTGACCTTACTGTTGTGCAATTTTTTTGCTATGTGCAGGTACAAATTTTATGCAAACATGCAGACAGTACAAAATACAATTAAAGAACAATTCTACTGTTTTGGTGCAATACTATGCAGACACACTAAATAAAAATAATGGACCATACACTTAACATGCGTATGCACATCAAGTGCAAATTCAACTTTTTGGTTGGGGGGCTATTTTGGACAATAGACCTACTGTGATGTGATAGCCTATAATTCATTAATGGTTATTACCTGTTTGATTTATTTTAAATACAGAAGTTATTGGTCGTTTTGGAACATGCATTTCCCAATTTAAAACATAAAAATAAATTGTTGCAGCATTGTAGGGGAGACCGGGGTAAGTAGGCACACTTTTTACTCTAGTGAGAATTGCTCATCACCTAAACATCTTTCAATAGTCATTCCTACATTAAATTGAAGCTTAAGGTGTTGGCTTGAAATGTGAACCCCTCACCTTTTCTAACTTATTGTATTAAAGAAGAAATTTAACATCAAGGACAAGGGGTCGGTTGTCACACACTATGGGGTTGTTTGTCACAATGTTAACTTTATGGGAAAAATCTTAAAAAGAAGGCAAGAAAGCAGAACTACATTTGAAAGTTTTGTTTCATTGTCAAGTTGAAAAATAGGCCTACATAACTTTATGCATCTTAACACAAAATGAGCAAGGAATTAACAAAAAGGAAATCCATATTAAGACCAACCTACTGTATGTAACAACATAAATAACAAAACAAATAGGTCTAACAATAATAGCCTACTCAACTAGGATTACACACATTCACTATCTGAGTTACAGTGATGGCAAATGTAGGGTCTGCTCACTCTAACTAAGCAGAGATTGTGTGCCCACTGGTTGCACATACAACACTTCTCCCTTACCTCCCATGAACGGGTGCTGGAGAGAACGTTTCCATACAAACCAAACACAAACTATCCTCTTCATCTGATGAAGATTCCTCCTCCTGTCTCTTTCTCTTCTGTTCTTTCTTCTTCCCCTGCTGGGGTGGAGTCCCCAGTGCACTCCACCCCAGCTGGGGAAGTAGCCTTGGCAACTGGTCTAGTTTGGGATAGTCTGGGTCTTTTTTATTTTGTTGCCCTTTTTCTCTTTTGCATGCTAGCTGCCTTTCCTGCTCAATTCTTTCCTTCTCTGGGGTGTCAGTGAGGATACAGCTTGACATTTTCTTTTGTTATTGGGTTCCTTTCCTGGCTGCACCCTTTGGATAACATGTGACAACCAACCCCCCAAAAATTGTGATGACCAACCCCAACTGGAATGTATTGCTAGCATCAAGGCCAACAACCATCTGACAACTAATTAGCTTGCTAAAAACAATCTAAACTATAGCTTACCCTTCACACTTTTTTAGGATAACAAGTGTTTTGTTATAAACCCATTGTGTAAAAGCCTAGAAGAAAAATACTGAGTAGCTAAATATTTTCAATTTGACATGAAACACACTAACAGTCCTCTCACCTCAAATGCAGCAGTCTAACTCCAAGGAAGACTATGTAGGTGACCTCTGATCCCAGTTGTGGATATTTACATACCAAAATTTAACAGACAGCGCTTTCTGGTTCCGAGATATAACGATTGTGACAACCTACCCGTGTGACAAATTACCCCGTTCTCCCCTATTCTGAAAATAAATCTTGTTGGCCTACACTAGCATGCTTTTTTACAAATAACTCAATAGTTGAAATAATACAATATGTTTTCCCCTTAAAATGACTAAATGTATTTCAAAGACAGTAACATTGTGGCACTTAAACTTACTGCAACGTAAACTTACTGCAACTTGGCGGGGCCATCACTCTCATGCATTCATCAGACTTTTCTCTGCGCCGTCTGAGTTGATGGATAGGTTGTGTTGCCACGGTGATGTGAAGTCTTAAACTGTTCTTGCTTTGCACAGCAATTATTTCTGTTCAGCTAAATATCCCCATAGAACAGCGCTCCGTTTATTTTCGCAACCAGCTCAGTGTCTGTTTGCTTCTGCTTGGGGACACATGCGCACATTTATTTACCGCTTGGTAGTACATCAATTGTGCAGCACTAAAAAAAAATTCAAATAAAAAATTATTTTATTTATTTTTTATTGTTTTGGTCTGTCAGTAGTCAAACTTTTAAGGTTTTAAGCTTTGATGAGCCTCTTTCTGTCTCATCCTTTTTTTCTTCTCCATTAATCGGCAATCAATCGTTTAATTTTTACACACACACACATGTAGGCATGTAGCGATGTCACAAATTTACGCACAGAGGTTTAACCACAGAACGGCACGTGCAGGAGGGAGAGAAAAAAGCACTTTGGTCTCCTGCAGTCCAGTGAAGTGGAGACACATACAGACAAAAAGCGCTTCACCAACAGAAACACTTTCATTTTAATATGCAGCTGTCTCACCGGCTCTATGAGGCTTGCGTCTCAGCTGTGGTGCGGTGCTCAGCACGGTCATTGGCACGGAAAATAAGCATGTTCACGCACTAGTACCAGTACGACTAGGTAAAAATTACACACGCACACTGCCAAAAATAGCATATAATCAAATAATCAAAGCAATAAAATAGTTTCTGCTGGTGTCTTTGAGCTTGGAATCAGTGATCACTGCCCGGTGGCCTGTATCAGAAGTATTCATCTTAAAAAATCTCAACCCAAAATCATTATTAAGCGTAATTTTAAAGGTTTTAACGAGCAAGCATTTTTAAATGAACTCTATCAAAGTGACATTCATCTCACAAGTGAAATATCTGATGTGGAATGGACTTAGAATTTTTCATCAATACTTTCTCCTCCATTTTGAACAAGCATGCACCCCTTAAAAAGCACAGAGTAAAAAAATAGATCAAACCCCTGGTTCACAAATGAATTGTCCGATGTATTTGCAGAGAGAAATAAAGCATGGTCCCTAGCTAGACGCTCTGGTGAAAACTCTAAGTGGACTGCTTTCAGACAAATCAGAAATAGGTGCATATCCATGGTTAGGAAAGCTAAATCAGATTACTACCTCGAACTAATTTCCAACTGCTTAAAAATAAAAATAAATGATCAGACTTTAAATGATCAGAAAGAAATTGGTTTAGCTTTCAATAAACACTTTATAGCTGCTGGTAAACTCCTTCACAATGGAGTATCTACGCCTTCCACCACCAGAAATAAAAATAGCATACCACCTGTCTCTAAAACTCCTCTTTTCAGCCTTGTTCAAGTTCCAACAAGTAGTGTTGTAGATGCGCTTCTTGCCATCAACCCCAGGAAGTACATGGGAGAGGACAATTTGGACCCATTTTCAATAAATCTCTCTCCACTTATCATATCAAAACAAATAACCCATATTTTTAATCTTTCCATCTCCTCTGGTATTGTTCCTAAAGTCTGGAAAAAAGTTCACGTCATTCCATTACATAAAGGGGGTGACAAAAGTGATCTCAATAATTACAGGCCAATTTCCAAACTCCCATGCCTGGCAAAAATTCTAGAATCAGTCATTAATACTCAGTTGGAAACCTTTTTATCCAGTGCTTCCATTTTGAGTCCATTTCAATCTGGTTTTAGGGCAGGCCACAGTACCGTATCTGCTGTCACTTTGGTCTTAGACAACATTGTTACAGCTATCGATAAAAAAATGCACTGTGCAGCACTTTTTGTTGATCTGTCAAAAGCTTTTGATACTTTAGATCACCATTTGCTTTTAGAGAGGCTGCATGAAATTGGTTTTGATTATTCTACATGTAGCTGCTTTAGGGACTATCTCTCTGATAGAAAGCAGTCAGTAAAACTGGGAAGCTACCAAACTGAGTTTTTAACAGTTACAAATGGTGTTCCGCAGGGCTCAATTTTAGGTCCAGTCCTATTCACAATTTACATCAATAACATTGTTTCATCACTACAAAACTGCCATGTCCATTTGTATGCGGACGACACTGTATTGCATTTCTGATTCAGTGCAACAATCTGTTCAGAACCTACAGAGCTCTTTTAACACCCTGCAGAACTGTCTAGTGGATCTCAGGCTTGTCCTTAATACAGAAAAAACAAAATATATGTGTTTTTCCAGAGCAAGAATTACACATTTTAATGATCTTATTATTCACACAAATAATGGATCTCATATTGAAAGAGTCACTGAATATAAATATCTTGGCATCTGGATAGATGAAAAATTCTCTTTTACATTTCACATAAAAAATCTTGTCTGTCGTCTGTGACAAAAGATTGGATATTTTTATAGGAATAAAGCCACCTTCCCGTTGTTCAGTAGGAAAAGGATTATTGAGGCAGTTTTTACACTCAACAAAAATATAAACGCAACACTTTTGTTTTTTCTCCCATTTTTCATGAGATGGACTTAAAGATCTAAAATTCATTCCAGATACACAATTGTACCATTTCTCTCAAACGTTGTTCACAAATCTGTCTAAATGTGTGATAGTGAGCACTTCTGCTTTGCTGCGATAATCCATCCCACCTCACAGGTGTGCCACATCAAGATGCTGATCTGACATCATGATTAGTGCACAGGTGTGCCTTAGACTGTCCACAATAAAAGGCCACTCTGAAATGTGCATTTTTTTGCTTTATTGGGGGTCTGGGGACTCAGAACCAGTCAGTATCTGGTGTGACCACCATTTGCCTCATGCAGTGCAACACATCTTCTTCGCATAGAGTTTATCAGATTGTCAATTGTGGCCTGTGGAATGTTGTTCCACTCCTCTTCAATGGCTGTGCGAAGTTGCTGGAGACGGCTTATGGTGGAGAAATGAACATTCAATGCACGAGCAACAGATCTGGTTGACATTCCTGCTGTCAGCATGCCAATTGCACGCTCCCTCAATGCTTGTGGCATCTGTGGCATTTTGCTGTGAGACAAAACTGCACATTTCAGGGTGGCCTTTTATTGTGGACAGTCTAAGGCACACCTGTGCACTAATCATGATGTCAGATCAGCATCTTGATGTGGCACACCTGTGAGGTGGGATGGATTATCTCAGCAAAGCAGAAGTGCTCACTATCACACATTTAGACAGATTTGTGAACAGTGTTTGAGAGAAATGGTACAATTGTGCATCTGGAATGAATTTTAGATCTTTAAGTCCATCTCGTGAAAAATGGGAGCAAAAACAAAAGTGTTGCTTTTATATTTTTGTTGAGTGTATGTCTGTCCTTGATTACGGTGATGTGGTTTATCGGCATGCATCTCGTCCATGCCTTAAACTACTAGACTCTGTATTTCACTCTGCTTTGAGATTCATTACAGGAGATGCTTATGATACACACCATTGTGTTTTATATGAAAAGGTTGGGTGGTCCTCCCTTAAGGAGAGACGTGATGCACATTGGCATATTTTTATATAAAGCTCTGACTGGAAAGCTACCACTCTATTTGACAGAAATGCTGCTTATTTCACATGGGCTTTATCAAACCCGCTCAACTGACATGCTCATGTTATATGTTCCCTATGCCCGGTCTGAGCTTGGTAAAACCGCTTTTAGCCATAGTGCCCCTGACTCCTGGAACAGCCTACAACATACAATTAAAATAAATACACTCATAACTGTTAACCAATTTAAAATTATTATTTTGAATCAGCCCCTCTACACTTGTAACTGTTTTAATTAGGCTATTGTCTCTTTCATTCAATTGATCTGAATGTTTTAAATTGTTGTTGTCTATTGTGTGTGTGTGTGTGTGTGTGTGTGTGTGTGTGTGTGTGTAAACTTGTTATGTATTCTCATTGTATATTGTGTATCTGTACAAACTCGACGTCATTGTAAAAGAGGGTCACCCCTCAATTGATCTTTCGAGGTTAAATAAAAGAAAATGAAAAATGAAATATGCTCCATTTTTAGGAATTTAGCGTTCCCGGGCTAAATTCTGCAACGCCATTGGAAATAAAAACTGCAGCAGGTAAA
This sequence comes from Hyperoplus lanceolatus, assembly GCA_026929865.2. Lineage (NCBI taxonomy): Eukaryota > Metazoa > Chordata > Actinopteri > Uranoscopiformes > Ammodytidae > Hyperoplus > Hyperoplus lanceolatus. Next base: position 464,589 of record CM049397.1, read on the forward strand.
ATAAATAACATTTAAATACCGGTTAATACACAATTAACTCACCAAAACAGCCAAAATAGGTCTAAGTCCTACCATAGAGCCTATAGCTCATGATTCTTGAAACATTGCACTAAAGACCCTATATTCAGAGGTCGCATCTCTCGAGTAATCATCTGCATTTGAATTATTTTAATACATTTGAAATTGTCAATAGCATAAATTGAGATTTGGTCTATTGATGAAGTCCCCACTAGGGATGAAAAACAATGAAGCAGAAATATATGACATTAGACTTTAGACTTTATTGTCCCCAAGGGGAAATTCTTCTTCACGTCACAGGTACATTTATGTATTTGATGTTTTTAACTTGTCATAATCATCACATTAACAATTGCTATTTTCTCTTGGTTTCCTCCTTGTGTAAATGTCTAGAGCCCTGAAGGGAGTGATGAGGGTTGGAGTCCTGGCCAAAGGGTTGCTTCTTCGTGGGGACAAGAATGTCAACCTAGTCTTACTATGCTCAGAGAAGCCCACCAAGAGCCTCCTCACCCGCATTGTGGAGCACCTCCCCAAACAATTAACAGTACTATCTTTGAAAATATCCCACTACAATTGATTTTTGCAGTGGCCATTCTAAAATGAACCTGTCTTAGGCTTTCTAAGACACCTCTTTACTTTTGGTTTATAGAATATTAGTATAGGATTTTCTGTGTTGCACAAACGGGTATCACTGTGTGTCATAATCTTAATACTTTGTTATTTCGTCATTTTAGGAGGGTATACAGAATTAAGCTTAACTGCTATACAATGTAGCTTGTAGGTCAGTTAAGCTTAATTCAGTTTCCCCTTCAAAATGACAAAAAAAATAGCAAAGACTTTTTGAACAACTTTACCTTTTCTTTTTTGAGTGGCCACTGAACATAAATGACTGTCAATTAGTTGTGTGCTATGAACTTTGAAATGACGATGGCACATTTACAACCTTCTTTCCAGATTGTTACACCAGAAAAATATGAGCTGAAGGGATCTATCGAGGAAGCAGCCATCATTCTGACATCCTGTACCGAGCAAAAGATGCAAGTGACCATCACACTGACTTCACCTCTCATCCGAGAGGAGAATGGCCATGATGGAGGTTCAGCTCTCCCCTTTTGCACTTTTTTCTTGTCTCTTCTTGTCTATCCCTTTATAAAATCACTTTCAACATGTCGGCGGACGGCTTCAAGAGCACTTTGCTGCTGGCACTGCACAATTTGCTTTTGTTGGGCTGTAAATTCAACTGACCTAGCAACTTCCTCTTAACTTCTAAACATTTTTGGTTTTGGAAATCTATTTGGAAAAATATTTGACAACTGGGTTGCAGTTTAGTTGTCTCTTTTCTGTAGTTTGGTTTGCATTGTCTATGACCTGCAAATTACATTTTTAATACAAAAAGAAAGCATTACAATGGTGGCATTGTTTAATGGGACATTAGACTTGACAATTTTTCACTGATCCATAGCTCCCTTTAATGATGTGAGGCAGATCACTCGATCTGAACAGATGAAAGAAGCAGTGCCAGCAGTATTGCTCTTAACCTCTTTGCTGTGTAACTACTACATCTCAAATGCTATCTTTATGCTTTAAACAAAGCATGATCAGTGTTTGCATTTTGTTCAGTCAAATTATTCCCAGGTGAGATTATACTTTTGTTTCCTGTGCTCCAGGGAATTGTTTCCATTTTTATTGTTAGCTATAATCATTGGGAGACCTGCATTCCATCTTCTCTCCAAAACTTCAAGATGAGATAAGGAGACCAAAAAAAAAAATCAAATACCCCACTGTAGACATTTCTGTTTCATTTGGCAAAGATGGTAAAGATGTTTGAATTTGCAACACTTTTGCAAATCAAGATTTGGCAGAATAAATTTGATGTTTTCCCTCTGGAAACAAATCTTCCTTTCCTGTACTGGTGATCAGTTCACTTTGCTGAGGTCCCCTGTTCCTGAAGTGCTCCCCTCAGATGATTGACAGGTTCCTTTACACACACAACACTCCCAATTTGGCGTAATAGGAGATCACTATTAGACTTTTTCATCAAAAATTAAAGCTTTTGACACGTGTTTGTTCTTTTGATGACTGACACTGACAATGTAAATATGAGGACAGATCATTTGAAGATGACCCATTTTCTCTATTGAGCAATGTAAATATGAAGGAATCGTGAAAAATATATATTTTTCAAAAATTTAAAATTATTCTTAGGGGAGTATTGTTAAGTGTTTTAAGTACGAAGGCAATGGCGGAGGAATCTTTGGTTGGACCGGAGTACAGCCCGTGATAAACAATGACTTATTCCAACTACTGATGTTAGGTATGCATGCAGTGAGATCTTATTAACCCTAATTTGTTGGCTGGTAGTTCTCAACTTTTGTCATGGTTTGTTTCTTCTCTTCAGAAAACCATTGCTTCCTCCTTTTCTTTTCTTTGTAGTAAGATGTAACTCCCAAAAAAGATCATTTTATTACCTTTAAACAAATCAAAAATTTGTTATTTTCAGAACATTGTATCCCATTTGAGGTTTAGTGGTGCCCCAACTGCTTCGGAAAGGATTTTTGACCAAGGTTTTCTCACATCCCAAAAACTTTGCCACACCTACTATTGCCATTTATTTGATCAAGTCACTCTTCCCTTCATTTGTCTCTGGAACAAGTTTCATACTAATAACCAGTAAGCCAAGGAATTTTCCTCTGTCCCAATGCTTCAGCCAATCTCCAAACTCCCATTGTTCTTATCAAGGTAATGGTAAGCTTTACAACACAATTACCCGATTAAGGGCATTGGCTTTAAGACATTTGTAATCTAAAACCATACAATGAAACTACTTTTTAAAAACGGATCAGTCGATTTGTCTTAACATTTTTGATTCACTATATTAATACCCCTTTGACAGTTTGATTTGAATTGACTGGCAATTTGTATTTATTCAACATTGGTATGTGTGGCAATGAGTTTGTTCTTTGCCAGCCTTGCTGACCTGGTCAAACACCCATTCCTCGTCACCATTTTGACACTTCAAATCCATTTTTAGATGTAACCTCGGGTATGGTGAAAGACCCAGCGGACGTCTTGGACAGGCAAAAATGCCTTGACGCTCTGGCTGCTCTGCGCCACGCTAAGTGGTTCCAGGTTCGCAACATAATTTTACTTTTCTTATTGTAGCCTTATGAGATGAATTATTTGTGTATTTATTTATTTGTGTTTTACACATTTGGTTTTTTAATGTGATAATGAGGAAAATGTAATATTAAAAAAAAAAAAAAAAACAAGGATGCCACTTATTACAACAAAGATCTGGTTAATGTCCATAACGTGTATATATATATATGTGTGTGTGTGTATATATATAATATATATATATATCCATTTTTATATATATATACACACATACATACATGTGTGTGTATATATATATATATATATGTGTGTGTGTATACAAATCTGTTTATTTTAATCTCTCATATGAAAAAGAATGGCATCCTTGTATTCCCTTTTCAATTTCCCAAGTACTGCATTATAGTTACATGTGATTCCATAAGGCTGCACAATAACTTGCCCAAAATTGTGCCACCAAGAAATGCTTTCATGTTCAACGTTTGTATTGTTTTATTCTATATTTTTGTAGAATATGGATTGAGAGAAAAAGGAACATCTGAGTAGTTTCCTGTGATTCTGCTACCTTAGTAAAAGCACAGGCAAAGTCAAATGGATTTCCTTGGTTCTTTCAGTCCCTATGCTCTCCTCTCAGGTGGACTCTTGTACTTTTAAATACCCGTGTGTCAGAAACCTGGATAAACCTGGGGTCAGGGTTTAGAAGATGGCAAGAAAAGTCCTAATTTCTTGTGCATCTTGCAAACTTTGAACTCCCTTACTAACTGTGAGGTACAAGGCTACTGGGAATGGCAGCTTATTTCAAAGTCAAATGGCTCATACAGACCTTAAATCTGCCTCAAGCTTCCATTATGCACAGTAGTGTTTGGACCTATGACAGAAGTATGTCCCTTGTTTGCTCCATCTCTTGTCTCTTGTTTGGTGTGTTAACTTGACTTTATTGCATCAAAAGGCTAGAGCCAATGGGCTTCAGTCCTGTGTGGTCATCATCAGGATCCTCAGAGACCTGTGTCAGCGAGTTCCCACGTGGTCAACCTTCCCAGGATGGGTAAGTTTCTGCTTTCTAAATGCCTCTTTGCACTGCGACCGATAAGAGTTGCATCACAGTGGGCCTAGATTGAGCCTTCAGATTCTGAAAGTGTCATGAACCTGTGACCAATTTTTTTATTGCCGTGCTTGGTTATAGGATTTCTTTAGAATGAAAACAGGTCTTATCAACATTGTCATGAGATTTGAATTGTCCACATTATCACACATGCAGCAAAACTATAAACAACCAGAAAACATCTCATTAGCAGCAAAAATATAAACTTTAATTTATAAATACTTTAAACTTAACTTTTATAAGCAGCCACACAACTAAGAGCTTTGTAGTAGGGATGCACTGAAATGAAACTTTACTACATTGTAGCCATTTCGGAGCCGATAGCGATATTGGATGGGTCCTTTCCCTACATACATGTAAGCCATCTTCACTGTCTTGACCTTTTCAGGCCATGGAGCTCCTTGTTGAGAAGGCCATCAGTAGTGCTTCTACCCCCCTCAGTCCTGGTGATGCACTGAGGCGTATCTTTGAATGTATTTCATGTGGGATTTTACTCCCTGGTAAGCCTTTTTACCCATTCTGCTATGCATTGATTAATGGTCTACTTATTAACAAAATTAAATGATTTAGATTCTTGAGATGATGTAGTGTGTAGAGTACATTCTTTCTCATAGAACTCTGTTGTATTGATATAGAGGACAATAAAAAAAAAACAGGAAATAAATGTTCTAATGGTGTTTTATTTTTCTTAACAGGTGGGCCAGGATTGGCTGATCCTTGTGAAAAGAAACCTGTGGATACCCTCACACTCATGGGAGAACAACAGAGAGATGACATTACCTCAAGTTCCCAAGTAAATACTCGCATACAATGACCAAAACAATGTTGGATGAGTTAGTTGTTGTGATTGGTTTAGTTGATCTTCTTTCATCAAGATGGCAACCTCTGCTCAAAGTGAGCTACTTTGTTTTGACTAGAAGTAACTGTTTTCAAATCTTTCTATACAGTTTGCTCTGAGGCTGCTGGCATTCCGTCAGATTCATAAAGTGTTGGGTATGGATCCTCTACCAGCGATTAACCCTCGCTTCAACAGCCGCAAGCGTCGCCGTGACAACAGTGATGGGACAGACAGCTTTGAGGGTGAAGGCAAAAAGGACAAGAAAGATTATGAAAATTTCTAAGCTTCGCTTTACAAATTTAAAGCAATCTACATAAAAAAATGTACTAACATGCTCTACTTCTGTGTGCTGGCTAAGGTCTAATGTTGCTGTTTTTTCTTTTTAAATTTGTTTCCCTTTCTTAAGCTACAGATGTATCAGTGAAATTGCAGGCTCGCTCTGTATTACACTAACAAACAAGTCAATTTTAGTACTGTTTTAGTTGTAGATTTCTTAATGTTGGGGTTCTGTATTGTGGAACAGCACGACTAGAAATGATTATACAGATGAATGAAGGCATTGACATTAGTTTTTTCAGAATTGGACTGTGTTCTTACTGTTGTGAAGCATTATTAGGCCAACTTCCTTTTCAGTGTTTTACTTTGAATATGATTTGGTGCTTAATGCAAGTAATGTTTGATGCTCTAGTCTAATGTTTCAATGCAAGGCTGCACTTCTAAACGAGATGAAAGACCTATGAGGCATTGCACAAAGGTTCAGAAGAACTGTTATTAGATCTTTGTTACTAGTGAAGTCGTCAGCCCTAAATGTAGTTGTCAATTCATTTTCAAATATATATGAAAGTATTTGTCATTAAATAGATAATGCTTTTCTTTGTGCAAAACAGCCATTTTCACATAGCTTACTTTCATGGCTGTAAAATGTTTTCCTGTTAAATAAGGACGTTTATTGGCTTGCTTGCTTCTTAACTTGGTTAGGTGCTAATTTAAGTTTAATACTTGCAATTAGAATAAATCATGACTTGGGAGGAACTGTATGTTATTGCCCTTCAGTGTTTGTCCTGTTGTATGCTTGCCGTGCTTTGTTCTTTGTTTCGCAATCCCATTAGCTGAATAAATACATTTCCAGATCAAAGAATTGTGTATCTTTTGTCAACTACTTATGTTACTGCTACTTTCTCAATAAGAACAAGTGTATAGATGTAAGCGGTTTACTAACAGTATGTTATAGATTGGCATAGAAGTCTGGGTATTTTCTCACTGAGCTATCTCCAGTCTGACATGACAATGTGTATCTCCGGTCGACATGACAATGTGTATTCTAACACTGGTGTAAATCTACAGAGGCAGGTCCCTATGTCTGCCAAGAGTGGGCAGGTATAGTCTGTGTACATAAAAATGAATTCACGATCACAGCATTTCACAGCCTCTCAACAATCGGCTCTTACGTCATCACAGTCAAACATTTCCAGACAGACTGAAATATTAATTATTGTATAATTTTTTTTGTATTTATTATTAGGAATTAAGGGGAAGTGCTTTCATTAAAGCGTGCAACGCATGTTTTTCAAGGAGTCTAAGTATGTTGTTTGACACCGATCCAGCTTGTAAACCTTTAGGCCGCCTGATATGTCACTCATGATCCAGTGCTATAAGCTGTTTTATACAAACATACCACATACCACCATGCTCTTGTGCTATAAAACATTTAGAATCGACTTATACGAAGATGTGCATGGACGGTCACATATTTACTTCGTTTGTAAAAAGATTTGATATGTAAAAATACAGAGCGCAACATAGCGTAGTTAATAAATTGTAAAAAATAAAGCACACAGAAGTATTAAGTGATGTTGTAAAGTTTACATTTTGACCGGCTCTCCTTGACTACCAGTGTGTGAGCTAAGCTAACCTGGATGAGCGACCTTTGCCCATTTCTTTTTTTTTTTAAGATATTTTTTGGGCATTTTTATGCTTTATTGATAGTGCAGAGAGACAGGTAAAATGGGGCAGAGAGGGGAGTGACATGCAGAGAACGGCCGCGGGCGGGAATCGAACCCGGATCTGCTGCTGGGCCCGGCCCGGTGGGACGCCCTACCAACTGAGCTAAGGGCGCCCCCCTTTGCCCATTTCTAAATAAAAAATGCTCACACAGTTACAGGAATGGTTTCTGTTGCGTTCTCGAGCTGTCAAGTGAGGCGAAAAGGTTGAAGTTTTCCTTTAAGACCGACACCTTGATAGCATTTCAATACAAAATCACTGGATTACTTTACTATAAATTTTGTGTCCGGGGGCCGTAATCAAACTAAAAATCTGTTACATGTGAGCCCCCCCCCGTAACTAAAAGTGTACAACTTGGTACATTTCTATTGTGGATGTTCACATTAAAACTTATATAAAAAACATCCTGCACAACTATGAAAAGCTAAGGAACATTTTTACAGAAGGATTCCCTGCCAGTCTTAGTTTTCAATCTCATAGTAATCCTCTGAGAAGCCTGAGTATGGAGTGATGTCACCAGGATCTGAAGAGAAGGACAAGACAAATGATGGTTTCATTTGCTCATGTAAAGTAATATGTCTGCAATATGGAGAGGTGAATGTGTTAAGTGTAATACACCAACCTTCACATGGCCCCCTTTTAAAATGGATGTCATCAATGGCAATATCACTTCGTAGTGATGGGCCTCGGATGGCTTCAAACACAATCTGCAAGAAACACAAACTACGTTACTACTTTGCATAAACGTGTGAAATTCACTGTGATGTCTACTTACCACAGAACAGAGTGTGGGACAAATTATTAAGAATGCTAAATCATGTTCAATAAAATATTGTCTAATAATAATTATCTAATGGCATTCATTAGAGGCTGCTAAATTCCTAGCTGGGCAATTAACTGCACAATGAAATGGAATATGGTGATTGGGTTTTGCCACATTTCTTCACCCATTCACTAAAAGATTACACCGTGCTATCATGCAGGTTGCTGACCAACCATTGGGATGAAGTTAGGATTCAGTCTCTCAGGAGTTGACATGCAGACACACACCCTGTGATAGGTATGGGGCCGATCTGATCCAATATCGGTATCTGGTCCGATATGGCTGCGTCTTTCGGACTGACAACTCAAATTTTTTGGGATTTTATTTTTTTTAGAAATCTAAATTATTTTAACTATGAAAGTAATTTTAGTACCATAGCTATGTGATATTGCACACAATAATATAAGCAATTCAAACGTTTAGCAATGATGTTCTTCTGTATTCAACCTGCTCAAAGCAGTTCAGATATACCTTTATATTTTTTGCTCTTTAAAATTAGAATTGCTGTGTTGCACCAGACTTAAATAGTCAGTGATTCTGGGCAACGCTTGTTGTCAAAATCAGTGAATATCTCATCTCATGATCCGCTACCTGTCTGTACTGTGTGTATGCCCACCGTAGCTAGCAACATACCAGTGTACAGAGCCTAGGCTGTGTTTTAACACTGTTTTTTAAAAGTCTACTCACTGCACCTTTAAATTTCAGAAACTGTGTCTTTGACTGGGTGCATGCGTGCATGTGTGTGTGAGGCACGGAGTACCATCTGGGAGGCTTCATATTGGGCCCAGACTTATTTTTCAAGGGGACAATGACCCTAAACATTCTTTAACTATATCTATAAATATTGCCGGTACTACCTGTGTCAGAATAAATCTGCTGGAACACTGAAAAATATGCACTGGCCCCCTCAAAGTCCAGACCTCGAGCAAATTTCGGGGCGAGTTGGAAAATAAACTGGACAGATCTATTGTATATTCAAAGGAAAGCCTTTGCTTTGAGTTGTAGAAGGCAAGTTGTTTGTGTTGAAGTTCTCAGGAAATATATTGACACTATGCCAGAGAGATGTGCTACTAAAGGTGGACATACCAAATATTAAAGTTAATAGTGGATAAAAACAGTGGGTTTGATTAGCATATTCCATTAACATTTTGAAATGAAATCATGTTTTGGAGGCAAAAAAAAGGTAAATATTTTCAGATCTGTCAGGTGTTCTAATAATTTTGGCCACCAGTCTACATAAAAAATACCTACGCATTATTGTTACACCACACAGTCGGCATTAGGTAGATTAACCCATACAGTTGTGTTCAAAATAATAGCAGTGTGTTTAAAAAAGTGAGGCAAGATCAAAATCCTTATCATAGCTTTTATTTCCAAACACGCAAATGCATTGGGGACATTGCACAATCTATTCCAAATCCAAATATGAAGAAACTTTTGTCTAATGTTTCTTCATCTTTATAGAAAGTGAAGAAAAAGGAATATTAGACTGTTCGAAAAAATAGCTGTAGTGTTTGAATGGAAAACATGTTATATCCGGTTATGCCTGTAGGGGGCGCGATAGATTATAAGTAACTGTGTAACCATGAGTGGCCAGAAGAAGACAGTCTGTAAGAGGAACTGACATTTTGATTGTTGCTGTACGCCTGCTATTAAAGTAGCCACGTTTCTATGCATATTCCTCTCTGTCGTCTTTCATCATAAGTATCCACACAGTCTGTAGAGACACAACAGACTTTTGGCGACGAGGATGGGATTTCTTATGTGAAAAGAGTTTTCAGCAAGACGAGAGGACGCATGGCGGAGAAAACTTGCGACCGCATTCACGGCATTCGGGACAAGTGAAGACCTTCACTTCGATGAAAATGAAGAGGAATTTGACGCATATTTTGAAAGGCTAGAACAATTCTTTGTAGCAAATGGTTTGTCCTATGACGATGATAAGGCAAAGGCGTGTTCCTGACAGTGGTGGGCAGAAAGAACCACACCCTGCTTATGGACTTGTGCCGTCTAATTGACTTAATGCGCAAACACTTTGTGCCGAAGACAAACTTCATTGCGGAAAGGTACATGTTCAACTCGAGAAACCAGAGAGAGGACGAGTCCATAAGTGAGTACATGGCAAGTTTAAGGAAGGTAGCAGCTAATTGCAAGTTTGGGGCATTTTTGGACGATGCTCATAGAGACAGATTTGTGTGCGGAGTAAAATTCCGCCCACACTAAAGAATTGACGCTGGCTCGTGCTTATGATATGGGACTGGCACACGAAGTGACCAAACAAAATGCACAGCAGTGGTCACACAAGTCGTTCAAGGCTAACGCCATTTCCAAGACGGCAGCAGCGCCGAGAAAGGAGGAAAACGGGCGGCCATGTTATCGATGTAACGGAAAGGGGCACACACCAGAGGGGTGCCGCTTTAAGGAGGTGGAATGCCGGGCATGTAAAAAGAAAGGACACATCGCCAAGGCTTGCAGATCCCGACCAGAAGGAAGGAAAGACACGCAGACCAAATGGACGTTATCTGGATGTTACAGCGCACGCTGAGGATGACCACGACCGGGATAAAGGCAGAGGGACTCCGGCGGCAGCGTAAGACAGCGATGCGAGCCTTCCTGACGCCGACGGTCAGCCTGAGGACATCGCCGTTTCACCGCAGAGAGAGAGCAGCGCACCGGCTGAGAAGCCAGTGTTGGGAATTCATAAGGGGTAGATTTGGTCAAAGTCAAGAATATTATTAATTTCAAGGAAATTATAATATTTAATAAAAATGTTAATTAATGATCAATTAAATTAGTCAAGCTAATCAAATTACTTATTAATACCTACGGAGCACCACCCTTTGAAGAAGGGAACTCTATACCAAATCAGAAAAACAGTCTCAATGTTCAAGGGATTTACCTTTAAAAATGTCACAGTTGGTTACAATGTACATTTAGGATAATAAAGGAGTGAATATTCGAGCATCGACCTTATTTACCAGCATTTAGTGAAATACAAGACACAAATATCACAGACACTGCTTCTTAAAATCAAAAAGGGAGGGTTTATTCACTTGGGCAAGTTGATTAAAACGATACACACAAGTCAATAACCATCTAATCTAAATCAAGAATAGCATCTACCAACACAAGCATTAATAAGAACAGTTTAGAATCAAACCCACAGGCTATGGTACATATATGTGTACCAATGAGTGTGTGTGTGTGTGTGTGTCAAAGCGGGAGGGGTGGGACAGCGCCCAAACAGCTTCGTCACGTGGAGGGGACGCCAATGGCGGCGCCATCACGTGGCGGAAACGCCCTAACTTAAATGTGACGGTAGGGCTGGGCGATATGACGATATCATATCGTGGACGATATGAAAGTGTCTACCGGGAGAGATTTGGCCATACCGTTTATATCGCGGAGAAAAAAAGTTCATGTGGCGGGAGGATATATGGAGTGGGAGGCAGCTCTCCCTCCGAGTCCCTATAGTTACACTGCAGTTACACCGCCGCGCCACACGGAGGCTATGCAGCAGAGTTCTGGGCTGCAATACAGCTTCTCTACCCGCAACAGAAGAAGCCTCATCTGTTGCTCTAGCTGTCTAGCTCATGGTCTAGCTTCGGTGCGCCGTCACTAAAGTTAACAAACCAACTCCGTGTCACGGTGGCAGAGCAGCTTTTAACGGTCAAAAATGTCATTGGGCAAAGGAAACTTGCTTGCTGCTTCAGCGTGCTGTTGCCGTGACGCAGAGTTGGCTTGTTTTAAGACGCAAACTACATGGGTTAGCTCTCGTGAGCTAGCTGGCTAATAATGACATCTTTAGCCTACTCGGGGCTTCACCCCCGTGCTGTTATTGCTGGAGTCAGCCAGCAAGGCTGGTTTTATGTAACTTTAAAACATGTCAAACTTGAAAATATTATTTGTGTTGAAGCTGGAGTTAAAGTATTACCAGAGATTTGCTCATTAGTTAATTTTGACAGCTTTTTTAAATGAAGAAGAAAAAATACTGCAGGAAAATTCAAGTCTTTCATTATTTTGATATAGGCTACTATCAATTGGAAAATGTAGGCTCTTTGGTTGATGCTGTCATTTTTATTTTGCGCTGACTGACTAAAGTCAGACTGGTGTGGTATTTTGCATCAGTTTTTCTTTTCTATGGAAATTTAAGTTCCAAGCAAAAATGAAAATAATCTAATGTGATTAAAGTTCAGTACGGTTATTGTAATCCATTGAATTTAAAGGAAAAATACTATATCGTGATATATATCCATATCGTGATATAAAATTACCTATATCGTGATATAACATTTGGTCCATATCGCCCAGCCCTATGTGACGGTATAGGAACAACTGGTTGTAAATAGCAACGGAATAGCGTCCGTGGTTACAAAATGGCACGGACCGACTGTCCTTAAGCAATGTGAAGTTTGAAACACCAACGCAATCAATGCTATATACGTTAACAGACGTGAGGGGAACAATAAAAAGGGGAAGCGTGTGTGTGAGTGTAGCCTAGGTATAAGGTTAGTATAGAGAGGAAAGAGAGAGAGAGAGAGAATAAAATCTCGCCACTACGCAGTGCACTCGCTGTTCACCCCGATTAAATACAACCACCCACTCTACAAGTGATCTCATAGAATGTGTGGTGTTTCTGAGTTGATCAGAGGGGAACAGCGGCTAAAGCCCTGAGTATTGTGACGGCAATCAAAATAATCAACACAACTCCCGTCTAACGGGAGTAACACAATGAGTAGCCTGATAAGGCGGTTATTGGATAAGATAACTCAGTCAGAATTACAATATAACAGGAAATAAACAGGACTCGTCAGTCCGCTAGCTTTAACAAAGTTAAAGACCATGAAATAGATATCTAAATTAGCCCAGACAAATGCCTACTTGAACCGTTATCCGACGGTGAAGTTTTGGGAAGCGAGGAAGGGGTGATGTCCGAGAGGGGTGCGCTCCACACGGCAGGAGGTCAGCGGGTCCCCGCTGGCTCGACTGGAGGTGGTGGTGGAGGTCTTGCTTCTCGGGAAAAAAAGGACGGGAAGGTCGCGGTCCGCTGGCTGGCTGCGGCCGTTGCTCGGGCGTCTTCGGCGGGTTGCGGCGTTGAGGAGGGGAGGCACTTCCAAAGTCTTTTGCGCGCGTAGCGCTAGGCTAGCCTATAGGCCTATAGGCTCTTTCTCCGTCTGGCAAGGAGGAGAGAATCGGCTGGATCGTTGTTCAGCCGCGGTAAAGGAGAGGTTTCAGTGATGAAAGCCTCCTTTTTGGAATCCAAAGAAGGAAAGTAAAATCCTTAATGCATAGACCGGCGAGAATAAGACTGAGGGAGGTCAGAGTTTAAGCTTCGAAGCACCCGCTTACGTGAAGGGATCACTGCAAAGGCACTTGATTTTGGGGTGCTTGCTAGTTTTGTGAATGCGGGGTCACATGTCTGAAACTCCGAGATCAGCCAATTGGGGAGACAATCCTTATCAGGTCATAAAACTAGGCTTGGTCCCTTTTGTTTTATTACCCTTTGTTCTGGGGTTTTTGGTTTCCAAAAAACTCAAACCAAGGCTTGAAAAGGGGGCGGTAGGCCACACTTTTTCCAATAGGCTTGTACTGTACTTTGTAGCTTTGCTGTAGGCACAACACCAGAGCACCGGAAAGCCGGGACACCAGAGACTAAAGCAGCCTCGGGCTTTGACACAGAGCACCAGGCAGGTAACGTCAGAGACATTGAACTGTTTTCAATTGGGTCTAAAGGTGTCAACACTGTTTCTGAATGTGATACAGGGATTGAAAAACCTTATTATGTGTATATAAGAGTAAATTAAAAACGGTTAAAAATGGAAGTAGACACAGGAGCAGCCGTGTCTGTAATTTCAGAGCATCTGTACAAGCGTAGGTTTAAGAGAGCAAAGCTAATGCCTACAAATTGTGTGCTAAGAACCTACAGTAAACACTCACTTAACGTGAGAGGGAGTATTTCTGTTAAGGTAAAGTGTAATGGGAACATTTGCACACTCAACCTACTTGTGGTCAAAGGTAATGGTCCAGCTTTGTTGGGGAGGGACTGGATCAAAAAGCTAAAACTAGATTGGTCCTCTGTAAACAGAGTAGCACCTTTTGAGGAGCTTTGTAACAGGTACCCAGAAGTGTTTCAGCCCACTCTAGGCAAGGTGACAGGGATGAAAGCTAAACTTCATGTCATTGCAGGGGCCATTCCAAGGTTTTGCAAACCACATATCTGTGCCTTACGCACTAAGGGACGCAGTCGAAGCCCAGTTAAACAAAATGGAGGCCGATGGGGTTATTACACCTGTTAATTTCAGTGAATGGGCTGCACCCACTGTAAATATCCCTAAATTAGATCAAACAGTGAGAATCTGTGGGGACTATAAAGTGTCTACTAACTCCTGGCTTGAAGTAGATCAGTACCCCATACCAAAACCGCAGGATTTGTTCACAAAACTATCAGGTGGTGAACAATTCACAAAGCTTGATTTATCACAAGCATACCAACAAGTAGAGCTAGAAGAGAGTTCTAAACAGTACTTGACCATAAACACACACAAAGGGCTGTACCGAGTAAACAGGCTGCCCTATGGTGTGGCCAGTGCACCTGCAATATTCCCAAAGCTAATGGATCAAGTTATGCAGGGCATAGATGGTGTTATCTGTTATTTAGATGACATATTGATCACAGGCCAGGATTCAGAAACACACAAGAAAAACCTGGAAGAAGTGCTGAGAAGACTAAAAAACCACAACCTCAGGGTTAACAAAAATAAATGTGCCTTCTTTCAGCACAGTGTGTCATATTTGGGACATGTCATTGTTGCAGAGGGAATTCCCCCAATGCAAGAAAGATGTGAAGCTAAGGCAGCCGTTCCCACAACTACCACTGAGCTTAAGTCTTTCTTATCACTGCTGAGTTATTATGGAAAGTTCATTCCAAACCTTTCTACCATAATAGCACCTATGACAGAGTTACTGCAGAAAGATGTAAAGTGGGAGTGGTCAGCATCACGCCAGAAGGCATTTGAGGAAGCTTAAAAACAGCTTATATCTAATTAGGGGGCCAAGCCCGAGCAGGAGCTGGGACCGCGTTTTGCAGAGCAACGCGGTTCCAAAGCCCTGCTGGGCAGGGAACCCTATTGTTTTAGTAGGGATTATTATTAGGGGGCCAAGCCCGAGCAGGAGCTGGGACCGCGTAATGCAGAGCAACGCGGTTCCCAAGCCCTGCTGGGCAGGGAACCCTATTGTTTTAGTAAGGATTATTAGGGGGGCCAAGCCCGAGAAAGGCTGGGGCCGCGTTTTGCAGAGCAACGCGGTTCCCAAGCCCTGCGGGGCAGGGAACCCTATTGTTTTTGTCGGGATTATTAGGGGGCCAAGCCCGAGTAGGGCCTGGGACCGCGTTGCTCCCCAAGCCCTGCTGGGCAGGGAACCCTATTGTTTTTGTAGGGATTATTAGGGGGCCAAGCCCGAGTAGGGCCTGGGACCGCGTTTTGCAGAGCAACGCGGTTCCCAAGCCCTGCTGGGCAGGGAACCCTATTGTTTTTGTTGGGATTATTAGGGGGCCAAGCCCGAGTAGGGCCTGGGACCGCGTTTTGCAGAGCAACGCGGTTCCCAAGCCCTGCTGGGCAGGGAACCCTATTGTTTTTGTTGGGATTATTAGGGGGCCAAGCCCGAGTAGGGCCTGGGACCGCGTTTTGCAGAGCAACGCGGTTCCCAAGCCCTGCTGGGCAGGGAACCCTATTGTTTTTGTTGGGATTTTTATTATTATTATTATTATTATTATTATTTTTCTCCGCGTAAAAGTGGTGCTGCAGCCCAAACCGTAAAGGGCTGGGACATGCCACTTCCAGGGCATATCCAGGTCCGTACCCCGTACGCAGACAAAAAAATTCAGACATGCCGGCCACTAGGTGGCGCTACAACAAAGGAAAAGGCGTTTTGGGCTATAACTTCCGCACCGAAAGTCCGACAGTCAAAAACTTTATATCCACAGATGCCCACAAGTCAGCTGCATCTTTTGAGATAGGCCACGCCCATTTGCGTATATATACATTTTTCGCTACATCGCAAAAACTGTGTCAGTCACCAAAACATACTCCTCCTACAGTTTTCGCCCGATTTGGACGAAACCAAAAGCATTATGCTCTACCGACTCCCACGAGCAAAAGTTGGTCAAATAATTTTTCTACGACCATCGGAAGACCAAACGCTAGCGCTTTAAAGATTTGCGAAAATCCGTAAAAAAAAAAAAAAAAAGAGGGATTTTCTTGAAACTCAAGGGAGACTATCATGGGGCATACCTGAGTCTATGGCAAAAATATGGGCAAGAAATTCCTTTCTGGGCGGGACTTATTAAAAAAAAGAGTTTTTCAATTTTTTTGCCTGTTTTCGCCATTTCCTAAGTGTTTTGGCGGGAAATTCAAAAAAGTGTCTTTACAATGGAGAGGTTGACAATTTGATTTTGCTATAACTCCCCAACCGAACATCGCACATTCAAAAACTTGACATCCACTTGTTTGGTACATTAAGCTGCATCTTTCTATCTAACGTTGTTTTGCGAATGTCATCCATAGGGGGCGCCAAAACCACAAAAAGCAAAGAAAACTCGTTTGGGGCTATAACTTCCACACCGAACATCCCACAGTCAAAAACTTTATATCCACAGATGCCCACAAGTCAGATGCATCTTTTCAGATAGGCCACGCCCATTTGCCTATGGGATTTTTTTTCCCTACATCGAAAAAACTGTGTCAGTCACCAAAACACACACCTCCTAGAGTTTTTGCCCGATTTGGACGAAACCAAAAGCATTATGCTCTACCAGCTCCCACGAGCAAAAGTAGTTTAAAGAATTTTTCTACGACCATCGGAAGACCAAACGGTAGCGCTTTAAAGATTTGCACATTAGCTACCTTGTACCAAACTGCTCCTAAATCCAAAACGATTCATCCTATTAACACCAAACTTCACAAATGTGTTTGTCCTATAGTTCTCAGGTTGTTTCTACTTTTTCCTTAAATTGCTCCAAAAGGGGGCGCCAAAAACACCCTTGAGCATCTTTCTCTGCGTTTTTTTTGCGTTTTGGTCTATAACTCCCAAACCGAAAATCCCACATTCAAAAACTTTACATCCCCGGATTCCGTGAAGCGAGGGGCCGGCGCCGCGGACGACGACGCCCGATCCCGAGTCGCGTGGGAGGCTTGGCCCCCGTTCACAACTGCTCGCAGTTCTAGTTCCTATTATTATTATTATTCCTTACGTAAAACTGGTGCTGCAGCCCAAACCGTAAAGGGTTGGGACATGCCACTTGCATCACTAGTTCAGACCCCCGGTCTCTCAGCATACAAAAAAATTCAGACATGCCGGCCACTAGGTGGCGCTACAACAGCAGAAAAACACGTTTTGGCCTATAACTTCCGCACCGAAGGTCCGACAGTCAAAAACTTTATATCCACAGATGCCCACAAGTCAGCTGCATCTTTTGAGATAGGCCACGCCCATTTCCGTATATATAGATTTTTCGCTACATCGCAAAAACTGTGTCAGTCACCAAAACATACTCCTCCTACAGTTTTCGCCCGATTTGGACGAAACCAAAAGCATTATGCTCTACCAACTCCCACGAGCAAAAGTTGGTCAAATAATTTTTCTACGACCATCGGAAGACCAAACGCTAGCGCTTTAAAGATTTGCGAAAATCCGTAAAAAAAAAAAAAAAGAGGGATTTTCTTGAAACTCAAGGGAGACTATCATGGGGCATACCTGAGTCTATGGCAAAAATATGGGCAAGAAATTCCTTTCTGGGCGGGACTTATTAAAAAAAAGAGTTTTTCAATTTTTTTGCCTGTTTTCGCCATTTCCTAAGTGTTTTGGCGGGAAATTCAAAAAAGTGTCTTTACAATGGAGAGGTTGACAATTTGATTTTGCTATAACTCCCCAACCGAACATCGCACATTCAAAAACTTGACATCCACTTGTTTGGTACATTAAGCTGCATCTTTCTATCTAACGTAGTTTTGCGAATGTCATCCATAGGGGGCGCCAAAATCACAAAAAGCAAAGAAAACGCGTTTGGGGCTATAACTTACACACCGAACATCCCACAATCAAAAACTTTACATCCCCGGATTCCGTGAAGCGAGGGGCCGGCGCCGCGGACGACGACGCCCGATCCCGAGTCGCGTGGGAGGCTTGGCCCCCGTTCACAACTGCTCGCAGTTCTAGTTATTATTATTCTTCCACCTGTAAAACTGGTGCTGCAGCCCAAACCGTAAAGGGTTGGGACATGCCACTTGCATCACTAGATCCAGGTCCGTGCCTGGTACGCAGACAAAAAAAATCAGAAATGCCGGCCACTAGGTGGCGCTACAAAAAAAGGAAAACGTGTCTAACTTCCGCACCGAAAGTCCGACAGTCAAAAACTTTATATCCACAGATGCCCACAAGTCAGCTGAATCTTTTGAGATAGGCCACGCCCATTTGCGTATATATACATTTTTCGCTACGTCGCAAAAACTGTGTCAGTCACCAAAACATACTCCTCCTACAGTTTTCGCCCGATTTGGACGAAACCAAAAGCATTATACTCTACCGACTCCCACGAGTAAAAGTTGGTCAAATAATTTTTCTACGACCATCGGAAGACCAAACGCTAGCGCTTTAAAGATTCGATTTTTCGATATTGAACATTTCTTCTTCTTTTTATTTAAAATGGTGCTGCAGCCAAAACCGTAAAGGGCTGGAACATCCACTTGCATTATTAGATCCAGGTCCGTGCCTGGTACACAGACGAAAAAATTCAGACATCCTGGCCACTAGGTGGCGCTACAACAAAGGAAAACACGTTTGGGGCTATAACTTCCGCACCGAAAGTCCGACAGTCAAACACTTTATATCCACAGATGCACACAAGTCAGCTGCATCTTTTGAGATAGGCCACGCCCATTTGCGTATTATAGATTTTTTGCTACATCGCAAAAACTGTGTCACTCACCAAAACACACTCCTCCTACAGTTTTAGCCCGATTTGGACGAAACCAAAAGCATTATGCTCTACCGACTCCCACGAGCAAAAGTTGGTCAAATATATTTACTACGACCATCGGAAGACCAAATGGTAGCGATTTAAAGATTTTATTTTTCAATTTGGAACGTTTCTCATGTAAAATGGTGCTGCAGCCCAAACCGTAAAGGGTTGGGACATGCCACTTGCATGACTAGATCAAGGTCCGTGCCTGGCACGCAGACAAAAAAATTCAGACATGCCGACCACTAGGTGGCGCTACAACAAAGGAAAATGCGTTTTGGGCTATAACTCCCACACCGAAAGTCCGGCAGTCAAAAACTTTATATCTACAGATGCCCACAAGTCAGCTGCATCTTTTCAGATAGGCCACGCCCATTTGCGTATGGGATTTTTTTCGCTACATCGCAAAAACTGTGTCAGTCACCAAAACACACTCCTCCTACAGTTTTTGCCCGATTTGGACGAAACCCAAAGCATTATGCTCTACCAGCTCCCACGAGCAAAAGTAGTTTAAAGAATTTTTCTACGACCATCAGAAGACCAAACGGTAGCGCTTTAAAGATTTGCACATTAGCTACCTTGTACCAAACTGCTCCTAAATCCATAACGATTCATCCTATTAACACCAAACTTCACACATGTGTTTGTCCTATGGTTCTCAGGTTGAGCATCTTGCTCCGCGATTTTTTTGCCTTTTGGTCTATAACTCCCAAACCAAACATCCCACATTCAAAAACTTTACATCCCCGGATTCCGTGAAGCGAGGGGCCGGCGCCGCGGACGACAGCGCCCGATCCCGAGTCGCGTGGGAGGCTTGGCCCCCGTTCACAACTGCTCGCAGTTCTAGTTATTATTCCTATTCCTTACGTAAAAGTGGTGCTGCAGCCCAAACCGTAAAGGGTTGGGACATGCCACTTGCAGGGCTTATCCAGGTCCGTGCCTGGTACGCAGACAAAAAAATTCAGACATGCCGGCCACTAGGTGGCGCTACAACAAAGGAAAAGGCATTTTGGGCTATAACTTCCGCACCGAAAGTCCGACAGTCAAAAACTTTATATCCACAGATGCCCACAAGTCAGCTGCATCTTTTGAGATAGGCCACGCCCATTTGCGTGTATATACATTTTTCGCTACATCACAAAAACTGTGTCAGTCACCAAAACATACTCCTCCTACATTTTTCGCCCGATTTGGACGAAACCAAAAGCATTATGCTCTACCGACTCCCACGAGCAAAAGTTGGTCAAATAATTTTTCTACGACCATCGGAAGACGAAACGCTAGCGCTTTAAAGATTTGCGAAAATCAAAAAAAAAAAAAAAAAGAGGGATTTTCTTGAAACTCAAGGGAGACTTTCATGGGGCATACCTGAGCCTATGGCAAAAATATGGGCAAGAAATTCCTTTCTGGGCGGGACTTATTAAAAAAAAGATTTTTTCAATTTTTTTGCCTGTTTTCGCCATTTCCTAAGTGTTTAGGCGGGAAAATTCAAAAAAGTGTCTTTACAATGGAGAGGTTGACAATTTGATTTTGCTATAACTCCCCAACCGAACATCGCACATTCAAAAACTTGACATCCACTTGTTTGGTACATTGAGCGGCATCTTTCTATCAAACGTACTTTTGCGAATGTCATCCATAGGGGGCACCAAAACCACAAAAAGCAAAGAAAACGCGTTTGGGGCTATAACTTCCACACCGAACATCCCACAGTCAAAAACTTTAAATCCACAGATGCCCACAAGTCAGCTGCATCTTTTCAGATAGGCCACGCCCATTTGCGTATGGGATTTTTTTTCGCTACATCGCAAAAACTGTGTCAGTCACCAAAACACACTCCTCCTACAGTTTTCGCCCGATTTGGACGAAACCAAAAGCATTATGCTCTACCGACTCCCACAAGCAAAATTTGTATAAAGAATATTTCTACGACCATCGGGAGACCAAACGGTAGCGCTTTAAGGATTTGCACATTAGCTACCTTGTACCAAACTGCTCCTAAATCCAAAACGATTCATCCTATTAACGCCAAACTTCACACATGTGTTTGTCCTATGGTTCCCAGTTGGTTCTACTTTTTCCTTAAATTGCTCCAAAAGGGGGCGCCAAAAACACACTTGAGCATCTTTCTCCGCGATTGTCTTGCCTTTTGGTCTATAACTCCCAAACCAAACATCCCACATTCAAAAGCTTTATATCCACAGATGCACTGGAGTCAGCTGCATCTTTTGGCATAAGCCACGCCCATTTCCGTATAGGGGAAGGTGGGGTGATTTGTGCGTTTTGGAAGTTGCAAAACCCCTTGTTTCTAGAAAACCGTGGAAGAAATTGGAAATGTGACCACATATTTAAGAAGAGCCATCCATTTGACTCATCCTGTAAAGAAGGGAGACACAAGGAATAAGATATAAGCACATTTAAGCTCAAAAAACTGTGTTTTGCCTTTCAAAGTAAAATTTCCATGATCAAGGTTTTTTGATTATTGTGTCTGAACAATTATAGACACGTTTGAAAACATTTGACACATGTTTTAGTGCTTTGGTATGCTACACTTTGAGTCTATATAGTTAGCACAATGTCAACCCTAAATTGCTGCATCATGCCTATTATCCAAAATTCTGGGGATGGGGTGATTTGTGCGCAAGGGCCTGGGTGAGTTATAAGTAAGTAAGTAAGTAAAATGTATTTATAAAAGCACATTTATGACAGTTTGCACTGTCCAAAGTGCTGTACATAGTGCATTCAGTAGGTAAACAATGAAGGTACAATAACAATAACCAAAATAAAAGACGTAAAGCCCATACATCCACATAAACACAGATAGTAGTGCAGAGGTAAGTAAGTAGTGCAGAGGTTAATGGGGAGGAAACACCAGGGTGTACATATGGGTTTTGAGCCTTGATTTAAAGGCAGAAATGTAGGGGGAATCACATTTGTCAGGTGGCAGTTGGTTCCACAAGCACGGAGCAACTAGTGCAAAGTACATTTCTGAGAGTTGTGCCAGTGGCATGGCTGTATACGCTGGTCACCAAAAGAAAGTGATTGTCTACAGTAGCTCAGAAGAGAGTGACATCTCAATTCCACTTAACGACACCACTGATGAGAGTTCAGATGGCCAGAAAGATGATGATGGTGACTTTGTCATTGTGACACAATGACGCACAAATCACCCCACGTAGTGGGGTGATTTGTGCGACAAGACAACTTTTTTTCCGAAAGCTATATTTCTTAAACAGTTTATTCCAGATCCAAAGTTTTTATTGCCAGGGATGCACAACATCCTGAAATATATGTACATATTTGAGTTGGAGACATAACTGTCAAGGCCTCACTTTAAAATCACTTTGAGTAAAAACTTGCACAAATCACCCCACCTTCCCCTATATAGATTTTTCGCAAAATCGCGAATACTGCAAAACTGATTTTTCGCTACTTCTCCCACAATTTTTGGACAATTGACACCAAACTTTGCACGGAACATCTTCCAACCCATATGGAAAGAAATCATGTAAAATAATTTTGATACTACCTTCGATGACGAAACGGTAGCGCTTTGAATATTTGAAAATTAGCTAACTGTTACTTCCTTGTACGTAAATATTCATAAATCCAAAAGTATAAGTCGGATCAAGTCCAAATTTTAGACATATGTTGGTGCTAGCCTTAATTGCGTTCAATAAAAAATTCGGACTATTTCTCCATAAGGGGGCGCCATAAACGAGGACATTTTATATCTCCTAATTGGCCAAAGGAATTTTCTTAAAACTAAAGGGAAACCATCAAGGGGCATACCCGAGTCTATATAAAAAATATGGGCAAGAAATATTAATGTGGGCGGGACTTATTAATAAAATTAGAATTTTTTTTTGTTCCTTCTTACAGTGGAGAGAATGACAGCTTCTCCAATTTCTTACAGTGGAGAGGTTGACGATCTCTTTTTGCTCATAACTCCCACACTGAACATCCCACAGTGTAAAACTTTATATCCACAGATTCACTGGAGTCAGCTGCATCATTTGGCATAGGCCACTTTCATTTGCGTAGATATAGATTTTTCGCAAAATCGCAAAAACTGAAAAACTTATTTTTCGCTACTCCTCTCACAATTTTTGGACAATTGACACCAAATTTTGCACAGAACATCTACCGACCGACACGGAAAAAACTTGTTCGAAAGAATTTTGATACGACCTTCGATGACGAAATGGTAGAATATTTGTTGATTAGCTAACTGTTACTTTCTTGTACGTAAATATTCATAAATCCAAAACTATAGGGGAAAACGGGGTAAGTAGGCACACTTTTTACTCTAGTGAGAATTGCTCATCACCAAAACATCTGTCAATAGCCATTCCTACATTGAATTGAAGCTTAAGGTGTTGGCTAGAAATGTGTGTCTCTCTTTTTTTCCAACTTATTGTAATGAAGAAGTAATTTACCATCAAAAACACTCTGACACATTGTGACAACCAACCCCATCAAGGGGTCGGTTGTCACACACTATGGGGTTGTTTGTCACAATGTTATCTTAATGGGAAAAATCTTAAAAAGAAGGCAAGGAGGCAGAACCAAATTTGAATGTTTAATTGCATTGTCAAGTTGACAAATAGGCCTACATAACGTTCTGTAGCCTTGGCAGCTGGTCTAGTTTGGGATGCACTGGGTTGTTTTGATGTTGTTGCCCTTTTTTCTTTTGCTTGCTAGCTGCCTATTCCTGCTCTATTCATTCCTCCTCTGGGGTGTCAGTGAGGATACAGCTTGACAATTTCTTTCGTTATTGGGTTCCTTTTCTGGCTGCAGCTTTGAGATAACATGTGACAACCAACCCCCCAAAAAATTTGACGACCAACCCCAACTTGAATTTCTTGCTAGCATCAAGGCCAACAACCATCTGACAACTAATTAGCTTGCTAACCACAATCTAAACTATAGTTTACCCTTCACACTTTCTGAGGGTAACAAGTGTTTTGTTATAAACCCATTGTGTAAAAGCCTAGAAGAAAAATACTGAGAAGCAAAATATTTTGAATTTGACATGAAAAACACAAAACATCCTCTCACCTGAAATGCAGCAGTCTAACTCCAAGGAAGTCTATGTATGTGACCTCTGATCCCAATTCTGGACCTTTTTTATATCAACATTTCAGAGCTAGCGCGCTCTGGTGGCGAGATATAACAAATGTGACATCCAACCCATGTGACAAATTACCCCGTTCTCCCCTACATCGGATCAAATCCACATTTTAGACATATGTTGGTGCTACCCTTAGTTGCGTTCAAAAAAGAAATCTGAAAATTTTGCCAAAAGGGGGCGCCAAAAACACAAAAAGTATACATCTCCTCATCCACTACAGCCAATTTCTATGCCATTTCTTTTCTTTTTGGTCTATAACTCCGAACATCCCACATTCAAAAACTTTACATCCCCGGATTCGGTGAAGTGAGCGGCCGGTGGCGCGGTCTGCGACGCCCGGGTCCCGAGTTGCGCCGGATGGCTTGGCCCCCTAATAACTGCTTGCAGTTCTAGTTAAGTACGGGTCCTCTGCTCTGTTTACAGAGGACCCGTAATTATTACTCTCCACCATACTTATTCTTCTGACTTCTTCTTCTTATTATTATTCTGCCTCAAATTTCTAGCTGCTTCTCCTCCCATACCGTTTCACGCAGACATGCAAAAATTTCACACAACGTGCGCCCCAACCCCGCGGGGTGTGCTATTATACAGTTTTTTGAATTTCCGCTAGGGGGCGCTGTTATGAAGTCCCGACTGAAAGAACTTTGAGAGGCCACGCCCCGCACACCGTAACTCCGATTGACTTGAAATTTCTCACACAGGTGTATGTAAGGGTGCTCGACAAAAAAGCCTCTGGGACCATAAAAATTCTTCTGGGAATATTTCCCACTAATTAGCATAAACTGAAAAACAGCGTGTTATCCACAACTTTCTGCAATTTGACTGTATCAACACCAAATTTGTCGTGAAGCCCCGGGGGACTACAATAAACATACCCGTAAAAGATTAGTAGGACAACTTGAAAAACATGGCCGCCATTGACCAAAACGTTTACGCAGGGGCGGGGCTTAATAACACGTTGGCCATAACTCCTTAACCATAGGTCCTATCATCATCAAACTTGCTGGGTATGTGCAGAAGTCATGTGGTAGCATGTCCCTTTGAAGCTTATCGCGATTAACCCATAGAAGGCGCCACAGGGGCGGGGCCTATCCACAAATTGGCCATAACTCCCTAACCGTAGGTCCTATCATCATCAAACTTGCTGGGTATGTGCAATAATAATTAATAATTGCTTGGATTTATATAGCGCCTTTCATGATACTCAAAGCGCTTTACAGGGTTCCAGACAATTCGTTCACACACAGTCATACCGGTGGTGGTAAACTACCATAGTAGCCACAGCTGCCCTGGGGCAGACTGACAGAAGCGAGGCTGCCATTCAGCGCCATCGGCCCCTCCGACCACCACCTCAAACATACAGCAGTCATACACATTCACACGAGGCAAGGTGGGTGAAGTGTCTTGCCCAGGGACACAACGACCATGACACAAGTGGCCGGGCTGGGATCGAACCGCCAACCCTAGGATCATTGGCCAACCAGCTTAACCACCTGAGCCACAGTCGCCCCGACGCAGAAGTCACGTGGTAGCATGTCCCACGAAGCTTATCGCGATTAACCCATAGGGGGCGCCACAGGGGCGGGGCCTATCCACAAATTGGCCATAACTCCTTAACCGTAGGTCCTATCATCATCAAACTTGCTGGGTATGTGCAGAAGTCATGTGGTAGCATGTCCCTCGATTCTTATCGCGATTAACCCATAGGGGGCGCCACAGGGGCGGGCCTATCCACAAATTGGCCATAACTCCTTAACCGTAGGTCCTATCATCATCAAACTTGCTGGGTATGTGCAGAAGTCATATGGTAGCATGTCCCTCGAAGCTTATCGCGATTAACCCATAGGGGGCGCCACAAAAGTCACCCGACTCTGATTGACTTGAAATTGATTACACATGTACAACTCATGGTGCTCTACAATTTAGCCTCTCGGAATTTTTTTCTAATTTCCGCTAGGGGGCGCTGTTATTAATCCCAGACTGAAGAAAGTTTGAGAGGCCGCGCCCCGCACACCTTACGTCCGATTGACTTGAAATTTCTCACACTGGTGTATTTTAGGGTGCTCTACAAAAAAGCCTCTTGGACCATAAGAGTCAACCTGGAAATACTTTCGGCTTATAAGCATAAAAACTGAAAAACAGGGTTTTATCCACAACTTTATCAAGTGTTACTCTATCAACACCAAATGTCTCACGAAGCCCTGGGGGACTATGACGCACGCCTCCGAAAAATATTAGTAGGATAGCTTGGAAAACATGGCCGCCATTGACTAAAACGTTTACGCAGGGGCGGGGCTTAATAACACGTTGGCCATAACTCATTGACCGTAGGTCCTATCATCATGAAACTTGCAGGATACGTGCAAAATACATGTGGTAGCGTGTCCCTCTAAGCTTGTCGAGGTTAACCTGTAGGGGGCGCCACAAATGCAAAAAACGTCATTCACCGATGCAATGTTTGCCTGGCCACGCCCCTTTCCCCCTGACTCAGATTGACTCATCATTTGTCAGACATGCACAGCTCGTGTTGCTCTACGATAAAGCCTCTCGGACCGCAGGGGTCGGCCGTGATTTTTTTTCTTCGCCGATTTGCACGGGCGGCCCGTACTTTCAAAATCTCTGCGGGATTTTCTAGTCTTACTTCTTCTTCTTATTCTCCCCCAAATTTCTAGCTGCTTCTCCTCCCACACCGTTTCATGCAGACATGCAAAAATTTCACACAACGTGCGTCCCCACCCCACGGGGTGTGCTATTATACAGTTTTTTGAATTTCCGCTAGGGGGCGCTGTTATGAAGTCCCGACTGAAAGAACTTTGAGAGGCCACGCCCCGCACACCGTAACTCCGATTGTCTTGAAATTTCTCACACAGGTGTATGTTAGGGTGCTCTACAAAAAAGCCTCTGGGACCATAAAAAGTCTTCAGGGAATATTTCCCGCTAATTAGCATAAAGTGAAAAACAGCGTGTTGTCCACAACTTTCTGAAATTTTACTGTATCAACACCAAATTTCTCGTGAAGCCCCGGGGGACTACAATAAACATACCCGTAAAAGATTAGTAGGACAACTTGAAAAACATGGCCGCC
This sequence comes from Hyperoplus lanceolatus, assembly GCA_026929865.2. Taxonomy (NCBI): domain Eukaryota; kingdom Metazoa; phylum Chordata; class Actinopteri; order Uranoscopiformes; family Ammodytidae; genus Hyperoplus; species Hyperoplus lanceolatus. Next base: position 491,718 of record CM049397.1, read on the forward strand.
ATTGACCAAAACGTTTACGCAGGGGCGGGGCTTAATAACACGTTGGCCATAACTCCTTAACCATAGGTCCTACCATCATCAAACTTGCTGGGTATGTGCAGAAGTCATGTGGTAGCATGTCCCTCGAAGCTTATCGCGATTAACCCATAGGGGGCGCCACAGGGGCGGGGCCTATCCACAAATTGGCCATAACTCCTTAACCATAGGTCCTATCATCATCAAACTTGCTGGGTATGTGCAGAAGTCATGTGGTAGCATGTCCCTCGAAGCTTATCGCGATTAACCCATAGGGGGCGCCACAGGGGCGGGGCCTATCCGCAAATTGGCCATAACTCCTTAACCATAGGTCCTATCATCTTCAAACTTGCTGGGTATGTGCAGAAGTCATGTAGTAGCATGTCCCTTGAAGCGTATCGCGATTAACCCATAGGGGGCGCCACAAAAGTCACCTGACTCCGATTGCCTTAAAATTGATTACACTTGTACAGCTCATGGTGCTCTACAATATAGCCTCTCGGACAGTTTTTTTCATTTCCGCTAGGGGGCGCTGTTATTAAGCCCCGACTGAAGAAGGTTTGAGAGGCCACGCCCCCCACGCGGGGATTGGCGGCCTGCGCAGGGCGGCCCGTACTTTCAAAATCTCCGCGGGATTTTCTAGTTATATATTACTATTATTTCTACTTATATCTAGTCCTTGTACATTTACAGCTCAGTCCTGCCACTCATACTAGCTTGTGATGCTTCACCAGTAGGGGTAGGTGCAGTGATCTCACACAAAATGCCTGACGGCAGTGAAAAACCAGTAGCTTTTGCGTCTCGGATGTTTACCAGTGTCGAGAAAAACTATTCACAGATAGAAAAAGAAGCACTTGGCTTGGTTTTTGGAGTGGTGAAATTTCATGAATACTTGTACGGTCGTAAGTTTACACTGATAACGGACCACAAGCCATTACTGAAGATCTTATGTCCAAAAACAGGGGTACCTCCCTTAGCTGCGGCTAGGATGCAGAGATGGTCCTTGATTTTAGCTGCATATACCTATGAGATACAATAGGGGAGAACGGGGTAAGTAGGCACACTTTTTACTCTAGTGAGAATTGCTCATCACCTAAACATCTTTCGAAAGTCATTCCTACATTAAATTGAAGCTTAAAGTGTTGGCTTGAAATGTGTACCCCTCACTTTTTCTATCTTATTGTAGTAAAGAAGAAATTAATCATCAAAGACACCTGTGGTGGAGATTTTGCATATGATGTATGTCTGGACTCAAATGTTAGAATGCTTATTAATGAAATAGGAAACATTTGCTACAAACCTGTATAGACATACATTGAGTGTGTTTTAGTGTAAACTGATTAACTGAAATGTAGGTTCAACCATCCCCCTCAATCTCCCGTGTGGAGCCAGCCTGACTATACATTTGAAAGAGGACAATGTTCCTGCAGACAGCCTCCTGCTGTTCTGGGGCAGCCTGCCCCACCCACGATTATAATATGAATGTATATCTCAAGACCTGTCTGCCTCCCAACCTGTCTTCCCCTCCTTCCCCCCACCCAGCCCTACCTGTCTGTCTCCCAATTACATGTCCTTAAATAGCTCATGATTTGAAGGACATATTGTCACTATTTGCAACATACCCACGTGTGTTGGAACCAGTGACCACTCTGCAGAGTTTTCCTGCCATCTTGATTGAGAATAAACCTGATGCTATACACAATATCACTGTTTGCTTGACTTTTCTTACTACACACCCTTACACATTGTGACAACCAACCCCATCAAGGGGTCGGTTGTCACACACTATGGGGTTGTTTGTCACAATGTTATCTTAATGGGAATAATCTTAAAAAGAAGGAAAGAAAGTATAACTAAATTTGAAAATGTAATTGCATTGTCAAGTTGACAAATAGGCCTACATAACTTACTGTAGCCTTGGCAGCTGGTCTAGTTTGGGATGCACTGGGTTGTTTTGATTTTGTTGCCCTTTTTTCTTTTGCATGCTTGCTGCCTTTTCCTGCTCTATTCTTTCCTTCTCTGGGGTGTCAGTGAGGATACAGCTTGACAATTTATTTCGTTATTGGGTTCCTTTTCTGGCTGTAGCCTTTGGATATGTGACAACCAACCCCCCCCAAAAATGTGACGACCAACCCCAACTTTAATTTTTTGCTAGCTTCAAGGCCAACAACCATCTGACAACTAATTAGCTTGCTAACCACAATCTAAACTATAGTTTACCCTCCGCACTTTTTATGGGTAACAAGTGTTTTGTTATAAACCCATTGTGTAAAAGCCTAGAAGAAAAATACTGAGGAGCTAAATATTTTCAATTTTACATGAAACACACAAACAGTCCTCTCACCTCAAATTCAGCAGTCTCACTCCAAGGAAGACTATGTAGGTGACATCTGATCCCAATTCTGGATATTTACATACCAAAATTTCACAGACAGCGCCTTCTGGTTCCGAGATATAACGATTGTGACAACCAACCCGTGTGACAAATTACCCCGTTCTCCCCTACAAACGATCTGAAGATCATGGAAATGCGGACGCATTATCCAGACTACCAATAACCGACGACAGTTTTCCCAGACCAAACCCAGTATTCAGAGTGTCTTATTTAGACAGTCTGCCTTTAACGGCAAAAGATATTGCACAGGAAACAGAGAGAGACCCTGTACTAGCTAAAGTAAAGCAACATATTTTGTCAGGTTGCCCAAAGTACGTTCCAGATGAGGCTCTAAAACCATATGCAAAACGCAAGTTTGACCTTACTGTTGAAGAAGGCTGTTTACATTGGGGTTTTCGGGTGGTCATACCAGAAAAGCTGCAAAGCAGGTTATTGGTAGAGTTACATGACAGCCACTGGGGCATGGTGAAAATGAAGTCTCTCTCCAGAAGCTTATTTTGGTGGCCTACACTTGATGAGGATATTGAAAGTGAGGTAAATCAGTGTGACATATGTAAGCAGCAGCGTAGCATGCCTGCCACAGCACCTGTGCATACATGGAGATGGGCCTCAGGTCCATGGGAGAGAATACACCTTGATTTTGCAGAAGTAAAAAAGGAAATGTTTATTGTGGTAATGGATGCATATGCTCGCTGGCCTGAAATAATACACATGCAAACCACTAAAGCCAGCAAAACTATTGAAGCATTGAGAAACCTTTTTGCAGCATACGGTTTACCAAAAGAGGCGGTGTCAGATAATGGACCTCAATTTACGTCAGGTGAATTTGAGACATTGCTTAAAATGAATGCTGTTAAGCACATTAAAGCGACTCTTACCTTTGTTGCATTTTTACACTTTTTTTGGATGAGGTTAAAATGGTATTTATAAGGTAATTACACTCTAGATTACATTATAGACCCACCAGGAGTAAAAACAAATGATTATTTCAATCTCATAATATTATGTGAAAAAGTCAACCAATCAAATCGTTCGGTCAGAACGTTTTTATTGGCCGACAGATCTGTCTGTTTGCCGTCTGATTCTGTATGGCGCAGTCGGCGTGCGTCATCAAGGCGCGTCCTCAACTAGAGGGTTTGTTTTGATTCCACGGCAGCACGGACCAGCACGGCAGACAGTAGCGAGTTACGATGGCAGACCGAAGTGAGTCACCGCGTACTACTACTGACAAAGCGGCTCCGAAGGAAAAAAAAAGTTTTGCAGAAAAGGCCAAAAGAAAAAAAGAGCTCGATGCTGCGAGAGCGAAAACTCGAATCAACATCGGCTCTGCTTTTGAGCAATGGAAGCAATTTATGAAGCAGCAGCCCGAGCTAAAGACGGATGAAATGGTCGCGGAGTTTCTGCTGGAAAGGTATTTTTATTTTGCATAACCTAACCTACAACATCATATAACTTTACGATTGACTATTTGATGCAGACACTTACCGGAATCACGTTTAGCATAATGCTAACGGACCTACTCTTAGCTCCAGCTAATTAGGCAGTTTGCTCGAGAAATAAAGAAATATTCTCCACTTATAGTCTTCCTCACCGTTTTACACAGTCCCAGTGTGCTTTAAATAGTTTTGGCTCATTTACACACACATTCATACACCGAAGGCAGCAGGTTGCTAACTGTCCATGTGTGTAATAACATAGTCAGGCTAAGTGATATCATATCCGTGTTTGTCGCTGTTTCCATGTTCAGTACAATGTACAGTTTATCATAATTTAACTTTCTGCTGTTACAACCCGCCAACTCACGTTGATATTTGTGTGTGCATGTTCATGTTTGTGTTTTAGTTAGGGAAAAACAACATAGGCGCCAGTAAAACGTGGTTTCAAGAGGCCTCCTGTGCCACCATTGTCCACCATTGCACACCGCAAAATCACAGAACTGATCATGGATGAGAGGTGGTCAAAGACAATTCCAAAGTGTAGGTAATGAGTCAGCCTTCAATATTTCAATATAGCTTTTGTTTAGATGTGTTGTACTAGTAACATTTATTATTGTACAGTACATACAATAATGGCCTTCTACAGAATGTCAAGAAATGCAGCTCATGTGTACTTTGGGATAATAGATTGCCATATAGTAATAATCATTTTTGTTGAAGTAATGTAACCAATCATATATTTAATTTTTCCTCCCTCTTTGATGCCAGGTCCACTGGTGCCCTGGAGTGTTTTCATGCACACATTCTGATGTACGCATCAAAACGAAACTCCTTCGTACCACCTGTGTATGCGGCCCGAACTTTTAGCTGCCCTCGACTACAATGAACATCGCAGGCAGATGGCAAATGCAGGTATGTTGATGTTTAAAACACAAAAATTCATAATTCTGACTCCCCCGTGAAGAGATAATCAGTAGATTTTGTGTGTAATTGGCCAGATCTACTATGGAATGGTTTAAATCAAAGCATAGTCTTGTGTTAGAATGGTCCAGTCAAAGTCCAGACCTCAATACAATTGAGAATCTCTGGAAAGACTTGAAAATTCCAGTTGACAGATGCTCTCAATCCAATTTGATGCTAAATCTGAAGCTATTATTTAAAGAAGAATGGACAAAAATGTCAGTCTGTAGATGGGCAAAGCTGGTAGAGACATACCCCAAATAGATTTGCAGCTGTAATTGCAGCGATAGGTGGTTCTACAAAGCATTGACTCGGGGGTGAATACTTATGCACGCCACACTTTTCAGTTTTTTATTTCTAAAAAAATGTAAAACCATATTTCATTTTCATTCCACTTCACAATGATGCACCACTGTGTGTTGGTCTATCACATGAAATCCCAATAAAATAAATGTATGTGTGTGGTTTTAATGTGACAAAATGTGGAAAATTCCAAGGGGTATGAATACTTTTGCAAGGCACTGTATGTAACCTGTTAGATTATAAGTGTCCATAAACGCATTATCGGTAGAAGATAAAGTTAAATCTTTTTAGCTGGCTAGTAACCTGACTTTGCAATTTTGTCCAATGTTACATTTTGATTTTTATTACTCTCTGTCAAGGTGAACCACTCCCGCAAAAGTAGAAGACAACCTGCATCAACCAAGGCTTGTCCTGGCATCAAACCTGCCATCTTGTCTAGAAGGATTACCGGAGAACTCTGGATCTAAAGCAATATTTTCAAAGTTTTGCCTTATGTCATTGGTTTCCATAATGTACGATATTTGTCTTTGGGATCACTGAATTCCCTCGGTAACATAAGAAAACATTAAAACATTAAAATCAAATTGATTCTGAAGTTCATACAGAATATGTGGAGAAATTAAACTAAGGGGCATTCTGTAAGCATTCAGTTGAAATTCAAAGAATACACTTCCTGTGCTGGCATCAAGGGAAAATAAATATTATAATATTAAGATTTTCTGCACATCAGATGTAATGGTGGGAACGAAGCGCAGGAGCAGCAATAAGTCGTGTGTGATTTTCTGCATAGTGTAAACAAAGCATAAGAAAAACATATGATGTAAGTAAAGAAAATGGCAGTTTGGCATTTTTAAACTGTAGAAATTTCAAAGATGTAAATCAACACAACAGAGTAAACACATATGTATTTTTAATTTAAAAATATGGGTCAATAACTATGACAAATATACAGTAATAAGACAGTACTATGTACATAATTCACAGGGCAGGGTACACTGTTGGCCTGATGTATTTGGGTTTTTTTTTGCATTGTGGAAAACCACGGCCCCTGCCTTTCATTCCCCTGCCATGGCTTCCTCTGCCTCCACTTTCAATCCTTGCTTTCTTCCTCCTACTTGAGGTGCCTTTGCCTGGAGAATCATCATCATCTCAATATCATCATCTCCCTTCAAGGCTGTAGTCAGGATCTACTACACTGTCGTCCTAGAAGCACCAACATGTAAAAACAAAGACAGAAAATGTTTTACTTTATAAGAATATCAGGGTGAAGAGAGACATAGGAACACTTTCTGAAAATACATGTTTTGCATATATTTATTTGTTTACTATAATTCATATCTCTGTGAAATTATGCTGATGAAGCTAAAATTCTAGATCAAAAGCATAGCAAAATGTGTTTCCAATGGCTCTGCCAAGTTTGAATATTATGTAGCCTAGTGAGGCAGAGCAAAATCACAATAATTCATGTTATTCGCTGTATTTACCCAGAACACACTGTATTTATAGCTTTGTATTATTTGGCTGCTGGTTATATAGGTTTTTGTCATACGGGAATAATAGTGGTAGTGTTGGATTCATCTGGAGCAAGCTTTATAAGGTATTCACCTTATCAGCATCAGAGCACTAGAAATGGAAATGTGTAGACTGGGTTGAGTTTCTGACGCTATTCAGATTTTGATATTTGATAATAATATGCTTGGTGTTGGAGTTGTGTTTGGTCTGTGCAGTATGACTTTTTCTACATAATTAGGGCAGTGTGTTATTACTCTTGTTGTGGAGAACTCCCCAGGGTCCCACATGTTGTACCAAAATGTCAATTTATTATAAAGTTCAAGCTTTCGACATTGAAGCATAATGTTTTGAACAGAGTGATAACGTTAACCACGCGCTAGCCGTTAGCAGACAAAACCGTAAACCGACGTTAAACTGTAAACAGAACAGCTGAGACCGCTTATTAGATAACATTAGCGTGTTTGCAAAAAAAAATTAGCCTATGATAACTAAAACAATAAAGCAAGTAAATAGTGCACTGCATATAACAACCATTGAACTGAAAAATATATATGTGTAGGCTAATGTATAGCCTATAACTTACCGGTGCTTCTGAATCAGAATCCATTGCTTTGGTAAACAAAAGTCACGTGCTTGCTCGGGGGCAGTAGTTGTAAGCATAGACATTATATAATGTCTATGGTTGTAAGTCTGCCTGTGTAAATAAAGTTTCTTCGAAACAACACCGGGGATGGGAATGACGTGGACCAATAGGGGAATGAGGGGGTGGGGCATTGGAGGAAGGCGGGATATTTTGAATGTGCTGTAATTCTCAAATGCAGGATCGGTAAGAGTTGCTTTAAGGGTGTATTCACACATGCCTTGTTTAGTTCGGTTGAAACAAACTCAGGTGCACTTCCACCTTCGGTGCGCATCTTTTAGCAATCGCACTCGGGGCGGACCAAACAAACGCTCCGAGACCCAGCTGAAGAGGTGGTCTCGATGCGCTTCAAAGCGCACTGTGCTGCAGTTCGTTTGTGGTGTGAATTCGGCCGGACTCGATCCGATCCAATTGCAGGAAGCACTGTGCCTTTTCTTTCTTAACTTTTTTAATACATCGCCGTCAGCTTCACATTATGGGACAGTGTTGTTGTCGCCATTGTTAGGAAGATTAGTTATGGTTTGACCGGGAGCCCCGAGCGAATATATTACATTTGATAGTGACGTGTAAACATGCTGATGTGTTCAGTGATCAGATGAAGGAGAGGGGAGCGTCTCCCGTACAGTGCCAACAGGTTCACGCTGCGCTTTGCATGAAGTGTGTGTTTTTATTTTGCTTCCCGGCCACCGTTTATACTATCCCCGTTTCAGTTTGGAGCTGAGCTGTGCCGAACTGACTGTACAGCTAAATCAGCTGTGTGTCTAGTCTTCATCTGTGTGTCTATTCTTATCGTGAGCCGCGCGTCCAGCAGCAAAAGTACAGTAAAAATTAAGTTTCACATGGTAGGCTACAAGCCACATAACGTGGCACTGACATAGGCCTACATCTTATAACCATATGAAACAACAATAATTTGGTGTTTTTCTTTTTTATTTATAGGCTAGATGCCTATTTATTTATTATTTTCAACCCTATATTATATCAATTATATATTTCGCAGTGTTCGTGCTTTTTGCTTCTCTCCACCCCAGAATGTCTGACCAATGAATGAATTACCTCATATCACGTGTGGTTCTGCTTCGTAATGCTGGTTCACTTGCAAAAGGGGCAATATGAAAGTGGACCACACCAAACAAAAAAAATCTAATTTCTATTTGGTCTGGAGTGAACTAGCGGACTTTCCCTGTGTGAATTTCATTTCATTTCATTTTCATTTAACTTTTATTTATCCTCGAGAGACCAATTGAGGGGTGACCCTCATTTACAATGACGTCGAGTTCAAAAAATATTCTAAGGAAAAACAACAATACATACAAAATATTCAATTCAATTCAATACATCAAATACACAACAACAGGTGAAGAGAAAAAACAATTGAAAAATGTACACAGTGGTGAAGAGTGGCAGCAATTAAAATTAAATGGGTGAAAGTACAATATAGCCTAATTAAAACAGTTACAGGTAGAGTTTGGCAGATTTAAGATAGTTTGTTTAAATTGGTTAAAGGATATGAAGGTATTTAGTTTGATTTGTTGCTGTAAGTTGTTCCAGGAGTCGGGGGCACTGAATTTAAAAGCTGTCTTTCCCAGCTCAGACCGGGCTTGTGGGACATAAAGCATAAGCATGTCAGTGGAGCGGGTCTGATAAAGCCCATCTGAAATTTGCAGCATTTCTGTTAAATAACGAGGAAGCTTCCCGGTCAAGGCTTTGTAAATAAAAATGTGCCAATGTGCGTCACGTCTCTCTTTAAGGGAGGACCACCCAACCTTTTCATATAAAAGACAATGGTGTGTGTTATAAGCATCTCCTGTGATGAACCTTAAAGCATACACCCTAAAACTCCAGCTTATCATCCAGCCTCAAACGGATTGGCTGAAAGACTGGTCCATAGCTTTAAAAGGTCTTTAGCCAAGAACAGAGCAGTGGGTGGCATGACGTTGCAGCATTGTATCGCTAACTTCTTGTACGGCTACAGGAACATGCCACATACAACAACTAAAGAAAACACCAGCAGAGCTGTTTCTTAAAAGACAGGTCCGTACTAGACTTTCTGTAGTGAAACCAGAAGTGTCTCCATCGTTCCAGACAGGTAGTTTTCCAAAACAGTCAGAGATTAAGAAGAAAGTCAGATATTTCTCTATGGGTCAGGCTGTGCTTGTTAAAAACTACAGGGGAGGAGAGAAGTGGTTGGATGGTGTAATAACTGATGTTTTGGGTCCTGTAACTTACTTGGTGTCTGTAAATGGGACATGTGTAAAAAGACATGTAAATCAGATGCTGGATGCAAAGAAAAAGAATGGCATTCCAGAAAAGACTATGAGTAACACTGAAGGAAACTGGGATTACCACATTGATCCTGGAGATGACATGAGTGACATTGACACTGTTCCTGCTGTCTGTGAGCAGATGCATGAGAACCACCAGAGCTCAATGGAGACTGAATGAGCTCGCGAAAACACTTCAAGTTCAGGATGCACAGAGCGCCCGAAAAGGAATGTGCGGCCACCTCAGCGTTTGGACTTGTAAAAAGAAAGAGACTTTTAAAAGAAAATGTTATAGAAATGCACTATTATTTGTACACAGGGAAGTTGTTTTAAATACCTTGTAGGTGGGTACATTTATTTTTTGGGGTATTTTTTTTGTACGAGAATCATTATTGTTCAGAAGAAAAAAAAAATAAGTTTAAAGCTACAGGGGAGGAGCTGTGGTGTTTGAATGGAAAACATGTTATATCCGGTTATGCCTGCACGTTTCTATGCATATTCCTCACTGTCGTCTTTCATCATAAGTATCCACACAGTCTGTAGAGACACAACAATAGCAGTGTGCATTTTTCTTTACAACTCAAACATTTACTGTATCAACTGAAAAATGCATTAAGATTTAGCTTTCCTATGAATCACTGAACTAATATTTAGTTGTATAACCTCTGTTTCTGAGAACTGCTTCACATCTGTGTTGCATGGAGTCGACCAACTTATGGCACCTGTGAAAAGGTGTTTCAGCCCAGGACGATTGGACTACATTCCACAATTCCTCTGCATTTCTTGGTTTTGCCTCAAAAACAGCATTTCTGAGGCAAAACATAGGTTTTCTATTGGATTACCGCGGCTTGAATTCAGTGTTTGGGGGTCGTCTGACAAACTGTCTGCGTCCCCTATTCAAGCCACGGTACACTTTGAAGACAGTGAAGCATGGTGGCACAGAGACCATGTTATGGGGATGTTTCTCATACTATGGTGTCGGGTCTATTCATCGCATAACATGGATCATGAATCAGTTTGGATACATTAGAATACTTGAAGAGGTCATGTTGCCTTATGCTGAAGAGGAAATTCCCTTGAAATGGGTGTTCCAACAAGTCAACGACCCCAAACACACCAGTAAGCGAACAAGATCTTCCAGACCAACAAGATTAACTTTATGGAGTGGCCAGCCCAATCCCTGGACCTTAATCCAATAGAAAACCTATGGTGGTGACATCAGAAATGCTGTTTTTGAGGCAAAACCAAGAAATGCAGAGGAATTGTGGAATGTAGTCCAATCGTCCTGGGCTGAAACACCTGTTCACAGGTGTCATAAATTGGTCGGCTTCCTGCAACACAGATGTGAAGCAGTTCTCAGAAACAGAGGTTATACAACTAAATATTAGTTCAGTGATTCATAGGAAAGCTAAATCTTCATGCATTTTTCAGTTGATACAGTAAATGTTTGAGTTGTAAAGAAAAATGCAGACACTGCTATTTTTGAACAGTCTAATATTCCTTTTTCTTCACTTTCTGTAAAGATATAGAAACATTTGACAAATGTTTCTTCATGTTTGGAATTGAATGTGCAATGTCCCCCAATGCATTTGCGTGTATGGAAATAAAAGCTATTATTAGGATTTTGATCTTTACTCAATTTTTTAAACACACTGCTATTATTTTAAACACAACTGTAGATGGTACACATGGTACACATAGGTATACCTGATGTGGGAGCTGACACTGGTAGTCCACCATGGCCCTGTTCCAGCTGACCCCCTGCTCCCCACGTCTCCTCCACAGCAGTGTGTCCCTGCCGTGGTCCAGCAGCAGGCTGAGGAGGCCGCTGCCTGAGCCGTACATGTGGTAGTAGAAGACCACACACTGAGGGCTGGAGGAACCTCGCATGGAGGAGGTCAGCAGCCGCGCTTTGTGACCCGGACGCAGGAGTGACGCCTCCATGTACATGAAGTAACCTGGAGAAAGCACACAGGGGACAGGACCATGTGTAAGGCCCAGGCCACACATCCTGGGTCTACTGGCTTTTTTTGGCGACCTTGTTAACAGATTAGAGCAACCACACATCATACTGCCCGTCTGCAGCGCATCAGCAGTGATGCTGCACTTCACCTCAGGAGTCTCGCCTATTTTTTTCGGCAAGACGCTCTTCTCTAGAGAAATAATCTGTAGACATCTGTATATCAACACGCAGCATTCATTATAGTTTAACCATTTCTGGTGTGTCCTTCGAAACAAAACCTCACACTACTTTTACTTTTTTAAAGGTGAAGTAAGCAGTTATTTATGTTAATATAAGTGTTAAATCGCTCTTTATTCATACAGTGATCACTTACATAATGTGCGCGTTTCATAAAGCCGATCTCTCAGCAGTGGCGTGGCGTGGGGATTATTTTTGAGGAAGCCAAGTGAGACAACACCTTTAATCTACATGTTTATTGGAAGGTGGGGGAAAGAAAAGAGTAGGCTACGTCGCAGCTTGTATTTAATGTAACTACAAGAGCTATTATAGCGCCTGGTCATTTGCACACGCCTGTAATCTGTCCGACACCGCTCGTTCGCTCTCTCTCTCTCTCTCTCACTCACACACACACCTCCTTATCGTCTTATTAAATTATACATTTTATTATAAATGCACCCCTCACCCCGACCGGAATGTACAACTAGCCGCTTAATGCCCAATGCAATTCCCAATTCATTCACAATATAATTAGGGGACGTTTTAGGCTATTTTAAGTTTCACGTTCACGTGAGACACGACTCACACAATCAGTTGTAGGTGCTTGAAATACACACATACTTTCTATACATCCTTTTCGTTTAAGAACTAGGCCAAATATTCATTACAACACTATAGCCTACTTAAGACAACCCAGAACAACTTCTGTGGATATACAGTAGGCCTACCAATGCAACTTAATCCAGGCAATCAAGGCACAATTAGCAATAAAATAACACAAAACACAACACACATAGCTACACAGACAGTTAAGGGAACAGTTAACCCGCGCCGGGAGAAGGTGTGTATTTTACTCACTATTTGTAGAGGAAGGCCATTATCTGAAGTTTGCCGCTACCAGCTAGCCACTCGGTGCAGACATAGTTCTCCTCACGGTAAGTGCGATAAACTTTCTTTCTCTCCACACGCATTGGCCTGCCGTCAGATTTGATTTTTAATGGCTTCTCAATTGGCAGTTTGGTAAAATAATTTTTTGCTAAATACTCAAAATCTCCACCCTCCATAACTGTTCTTGCTAATATGATAACAATGCAAACATGCTAATCTCCCGCTATTGTTATTGTTGTTAAATTTCAGTGACGTTGATAATGATGCTTTGATTTGATTGGTGTGAAGCCAAAGGCCGAGTGGCTTCCCTTGGCACCCTCATGACACCCTCCTGACCAATCACAGGAGGGCAGTGTCAAGACAACAGCCTCACCTGATTGGTCAATCCTTCTTTCTTTTTTTCACTAAGGGATGCCAGCTCGGGCTGGCTTCCTCGTGGACATACAGTGTGCAGTGTCGTGTTTCGCCGCGTCTTCAGTATGTAACTTTAAAGGGGCGCTGTTTCGCGCATTGTGAAATGCTCAATGAGAGGAGAAAAATGGGGAAGAAATGACAGCAACACAGCACCAAAGAATTACCGAAACTGTTAATATAAATGTTTTTATTGGATGACAACTACAGCCTAAAAAACAGGGAAGCCTGGCTTCCCTTGGCCTCCGGGAAAAAACGCCACTGTCTCTCAGTCAGCTACTCTGCATGTAATCGGCAAATAAACTTTTTCGGGGGATCCTGAAATTAATATTCGATTTCGGCGGCGATTGGCACGAAACAGGGTGCAGCTGCGTTTGATCAGCGAGTAGCGATTGCTGAGTTCCATGCGTGTCTTTTGTTTTGTTTTCTCACCTTTTTCTTTTTTCTACTTTTTGTTTCTTTCATTAGGAATAGGGCTAGTAGGCCTATAGAGTTGTGTATGGGGTGTTTTCTGGCTTGTCGGAGAGGGACATCCTGGAGAATGTTAAGGGTGGTCAGGTAACGGTGGTGGTGAGGTTTAGGTGCAGGGAAGGAGCCGATGGGGATCCACCGGTTCTGCTAACATTCACGGATAGGGAGCTGCCACAAAGAGTGTTTTTAGGTAGTATGGCTTACCAGGTAAGAGTATATCAGGCCGCCGCTACGCTGCTATAATTGTCAGCGTTTTGGGCATGTGGCCGGGTCTTGTCGAGGGAAAAGAAGGTGTGCAAAATGTGGTGGGGATCATGCTATCCAAAATTGTGAGACAAATAATCCGAAGTGTCCTAATTGTGGTGGGAATCATGCAGCAGCATTCAGGGGGTGTGTGCATTCAGTTCAGGCTAGGTGGGTGCAGGCTGTGAGGGAAAAGGTTCAGCTGTCATATGCAGAGGCAGTGCAAAAAGTGGCGAGAGAACGCACAGTTTCCGGTGCTAGGGAAGTAGTGACTGGGAGCCAGCGAAATGTGTCAAATCTGTTGCCGGAATCTCTCTCTGGCATGCTGATATTTAATAAGGAGTCGTTCTTGTCTTTCATTGCTGATGTGTTAGTGAGAGCTCAAAAGGCAGCCAACAGGTCAGACATCATCAAGCTAGTGGTGGGGGCAGCTGAAAGGTTTCTTGGTACAAAGCAGATGCCAGAAAGATTCCACCAATACATGACGGAGAATCGGGATATTAACACGTCACAGTTGTCAAGGGCCAGCAGTATGGAAGATATAAGCGATGGCTTTGTGGTTCCTTAACGTTTTAATGTTGTGTATTTTTCAGTGGAAGGCCCGGAGTTTGATCGCGAATGGCCAGGAGTTAAAGAAATGGGTGGGTGAACTTATAGAGCCACCAGAGTTAATATGTGTGCAAGAAACATGGCTAAAGCCCTGTCTGGATTTTGTCATCCCAGGATATGATTGCTTGAGATTAGATAGACCTGATAGATCAGGTGGGGGTTGTGCAACTTTTGTTAGGAGTGGAGTGCAATATAGAAAACTTGAGGTTTCTTCTTGTAGTGAATGCTTGGCTGTGGAAGTTTTGAGTCATCACAATCCTATAACTGTGTTAAATTATTATAACCCCTGTAAACCTTTGTTAGTGTCAGACTTTGACGAAATAATTGATAAGAAGGTGTCCTGTTATATGGGTTGGAGATTTTAATGCACATAACCCATTATGGGGAAGTTATCATAGAGATAGTAATGGTGTGGTAGTAGAAGATTTTTTGGATAAGTATGGTTTGGTAGTACTAAATGATGCAAGGCCAACTAGGTATGATGTTATGAGAAATAAATGTAGTCACATAGATTTATCAGTTGCCTCTTCAAGTTTAGCAAGAGTCGGTGAATGGGATGTAATGGAAGGAAACACTCTGGGTAGTGATCATTACCCAATTACTTGTAGGTTTGGGAGCGATGTGAGGAGAGAAGTGGAGGTGAGGATTCCTAAATATAGTTTCTGTAAAGCCAATTGGGGGAAATTCCAGGAGCGTGCTCGCAGCTTAATTGAAGAGGGTGATAGTGAGGGTTCTGTAGATGACTGGAATGCTGCCATTAGCTCGACATTACATGAGGCTGCCCGTTACTCCATTCCTTTAAAGCAAGCACCTAGGCCCCATGTGCTGGTTCCATGGTGGAATAAAGAATGTGATGAAGCTGTCAGAAATAGGAATGTGGCATACAGAAGATTAAAAAAGTATCCAATAATGGTTAATGTAATAGAATATAAGAGACTAAGGGCAGTGGCAAGAAAAGTAATTAAAGAGGCAAAGAGATGTAGTTGAAGGAATTTCTGTGGTACTCTAGGGCCTGAAACCCCAGTAAAACAGCTATGGTCAGCGGTACGTAAAATGTCAGGGGTGTACAAAAGTAGGTCCATACCTGTGCTACAGCAAGGTGAGGCTGTTGCAATCTCCAGTAAAGATAAAGCTGACATGTTAGTGGAAAGTTTTCAAGAGGTGCACAGCTCAGGGAGCCTGGGAGTTGAAAGGTGTGAGAAAAGGACAGAATTGATGGCTGCTAATCAGGGGAAATTGATAGAGAGCTTAGATAATGTAAATCCAATAAATCTGTTTTTCACCATTAAAGAGTTGAGGGAAGCAATTATGTCGGGGGCGAACACTACCCCAGGGAGGGATAGGCTGTCGTATGAGTTATTTAAACATCTGGATGACGTTGTCCTCGAGGATATTTTGGCTTTGTTTAACACTGTGTGGGCAGGGGGCTGTTTGCCAAAGGAGTGGAAACATGCGGTTGTGGTCCCTATCTTGAAGCCAGGCAAGGAGGCATCTGACCCTAGTTCATACCGTCCTATAGCACTTACAGCAGTGCTATGTAAAATTATGGAGAGAATTGTCACTAATAGATTAGTGTATTTTTTAGAGACCAAAGGACTCATTGTGAACTATCAAAGTGGTTTCCGAAATGGGAGGTCCACAATGGAGTCGGTTGCAGTTTTAGACCAGGATATTAAAAGGGCATTTAGCAATGGGGAAAGTGTAGATTGTGTATTTTTAGATATTGAGAAGGCATATGACTCTTTGTGGAGGAGGGTTTAATGATTAAAATGTTTGACTTAGGAGTGAGGGGGCGGATGTTCAATTGGATTAGGGACTTTTTAATGAACAGAACTATTCAAGTCATGGTGGGTGGCGTTAGCTCAAAGAGTGTAGAAATAGAGAATGGTACTCCACAGGGAAGCGTTATTAGTCCGGTTTTATTTAACATAATGATTAATGACATTTTCTGTAAAATTGAGGGAGGGTTTGGGTTGTCCTTGTTTGCTGATGATGGGGCAATCTGGAAAAGAGGGCGAAATGTTGAGTTCATTTTAAAGCAGGCTCAGAGAGCGTTAGTGTCAGTAGAGGAATGGGGGAACACGTGGGGCTTCAAAATTTCTGCCTCTAAGTCTAAGTATATGGTATTTGGCTTTAAAAGGAAGTTGCCTAATATTGGGTTGCAAATGTATGGGTATTCATTGGAGAAGGTAAAGGTTTTCAAATTTTTGGGCATTTGGTTTGAAGAGCGGATGACTTGGGCTGTGCACATCAATAAAATTGTGTCGAAGTGCGGAAAAGTGGTGAATGTTATCAGAAGTCTAGCTGGGTGTGAGTGGGGCGCTGACAGGGAATCAATGCTTTTGATTTTCCAGGCCATGATCAGATCTTCTCTTGACTATGGGTGTTTTGTGTATGGGTCTGCGTCTAAATCAGCTCTGTCAAGGTTAGATGTGCTGCAGGCCAGGGCTTTGTTGTGGGGCCTTTAGAACTTCCCCAGTCCCTGCCCTGCTTATTGAAATGGGAGAAATGCCTTTATGGTTAAGGCGTATTAAGTTAGGGTACAGTACTGGGTGAAACTAAGTGGGTGTCATCAAACTTTTTCAGCAAGGCGTCTGTTACAAGAGTCTGATGGGGATAATAAGTATAAAACATTCTTTGCTAAAATAAATCAGTGGGCTAGGAGGCTGGGTATGGATCAGGGAAGTGTAGCGGAACATACAAGCTGTCTACCTATGCCATATTGGCTGCTGCCCGAGCTCAGTGTTGAACTTGGTTCTCTACAGGAAAAAGATAAGAAGCTGGCAACTCCAAAAATAACAAAATATTTAAAGTCAATTTGTGACAACATTTTGATTATTTTTACAGATGGATCAAAAGATCCAGTTAGTGGGAAAGCTGGGTTTGGAGTGCATGTGGAGCAGCTTGGAGTGAAGTTTGGTCGGCACATCTCTAATGGGAGCTCGGTTTTCACGTCAGAGTTAATGGCAATCTTATGGGCTTTATGGTGGGTTGAGGAAACCAGACCTAGAGAGGCTATCATCTGCTCTGACTCTGCAGCTGCTCTGGAAGCCTTAAGAGAGGGGAAATCTAAGGCTAGACCTGACATTATTAATGAGATTTTAACTGTGATCTTTAGAATTGGGTTTAGGTCAAACATCTCCTTTAGCTGGGTTCCTGGACATGCTGGGGTCGAGGGGAATGAGCAGGTGGATCAGATCGCAAAACAGAGTTTGGGTAGAGAAGTAGACATCAATATATCATGGGGGAGAGTGGAGCTGAGAGAAATAATTAAAGATGGTTTAATGAAGGAATAGCAGAGAGGGTGGGAAAAAGAAAGCAGGGGAAGACACTATTTCTCTTTACAATCCCAAGTTAAAAAAAGAGGTATCTGACCTTTTCATTCCAGAAGGGATTCAGTTAAATGGTGCAGATTAAGGCTGGGGCACTGTGGGTTAAATCACTTTTTGTTTATTGTTGGAAAACATGTGTCTGGGTTGTGTGAGTGTGGGACACCTGAAACAGTAAAGCATGTGTTGCTTGAGTGCAGAAAATATCGAGCAGAAAGACATTATTATTTGATAGACTGTTAGGACTTGGAGTTGAGGTTTTTTCTATTTTTTGTTTATTTGGACACCATCAACTGAAGTCAAAAGCTATTCTGCAGTTCCTGCACAACACAGGGCTGTATGTAAAAATTTAGGACAACGTCTGACCTGTGGAGGGCAGTAATACGCTAAATAGAGTCTAAATTGCCGGAATTCTATAAGAAGAAGAAGAAGAAGAAATTAATATTCATTCACAAGAGAGAACGCTACAATCCGACACCCGTCTCACTCATGGTCTCACTGCCGGTGCACGCCAGAGCGACAGATGGGTGAATGTTTATGCGCCTACAATGGTGGAGCAGGTAAAAATCATTTCCAATGTCTGTTTTGATGGTTTTTATCATGTTTTATCACACTTATGGATCTGAGATGATGCTAGATAACTCGCTGCTTGAAGACCGCAGTGCATTAACGTGGTGACAGAGGGACGAGCGAGGGGACTGCTAACTGCAGTAACTGACAGGAAGTTAGTGTAGTAGCCGAATGTTCCCCATGGCTTGACAAAGACAAGGGCGAGGCTGGACATCATCATTGTGTTTCAGAAAGGTTTATTTCAGGAGCATCCATCAGACAATACAGAGGACCTGGTAGTAGCATTAAAGCAGCAGTGAGAGCCGCATGGCACCTCTCGATTAGTTTCAGAACAGTGTCTTATATCTCATATGTGGGGGGGTATCAAGTGTATAATTTTCTACAAATAGACAGATGGTCTCAAACACAAGTCCTTCTATGGGTGCTCGTTCTTCCCCAGTGACCCCAACCTTTAAGACATACACGCTCAGCAAACTCTGGTATCAACCAGGGCATTTAAATCCACTTCATTAGCTAAAAGAACCATTCCGCTTACAGCACCTTTAACATGAGGCACACAGATCTCTGAATATTAATTACGTGTAAACATCATTAAACTTTGATAAAATATCATTAAACTTTGATAATTTTAATTCTAAAAGTTTTTTTTTTTAAACTTTTTTACATATGGACAAAAAAAACAGAATAAGCAGCGGCGGCTCGCCCATAGAGGGCGATAGGGCGACGCCCTCCTTGAGCCATACCAACAAAAAACAAAAATATAATAAGGATAATAATAATGATGAAAAATATATATATTTTTTTGTATTTATAATCATAATTTATTATTTCAATACAGTTTTTACCTGCATCTAAGTCTAAATATCATTGTACAATCAGCGTCTGTGCTCTGTACCGTCACTCTGGGGCGATTTCGGGCTGGTTGAAAATCGCCCTGAGCACTCTCATAGACTTCAATGTAAAACTTTTTTTTTTCAAACTGCAGGCCTCGCAATGCAATCTCTATGGGTTCCGGGGGTGCTCGCCCTAACGTGTTTTCGTCATACGTGCAGTAAACAATGAACCAATTACAGTGACAGATACAGTCACATGTCCGGTCTGCTACCCAAAGCAGTCATTTTCAAGACCAACATAACTAATATCAACTCAGGCTAGGCTGGCAAGCTACTTGATCATGTCATTAAAAGGACTAGGTCCTTTCCAGACAAAATGTAACCATCAAGCAAGTATCTACCAAGATGGATTGGTGGATCGTATAAACGCGGATTTTCACGGGGCTCGTTTGAATGGCTAACGAGGCTAGCAGGATACTAAGGAGCTGACGCTCTGTTCTGCTGCCGCTGCATGATGATTATGGACTGTATACTGGCTTTTAATCCATCCTGATGGCAGCACAGACACCGCATGGATAACTTTGGGTGTCATCTCTATGCATCATCTCTCAGAAAAGGTAAAACAAACATTAAACATCAATCTGCATATGGACGAGCCAGCGCCGTTCAACAGCTGATCCATAGACTGTTTACTCTGACAGCTGCTGTCCGTCCGTGGCATAACCCCGCCTACCAAGTAACGGTGCTGTAGACAGCATGGACATATAAAGAAAGGTAGACAGTAATAATGCAAACCAATGTGTTGATTGCACATATGCTATGCCAGCATCCATTTTTGTTTAATCAGAACACAACTGTCAAGTCAATCAGACTATTGTGATTAATTGTAGAGCAGGTCTCTTAACTTTTAAAGGAAGCCTATATGAGGAGCACACTGGTAGATGACAAGTTATCTGTGATGGCCACAGCCGGATAATTAAATAATTTTAGAGCTAAAATAATTTTATTCAAGAAATTAACTAATTTAATGTCCGAAAATACTGTACAGTACAATGCTTGTCTAATGTTGCCAGAGTGGTGCCAGATGAACAGGAAAAACAAACTGTTAAATGCAATATGACATTGTCATATTAGCTATCTGATTTAGCTTAATTTTGGGTCATTTTACCCATCATGGCAACAATTGCCCCCCCTGAGATTATTGTCAGGAGCCGCCACTGAGAATAAGTTAACACATACAATACATACACAACAACCAACTCCCTCTCCCCTCCCCCTCACTCACATAAACAGACAAGGAATACAGAAAAAAAAGTTAAATAAATAACTAAGACAAAATGATTTAAGAAAATAAGCTATAAATACACAAGAAACAAAACAAAGCTAAAACAAAAACAAAACTGGGGCAAACCTCACACCTTTTGGTTCCCTAAGTGCCGCAGCACTGGGCCCCATATAGCGGGGAATTTATGGGGGTGGCCTGACAGTTCATGTCGTAGCGTTTCCACATGTAGAATGCCCACCATTTCTCTCAGCCAGGTGTCAAATTGGGGGGCCAAGTCGGACTTCCACAGCCTCAGGATACATCTTTTGGCAATAACCATGCCATACACCATGATTATGCGAGCATTGTGGTCCAATTTTTCCAGGGCTGTGGAATGTCCGAACAGGGCGGTTTCCGGATCAGGGGTTAAAGACACATTTAAAACATTAGAATACCATTGAAATACATTTGGACATTCCCAAAAGTGGTGAGCAAGTGTACCCTCGGCAATCCTACACCTGTTACATAAAGGCGAAAGATCTGGGAAAATGTTATGCAGTTTAACCTTAGAATAGTGCAATCTAGGTGTGACCTTAAATTGAATTAACTGAAGCCTCGAGTTTATAGAGCAGGATTTTATACTTTTTAGCGCTCCTCCCAGACATCGTCAGCTATTCCAATGTTTAAGTATTTTTCCCAGGCTTGCTTTATTTTTAAAGTAGATTTGTCCTGCTAGTCTAAAAATATTCCCACAAAGATGAAATCAGGTTTTTAGCTTCTGGTGAACCCAGTAAAACTTTGGACAATTAATCATCTGCGGTTAGAGATTCAAAGGACGTTATATTCTGTCTGACATAATTCCTTAACTGTAGATACCTGAAGAATTGAGCTTTCGACAGTGAAAACTTTGATACATATAAAGGTCCTCAACTGTTACTATTCCCGCCGAGGCGTGAGATCCACACGCATGGACCGGCGGCTCTATTACACGCCTTGCCTGACCAGGGCGTGTGAGTTACACGCGCACCTCCCGTTGTCAAGATGGCCGCCGCGGTCGCGCACCTCCCGTTGTCAAGATGGCGGCCGCGGTTTTCCGTCAATGTTTTATCTATATTCTAACCTCTCCCTGTCCCCTTGCCCTAACCCTAACCACCCAGGGGGCTGCAGCTAGATAGTATTGAAATGCTGGGAGAGCATGTCGTGCTATTCCTGGGAGAACATGTCGGCCCCTGTTGTTGCTATTCCTCCGTTCATTTAGACTATTCCTCCGTTCATTTAGACGGCGGGAGGTGCGCGTGTAACTCACACGCCCTGGTCAAGCAAGGCGTGTAATAGAGCCGCCGGTCCATGCGTGTGGATCTCACGCCTCGGCGTGATACCGGGTTGGCTCGATAGTTCACAGGCCTTCCTAATTTGGTTCCAAATTCTCTGACCGTTGGACAAGGTAAAGTGGTCTCCTCTAAAGGAGGCAGGCGGTCTGGGAGAAGAGAAAGTAAGAGAGGTTTTTGGGGCCAAGCTTTTTTCAATTGCCAACCAGGGGGGCAGATCAGGTCTAATGCCTTTTTCATATGTAAATTGCCAATACACCATCACTCTAGCATTGGCAGCCCAGTAATAATGTAAAAAACATGGTAACCCCAGTCCACCATGCTCCCTGGGTTTCTGAAGATGGGCTTTTGAGATCCTATGTGCTTTATATCCCCAAATGAAAGGCATTATAATAGAATCAATTGACTTAAAGTAAGATT
Organism: Hyperoplus lanceolatus; assembly: GCA_026929865.2. Lineage (NCBI taxonomy): Eukaryota > Metazoa > Chordata > Actinopteri > Uranoscopiformes > Ammodytidae > Hyperoplus > Hyperoplus lanceolatus. The sequence goes on from CM049397.1 coordinate 513,788, forward strand.
TAGGAATAAAATTGGCATATTCTGAAATAGATACAGAAATCTCAGCAGGGAGACCATCTTTACTGCATTCACACGGCCAATAAGGGAGATCGGTAATTTTCTCCATTTCTCTATGTTCTCCTTTAGTTTGTTCAAACTTTCCGTAAAATTTTACTTAAAAAGTGTCTTTGGGTTTTTAGATCATTTAATGCCCAGGTACTTTATACTGACCAGATTTGTTTTAAACTGCGTATTGGCTAGGAATGTTGGGTCCAGATCTGCTGTTAAAGACAAGAGTTCACTTTTTTGCTAGTTTATGGTGTAACCCGAGACGTCGCCAAAATAATTAATTAGCTGGAGTAGGTGGGGGATGGAATTCTCGGGGTCGGCTACAAAGAGGGCGATGTCATCTGCGTACAGAGAGATCTTATGGTCCATCCCACCTAGTGATATTGGCTTTATACACTGCGTTCCAAATTATTATGCAAATGATATTTTCTCAGATTTTCCTAAATAGTCGATGCAAATGACAGTCAGTATAATTTTCAAGTCATCAACCGTTAAAGTATGATTAAAATTTTATTGAACAAACCTCCAAATGATAACGGTATTTTTTTCAAAAATTAAAAACTCAAAATGCACCGTTCCAAATTATTATGCCAAACAGAGTTTCAAAACATTTAATAGGTTGTAAACAAATAAAAATGGTCATTTGTTGAATTTGCAGGATGTGAAGGTCATATTTAGTGAAGGTCATATTTAGTGAAATCAATAATATTTCAATAAAAAACATCTTAACAGGCCAAGTTACATGTTAACATAGGACCCCTTCTTTGATATCTCCTTCACAATTCTTGCATCCATTGAACTTGTGAGTTTTTGGAGAGTTTCTGCTTGAATATCTTTGCAGAATGCCAGAATAGCCTCCTATAGCTGCTGTTTTGATGTGAACTGCCTCCCAACCTCATAGATGTTTTGCTTGAGGGTGCTCCAAAGGTTCTCCAATAGGGTTGAGGTCAGGGGAAGATGGGGCCACACCATGAGGTTCTCTCCTTTTATGCCCATGACACAGAGGTATTTTTGCAGCATGAGATGGTGCATTGTCATGCATGAAGATGATTTTACTACGGAAGGCACTGTACTTTTTTTTGTACCATGGAAGAAAGTGGTCAGTCAGAAACTCAACATATTTCGCAGAGGTCATTTTCACACCATCAGGGACCCAAAAGGGGCCTACCAGCTCTCTCCCCATTATTCCGGCCCAAAACATGACTCCGCTACCTCCTTGCTGACGTCGCAGCCTTGTTGGGACATGGTGGCCATTCACCAACCATCCACTACTCCATCCATCTGGACCATCCAGGGTTGCACGGCACTCATCAGTAAACAAGACAAGTTTGAAAATTAGTCTTCATGTATTTCTGAGCCCACTGTAACCGTTTCTGCTTGTGAGCATCGTTTAGGGGTGGCCGAATAATAGGTTTATGCACAACTGCAAAGCTCTGGAGGATCCTACACCTTGAGGTTTGCGGGACTCCAGAGGCACCAGCGGCTTAAAATACCTGTCTGCTGCTCTGTAACGGCATTTTAGCAGCTGCTCTCCTAATCCGATGAATTTGTCCGGAAGAAACCTTCCTCATTATGCCTTTATCTGCACCAACCCGTCTGTGCTCTAAATCAGCCACAAATCTCTTCACAGTACGATGATCACGCTTAAGTTTCAGTGAAATATCTAATGTTGTCATACCTTATCCAAGGTATTGCACTATTTGACGCTTTTCGGCAGCAGAGATATCCTTTTTCTTTCCCATATAGCTTGAAACGTGTGGCCATCTTAATAATGTGGAACGCCCTTCTTAAGTAGTTTTTCCTTTGATTGGGCTCACATGGCAAACTAATTATCACAGGTGTATGAGATTAATTTCAATGATCCAAGGCATCCTGAGACACAATATCATACATGAGTTTAATTGAAAAACAAAAAATTTAAAGTTTATGACACTTCAATCCAATTTGTATAATAATTTGGAACACTGTGTAATGTCTCCAGCGAGGTGAGCTCCAAGTCAATATCTTTCAAACGTCTTTCTCTAGATTTCTTTAAAGACCCTTCATATGAAATGATATAACCTCTCATGACCACTTTAAAAGTTTCCCACAAGGTGGAGTCAGAGACATCCGAGGTATCGTTGGTCTCTAAATATTCTGTGATTTTTCCCGACATGTATTTACAAAAAATTCTGTCGTTGAGCAGAGAAGGGCGTAGACGCCAATTAGCTCACTGTTTGGATCTCACAAAGTCAAGAATAATTGCCGCTGGGGCATGATCCGAGATCAGAATGTTGTGATATTTGGTGTCTATTACGTTGGGTATGAGTCTTGAGTCTAATAAAAAATAATCAATACGTGAATACGAATTGTGCATTTTGGAATAAAAGGAGTAGTCTCTGTCTGTGGGGTGCTGTATTCTCCAGATGTCAACTAAATTAGTAGTTGAAATCAAGTTTTTCAGAACTGTAGATGAGTTAGAAGGGTAGCTTGTTTTCTTTGATGACCTGTCCATATGCCAATCAAGGATTACATTGTGGTCCCCTGCAGCAATCACGTTTGTGCCCAAAAGGTCGGGTAACATATCAAAGGTTTTACGGAAAAAGGCAGCGTCATCAATATTTGGACCATAAATGTTAAGAAGTGTTACATGAACAGAGCAAAGGTACCCAGTTGCTATAAGGAAACGACCATTCGGGTCAGTTACTGTAGAGATATGTCTGAAATCTATGTTTTTCTTAATAATAATTGCCACACCGCGGGCTTTGCTCGAAAAAGTGGATTGAAATATCTGTCCTGCCCATCTGCAGCGCAGCCGGTTCCGCTCTGATGGTCTAATGTGAGTTTCTTGGAGGCACACAATATCGGCAGATACAGATGTAAGAAAACCTTTGCTTGTTTAATTGGATGGCCCATGCCTCGCACGTTCCAGCTCACCATGGTAACCCCCCCCCCCTGCTTGTATCATCACCCCCGGGTATCATACAAAGTTATACGCCAAAATACACATGCAGTGACACAATAGTTTGCCCCAAACAAAAAGACAGTTGAACCACTAGAACAAAAACACATACAGCCCTCCCACCCTCCCCACTTTCCCAAACAAAGCGAGGGAAAATACCCTAAGGATAGAATGTGCCCCCAAACCCAATGTCCTCATCCCCAAACGACGAAGACGGCAGGTTGGATGTAGATTTAAACTTCCGTTGCATCTTGACAGAAAAAGAAAACCCTATCCTCTCTTCATGCAGAGAGGCTCAGAGCGTTCAAACAGAACACCGTGGGTGCACATAAAACATAAATGAACACCACAATTGAGAAAAGTCACATATTTAGGCACCGAGAGCCCGACGAGAAAGAGAGGAAAAAATAAATAAAATAAAAATGGGCATGGAACACACAGAGGATGAGTGCTCGGCCACCGGGCGATGACCAAAAACCTCAGCAGCCAGCAAAGGACACCTTGATCTGGATGTATATTAGTTTTAAAATAACTAGGCCTATATAATAAAATAAATTGATTTAAAGCGGCTACGAGTAACATTTAAATATCTTTTAAACAGCCTCATGTTTCCTCTGATAATCATAAATTTCCTTTAACAGCAAACGAGACCATCAGTGCAAAGAAATATGTTTTTATATAGTTTTTATTACTGCTTTTGGTCTGGTCGCACACCCAGTCCGATTTTCGGTTCGCTCGTGCAGGCTCTATGGTCTCATATCCATATTGGTTGCAGATTTCAGTGTGGCGCTGCAACGTGATTTGAGAAGCCTATCCCTCCAGGTGAGGGAAGGGGAGCGGGAGCCTTGTTTCAGACAGTTATTTGTCGTCATAATGACTGATAATGGGGCTGAACCATCAAAGAAAAAAAAGAGAATGCAATGAAGAAAAGCTTAAAGGGAGAGTGATATAGGCTACGGGCGGGACGAGCACGTGTATACAATTTCACGAGAGCGAAACTAGACTGCAGTGTTAACTCCTAAATGAATGAGCGGTTGGTACTAACACAAAGTTTGCTTTGCTTCACCATCATCAGATAACCATTATCTGAAATAGTCATTATTTACATCAACAACACAAACACATTACCTCATCGTGATCCATACTAACTGCCGTCACTCGTTCATTCGCTTTCTGTGAGGACACAGCTCCGTGAAAGATAGTAGTTAGGTGACGCTGTTGCATCAACTCATTGCAATCAGGTGTGTGTACTGACTAGCATTAGTTGATGCAGTGTCAAAACCACTCTCACGGAGCCGAAAAGAGTCCTCACACTTTCAACACACGGACATACACTATATTGCGCCCTTCTCAGGTCACACTCGCACGCCTAGCACGAGCTAGAAAACAGCTTTGCGACAGCGGGCGTCGTAAAAATACTACCGCTTTTGTCCAAAGGGGACGCCAACGTGCCATGTTACTCGTAGTGGCTTTAAGCAAAATAAAACTTTGGGCGGCTGGATGGGGCCGGATAACAGTGATCAACAAAACGATGTACAAGAAAAAAAAAACACATAGCTCAGCTGGGGAACCCCATCAACGTTCAACACCAAGAAGCAACAGGAGAGCAAAAAGCTGAAGCCGGCAGCAGCACCTTCACAGAGCTCAGCAGCGCGACAGACAAACGGAGACACACATACGCACACACACACACACACACACACACACACACACACACACACACAGACAAACAGAGAGACGCACACTCACACACACACACAAACGGAGACTGCCGTCTCCACACAGCTATCCGATAAATGCCAGATTATAAAACACGCATTTAAAAGGGGGGCTCGCTGTCAATGACAATGTGGGACAACGTCTCAATTTGCGGGACGTACAAAGCGGGACATCTGGTCACCCTAGATGGAGTAACCTAGATAAATGTTTAAAAAACAAAAACAACAACAACACCCCACACACATCAGCTGGGAAAATATTCCTTAAGTGGCCAATATCTAGGGTAAAGTCTGTTTTTACCTTACAGGATGAGAGAGTTCAGTAGTCTGAAAATCCTCAGCGAGCAGAAAAGTGCAAATTGTAAAAAGCCTGGGCCTCTTTGGGGCAGTCAAAGAATCTCCTCTCTCCGCCGTGCTCTACGCGCAGACGGGCAGGAAAAAGGAGGGAAAACCTGACTTTCTTCTCGTATGGGGCAGCGTTTCACACTGGCAAAGGATGCCCTCTTCTTAGCGATGTTGGCGGTCATGTCGGGGAAAAAGTAAACATTCTGTCCATGGTACCTGAGCTGCTGCTCTCTCGTCTCAGAACACGCTCCTTATCGCAGAAGTAGTGTAACCGGACGATAAAGGCTCTCGGTCTGGGTTCCCTGCCTTCCTCCACCGAGCGCGCTGGGCCAATGCGGTGAGCTCTATCCAGGGCCGGTGGGGAGAAAAAGAAGCCGTCGCCCAGGACCTCGTTGAAAAAGGTAGCCATGAACTTTACTGGGTCTGCGCCCTCGGTCTTCTCCGGGATTCCAATCACGCGTAGATTATTGTGCCGTGACCATGATTCCAAATCTTTGGTTTTAGCCATCAGCTGTGTATTCTCAGACTGCAAACGTGCACATGTCTGCTCAAGGGCGGTGATCAGACAGTGCTGCCTCCATGGCGGTTATCTTCAGGTTGAGCGAGTCGGTGGTCGACTTGACGGCATCTAAGGCACCAGAAATGGGCCTCAGGGCTTCACTCACCACCATTTTCATGGTTGTAGTGAGGGTTGTTGTTAGGTCGGATAGCAGCACGGTGCGTAGCTTTTCTAGATCAGGCGGCAGGGAGTCGACTCCGCCATGACAGTCCGACCTCGTGGCTGCCTCTTTCACCGGCAAATTCTGCCCTTTTTCCTTCTGCTTGCTGCGGCCCATCATCACCAAACAATAACAAAATCAATAACCAAGCAAAAAAAACGGCCTTCAGGTAGTGTGTGGTGTTATGATATATAAAAAAGCATTGAACGCTTGGGAGCCTTGGCGCAACACGTTCTTCTTCTTCTTCACATGCTAAATCGGAAGTCTTTAATTCTAAAGGTTGTACAGAAACTTCAGGTAATCTCCCCTGACGCACCAAATCTCATCCTCGGTGACATGAACCATGTCTCCCTGAAAAAGACTCTCAGAGACTTCCATCAATATGTCACTTGTCCGACCAGGTCTAATAAAACCTTAGACCTGTGCTACGGTAACGTCAAAGACGCATACAAATCTGTACCCCTCCCGCCCCTGGGGTCCTCCGACCATAACTGTGTACATCTTTTTCCTGTTTACCGCACTGCACCCCTTAAAAGGGGCAAAGTGCAGAGCATGTGAGACTCTTCGGGGCCTTTTTGAGGCCACAGATTGGGACATGTTCTCTGAGTCTTCTGCCGACATCAATGAACTGACGGATGTTGTTACTAGCTGGTCTTTGTATTGTGAGAATATCGTTATCCCAGAGAAAACAATCAAAGTGTATCCTAACTGTAAACCGTGGGTATCTAGGTCCCTTAGACCTCTTCTTCATAAGAAGAACAAAGCCTTTAAAGAGGGAAACACAGTAGAACTGAGACGTCTGCAAAAAGAAATTAAAAGAGAGGTCTGGGTTGGCAAAAAGACTGATAAGGAAAAAATTGAGAGCCAACTTAAAGAAAATAATCTGGGCTCTGCCTGGGACTGTATGAAAGCCATCACTGGACTGAAAGAAAATGGTAGAAAAAAGGTTTCACTTGTCAACTATAACTCTGACCAGCACCTCGCTCAGAGCCTCAACGATTTTTATCTCAGATTCGAAACACATGATTTTAGTGAGGAACACTCTGTGATTAGAAACAGACTTCTGTCTGCCCCCCCTTCTAGTCCTTTTTTTAGAGAAAAGGATGTGACCAACTGTTTTAAAAAATGCAACCCTCTAAAAAGTCCAGGCCCCGATTACATCAGGGGCCGCTTACTAAACACCCGTGCAGATCAGTTAGGTCCCATTTTTTATTTGATTTTTAACAGGGAGGGAAGAGGCGTCCAGGACGCAACTGCCACTCTTCTCAATCTACTTTTTAAACATCTTGAGGGCAGTAAGAAGCATGCCATGCTACTTTTTGTCGATTTCTCCTCTGCTTTTAATACGATCCAGCCCCATGTTCTTGTCGAGAAACTTAATAACACCTTTAGCTTAGATCCATGTCCAGTGGGTTGGATACTTGACTTTTTAACTACAAAAAAAAACTTACTTTGTAAATATTACTGTGATGTCTTTTACTGTGACATCACAGTAATATTTACAAAGTACGTTTTTTTAACCCTATATTTCTATTTCTGTGATGGCACGAGAAAGAGAAATATAGGGTTAAAAAAACACTCTTTCTGCCTTTTCTCAGGCTAGGATGAACCGATTTTAATTTTTTTTGCACATTTATACTACATAGGATCTCAGAATTCAATACACCTTCATATTCAAACCGGTGAAGTAGGCCTTTAAGGTGAATGCAACAATGTCTAGCCTTCTGTCCACCTCCACTGGTTCGCCACAGGGCTGTATTCTCTCTGCTCTTTTCTTTATTTTATACACTGACGACTGTCGCAGTAACCACGACAACCGTTTCATCCTCAAAAACGCTGCTGACTCGATCATTGTCAGCCTACTCAATAATGATGAGACTGGGCATGGCCAGGTTACAGAGGACTTCCTGACCTGCTGCAACGATGCGTTCCTTGAACTTGACATCTCCAAGACAAAAGAGCTCTGTAATGATTTCAGACATGGCCCCCATCCCACCGAGAACACTGTCATCTGTGGCCAGCCAGTGGAAATCGTCCCCAGATATATCATTGATAATAACCTGAAATTTGATGTAAACACGGACATGCTGTGCAAGAAGGGCCAGCAACGCCTTTACTGCCTTAGGAAATTAGCTAGATTCAGTGTTGACAAAAGCCTGTTGAAACTGTTTTACTGTGCGTATATACATTCTGTCATCTCCTTCTCTGTCATCTGCTCGTACGGTAACCTCACTACCAAGGATAAAAATTATCTTGGGAAAATTGTTAAAACTGCCTGTAAAATTACTGGCATCCAGTTAGAGAGCCTCGATCCCCTTTATAGCAGTCAGCTGCTCAAGAAAGCTTTGCCCATTCGACGAGACAGTGCCCATCCACTCAACTCAGAGTACATGTTGTTGCCATCTGGCCTTCGTCTGTGTGTCCCTTAGATCACCAAAAATAAATACAAGTATTCTTTTGTCCCTGCATCCATTCGGGCAATCAATGGGGCCAGCTGCAGGTTAATGCTGCCGATGCTGATTTGATTTTTGTGTTGTTATTGATTTAGATTTTTTATTTAGTTTTTTATTTCTTGGTGTTATGGCTGGACAGGGAGGACACAGGCGCGGAGACAGTACCAGTTTATGAAGGTTTATTTAACAAGAATCAGCTGGGGGTTCGGGCCGGGATCCGGGGGAAATCCAACTCTCCTGGGGGAGAGCAACGGAGAGTGTCCAGGGGATTGAGCGAGAGCAGGCGGGCAGAGAGGTCCAGGAGGAAGTGCTCTCTGGTGCAGGTTGGAGCCGGTGGTGGAGTCAGGCCGGAAGAGTGTGTGAAACTGAGACTACAATCTGGCAGTGTCTGGAAGGTCGGGCCGGGTATATGAAGAGCGGTTGATTGGTGATTGCTGGCAGCTGTGAGTGCTTCACCTGAGTCCAACGAACCTGACTCCAACCCTGCAATATACCAGACAAGCACACGGGCAAAGGGCAAAAACAAAACAGAGGCCAAGAGGCCCAGGCAGGATCATGACAGTACCTCCCCCTCAATGAGAGCCTACAGGCGAACCACCGGGTTTCCCTGGATAGTCCCGGTGAAAATCCCTAATGAGGGAGGGATCGAGGATGAGCTGGCGGGATATCCAGCTCCTCTCCTCAGGACCATACCCCTCCCAGTCCACCAGGTACTGGAAACCATGGCCCGGCGGCGAATGTCCATTATCCGCCTGACCTGACCATCCCTCCAGACCTTCCGACAGCGTCGAAGGTGGGCCCGGACGGATGGCACCGCGATGTCGCCCTCCTGCACTGTGAACAGAGGGGGTTGATATCGAAGAGAACATTCGAATAGGGACATCCCAGTAGCTGCACTTGTCAGGGAATTGTGGGCGTATTCAACCCAAGGAAGGTGAGTGCTCCAGGATGACTGGTTCCTTGCCATGACACAGCGCAGCGCTGCTTCCAGATCCTGGTTGGCCCGCTCCGTTTGTCCGTTAGTCTGGGGATGGTAGCCTGAGGAGAGACTGATGCCCCTAATTCATGACAGAAAGCTCTCCATACCTGGGACACGAATTGTGGACCCCGATCGGAGACCACATCAGTCGGGATCCCGTGAAGGTGGACCACATGCTGAACCTGGAGGTCAGCAGTTTCAGATGCTGTGGGAAGCTTGGGCAGTGGCACAAAATGAACAGCCTTGGAAAATCTGTCAACAATGGTGAGTATGGTTGAATTACCTTCGGATAAAGGGAGACCCGTGACAAAGTCGAGATCGATGTGACTCCAGGGGCGGCCAGGCACAGGAAGGGGACGGAGCAAACCTGAGGCGGATTGATGCGAGGACTTACTGCGGGCGCAGACAGTGCAGGCGAGAACAAAGGCACGGGTGTCAGCCTCGATGGTGGGCCACCAGAAATGTCGCTTGGCCAGGGACAGGCTGCGGTTAACACCTGGGTGGCAGGAAAAGCGTGAATTATGCACCCACTGGAGGACCTTGGAGCGAACAGCACTTGGCACAAACAGACGGCCCTGCGGCCCGGTTCCTGGATCCGGTTCCTCCCTCAGCGCCTCACGGATCCGTGCCTCAATCTGCCACCTGACTGCCCCCAACACACAGCCAGGGGAGACGATGGTGTCGGGACTGGGGCAGGGTTTTTCCTGCATTCAAAAAATTTTGGCGCCCGCCAAAGGAATTTTAGCGCCCCCCAAAGGAAAATTCTCAGCGCCAAAGTGTTTTTTTTTTTTTATATAGATAAATAAATAAAAATCTACTTAAAACGGCTCCAAATGTGTTTCCATTTCCGCGCCATTCCAGTCATATTACTTGCAATCTCAGTTGTAAAAAAAGAAATCAGGTCGGGGATTATCGTTATTAAACTATCATTGTTCCGCTCGCCGGGGCATGCAGGCTTATAAATGCAGCAAACCCTTTCAGCCGTGAGCTCCGCTCGGCCCCTCCCTCACCTGATAGTTTCGCTAACGGCTAGTCCAGAGAGTAGGCTACAAGGGAGATGTTGCGCATTGCCGGGTGTTTTGAAAAACTTCTAGATGACGAGAATAAAGGTAAAACTAATTGTGTTGTCTGAAAACACTTCAGACTCGCAACAAACTAAAAAAATTTGCAAGATTTGTCACGCGCGGACACGCGAGTAACATGACATACGCGACCGAGAGACAGAGAGAGAAAGAAAAGTGATATACGACCTGATCTGCACCTTTAAACATCCCGACCAATTTGTTTATTCACTTTAAGTCGAGTCATAGTTGTCTATGACCAAGCAATCAATGAATAAAAACACAGGAAGTTTAAAGCTCCTTAAGTCCTGCCACCACAACTGTCAACACTACAATGCAACTGCCTATCCAGCCAGCTCCATGACATAAATAAATCATGCCCTTACATTCAATGCTAGCAAAAGACGTGCCCTATCAACACCATTTACAACTGGTTATTTTTATTTTGACATATTTTTATTAAATTATTAAAAATATGTTTCACTTATTTAGCCTATTTCTATTCTCCCTGTTTTCAGTTCAATTAGGCTTTTGTTTAAAGTCCAAAGTCATGGTGTTTTTAGAAAAAAACCTTGTTAAAAGTAAAATAAATGCATAATGTTCTTAAATCAATGATTAACTGTCTTTAATAATCGTGATTACACAATGCGATTACTCAAAATAATCATGATTATGATTTTTTCATAATCGAGCAGCCCTACCTTCTTCCATGGTTTAGATCAATTAAAGTATTAAATAGGTAGGCCTAGTCATTATTAGTATTTTGACTTCATATCTACAGGTTGTTTATTGTGATTTCATAAGTGTCAGTGAGCTCCATGGTAACGCAGTGATTGACAGGCTGACTGAAATGCTCTTGAGCTGGACAGAAACTCCCCTCTCCCAACCCAACACCCCTCTTAAAATACACAAACCGTTTGCCTTTACTGTCGCGACCCCAAAAAAAGTCGGTCGCGTACTGACCCCCCAAAGGCCCATTCTGAGCCAGGAAAAACCCTGTGGGGGAGCCGTGGTCAATGGCAAACTCTCGGGACAGGGCATCCGGCTTCCCATTCTTGGACCCCGGCTGATATGTGAGCTGGAAGTTAAATCGGCCAAAGAATAATGCCCAGCGGGCTTGGCGGGAGTTACGGCGCTTGGCGGACTGAATATAGGACAAGTTCTTGTGATCGGTCCAAATAACAAAAGGGATCTCCACCCCCTCCAACCAGTGCCTCCACTCCTCGAGCGCTAGCTTAACAGCTAGTAGTTCCCTGTTGCTGACGTCGTTGTTGTGCTCTGCTGGTGACAGGCGTCTGGAGAAGAAGGCACAGGGATGAAGCTTCCGATCCTCCGGGGAGTGTTGTGAGAGGACCACCCCTACCCCGGAGTCTGAAGCGTCGACCTCGACCACGAACTGCAGAGCCAGGTTGGGGTGAGTGAGAATGGGGGCTGAAGTGGACCGCTTCTTCATCTAAATGAACGCCGCTTCAGCCTCGGGGTTCCATGAGAAGGAAACAGCCGGGGAGGTGAGTCTAGTGAGACGAACCGCTACTCGACTATAATCCCTGACAAACCTTCGGTAGAAGTTGGCAAAGCCCAAAAAGCGCTGGAGCTGCTTTCGGGTGGAGGGTTGAGGCCACTGTGCCACCGCCTGTACCTTCTCGGGGTCGGCCCTCACCTGCCCTCGCTCTATGATGTACCCCAGGAAGTCCACGGAGTCCAAATGGAATTTGCACTTCTCTGCTTTAACATACAGTTTATTCTCCAGGAGTCACTGTAACACCTGCTTCACGTGCTGGAAATGTTCCTCCTGAGAACGAGAGAAGATAAGTATGTCGTCCAAGTACATAAACACAGTGCGATTTAAGAGGTCACGGAGCACGTCATTAACCATGGCTTGGAAGACAGTGGGGGCATAAGTGAGTCCAAAAGGCATTACCAGGTAGGGGAGAACGGGGTAAGTAGGCACACTTTTTACTCTAGTGAGAATTGCTTATCACTTAAACATCTTTCAATAGTCATTCCTATATTAAATTGAAGCTTAAGGTGTTGGCTTGAAATGTGTACCCCTCACTTTTTCTATCTTATTGTAATAAAGAAGAAATTAATCATCAAAGACACCCTTACACATTGTGACAACCAACCCCATCAAGGGGTTGGTTGTCAAACACTATGGGGTTGTTTGTTACAATGTAATCTTGATGGGAATAATCTTAAAAAAAAGGCAAGAAAGTAGAACTAAATTTGAAAGTTTAATTGCATTGTCAAGTTGACAAATAGGCCTACATAACTTTATGCATCTTAACACAAAATGAGCAAGGAATAAACAAAAAGGAAATCCATATTAAGACCAACCTACTGTATGTAACAACATAAAGAACAATACAAATAGGTCTAACAATAATAGCCTTCTCAACTAGGATATACACATTCACTATCTGAGTTACAGTGATGGAAAATGTAGGGTCTGCTCACTCTAACTAAGCAGAGATTGTGTGCACACTGGTTGCACCACTTCTCCCTTACCTCCCCTGAACGGGTGCTGGAGAACGTTTCCATACAAACCAAACACAAACTATCCTCTTCATCTGATGAAGATTCCTCCTCCTGTCTCTTTCTCTTCTGTTTCTTATTCCCCAGCTGGCGTGGAGTGCACTGGGGTGCAGTAGCCTTTGCAACTGGTATAGTTTGGGATGCACTGGGTCGTTTTGATTTTGTTGCCCTTTTTCTCTTTTGCACGCTAGCTGCCTTTCCTGCTCAATTCTCTCCTTCTCTGGGGTGTCAGTGAGGATACAGCTTGACATTTTCTGTTGTTGTTGGGTTCCTTTCCTGGCTGCACCCTTTGGATAACATGTGACAACCAACCCCCCAAAAAATGTGACGACCAACCCCAACTGGAATTTCTTGCTAGCATCAAGGCCAACAACCATCTGACAACTAATTAGCTTGCTAACCACAATCTAAACTATAGCTTACCCTTCACACTTTTTTAGGGTAACAAGTGTTTTGTTATAAACCCATTGTGTAAAAGCCTAGAAGAAAAATACTGAGGAGCTAAATATTTTCAATTTGACATGAAAAACACCAACAGTCCTCTCACCTCAAATGCAGCAGTCGAACTCCAAGGAAGACTATGTAGGTGACCTCTGATCCCAGTTGTGGATAATTACATACCAAAATTTAACAGACAGCGCCTTCTGGTTCCGAGATATAACGATTGTGACAACCTACCTGTGTGACAAATTACCCCGTTCTCCCCTACATACTGTTGTGTTTTGTGTCCATTGTTGTCTTGTATTGTTGTGTGTTTTATCCACTCCTATGCTGTAAACAAAATTGCCCTCGTGGGACAATAATAAAAAACTTGAACATTGAAACTTGAACCTAAACATTTTCCTATTAATGTGAATTATCAAAGGAAAACTCTATGAAGAAAGATGGCTTTTAGAAGCAGCGCTGCACCAGTCACAGCATTTAGAGGGTCAGAGATAAACACACTGGATGTGTGGCCCGGGCATAACACCATTTACAGCATGCTCTTTTATTGATCTCAGTGGAAAGTTGTTTTTGCAGCTGTAAAAGCACAAAACACAAAGAAGAATAGAATACTGTGTAATGGAAATATGACAAACACATTTATATAACCCAACATCCAATATAAACAAGATATACTCCAACATTTATTTTACATAGATATTTTAAGTGGAATTATGTCTGACTTCCTTAGATTAATATCTTAGAACAGTGGGATAAATGCATTATTAATGCTTTACGTTTCACATCACACAGTGAGTTCCATCCAGCCATCAGGGGGGTATGAGCTCTGAATGAATGAATAAATCCATTAATGATAAATGGACTCACCCACCCCACTTGTGTGGTCTCCTCTGGGCCCTGTATAGGAGGTTGGGGTGTGTCCTCTGACGCGCAGCCAGTCAGCTTGGTCCTTTGTCTTATCCTGTATGTAGCCACAGATTCCTTTTTCAAAGTTACACTGGTCTGGAAGGGAACCTGTAGCATGAGTGCATAAGGCGAAAAGGGATAGTTCAGTATTTTTGAAGTGGGGTTGTGTGAGGCATGTTACCTTTTGGCAGTGGTTCCCAAACTTTTCCAACAGGACCCCTTTTGGTAGATAAGAATATTTTGATCCCCCCAACACATGCCTACACATTTCAATGCACTCATTAATCCTCCTCCCCCAACACCACGGATAAACTAGACATGCCGCTAGCTTCTGCGTCGTTCTGTGAATTTGGCGGGATTGAGTTCGGAGTTATTTTGGTAGTTGTCTTGCATCCTAGAGTAAAACGTTCACACTGTTTAGTTGTTGAAGTGTCAGACATCTCACCACAGAAGTTGTTTTCAAAGGGTTAGCAGCACATTGTAGGGTTTTTAGGTTAAATCGTGCACTATTGAATGGAGCCTTCTTGCTAAGCTGCCACCTCCCCCCGAGTGCCTGTATTAGGAGCTGCAAGAATCGAAGTTGAATACAAAAGTATGATTAAAATGTTACCAGTGGTGGTTTCAATGGGCACACTTTTTACTCTAGTGTGAATTGCTCATCACCAAAACATCTTTCAATAGTCATTCCTACATTAAATTGAAGCTTAAGGTGTTGGTTTGAAAAGTGTATCCCTGTCAGTTTCCAACTTATTGTAATAAAGAAGACTAGGCTACACACATTCACTATCTGAGTTACAGTGATGGCAAATGTAGGGTCTGCTCACTCCAACTAAGCAGAGCTTGTGTGCCCACTGGTTGCACATACAACACTCCCCTACCTCCCCTGATCGGCTGTTGAGAATGTTTCCATACAACCCAAACACAATTGGGAATAGTCTCTATTCTAATCGAATAGAGACTATAAAGATGATCATTTTGCCACGACTGTTGTTTCTTTTCCAATCCCTACCAGTACAGATACCGACTAAACAATTTACTGAATGGAATCGGATGATTTCTAGGTTCATATGGCAGTATGGCAGTATATGGAGTAATAAACCGAGAGTACGTTTTAAAACACTACAGTTATCCAAATAAAAGGGGGGTATGTCTCTACCATGTTTAGAAGACTATTATAAGGCAGCGCAATTACAATATTTAGTTTACTGGTGTATCAATGATTATGAAGCGAAATGGAAAGAACTAGAAATAAACCAACTTGATATCCCACTTCAATCCCTGCTTGGTGATACAAAGTCTAAAACCATTTATTTAGAAAAATTAAGTTCATTTACAATGGTTCCTCTCAATATCTGGTTTAAAGAATGTAAGAATCTAAAATTGGAGATAAAAGCACGAGTGCTGAGATGGGTTGAACATGATGATGATTTTAAACCAGCACAGCTGGACTTAAGGTTTAAACAACTGACCAGGAAGGGCATCACATCATACTGCGTAATTTCAACCAATACAGGCTTAGAAAGCTGCCTAAACCTTCAAGAATCCCACAAATTAGACAAACAGGATTTCTACAGATATTTACAGATTAGGCATCATTTTGACAGAAACATTAAAATTGATGATGAAGCTGATTTGGATATATATATACTTGAGGGCCCGTAACTTCGCATCGGCGGCGCCCCACCAGTCGGCTGGGCTCAAACGCATCTACGAACCACCTCTGTGCTCTTTCCAAACTCGAGTCCCAAGTTGTGGCCAATTGACGGTTGCAATCGTGGCAAGTCTGCAAAAAAATGGCCGCTCTTTCAAAGACGTTTTTGTTAAGGGCGGGCATGTTTTTTGAGCTATCTCGCTAAAACCCCTATGGTCCAAGAGCACATTATAGACATGTGCTTCTTGGTCCCCTGATGCTGTGTACACAATTTGGTGATGATAGGTTGGAAATCCACAAAGTACATGTCACTTGACAGTATTTCAGGTTATGCAAATTAGGAAAAAAAATCATGGCTGACCCATGGCTATCAAGTCAATCAGATTCAGTGGAAAGGGGCGTGGCCTGTCAAACATTGCATTTTTGAATTATGGTTTTCGCATTTGTGGCGCATTTGTGTCTCGACAAGCCTCGCGCGACTTGCTGCCACATGTGTTCTGCACGGCCACCATTGACCAAAATGTTTACGCAGGGGCGGGGCTTATTAGCAAATCGGCTGTAACTCATTAATCATAGGTCCTATCATAAAACTTGCTGGATATGTGCAGAAGACATGTGGTAGCTTGTCCCTCAAAGCTTGCCGAGATTAACCCAAGGGAGCGCCACAAATGCGAAAAACACAATACAAAAATGCAATGTTTGACAGGCCACGCCCCTTTCCCCCTAACTCTGATAGACTTGAAATTTCTTACACATGTACAGTTTACGATGCTCTACAATAAAGCCTTTTGGACCTTAGGGGTCAGCTATGATTTTTTTCTTCCCTAATTTACATGACCTGAAATACAGTCAAGTGACATTTACTTCGTGGATTTCCAACCTATCATCACCAAATTGTGTACACAGCATCAGGGGACCAACATACACGTGGGTATAAAGTTTTAGCGAGATAGCTCAACAAACATGGCCGCCCTTAGCGAAAACATCCTCGCAAGAGTGGCCATTTTTCTGCAGATTTGCCACAATTGGCCACAACTTGGGACTCGAGTTTGGAAAGCGTGCAGCGGCGGTTCGTAGAAGCGTTGGAGCCGGGCCGACGGGTGGGGCGCCACCAATGCGGGGCTGGCGGTCAGCGCCGGGTGGCCCGTAATTTCAAAATCTCTGCGGGATTTTTTAGTTTATATTTTGATGTCCCTTCCAACTACTTTTCAGTCATTCTGTACAAATCTTCAGTTTACGCTTACTACTGCTTCTTTCTGTTTCCTAAAGCTGGCGCATCCAGGCGGAAGCTGTGCGGAGTTTCGAAGCAAAGCGTCTCGAGACCCGTGCAATGCATCCTGGTGCATGTAGGAGCTGTAAAAACAGCTGCGTCATCACGGCAAATCCGAAAAACCTGGTGTTCATTTCTGATATTGTCAAATTGTTTCTGCCTTTTGAGGTGCATAAGATGTGTAATATTTCGGTAACACTTTATTTGAAGGCGTATACATAACGCTGTCATAAGACTGTCATAAGACTGTCATTACACTGTCATGACATATGTCATGAACATTATGAATGGTTATGAATGGTTATGACTGTTGTCATAAAGTGTCATTCGGTAAATTATGTCACGTTTAATGACACATTGACATTGTATGAGATGTCTTTTTTATGACAACCTGACATAAGCTAAGACAAAATAACTTGTCCGTGTCTTTGTAATGACAACCTGACATTAATGAAGACAAAATATCTTGGTTATGTCGACTTGACATTAACCAATAACATGACCTGTCATAAACATGTAATAGTAGGCTTAATAATCAAATGTAAAAAAAACTGTTTTGATTTATGTTGTAAGATTACATTAAACTGTCATATGTGGAAGGTTTTGATATTGACTGTCATGAGACCTTTATTATACTGTCATGAATGTTTCTGTTGGCCTGAAGTAAAGTGAAACAATTTGGACAGTTCATTAACATGTCATGAAGCGTTATTACACTGTCTAATGCCTTTATAACAGGCTCATGAATGATTCTGTAGGACCAAAGTAAAGTGAAACAATTTGGACATTTCATTAACATGTCATGAAGCGTTATTACACTGTCTAATGCCGTTATAATATGCTCATGAATGATTCTGTTGGCCTGAAGTAAAGTGAAACAATTTGGACAGTTCATTAACATGTCATGAAGCGTTATTACACTGTCTAATGCCTTTATAACATGCTCATGAATGATTATTTTGGCCTAAAGTAAAGTGAAACAATTTGGACAGTTCATTAACATGTCATTAAGTGTTATTACACTGTCTAATTTTGACATTGACTGTCATGAAACCTTTATTATACTGTCATGAAGTATTGACTTTACCTCAAAGTGAAACAATTTGGACTTTTCAGTAAATATTATTACACTTAATTATACACACAACAGTGTTAACTGCAGTAGTATCCCCTTTATAGATGTAACATGAAGCATATCAGTATTACATGTGGAAAATACCTTAACAAAAGCAATATAAGTCAAGACAGTCTGTTTTATTTGCATTGAGACACTTAACAAAAAATATATACATACACTTAAAACAGAAATAAGAACTACTACTTTAAAATCAAATGCACTTTCCAGTCCTTAAATTAACAATCCAGAGATTGTATGTTATATAATATATGTTATAATGGCTGCTAAAAATCACCAGGAAGAGATCAGCTTAAACACAAAAGGAGGGCAAATGGCACTCAGCCTTCAAACTTTGTAGGCATGTTAGCTTCAGCATATAACTAGTGCAAACTTGTAAGTGAATACGGTGCTTAAACAGGCAGATTGCAGATCAGCAAATCATAGAGCTATTAGCACACACAATAATAACAGAAATATACATTAGATCAGGTTGAAGTAAATAAAAGATACATAAAATAAAAGAGACTGTGTAGGCCTACTGCCCTGGCAGTGCGTAGTATGGAGCATGACAGCCAGCTAACATTTAAAAGCCCAATAAAGAATAAAAGACACAATGCTTGACTTCTCTTGTTTCTTCGTGAACCTTGTATTGGTAGGTTTTTCTTTGTAAAACTGTAACATAGACATGAAAAAATAAATCAATACACACACAGTACCAGACCTATACAGACAGTAGACAATACACAGTAAGTAGTATATGGTAAGTATACACACAGCTATGCTATTCCTATTTAAGTATTAAACAACACATGACTGTAAAAACACAGCTTTGCATGTATGACAAAGTATAGTGAGCTAGCAAACAATTAGCTTCTGTAGTAGTGTACCTGCTAGCTAACAGGGCCACATGTGCAATCAAATAAACATACAAGTAGCTTACTTTACATTCTTACACCTGAAAGCTAATGTTAACATTGCACACTATCAACACTTACAGACAAATAGTCTCCAAGGCAAAGGCGTTATAAAGAAATATCCTGCAGCATTTATCTGTAGGCTATGCTGGTCCTATAGTCTGCATACAACTGTGAACAAAATGTAGGCTACATCAAACACCGGTGATGTGGCGCTAGATCCTGTATGAAACACGTGAGGGCTCACTCTGACACTTTTTCCAAAAACCAAGATAAAATAAAAATATTAACACTTCATATTCACTTGGGAAAACTGCTATACAACAATACTTGCAATTGCAATATGTCAAGACAGTCTGTGCTGCCTTAACTATAAGTCAGTAATTATTGTTGTATAGCAGTTTTTCAAAGTAAATATGACGTTTTAATATTTTCATTTTTGGAAAAAGCGTCAGAGTGAGCCCTCACGTGTTGCATACAGGATCTAGCGCCAAATCTCCGGTCGTTGCCTAGCTTACAATTTTTTTTCCCAGTTGTATGCAGTCTACCGGGACATCATAGCCTATACATGCTGCTGAGTATTTCTTTATAACGCCTTTGCCTTGGAGACTATTTGTCTGTAAGTGTTGATAGTGTGCAATGTTAACATTAGCTTTCAGGTGTAAGAATGTAAAGTAAGATACTTGTATGTTTTTTGATTGCACATGTGGCCCTGTTAGCTAGCAGGTACACTACTACAGAAGCTAATTGTTTGCTAGCTCACTATACTTTGTCATACATGCTAAACTGTGTTTTTACAGTCATGTGTTGTTTAATACTTAAATAGGAATAGCATAGCTGTGTGTATACTTACCATATACTACTTAGTGTGTATTGTCTACTGTCTGTATAGGTCTGGTACTGTGTGTATATTGATTTATTTTTTCATGTCTATTTTACAGTTCTACAAAGAAAAACCTACCAATACACATGGGCTTTTAAATGTTAGCTGGCTGTCATGCTCCATACTACGCACTGCCAGGGCAGTAGGCCTACACAGTCTCTTTTATTTTATGTATCTTTTACCTTTTATCTTTTACTTCAACCTGATCTAATGTATATTTCTGTTTTTATTGTGTGTGCTAATAGCTCTATGATTTGCTGATCTGCAATCTGCCTGTTTAAGCACCGTATTCACTTACAAGTTTGCACTAGTTGTATGCTGAAGCTAACATGCCTACACAGTTTGAAGGCTGAGTGCCATTTGCCCTCCTTTTGTGTTTAAGCTGATCTCTTCCTGGTGATTTTTAGCAGCCATTATAACATATATTATATAACATACAATCTCTGGATTGTTAATTTAAGGACTGGAAAGTGCATTTGATTTTAAAGTAGTTCTTATATCTGTTTTAAGTGTATGTATATATTTTTTTGTTTAGTGTCTCAATGCAAATAAAACAGACTGTCTTGACTTATATTGCTTTTGTTAAGGTATTTTCCACATGTAATACTGATATGCTTCATGTTACATCTATAAAGGGGATACTACTGCAGTTAACACTGTTGTGTGTATAATTAAGTGTAATAATATTTACTGAAAAGTCCAAATTGTTTCACTTTGAGGTAAAGTCAATACTTCATGACAGTATAATAAAGGTTTCATGACAGTCAATGTCAAAATTAGACAGTGTAATAACGCTTAATGACATGTTAATGAACTGTCCAAATTGTTTCACTTTACTTCAGGCCAAAATAATCATTCATGTGGCATTAGACAGTGTAATAACGCTTCATGACATGTTAATGAACTGTCCAAATTGTTTCACTTTACCTGAGGCCAAAATAATCATTCATGAGCCTGTTATAAAGGCATTAGACAGTGTAATAACGCTTCATGACATGTTAATGAACTGTCCAAATTGTTTCACTTTACCTGAGGCCAAAATAATCATTCATGAGCCTGTTATAAAGGCATTAGACAGTGTAATAACGCTTCATGACATGTTAATGAACTGTCCAAATTGTTTCACTTTACCTGAGGCCAAAATAATCATTCATGAGCATGTTATAACGGCATTAGACAGTGTAATAACGCTTCATGACATGTTAATGAAATGTCCAAATTGTTTCACTTTACTTTAGTCCTACAGAATCATTCATGAGCCTATTATAAAGGCATTAGACAGTGTAATAACGCTTCATGACATGTTAATGAACTGTCCAAATTGTTTCACTTTACTTCAGGCCAACATAAACATTCATGACAGTATAATAAAGGTCTCATGACAGTCAATATCAAAACCTTCCACATATGACAGTTTAATGTAATCTTACAACATAAATCAAAATAGTTTTTTTTACACTTGATTATTAAGCCTGCTATTACATGTTTATGACAGGTCATGTTATTGGTTAATGTCAAGTCGACATAACCAAGATATTTTGTCTTCATTAATGTCAGGTTGTCATTACTAAGACACAGACAAGTTATTTTGTCTTAGCTTATGTTAGGTTGTCATTACCAAGTTATTTTGTCTTAGCTTATGTCAGGTTGTCATTACCAAGTTATTTTGTCTTAGCTTATGTCAGGTTGTCATTACCAAGACATCGACAAGTTATTTTGTCTTTGCTTATGTCAGGTTGTCATAAAAAAGACATCTCATACAATGTCAATGCGTCATTAAACGTGACATAATTTACCGAATGACACTTTATGACAACAGTCATAACCATTCATAACCATTCATAATGTTCATGACATGTGTCATGACAGTGTAATGACAGTCTTATGACAGTCTTATGACAGCGTTATGTATACGCCTTCAAATAAAGTGTTACCAATATTTCCAATAATTTTAAAGGCTTGAAGTTGAGTCTAATCACTCTACTTCTTTTGTACTAATTCTTGTTTTTACGATGCATGCGGATGCCCCATGTGAGACCTTATACATCATATTCACCACATATTGGGTTATCTGGGTGAGGATTTACATTGAGCAACATATGTTGGTGTCCTTTGGGACGTTAATTTACATAATTTTGTTTTCCCATACTTGAATGAATGTTTTTGGTGCAGATTCTATAAAGAGGAATAATTGCTACACAGCCAATTGCAAGATGACAAAACAACCTGTTGTCTGTTGACACTTTTTATATGCAGCTTTTGGTCATTGCTGTAACCACAGGAAGAAGACTGCAGGTATTTAGCAGTAATGCATTTTGCAGAATAATGTTTTTTCAATTACAATGGTGTTATTTTTACCTGCTGTGATTTGGCAGTCCCCCGGGCTTACGGTGATGTCATCGATGGCTACCAGGCCACATTCCCAGAAGTTCTTACATATGCTGACAAACACTACCTTAAAGGGGAAAACAAGAGAACCCTTTACTCAACCGTTTTTCAGTCTCATCCATCCATTCAAATTCCAGTCTTTCTATTCTTCCACTCAGATCATTAAAAAATATACTTCTTCATACATTACCCTTCTAGTTCTTCATACCTTGGAAAGCATGGGCTTCATGTAGGTGATTTCCACAGCAGTCCATACAGCCATGGAGGTGTTAGGGAGGCCCCACACTTTCTCCTGGGCCACATTGTTTTCGTCATAAATGTAGATAACCAGAGCATTGTCTACTTTCCTGAATCCATGAAGGAGGTAATAGAACCTGAGGCAATACTTGTGGTTCCCTGGTAAGAAGGGACCATGAAGCCGACCCATAAAACCAGGCCTCGAAGTGAAACCAGTTTTTGCCAAGAGAAAACTACCTAGGAAGAATAAAACAATGAACATAATTAAGAAAAGATAGGTAATGCCAGTTGAACTACAATACATTTAATTACAATGGTATTAGTTATTAATATATAGATACATAGATCATTAAACTTCAGGGAAGAAATTGGCCCAGACATGCCAAAAGGGTGAGAAAATATCAGAGGATTTCAGGAATAGAGTTGTGATTTGACATTTGTCTAGGGAAAGCTATCAATTAATTTAAAAAAAGTTTGAGCTCAATCGGTCCACCGTGAGGCAAATCATCTACAAATGAGAGAGCTTTAAGAGTGACTGAACATCTGCCTAGAAGTAGACTTCCTTCGAAATATCCACAAGCGCCACAAGAAAAGTGATTTTTCAGTTAAAAGCCAACCCAAACATTACATCTTGTGATTTGAATACCTCTTGAAGCATCTGGGACAGATGTGTATGGTTCCACAATAAGAAGAAAACTCAGTCAACATAGGAGGGTTGCTGAAAAAGCCTCTGCTCTCAAAAAAGGAACCAAACTGCTCGTCACAACTTTGCCAGAGACCACCTGGAGATACCTGAAGTCTTCTGGAAGTCTCTTCTGTGGACAGATTAGTCCAAAATTTAACTGTTTGGTCATAACCAAAACTGCCATGTTAGGGCAAAAACGCAACTCTGCCTACCACCAAAAGAACCTTTTCCAAAGTGAAGAATGGTGGCGGCAGATGGTTTGCAAATCTCCAGATGTAATGTTTGGGTTGGCTTTTAACTGAAAAATCACTTTTCATGTGCCGCTTATGGATATTTTTGAAGGAAGTCCACTTCTAGGCAGATGTTCAGTCACTCTGAGAGCTCTCCATTTCTAGATTATTTGCCTCACGGTGGACCGATGGAGCTCAAACTTTTTTTTAAATTAATTGATAGCTGTCCCCAGGCAAATGTGCAACATCATAACCCTATTCCTGAGATCCTCTGAGATTTTCTTTCCTCTTGGCGTGTCTGGCCTGTATGGGTTCACTTTGGTGGGCCTAAACTGACCTGGTTTGATCTCTGTTTTATCAAGTGCCACCCAATTTCTTCCCTAAAGATATCTCATTACATTGGTCAATTTCATCACTCAATTCAGTCCACCTGATTGTGTTTACCTGCTTGATTTAAGCAATGCAGCTCAGGGTTCATAAACTTTAGCAAATACAAAAGTTGTCAAATCATTTGTTTTATCTGTTTCAACAAATGATTTTCGGAAAAGAAAGATTTTGAATTGATAAACAGACATCTGTTATTTCATATAAAAATACTGGTATTGATAAAGATGAATTAATAATGGTTAAACTAAATACAATTCCAAAATGCTCAAGGGGTTCACATACTTTCAAGCAGCACTGTATGTTTTGTGCTTACTTAATAAAGACAATATAGATATTCTGATACGTTCCGCATACTCCTCCGGTATAGCCATTAGTCATAAATCCAGCATACAGAAAATATAGAATTTTTCAGTGATAAACCTGTTAAAGGCCCTCTGAGGAACTCTGTTTCTGTGAATTCTAGCGGCCCCTTAGGACAAAAGCAGTAGTGTTTTTACGACGCCAGCTGTCGTAAAGGTCTTTTCTAGTACGTGCCAGCCTGTGCCTCCATCACGCGATTTGTAAGCAATATGTCCATGTTGGAAGCCAGTCAACGAGAGAAGGCACGATGGATCGCGATGAGGTACTGTGTTTATATGTGACTATTTCAGATTAATAATGCTAATTTGATGATGATTAAGCAGATTAAACTTTGATTTAGTACCGTTCTTAAACCTAGGTTAAGACGACATAAGTTAACAACTAGCAGAGTTGGTTGTTTTGTCATTGTAGGCTGATGTATTTGGGGTTTGGGATCAACATTCACTATTTAGCTTAGGTTATAATAATAAATAACTAGTTAATAAATAAAAACCAAACAACATTTATGCATGTTTGCTTAGCTGGCAGGTAAGCTTAGCTTCATCCCGACTCCAGGAATGTATTATGCTTATATCTTCTGCTTCATTGAATTAATTTATAAATGCTGTCTTACAGAGGTGTTTAATGTGGGTGTCAAAGTTGGTCTGAGGGTCCATTTTAACACAGAGGTTGGTGACGGATCTGGAAAGGGAGATGTTTTGGCCAGAGAAAGTTATATTGGTGATAGTGGGGGAGCGGAGCTGACGTGCCGTGCCAACAAGGATGGCTTCTGTTTTGGAGCTGTTGAGTTGAAGGAAGTTGAGCTTATCCACGCCTCTATCCAGTGGCGACTGGTCATTAGGGGCACGTGGGGCGAAGCCCCACCTACAAGAAAGAAAAATAAATATATATATATATATATATATATACACTCAACAAAAATATAAACGCAACACTTTTGTTTTTGCTCCCATTTTTCATGAGATGGACTTAAAGATCTAAATTTCATTCCAGATACACAATTGTACCATTTCTCTCAAACATTGTTCACAAATCTGTCTAAATGTGTGATAGTGAGCACTTCTGCTTTGCTGAGATAATCCATCCCACCTCACAGGTGTGCCACATCAAGATGCTGATCTGACATCATGATTAGTGCACAGGTGTGCCTTAGACTGTCCACAATAAAAGGCCACCCTGAAATGTGCAGTTTTGTCTCACAGCAAAATGCCACAGATGCCACAAGCATTGAGGGAGCGTGCAATTGGCATGCTGACAGCAGGAATGTCAACCAGATCTGTTGCTCGTGCATTGAATGTTCATTTCTCCACCATAAGCCGTCTCCAGCAACTTCGCACAGCCATTGAAGAGGAGTGGAACAACATTCCACAGGCCACGATTGATAATCTGATAAACTCTATGCGAAGAAGATGTGTTGCACTGCATGAGGCAAATGGTGGTCACACCAGATACTGACTGGTTCTGAGTCCCCAGACCCCCAATAAAGCAAAAAAATGCACATTTCAGAGTGGCCTTTTATTGTGGACAGTCTAAGGCACACCTGTGCACTAATCATGATGTCAGATCAGCATCTTGATGTGGCACACCTGTGAGGTGGGATGGATTATCTCAGCAAAGCAGAAGTGCTCACTATCACACATTTAGACAGATTTGTGAACAATGTTTGAGAGAAATGGTACAATTGTGTATCTGGAATGAATTTTAGATCTTTAAGTCCATCTCATGAAAAATGGGAGCAAAAACAAAAGTGTTGCGTTTATATTTTTGTTGAGTATATATATATATATATATATATATATATGCCCCACACCACCTGGTACAAAGCCATAATAATGCTATGTTATCAGTCTGTCTCTCAAGGCCTAGGAAAAGGCTCGGAGAATATACCAGCGCTTAAGGGAATCATATAATCATGCAATGTGAAGCACAGAGAGTATTATAACCATGTAACCTTATGCAAGCTAAAGCAAGAGATTAAAAATGTAATGAATTATCATATTGCCATGAAATGGTTGATTGAAGTATTATTGAGTGAAGTATTGTGTATTGTGTTGATTTAAGAAACAGTAAGTGTGTTAGAATATATTGAAAAAGTGTATAAGAATTAAGTTGACACACCCACACACACCCACAGGGATACGTCTGACCTATCAGAGCCCACAGAGACCTATCAGAGCCTTTTAGGGAAGTTTCCCAAAAAGGGGGAGTTGACAACAAAGAGTTAGAAAAAAACTGAGGGCTATTGTGTATAAAAAGGCATGATTTTGCGGAGAAAAGTTTGTTAAGCCTCGTCGGACCTCGCGGACGGAAGCAAGCTGGACCCCTGATCGACCACCCCAGGAGAAGCAAGCTACGGACCGAAGAAAAAGACTTAGTCTCTGAAAAAGACTTGGTCTCTGAAAAAGACTTAGCCTCTGGAACGAGACAGAGAAAACAGAGCAAGCAAGACATCGCAGGACTTAGAGAAAACTCAACCTCCTTCTTCAGCTGATTCACAAGAGGACCGACCACAAGAGCGCTTAACCACGTTTCCCCAAAGCTGAAAAGGACATTTCGAGAGAACTATTTGTTTCAACGCTCACACTGTTGACTGGTGAATCAAGGTCGGCCAGCTGGAGGGATCGGAATGCTGAGTATGGCGAGATTCCCCCTCTCCAAGGTCGAACAGCTGGACGGAGCGGAATGGTGAGTCTGGTGAAGACTCACCCTCTCCTCTCCTCTCAGGAGAACTTTCTGAGACTTTGTACAAAGTTCGGGAGGATCTCCGCGCAGTTCCCTGATAACGGTGAAGGCGAGGTTGCTCGGCCAAGTGACTTCCCCTCTGCCTCTCCACATCAAAACGGACATTCATTATTCCCTGCTTCAGATCTTAATACATTGAAGGATAGAGATTAGACGATAGAGTAGGATGTTTTATGTGTAAAACCAATCAATGTAAGTAATAATTTTTGAATCTGAATTGAGCTGTATGCCTGCCTTTGATAGCAATAAAAAGCATCATTTAATCTTACATTTAAGATTTCATTGTGGGCATTTGATCATTTACCTTTTCAGAGGTTATAATGTACTAGGTAAAGTGTGTTCTTACATCTACAAATGGTTCTTATAGGTTACTTCTAGCCCTTTAAACTAAACATACCCTTATGGCCTGCTGTCCATTAAAACCCTATCCTAGCGACCATACCAAGAGCCTGGATCATTAAGAGGAGAGCTGCCGTTAACTGAGGCGACTGGTGTGGTAGTAGGACCCGAGGGCTATTCGGTCCTGCTGCTGGGCCAGTGTAAGCAGGGTAGACCTCAGGACGAAGGCAGTTAGAAAAAGCTAGGCGTGTCTCCTCGCCACCAGCTTAATTATTCCTAGTTATTCTTGAACGGGTAATACCCTCAGGTTGATAGGAATCGGACCCTTTAAACGGAGAGCTGGTACCGGAACCTCCTGTACAGGGGTAAATACCATCTAAAACTCCGGGATCTAAACAGTATGGAGGCCATTCGCACAGAGCCAGGATGGGATGAGATCACCATAAGTGAGGCATACGGCCTGTCAAAGAAACTCCGGGACAGAGCTTTCTGCAGCTGCTGGAATTTTTTTCACTGATTATGCCAGAAGTGGATGTCTTATACAACACTCTGCAAAAACGTAGCATTGATGCCCCATGCATTAACAGCGCACTGGCACATTTCAAGGAAAATGTCCCAAAAATGAGGCAGCAAGCTGATAATTTGGCTGCCAACTCTCATGAGGGAACAGATGAGCCAGGCAGACGAGTTACCAACACAGCGCCGGTGATGAAGGAGGCCTGTGACACAGTCATCTCTCAGGTAGAACAGCGGTTTTCACACAGTGACCACTTGATTGCTGCAAAGCTGGTTGACAGCTCATTCTTCCCCCAGTTTGTGCTGTCATTCCCTACATCAGAGCTGGATTGTGCTGTGAAACTCTGGCCTTTGGATAAGAAAGAAAAGTTGAAGTCCGAGCTGATCATGCTGTACCGCCACAGTGAGCTTCACACAGGTAAGACGGCCCTGTCACTGTTAAAATCCATCTATGAGAACAACCTAGATGAGGTTTTTGCTGAGACCATTATTCTGCTGAAAATCATTGCAACAACACCAATGACGACAGCGGAGTCAGAGAGGAATTTTTCCACGTTAAAGAGGATAAAAACCTTCAGCCGCAACACCATGGGACAGCCGAGGCTCAACGCATTGGCCATGCTCTCAATTGAAAGCCAGCTGATCCACCAGCTACATGACTTAATTCCCAAAGTCATCGAAAAGTTTTCCTAGAGGAAGGACCGCCGTGCCACCTTCGTCTTCAAACAACTCCCAGGATGAAAGTGAATTTACAGCCTACTAGTACGGGGCGTGAGCATCTCACTAAGTATTCCACAGCCACACCAACTCAACTCCCAGGATGAAAGTGAACTTACAGCCTACTATTACGGGGCGTGAGCGTCTCACTAAGCATTCCACAGCCACACCAACTCTTAAGTACATAATATGCCACCTCCCGGGTTCACTTAAAGGGTTCTACATGTTAGCAAAAAAAAAACAAAAAAAAAAAATATATAAAAAAAAAATCACACAAAAAAATTATTTCCTGATGTCTGCATGATAATGTAATGTTGTAATGTTGCATGATTTTTTCTAACATTTATTTCACTCTTATGGGCATGTCGTGAGCCTGGCGGGGTGAGAGGCAGCAGTTCAGCGAGGCAGTTGTCACACAGCAGACTGTCACATGTAATGTGAACATACAATAGTTTAATTCATTGTGCATAGGTTCCTCAGCATGATAGAGCTAGTTCTACTCTCATGCCTGTTCACTCTGTTCATTTTGCTTCGCTCATTGGTTGTCTGTCTGTCCTCTTCCAGTTTTCCCTGGTGGTGCCGAGACGGTGTGGATCAGGTCACTCCTCTGGCTGCATCTGAAGCCCTCGTGCATCCATACTATTCACTATTTATATTATATTTAAGTTCTACCATGATGTAAACATTTAGTCATCAATGATTGTATTCCTTTATTTTTTTCTATTATTCTCATTACATGTGACATCTATTTCATGAAGTCCGTCCTCGGAGAGGATCCCTTCCTCTCTCACTACCTGATATTTCTCTCAATCTTTTCCCGTTAAAGGGTTTTTTACTGGGAGTTTTTTCTCAGTCGAGGTAAGGGTGTAAGGGCAGGGTGTCATACTGTATGGAATGTGAAGCCCACTGAGGCAAATGTCTATTTGCGATATATCTCCATGCTTCAGTGTTTTGTCTGTTTGTTATGTCTTGTGCTTTTCAGTCTGTTTATGTTCCTGGCCTGCACCTTTCGTGGTGAGTGGGCTTTAAACCGAGACAGGCCAACATTCTGAATCTTTTCTTTCACAGCTATTATCTTTGATTTCTCCTCCAGGATGCTGCCTAGGCCTATGGGAGGAGGTGTACTCCATGGTAAAATGATATTGGGTTCTTATAGTAGCTCTACCTAGCCTGGCTCCGCCCGCCCGCCTACTTCCGGCCAAATTTTATTTTCCCTTCAGTAGTCAGTCTGGGTGTACAGCCCATTTCCCAGTTTTGCTGGAGATTCGACAGCCGGTCCAATCAGCGAACAGAGCGAGTGGCTGAGAACGATGACGTCGAAGTCGCGCTCCAGTTTCAGTTGCCAGAAGCCGGCTCATGACACACGTGACGACCAAACGTTATGCGATTGGTTGGCTAATCCAGAGAGGCACTGGGCAGATCCAATAGTTTTAAACTTTAACAGACACCCGCCTCCATGAGTGAACGTTTGCCAATTAAAGCACTGCCAGACCTTCTGTACAAATGAAATGAAGTACGATGGTCTGGTAGCACCAGGCTAAGCTCTACCAGCTGTTTGCACTATTATCATTTTATTCTGAAGTTATTGAAAACACTTTTAAAACCTATACAATCATCATTGCAATGTTTTGATGTCCTACTAATGGATGTAACCAAGCTGCACTAATGTACTTTATTAATTAAATATATATAATACATGGAGAGAACAGTCACTCTAAAACCAAAAAAACAGCATACCGAATAGTGCTAAAGTATAATTTTATTTGTAATGGTTGTGATGGCCCAAGTACCTGCCTGCTGTCCTGGTTATCTTTCCACAGGTCCTTGTGGGTGGAGCTGAGGCCTGAATAGTGAATAGTTAACACCTAGCGAGGGCTACAAACAGCATGGGACACAAATACGTAGGAAAGATCAATGAAGGAAAGAGTTTGTACATGATGAAATATTTCTTGTCTGCTCTTTCATTACTTCACAAACAGCTCAATTTCTATTTTGAAATAAGTTTGCATTTTTATGCAAATGAGAGTGTGAGAATATATTGTACTACCCTCTAGCGCCCTCTGCTGGATCAGAAAATAAACTGCTTTGAATATGAATGAGACTGCATCAAACATATCGAATGTGAAATTTTAACTTTTCACCCCACCTTTGAATAAAAAGTGATAGCCCTAGTGTATATAGGTTTTTCACGTGTTCTCACCCACTCTTTCCTCACAATAAGTTTGAAGTATGCAAGATAGAGAGGATTACAGGTCATTTCATATTCTATGAAAGATTAACTAAAGCCTACAAGCAGTACAGATGAATGGATTGATAGTGTTTAGAGGGATGTCTATATCTATATGCATGCCTGTAAAACAAAGTCAATAGCAACACTTTTATAAAAGTGAAGGGGTCTACCATTTTTATTGTTGGGATTGAAGTTGGCACCAGTGTTAGATGAAAAAGAGCAGATAAGTATACATTGGTTTAATGATGTGGCTCTTACATGTGGAATAGCAAACTGGTTCTTTAAAGGTGTTTTAGTTGAAAAACCTGCAAACCGGCGTCAGACCAGAACTACAACCATATTATTGTTGGTGGAAAATGTGTAACTGTGCCTACACTGGGAACATGTTTGAGTGTTTTATCCCTTTTTGTTCCTACAACAGTCAAGCTCAACTCTTTTTCCTCAACATCATTTTATTATTGTTTTCTTTTTTTACAACATGGAAATTTCAGTAGGAGGCTCGTCAACTCTCGTGACTCCTTCAAGCTGTGGACAGGATTGGCCAAGGCAGTGGGGGTTCCAGCAGTCTAGCAGCGGCTCACCAGAGCTCCGAGGCTGGAGAAGAGGATGGCAAATAAAAGTAGAGTCACTCACTGACACTGAATCACACAGGCACCCACACAATGTTAACTCTTGAATGCTATCTTTTTGAATAAAGACTAACAGATGGGAGTAGCAGAAAGCAGTTCAACACTGAATAAGGGACTGACCTGCACTGCAGCATGTCCTTCAAGCTGTGGACAGGATTGGCCAAGGCAGTGGGAGTTCCAGCAGTCTAACAGCGGCTCACCAGAGCTCTGAGGCTGAAGAAGAGGATGGCAAATAAAAGTAGAGTCACTCACTGACACTGAATCACACAGGCACCCACACAATGTTAACTCTTGATAAAGGACTCACCTGTTCTTCAAGCTGTGCCCAACATGGGCCCAGGGAGCCGGGGGGTGGGGGGTGGAGAGCAAAAAAGGGGAAAGATTTAAAAGGAAAAAAAGAACGGAATAAAAGAAAAGATATAAAGGAAAAAGGGGAAAAGGAAGAGCAGCTTGTGAACCGTATTAGACCAAGAGATTAAACAAAAGCTCTATATTAGCCATGACACTCAGGACCGGAGACCACTTTCTTTTTACTTTCCCAATTACAGTGTTTGAAGGTGGTCCTTAAGGCATTTAAAAATATTATCTAAAAAAATGTCCGTACCCAATGAGACAAATGGACTCCATTGGCTAAAAAGAGTCCCGCAGTGTCATATCTAATACGATTATGGGGAATAATTCCTCCACTGACTGCATTAACAAACTGGGCCATAAGACGGTTGACACACTTTCTGGCCCCGTCAATCCTGGCTGGAAACCTCTCAGCCCTCCAGCGGCATCTTGGGATGAGGGCCGAAAAGAATATCTTCATTGCCGGGTAAAATCCATGGAGAAAGAGCAGGTCCCTCTCCATTTCATTCACCAGACTGATCCTCTTGACTGCCCCCAAGTCGTTGCCACCGCAGTGAATGACGAGTACATCAGGCACTACTCTTTCAACAAGGGTTTCAAGAAAGAGAGGAAGAAGCTTACCCCACCGCAGCCCACCCACGCCGAACCAGCAGACGGTAAGGTCCGGCGCCTCCATCTCCCTCCTCTGGGCTCCGCCCTGGGCAGCTCGCCGGACATAGCTGTCCCCAATCACCCAAACAAGCACTGTGGAAACAAAGTAATGTTAGGTATATCATCAGGGATAGGGATAGGTATAGGTATATTACAAAATGCATTATAAGCAGTGGCTGGGTTTCAATAATGTTATGATAGATACCATAGGTCATAAATATAATGTGTACATTCAAATAAAATACATACATGCATGATGTCAAGATAAAGATAAGTCTTACATTTATTTATACTTTGATTAAATACATGCATATGTTTTACATTGATGCTCAAGTCTTAAAGCAATGAAGTTTTTCTTACTCTTAGGCGGCATCTCGATTCAGTTCAGTGACACTAAAAAGAACAAAATGAAAAATTGAGTAAATATAAAAGTGCCTTTTTTATTAATACAACAGTGTGCAGAATAATGAGGCTGATATTAATGTTGTCTGTAGGCTGTAGTAATGTCTTATTCAGCGGCAGCAATATCTACTGCTTTTCATGCTAAACGTTACAAATATAATTTTAATAACATTAAATAACATTTAATAATAACATTGATTCGATTTCAAAACCTTAAAATATTTACACACAGTGTGGTTTGTCGATATAAGTGATCCGACACAATTTTAGATTTTTATAATTTGACAAAACGTTAAGTTCTAAATTGGCAAAAAAAAGCATGGCCAATCACGATTATACTGCCGGGCTTTTGTTAGCTAGCAAAAACCCGGCAGAGGGTTACTGAATAGCGCATATAATACACCTACAAAAATATTACACAACATAAAGGTATTATGTTCTTGTTGTTTTTCTGTTTTATACCCATAATTTATTAATATTAACACATTTTTCATGTTTTGTTTTGTCGTCGAGATTAACTTACCAACTAACTACTTGACTCCAACAGTTCTCGAAGGGATCCAACAATGGAAGACTGTGAAGAGGTCATCACAGTTCAGTGCAGCAGTATTAGTAGTAAGTCATGGGCCATGTCCGAACTGCCATACTAGCGTCCTACATCCTACATACTCACCATCTATATACTGCATACTCTCTACTCAAAGATCGATTGTGTATGCGAGCTGCGTCGAAACGTTCTCAGTTGAAGTATACTCAAGCAATGAAGAATTTCTTCTTCTTCTTATAAGATTCAGGCAGTTTAGACACTGTTAAGCTTATAACCGCCCTCTACAGGTTAGATATTGAACTAGATTTTTACAGTCCTGTGTTCATCATCTGTGTTTTAGACCTCTTGTTTTATAATAATTATATTTTGAGGCGGAGGATCCCTCCGACGCTCTCTGTCCGGCTCATCAGCACTCAGCTGTCTGTGAGTTGAGCTGGACGAGCCGCGGTGTGTGGAACAGCGATCTGTTCTAATCTCCCTCCACTATCAGACTCACTTCACCCATTTCACTTAGTGACTCTAATGTTGTTAGGTATTTATCTTCATCTCTTATCTATTGTAAGAGTTTATGAATGACTGCACGTACGTCTGTCAGATCGCGGAACCCCAAACAATGTTGTTGCCTAGCAACTTGCTCGAAAATATTTCATTTTCCTGGGCGGGTAGAATTGACCCAGTGCATTGTGGGGCGGTTGAGTAGGAAAAGTATACAATCGATTCATACCCAAAATCTTCCCGGAAGTTAGTACTCATCCGGGAATTTCTCACATACCCAAACTCGCATACCCAACCGTCACATACTCAAATTGAAGTCAAAATGAGTATGAGTAGGACGTTAGTATGGCAGTTCGGACACGGCCATGGAGCACGTGGTGCACTTCTTCTTCTTGTAATATTCCGGCAGTTTAGACGCTGTTTACTGCCCTCTACAGGTCAGATGTTGAACTAGATTTCTACATGCAGTCGTGACTCGTGTGTTGTTGTTTTGTAGGATAGTCGGGAGCAGGAGGAGTCAACCTCTACCAAGATTGTTTGCTGCGAAAACCAACGGATGACGTCACGGACACTGGTACGTCTTTTTTTCATATTTCAGTGCCCACCCTCTTACTGACCTCTTATCGCCACGACTGTGAAAACAAACGGGTGACGTCACGGACATTGGTAATTAAAAAAAAAAAATTAGCCTAGCCCCACCTGTTTTTTACGTGTAGAAACACCACTGCCTCTATCTCCTCCAGGCAGGTGGTCAGTGTGGATGTTGGCAGAGGGGCATAAGAAGTGGGGGATGTCCTGATATAGAGCTGTGTGTCATCGGCATAGCAGTGGTATGATAATAATGGATAGGATTTATATAGCGCTTTATTCTCTAAGGACTCAAAGCGCTTACAGGGTTCCAGGTTCCATTCATTCACACACAGTCATACCGGTGGTGGTAAACTACGATAGTAGTAAGCGTGGCTGCCATTCCGCGCCAACGGACCCTACGACCACTACATCAAACATACAGCAGTCATACACATTCACACCAGTCAAGGTGGGTGAAGTTTCTTGCCCAAGGACACAACAATCATGACACAGGTTGCCGGGCGGGGATCGAACACCTATTGTGTTTTCCTGAACTGATCATTGGCCAACCTGCTCTACCAACTGAGCCAAGGTCGCCCCATAACCCATGCCTGCTAATGACACCTGCTTACCTCCCCAATGCTGCTACCTTGCCATAGTGGGGAGGCTTGCGTGCCTCCGTGACTCTAAAGGCTAAACCGGCGGGGATTCATACCCCCTGTAGGTGCAACCATGCCGGGCAGGTTTTAGAGTAGAGGCCGGACGAAAAGCAGCACTTGGTCCTCCAGGTTGGGGGTTGGGCGGGGGCCAACAACCCCACCCTGTAAAACACTTAAAGTTACAGAAACGCCGACAAGAGAACTAAGAGAGGACACGGCCCTGGGAGAGAGTAGTTCTTCAGCTAGAAGACAAATGGCACCTGGTTGCAGGCAGAAAAGTGACCGTGAACTCTGGAGGTCCCTTGTCCACAGCCTATACCCCAGTAGGGGTGTAAGGCGTAAGTAAGCTAATGACACTGCCCAGGGGGAGCATGTACAGTGAGAACAGGGTGGGGCCCAACACCGAGCCCTGGGGGCAGTGTTGTGCCTGAACGCGTTCAATGAACGATCGTTTATGAACTCGTTCATATTTGGGGCGAACGTGAACTGAACGTATGTATTTCTGCCTGATGAACGTTATTGAGAAAGCGTTCATTCTGGCATTTGTAAACCGCGCTTTTACAGTCGTTCAATCGTTCATCGAGTGCCAGATTTCCATAGAAAACCCTGCTAAAAGACAGCGTAAACAGGCCTTAAATATGTAGCGGAAAAACACCCAATCTGGCAACACCTGCCACCACAGCGTCGCAACGCATCAAAATGCGAATCACCGCGGCAAAAAACAAAAACAAATGAATGCAGCAGCAATTACTCAGACCATGGACCTAGCCTCAGGCTCTACCTCTTCTTCATATGATTGTTACCTACTGTATATACCTCAGATTGTGTTTGTGTTAATAATTATGTCAACACATCTTATTGACTTTGTTGTTAACAGTATACTGCAGTTTAAAATGTTCTCCTTGAGGGTTTTACTATTTTAAGTTGTACAATTGGCTTATAATGTACCATTTTATCTTGGCTTCATCATGTTGTTCGCTTTTATTTATGAAAACATAACATAGGCTAAATAATTAAAGCTACTACGAGTAAGTCGGCACGTTGGCGACACCTTTGAACAAAAGCGGTAGTATTATTACGACGCCAGCTGTCGTGAAGCTGTTTTCTAGCTCGTGCAGGCGTGCAAGATTCAAATAATCAGGAAGCAATATGGTGCGTGTCCGTGTGTTGAAAGTGTGAGGGCACCGGACTCTTTTCGGCTCCGTGAGTCTATGGGTGACACAGCATCAACTAATGCCATTAAGTGCTAAACACACCTGATTGCAATGAGTTGATGCATTGTCACCTCTCACGGAGCTGAACGAGTCCCCGTGTCCTCACACAAAG
Source organism: Hyperoplus lanceolatus (assembly GCA_026929865.2). Taxonomy (NCBI): domain Eukaryota; kingdom Metazoa; phylum Chordata; class Actinopteri; order Uranoscopiformes; family Ammodytidae; genus Hyperoplus; species Hyperoplus lanceolatus. The sequence goes on from CM049397.1 coordinate 550,233, forward strand.
CGAATGAACGAGAGATGGCAGTTAGTTAGTATGGATCACGATGAGGTAATGTGTTTATGTTGTAAATAATGACTATTTCAGATGAATAATGGTCATCTGATGATGCTGGTGAGGCAAAGTAAACTTTGTTTTAGTAGGCTACCGCTCATTCATTTAGGAGTAAACACTGCAGTCTAGGTTCGCTGCGTGAAATTGTATATACGTTGCTTGGCAACGCCCTCCCGCCCGACTATCACTCTCCCTTTTAGCTTTTCTTCATTGCATTTTCTTTTTTTTCTTTTATGGTTCAGCCCCGTTATCAGTCATTATGACGACAAACAACTGTCTCAAACAAGGCTCCCGCTCCCCTTCCCTCACCTGGAGTGATAGGCTTCTCAAATCGCGTTCCTGCGCCACACTGAAATCTGTGACCAATACGGATATGTGACCATAGAGCATGCACGCGTGAACCGAGTAATAAAAACTAATAAAAACGTCTTTCTTTGCACTGATGGTCTCGTTTGCTGTTAAAGGTAATTTATGATTATGAGAGGAAACATGAGGCTGTTTAAAAGATATTTAAAAGTTACTCGTCGCCGCTTTAATGTTGACAAATACATCAGCCTACAATGACAAAACAACCAACTCTGTTAGTTGTTAACTTATGTTGTCTTAACCTAGGTTTATGAATGTTTCTAAATCAACGTTTAATTTGCTTAATCACTGTCAAATTACCATTATTAATCTGAAATAGTCACATATAAACACAGTACCTCATCGCGATCCATCGTGCCTTCTCTCGTTGACTGGCTTCCAACACGAATATATTGCTTCCAAATCGCGTGACGGAGGCACAGGCTGGCATTTGCTAGAAAACACCTTTACAAAAGTTGGCGTTGTAAAAACACTACTGCTTTTGTCCAAATGGGCCGCTAGAATTCACACAAACTGAAAGTTCCTTGGAGGGCATATAACATAAGTTGTACATTTATAACGGCAGAAATTCTATATTTTTGATTAAAATATTGAATGTTGATCGTGTATTAGCTACCCCAGATGGATGATTTTAATGTGTATAAGGGAACTCAGGCACCCCTTAGCACCCCTCAGCTCCCATTGGCTCTCAAATAACTCAAACCCACACAACAGACATTTTAATATTACAGAGATCCATGTCAGTGTTGTGACTGAGCAGAATAAGGTTTTGGAGTATGTGGTGCTGTATGATTTACCACTTCCTGTAGTGTGGTCTCCAGTGCTGTAGACATTAGGCTTGACTGAGATTCTGCTCCACACCTTGCTCTCTGCTCTCTCCTCATAGTATAGACACAGTCCATTTTCAAAGTCACAGTTTGCTATAGAGGGGTCAAAGGTCGGCTCTGTAACACAAAACACAGAATTATCAATATGAACCTGCCTGGTTAACAGAAGTCCGTGATATGAATGTGTTTGTGAAATTAACATTGTGCATCCTTGAAGTAAAATAGGAACCTGGGGTTAGAATGAAGATGATGAATTTTAAGAGCACCATGGTAAAACATCCAGTGGTAGGAAAATTACAAAAATGCTTTACTTGATTTGCATTTTGCATTTAGCATAGGGAGTGGTGTTACTGCTAGAGAACAGCAGTGGTTGAAAAATAATATGAGGGAATAAAAGATGAGTGTGAATGATGATGGTGATAGTGTCCATCGTGAGTGTGAGGAAAGCTTAAAGCGGCTACGAGGAACTTTTAAATATCTTTAAAACTCATTTCTCATTTTACCTCTGATGGTCACAAATTACCTTTAACAGCAAACGAGACCATCAGTGCAAAGAAAGCTGTTTTAATTAGTTTTTATTAATGCCTTTGGTCTGGTCGCACACCGATTGGTCGCAGATTTCAGTGTAGCGCAGCAATGCGATTTGAGAAGCATGTCCCTCCAGGTAGGGAAGGGGAGCCTTGTTTGAGACAGTTATTTGTTGTCATAATGGCTGATAACGGGGCTGAACCATAAAAGAAAAAAAGAAAATTCAATGAAGAACATTAAAAGCTAAAAGGGAGAGTGATAGACGAGCGGGAGGAGGGCGTTTCCAAGCAACGTGTAAACAACTTAGCAGGATAAACTAGTTCTGCAGTGTTTACTCCTATTTAGCGGTACTAAAAAAAAGTTTACTTTGCTTCATCATAATCAGATGAATGTTGCATATATCTGATTATGATGAAGCAAAGTAAACTTTTTTTTAAATAGTCACTATTTACAACAAAATAAACACATTACCTCATTGTGCTCCATCCTGTCGTCTCTCGTTCATTCGCTTTCTGTGAGGGCACAGAATCGTTCAGCTCTGTGAGAGTGGTTAGTGAACCTGCATCAACTCATTGCAATCAGGTGTGTGTGGCACTGACTAGCATTAGTTGATACAGTGTCAGTAACCACTCTCACGGAGCCGAAAAGATTTTGTGCCCTCACACTTTCAACACAGACATGCACAGTCTATATTGAGTCCTAATCATTTGACACTCGCACAGCCGGCACGTGCTAGAAAACAGCTTTACAACAGCTGGAGTCGTAAAAATACTACCGCTTTTGTCCAAAGGGGCCACCAGCCACCAATGTTCCTCGTAGCCACTTTAAGTCTGATCAACTTCTCTTTTAAAAAGCAGAGCAGAGTTAATAATTATATTTGCTCACATGATGTAACAGCTTTTTGCTCAATATTCACTTCATGCAGAATATGAATTAAAACTGAAAAGCTGAAACTTTAGGGAGAATGATGGTCTGATGTTTCTTTAGCTTTCATAAGTATAACGATAAAAACAATAAAAGCCCATTTACATGTGTTACATGGTTTACTGGAAAAATGTGTATATGGAACCCTCAGAATTGACCGTTTTATAGGAATGAGAAATGTAAAAGGTGTGACCCACACAGAACGTCATCATGAATCTGAATAGAAAAGTGACTTTTGTGCATATTCAAACTCTTGACCAAAATTGCCATCCCTTTTAGATAACTAGATTGAATGCATAAATGTAGCATGAGCAGATTCCTATGAAATCTGCAGACGACATTTATTATTTCAAAAGGAAGTACCAGTTTTGAAAGTTCCCCTAGGCAGAAAGGATAACGACCGTCGGACTGTTTTTCTTCTCTTCTGAGTACTACCTAAACATAATAACTCAATTCTGATTCTTTCCATTGCCTCCCGCCTGTGTCCCCGTTTTCTCTTATGTTACATCCAAGGATCATGAGTGTAAGCACTGGCCTTTGCTTTGTCTTCAATCCCATGTTCAAACTGCAAGTTAACGGATTTGATTATGGCTAGTATATTCTTCTATGAGTCCAACATATTGAAATTTGAGGTTTAATTAAAATTTCAGCCTTCGGTGGCCAAAAGTGGCACTTCAGACTTTGAGACAAGCATATTTAACAGCCAAGGTCGAGATACAGAACAGTTACAATACTCATAAACAGAATGATTTTGATCAGCTTTTGGCCCACTAAAATCCAGATGTCTCCTCCCACCTGTGTCAGTGTGGCAGAATTCAGGGGAAAAGGAGATGTCATCTATGGCCACGTATCCACCTCTGGCACTGTTAAAAGCCACCTCAAACACCACCTAGTAACATAGTGAGAGATAAACAGCAACCATTGGCAGATGGGTAAAGAGTAATGTATGACTTAGACCTATGTATACTGCATATTTCTACAATGTTTATCACCAAAGTATGACTTAATAATATACAACCTATACACTTTTGTGTTAACACAGGCAGAGGGTCACTAACTGTGTGACTAGCCTGGAACTCCAGAACCACATCGACAGTAGAACGGCGTAGGGTGTAGACCAGGGGGGGTGCTGATGAATATGTAAAAAAAAAAAAAAGTTTGTGTTTTTTATATTAAGATAATTGCATAGCTGGACAAGAGTTCTTATGCTTCGTTCCTCTCACTGCATTTAAATGCATTCATTATATTACAGAGAAATAGGTCTCGTTAAAGAAAAAGAGCACCAAGCCCAACCCATATTTATTTTAAATTAATATTTGTATGGAAAATCCATGTGTCTTTCTTCAATAGCTTTTAATTCATTAGACCCAGTGTCTCCAAATTATTTGTTCACACAAAATTCCTCATGTTTAGCCTATTAATTTTCCTCTCAAAGTGCACCAGATTCATGCATTTCACTTTAAAAAGGTGGAAAAAAAGCATACCCCCGGACCCTCCTAGGATGTTAGAATGTTTCTCCTTAGAATGTTTCAAAAATACGTTTAAATTTGAAAAATAATTAAAATATCTTTCAAAACACACAGGGATTTAGATTATGATTTCTTTTTTTTGGGGGGGGGGGGGGCTCCGCTGAAATTTGTTCTCTGAGGGGGGGCTCACTCTCTCACACTTTGAAAACCTTTGGTGTAGACTATCAACGTAAAGGTCTGTGTTGATAGAATAATGTTAGAAATAAAACCAACCTTGCATGGCATTGCATTTTGAGGGGCTTGCTGTGTCTCAGCAGCAGCGTTACACGTCCTGGTAGTAGGCTACGGCAGCAGCGGACTGATATTACCTAGATTACTGGCTCTATAATAGTTTGTTTACCTCCTGCTGTCATTGCTGCAGACGCAGAGTACAGTGCACGAAGGAATTGTATTAGCCTATTCAATAAACAAGATATGGCCAGATTTGGAGGACATACCGATGTGTCTGCTTTTGAACAGGATTATGAGAAATTTGTTGTATTTAACGAACCATACCTGTACGAGCCGGAATACACTGATGAAGAACTGAGAGGGATGGATGCTCAAAGGGCAAAAAAAGAAAGAGCGTCTGTAGAGACAGCCCCCACTGGAGCTGCAGTAGAGAACCGGGAAAGAACGTCGGGAGACTGGTGGTGCCAGTGCATAAAATGGGATCATCCCCATGTTCCCCGGGTCCTATAGGCTATGTTCCCCGCTTTATGTTTTTTTCCAAAAAAGGGTCCTATGTTCCCCGGTCGCAATACATAGGCCTAAGCTAGCTACATGGTTCATGCGCCGTAGCTGGTGGCAGAGCCGCTCCAGCCCTACCCGACTCGCTGGCTGTGATGCCCGGCGCAGTCGCCCTCTTGATCGAGCGAATCTACGAGCGGCCGCCCCCCGCCAGATCTGCCTTTCCAGTCCAGAGATTTGACTATTCGGCGGCCGTGCGGGGCAATTTTAGCCAACTTATTCCTGTCGGGTTTTAATTAGAACACAGCGCTGTGTCGCCAGACTGACTGCGTGCCTATAGAGAAAATGTAGCCTTAATGTGAGGGGAGACGGCCGCTTCCCTCTGTGAGATTCTGTCTAGCAAACAAAGTTACAATGAATCAGTCACCACCGTCACATGGACAGTGTTTAAATAAAGCTTCTCTTTATTATTATCAATAGAGCTATAAGCAAATGGTAAATATTAAGCCTGCAGAAGAAGAATAAAAAACTAGAAAATCCCACGGAGATTTTGAAAGTACGGGCAGCCCTGCGCAGGCCGCCAATCCCCGCTTCGGCGACGCCCCAGCCCGTCGGCCGGGCCAGAACGCTTCTACGAACAAAAAAAAAACTAAAATACACCTGTGGGAGAAATTTCAAGTCAATCGGACTTACGGTGTGCGGGGCGTGGCCTCTCAAACTTTCTATAGTCGGGGCTTAATAACAGCGCCCCCTAGCGGAAATTCAAAAAAACTGTCCAAGAGGCTATATTGTAGAGCACCATGAGCTGTACAAGTATAATACAGGTCAAAAAAAGTCAGGGGGCACCCTATGGGTTAATCTCGATAAGCTTTGAGGGACATGCTACCACATGACTTCTGCACATACCCAGCAAGTTTGATGATGATAGGACCTATGGTTAAGGAGTTATGGCCAATTTGTGGATAGGCCCCGCCCCTGTGGCGCCCCCTATGGGTTAATCGCGATAAGCTTAGAGGGACATGCTACCACATGACTTCTGCACATACCCAGCAAGTTTCATGATGATAGGACCTATGGTTAAGGAGTTATGGCCAACGTGTTATTAAGCCCCGCCCCTGCGTAAACGTTTTGGTCAATGGCAGCCATGTTTTTCAAGTTGTCCTACTAATCTTTTACGGGTATTTTTATTGTAGTCCCCCGGGGCTTCACGAGAAATTTGGTGTTGATACAGTAAAATTGCAGAAAGTTGTGGATAACACGCTGTTTTTCACTTTATGCTAATTAGCGGGAAATATTCCCTGAAGACTTTTTATGGTCCCAGAGGCTTTTTTGTAGAGCACCCTAACATACACCTGTGTGGGAAATTTCATGTCAATCGGACTTACGGTGTGCGGGGCGTGGCCTCTCAAACTTTCTTCAGTCGGAACATCATAACAGCGCCCCCTAGCGGAAATTCAAAAAACTGTATAATAGCACACCATTTGGGGTAGGGACGGACGTTCTGTGAAATTTTTGCGTTTCTAAGTGAAACGGTGTGGGTGGAGTAGCAGTTTGAAATTTGAGGCAGAAGTAAGAAGAAGAAGCAGAAGAATAAGTATGGTGGAGAGTAATAATTACGGGTCCTCAATATATTGAGGGCCCGTACTTAATAACAATAAATGTGTCGATTCATGCATCTGACACGTCTACACTGATTACACCTCTCTCTCTCTCATCAGGGCCGGCGGTATCCAGGGGCAAGGGTGGGCCGTGCACACCCAAATGTGGGCTGTGCCCACCCAATCAAAATAGATTTTTTTTTTTTTTTTAGGTGGAAGTCCAGACCCACTATCGGACAGAACTGTTCATTTGCTGTCCAAGAAAATGTCAAATAAAATTCAGACAATTAATTAATACTAAAGAATATACCATTACCATGCATTGTTTCTAATTGCATTATTGGGTGGTCAAGACAGCCTGCCTCCAAGTTACCCACCCGCTTATAGTGGTCACTGGTCAGCAGAGCCGGCCCGAGGCATAAGCGAAATAAGCGGATGCTTAGGATCCAGACTGTTTTTTTTGTTTGTGTGTTTGATATCAACATCATATTATGTAAATGTAAATTATCATACAATAAAAGGAATACAATGTTTTGGTAGATAGTTAATAGCTTAATAATTGAATCAGTTCATCTAGGAGGTAATCAGAGGTTAACTGATCACGTCGCGTTCACGTCCATGGCATGCACAGTGTGTATTGAGTTTATTTAAAAATTAGGGCTGTCAAGCGATTACATTCTTTTATCTAATTCATTACAGGCTTTGTGATTAATTAATCTAAATTAATCGCATGAGACATATATGACACTTGTATGCCTGTTTATAAACAACTGTATAGGCTACCGTTCGTCTCTCTCTCTCTCTCTCTCTCTCTCTCTCGGAACTACTAGCGCCGGAAAAAAAACCACAAAAAAACAAGCAGGCTAAATGACGACTGTCTATCTCCCACAACAGACAGCGCTGCACTGCCACACAGATGCCGACTCATTCAACATCGTCCTACTCATAGCCAAAAATATTGACACACACACACAAAAGAGGAAAAAAGACAGGCATATGCTAGGAAGAGTGAGAGGGGGCGGGTGTCCGTTTGCTGGAGACGATCGCAGCTAGCAAACAAAATTGAGACACGGAGGAAGATTGAGAGTTGTTTTGAACCTACATTGGCCGCGTTTCCCAGTTTCGTTAAGAGCCTCTTTGGGCTAAGTACTTCTTTGGAGCGCTGTTAAGAACGCTGTGAAAGAAGAATGCGTTTCCCAGATTCGTTCTTAGCGAAAGTAGCTCTTTCACTAAGATGGAACTGTAAGACGGAGCTGACCCACTCTTTTAACCTTCTTAGCGACCAAATCGTCAGTGATCATGCCACGCCAAGGAAATTTATTTCCTCCACTTTTCGAAATAATAAAACAATGCTCAATGCGGACCACTGGCGCAAGAAACATAGACTAATAGTAGAGAAAACAAATGTTTTAATGAATTAGACGTTTACGTTTTCCACACACATGTGAGTTTATAGTACTACTACACATACAAAAAAAAACATCAACAACCCTGTGGCATTTCACAGATATCAAAGAAACAGATTTAATTGAACTCAGCTGAACCTCATCCAGAGCGGCTCCACCTGCTAAAGGCGTTGCCAAAGTCCGTGCGTGTGAGAAACCATGGCTGCAATACAACACCTTCTCGCTGCGAACCAACAGCCTCGCAGTGCGCGAAGCCAGACGGTTTACATAAATGCATACGTGCTTTGGCACTTCTCTCCACTGGACGTGCTATCAGACCGGGCCGTCCAGGCAAAGTAGCCTACTGGCTGCCCCATGCGGAGATCCAACGGCTGATCACTCTGGTGTCTCCACTCATCCAGAGCAACCCGCTGCAATTCTGCCTTCAGCCCGGTCCAACAACCCGCAGCCCCTACCTCTTCACCACCAGTCACCAAGCACTAAACCATAAACCCACAACCACCACACATCACCCATATCAACTCTCAGGCCTGAAGGCTGAAATAAATAAACAGAACCTGCAGATGTAGGCTACATGTAACGTCCTGCACACTATGATTATTGCTGCAGTGTCCGGGTGCTTTACCTGAAAGTCTGGCACTGGAATGCTGTTGAAAGGGCGCACAATACGCACACGTCATTAACCTACGCTTAGATACATTACAAATTGCCTGGGACTTTTTGTTGCTAGGTTTGACACCCTCATTTCAATGCAAAATTATCCACACAATACATGGTTGAAAAGAAACCAAAATAGTTTATTGGAACCATATGGGGGAGGGGTTACTCCGCGCTGTCTTTACTGGATGTCTGCATCACCTGCAATGAAGGGAGATTGAAACCTTCTCACTCTTCCTTTTTGTTTGGTTCTGGAACTCCTGCCACTTCTTCCTCACAGCACGCCTGTCACGCAGGCCACATGGGCTGGAGGGGGACATCTTTTCGGCTATGGCCTGCCTAACACGGTTCTTCACTGTGATGCTCTTTTTGCGCCTTGTTCCCCCGAATAAAACTCCCCAGCGCTGCCAGACCTTGTCCACTAAGACGCCCATCTCCTCCGCGGTAAACGACGGTGCCCGCTTGTTTCTTTTGCTGCCGCTTTCTTCCATTCTCACATCACATGTGTGTGCCTATATCCACGGGGTATATATGCGCTAATGGGCTTGATTACTACTTTGATACACTTGTTGCCACACACACCCCCCCCCCCCCCCCCCCCCACACACACACGATACATGCGTAGCCTAATTCCACCTGTGTGGGGGAGACCACGGGGCGCTGTGTGTGACTTATGCACTGATAAAGAGGTGGGTGATCGATTAGCCTGGCATCGATTTATTCAGTTTCAGCACGACCGCGGTGGACAGCTCCCACTAAAGAGCTTCTTTCGATTCAACTTACGCGTTTTCCAAAGATGGCACTTAAGAAGCCATCTGGGAAACACCCGTATCTTAGCGCTCCGTCTTAGGCGAACCCTTCTTTCGACCCTTCTTTGGTCCCAAAGAACGATCGAATCTGGGAAACGCGGCCATTGTTAATTAGGCACCCACTAAATCAATGCACAGACACTGCATAGAAAGAGCGAGAGGCAGCTGTTCACTGCAGTTACACCGCCGCGCCACCCGGGGGCTCTGCAGCAGAGTTCTGGGCTGCAATACAGCTTCTCTACCCTCAATAGAAGAAGCCTCATCTGTTGCTCTAGCTGTCTAGCTCTGGTGCGCCATGACTACAATTAAAAAACCAACTCCGTGTCACGGTGGCAGAGCAGCTGGTATTAACGGTCAAAAATGTCATCGGGCAAAGGAAACTTGCTTGCTGCTTCAGCGTGCTGTTGCCGTGACGCAGAGTTGGCTTGTTTTAAGCCGCAAACTACATAGGTTAGCTCTCGTGAGCTAGCTGGCTAATAATGACATCTTTAGCCTACTCGGGGCTTCACCCGCGTGCTGTTATTGTTGGAGACAGCCAGCAAGGCTGGTTTTATGTAACTTTAAAACATGTCAAACATGAAAATATTATTTGTGTTGAAGCTGGAGTTAAAGTATTACCAGACATTTGCTCATTAGTTAATTTTGACAGCTTTTTTAAATGAAGATGAGCAAATACTGCAGCAAGATTCAAGTCTTTCATTATTTTGATATAGGCTACTATCAATTGGAAAATGTAGGCTATTTGGTTGATGCAGTCATTTTTATTTTGCACCGACTGACTAAAGCCAGACTGGTGTGGTATTTTGCACCAGTTTTTCTATTGTATGGAAATTTAAGTTCCAAGCAAAAGATGAAAATAATCTAATGTGATTAAAGTTCAGTACGGTTATTGAATTTAAAGGAAAATACTATATGGTGATATATATCCATATCGTGATATATAATTACCTATATCGTGATATAAGATTTGGTCCATATCGCCCAGCCCTATATACCCTTCTTTCACAGCATCTCCAAGGTGCAGTAGGATGCGGGTATCAGCCTCCTCATGTGTGCATGGTGCAAGACCTTCTACATCTCGAGGCTGAGTGCAGAGGATCTCAGCATGATGGGCGCGCCGCTAATCACTTGTTTTTCAGTGTTGAGGGCTGTTAGGCTTGATGCGAGGAAGGAGAACAGCCTTGTTGTCGTCAATGCGCAAAATCTCTGGCCAGTTTCCAGGAATGGCACTTTACGGCTCAACTCTTCTACAAACTCCCTTCCCTCTCTTGCTGCGTATTTCGGCCTTTAGACTGTCAGGGAAATATTGATTCCACACAACAACCACTCTGTTGATATGCTCCAGCTTAGACAGGATGTATGGTGAGAACACCTTCTTTGCATATTCAGAAAACGTTTTAGCAGCACCAAGTCTTAGCATGTTCACGAGAGCAGCCCCATCAAGTATGTTTACCTGTACCATGGGGTTGGATTCATTCTTTTGTGTTGGAATCAGGTTCTCCAAACAGCCCACCAAGTCTGACTTGGTTCCAGTTCTTAGCTTGCCCATTTGTGACAATGCTGGTGGACATGCCTGGTTTTCGCGCTCAAAAAAGTCATCCAGACTTCCGTCACGTATCTGGGATACAATATAAAGCCTAGAGAACAGGGAGCAGTCACTCTTCAGAGATGAGAGCTGTTGTTGGGTCCTGGACTTTTCTCAGACTGGAGGCCGGCTGAATAAAGGGAGCTTGTTCCTTTTGATGGGATCTTTGATTCGCTTTGTCTGGTTGATCAGGCGTTCACTGATATAGGTGTCTTACTGGTCCCGTCCAAGTTTCTCAACCTGGTTGACAGTGTCAATGACTGCTTCATCTGCAACGTCCCTAGTATCTAATACAAGAAGATCTACAGTGCTCTTTTCACAGAATGGAATGCCCATGTCTTCTTTAGCGCTAGTTAGGGCTTTAACTTATCTTGCAAACTCCAATTGTCCATGTTTGGTCTGCTCGTGGTGCCGGGTGTCATTCTCCCTTCTTTTCTCAGTGGATAACTCAAACTCTCGAACCACACGTGCCATCTCGGGGCCAGACACCATCCAGCGTCGCAGAGCTGCAGGGTTCTCTGTAAGTCCCACAACACCACCATCACCTTTCACAGAAGCATTATTCAGCTCATAGGCCTGGTCAATGGCAAATTGCTGAAAAGCAGCATGTTGTTCTCTTCACAGCAAAGTTTCCTTTCAGAAACTGCTCATGGACATCAGGATGTGTATCCTTCAGTGAAATCATGTTGTGCAAGTCGACTGGTGTCCATCTGGTGTAGTGGGTGTGTCCCAAAGCAAAGAACCAAGGCACGATCTTGGTCAGGGCATCTGTGTATAGTGGGAATTTGGACTCTTATTGATCGCACATATCATCATTAATTCTATTAAGTAACTAATTAATTCTATATCCAGCTGCAGGAAAATGGACAAGAAGTGGAACTGGGGACATGACAAATCTCTTCACTACACCAGTCTTCCAAGGACATAGGATTATTAACCTCCTCCAGGTCATTTATGTACTCGGTGAAAGCCCTCTGCAGGAGAGGATATAGGCTGCTGGCTGTGACCTGATGAGCAAGGCGGGTGTGTGTCACGTGACAGGCTTTCAGAAAGGAATCTGCTGTCCCTGTTGTAGCAACTCCAGCTTGCACAAGGGCTCCAGTACCTTGAGTGCTGCCATCTCAATGTGGAACCCACCAAACATCACAACAAAGTTATCTTTGTTTTTTTTTTTGTTTTTTTTTAAACACCTGGACTATTTTTGAAACTTTTTTAATGTATTTATTACTCCTCCTCTATGGAGGTACTACTATATATTCACTAGGCTAAGCAAAGATTGTTTTTATCTGCCATCGAGTACGGGCTGATGCTGTGTGTGTGTGTGTGTGTGTGTGTGTGTGTGTGTGTGTGTGTATATTGTATGTACTGTTGTACCCTGATGCTCCTCCACATATGAAGTTCCTAATTGAAGAATAAAGTTCTTTGAATTGAATTGAATCTTCACCATGAGTTGAAGGCCAAGTCCACTGGATTTGTTTTGCCAATGCATACAGGTATTATAGACAGACTGTGAAGATCCGTCTACATTGATGGCGAGCCTCCCAGTGTGATCCTTCCAGGACGAGGAACCGACTCATGAAATACTCCACATGTGGTAGGGCCGTACCAGTCGCCAGGATATACACATCCATTGGACTGCTACACACATCCTTTCCAAGAACTGTCACAGGACCAGTTACAGACAGTTTAACAGAGAACCACTGACAGTGGATTGATCAACCGGAAGTGAATACAGAACAGACTAAAAGGACTATTGTCAACACTCATTTATTATTATTATTATTTATTTTAAATGGCCCATGTTTTTATTTTCCAATTATGCATATGCATATGTGTTTTGGGTGTTAACTACAACTTTATGTGAGTAAAAGTTACTGCTTGCAACTCACCTTGCCTGGTACTTTCCTTGTGGTAACTGTTATATCACTTAGCTCCTTCGGAACCAAGAGTAATGTTGACTTACTCAGAGTGGGTTACACGGATAAAATAGCAATTTCACCACTCAAACAGGCTAAACTGATGCAGGGGTTGACACTAAGGTTTCAAAATCACTTGCCCATGGGGCAAGTACAGGTAATGTTTTACTTGCCCGAATGTCGTGTTCACTTTCCCAAAAAAACTGTTAAACAATGATATATATATAGGCTAATTAAATTATACATTTTAGCGAACCGTATCTCTTAAATGCAAACACAGCTTACTAGTCTCATCCTGACCACATACAACCAACAACAATTCATATAAGCCTAGATATCATGACATCACACTACACCAAGAGCTTGGTCCTGCTGCAGCATCGTAAAAGGGCCTCTTTTTGCCATGCGTCTGGCCCAGGGGCTCAGAAAACTCAGTCTAGCTCAGAGTCAAGCTGAATGTTAGCTTCCACACAAAAGTTTTCAGAAAAATGTAACTTATTTTACTTATTTAAAATGGTCACATTGTGCGAAAAAGTGATAGTCTGCCATAAAATGATTAAAGTCCACCATGTTAAAGCTATTTCCCAGTTATACTGTAAGTAGGGAGGGGGATCATTAATTTCTATTCATATTGATACCATTATAAATACTCCACAATCCAAATCTTTATTGATACTTTACATATTATTTTGTTAAAAGAGAACTGGTATTATTGCTTTAATTGCTTATAAGATTAGAAGAGCTAAGGATAGGACTTTAAACAGGTCATAATTCCATATTTAGGCCTATGTTATATTGCTGGGGAAACAAGTTTTTCACCCAAACTGTATTATTCAAGCTTCTCACGAAAAACTTAAATTTATTTTTTTCTTGATGTTACATTTGAACACATCATGATGTCATTTTATTGCCCTGTGCCTAATAATCATTTTACTGAGCCGACCTGAACACATCACATTTGAACCGTTTGCGATTTTTTTTTAAAGCCAACTAGTTCTTATCCTGCAGATTTTAATATGGATTTAAAAACTATCAAATTTTTTAACTGCGGGACTTGCTACACAGTCTCTCGTTTGCGTTTGTTGATCACCGCTGCTTTGAATGAATGATGAGACGGTGCCGAGCCCGTCTGCAGCATGGTCTGCAGCGGCAGCGACTCAGCGGACGTATTTTTTTAATTTATTTTTTTGGAGGCAGAGTTGAAGCGGGTTGAAGGAGTTTCTTCAAGACAGTCGAAGATACAACACTTTTACAGTCTATGATGCAGACCAGCGATGGAATAATTCGCCAAAGTAGGCCTAATTAGTTGAAGATGACCCGACTCTACTCGATATTTAAAATTACATCATGTGACCTAATGGACTCCATAGCGGTATCGATAAGCTCAAACGTTATTGATTTCTGGGGTTTGAATATAGCGGAACCAGGTGCGTAGCCTAATAGAGCCGGCTTTCGGAACGTAGACAGCAAAACTGCGCGCACACAGGCTGTTAGCTTAGACTACTGACAACTCATCTAAAATCCACTTGCCCGGTCGGGCAACCAAAAAGCAATATCAACTTGCCCAAACATTATTTTCACTTGCCCCGGGCAAGCGTTAGTGTCAACCACTGCTGATGTATTGGTCAGGCTTTGAAATAGATATTTACTTGTAAGCATATAAGGTCAGCACACAACTCATGAACTAATTATGTAATTCATGAAAATATGCATAACACCGCTAATATTTGAAGGTTTTACCATAATTTTGTTCCCTGAATGCCAGATATATGAAGTTGGGTACTTTCTAGCATGTTTTAAATAGCACCACTGCCTTTTTCATCCTTGAAAATGTAGGATTAGACACCATAATCAAGATCCTAGGTGCTCTACAACCCAAGCTAACTATACTATAACAGCCAATGGCAGCCATTTTTTAAAATGGCCGCCATGGCAACCATAGGAAAAATTGGCGATGGCCCTATGGCCAAAAATCTTCCTTAGGGCATGCTCTAACATTGTGCCAAATCTCATGTTTGTATCAAAAAGAGCACAATTCCTTCCTATCTGCTGGACTAAAAATTCTATTGAGGTTCTGAGCCTGTTGATTGCCAACTAGTAGTGAAATCATCACAGATCCATTGATTTTTGTTGGATTTTTATAATTTATTTTTGGGGAATGAGTATACTGATTAGGGAAGAGAATGGCATATTGACTGATGTCATAACTTGAGGGAATAGTTTATTGCCAATGAAGTAAAGATGAAAACATTGGAAAAAAGTGAGAAAACGCCAATTTTTTTGCATTAAATTGAGCCAAAATCATGTAGAAATGTGATTTAAAAGTAATTTTTTCATGGTATTTTGTCA
Source organism: Hyperoplus lanceolatus (assembly GCA_026929865.2). Classification (NCBI taxonomy): domain Eukaryota; kingdom Metazoa; phylum Chordata; class Actinopteri; order Uranoscopiformes; family Ammodytidae; genus Hyperoplus; species Hyperoplus lanceolatus. Next base: position 565,444 of record CM049397.1, read on the forward strand.
CCACATGTGTTCTTTACCCCTGGAATGCATTTATTGACAGCTTACCCAACCCACTAAGGATTTGAAGAAAATTTAAATTAAAAAAATTACGGATACTTACACTAAAATAGCCACAATTTTTTTTCACGATATTTCCGGCAGAGCAGACCCTCCAATTATTGTTTCTTAGGATCGAAGTTAACAGAAAAAACACAAATAAAAAGTATAACAGACCATGTCAGGTCCAACCCATTTTTGAGACTTTGGCCCTCCGACTAATAGGTGGCGTCGGTTAGAACCCCATAAGAAACATGAAGCAGTGGTCCAGTTTAGTGACTTTAATTCTCTTCTGTTGGCATTACATTGGCATATATGGTGTGTTGCCGTTTGTGTGTGTGTGGGCGTGGGGGTGTGTGGTCTAAAAGAAAGATACAAAAGGAAATACTAATTAGTTATACTGTCATAGGGGCACGGTGGTGCAGTGGTTAGCACAGTCGCCTCACAGCAAGAAGGTTCTGTGTTCAAATCCCGGGTTGCCCGGGGCCTTTCTGTGTGGAGTTTGCATGTTCTCCCCGTGTACGCGTGGGTTCTCTCCGGGTACTCCGGCTTCCTCCCACCTCCAAAAACATGCAATGGGGATAGGTTGATTGGATTCTATAAAAAATTGACCATAGGTGTGAATGTGAGTGTGAATGGTTGTCTGTCCCTATATGTGGCCCTGCGATGGACTGGCGAACTGTCCAGGGTGTACCCTGCCCTCGCCCAATGCAGCTGGGATTGGCTCCAGCCTCCCCGCGACCCCTAACGGGACAAGCGGTAGAAGATGGATGGATGGACATACTGTCACAGTATTAACTTAAGCAAGAACACACCACTACAGTGTACAGGTTACACAGCTACACAGTCACTGCATTAATAACATAAATTAACAGGCTGCTATATAACATAAAGTGGCTAATAGTTCTAATACAGTCAAATGTACTAACTGCACACATAATATCAGCACTAGCAAAGACGAGTGAAACTCAACTGACGCACGTCACACTATTACACAGACAATGAATAACTGTCAGCTGTTAACATGCAAGCACACAGCTTTAACAATAAACTAACATCAGTGTCCTCTCTACACTACTTACTTTCTCTCAGCGACGCACACGGGCCGCCACACATAAAACACAGCCGAACTTTGGCGAGACACACATGAACTGACAAACGGCTCGGAACTTCACATAAACGGAGCGCGAGTCCAAACGGTTGCTTAGCAACGGGGGACGCTGCACGTGATCAGCAGAGCCTTTTGTAAAATAACCCTCGCCCCACCCCCCAAACCCAATGTCCTCATCCCCAAACGATGAAGACGTTGAATGCAGGTTTAAACTTCCGTTGCATCTCGACAGAAAAAGAAAACGCTATCCTCTCTTCATGCAAAGAAGCTCCGAGTGTTCAAACAGAGCACCGTGGGTGCATATAAAACACAAATGAACACCACAATTGAGAAAAGTCACATCTTTAGGCACTGTTAGCCTAGTATATCCAGCCAATAAGAGAGCCCGACGAAAAAGAGGGGAAAAAAATAAAATAAAAAGGGGCATGGAATGCACAGAGGATCAGTGTTTGGCCACAGGGTGATGAGCAAAAATATCAGTAGCCTGCAAAGGATATCTTAATATGGATGTATATTAGTTTTAAAATAACTAGGCCAAAATAATAAAATAAATTGATTTAAAAGAAATTAAACTCTGGGCGACTGGATGGGGCCGTATAACAATGATCGACGAAAACATTTGTAATAAACAAGAGAAAAAAGAAGAAAAGAAACTCACGCAACTCAGCTGGGAAACCCTATTAAAGTTCAACACTAAAACAGTGTGGTTTCTAACAATATCCTAAAGCCCGTGTGGGGATGGAGTAGATAAAAAATAAAAATAAACACCACACACAGATCAGCTGGGAAATTATTCTTTAAGTGGCCAATAGGCTAAAGTCTTTTTTACCTTACAGGATGAGAGAGTTCAGTAGTCTGAGAATCATCAGCGGGCAGAAAATTGCGCATCGTAAAATGCCTGGGCTTCTTCTGGGCATTCAAAAAACCTCTTCTCACCGCGGTGCTCCACGCACAGACGGGCCGGGAACAGGAGGGAAAACCTGACTTGCTTCTCGTAGAGGCAGCGTTTCACACCGGCAAAGGATGCCCTCTTCTTAGCGATGTTGGTGGTCATGTCGGGAAAAAAGTAAACATTCTGTCCATGGTACCTGAGCTGATGTGCGTCCCTCTCTCGTCTCAGAACACGCTCCTTATCGCTGAAGTAGTGGAATCGGACAATGAATACTCTCGGTCTGGCCCCCCTGCCCTCCTCAGCCGAGCGCGCTGGGCCGATGCGGTGAGTTCTATCCCTAATTGGTGGGGAAGAAAAGAAGCTGGCGCCGAGGACCTCGGTGAAAAAGGTAGCCATGAACTTTACTGAGTCTGCTCCCTCTGTCTTCTCTGGGATTCCAATCACGCGTAGATTATTGCGACGCGACCGTGATTCCAAATCTTAGCCATCAGCTGTGTATTTTCAGACTGCAAACGAGTACATTTCTCCTCGAGGGCATTGATCCGGTCGCTGTGGTCGGACAGGGCTGTCTCCATGGCGGTTATCTTCAGGTTGAGCGAGTCGGTGGTCGACTTGACGGCATCTAAGGCAGCGGAAATGGGCTTCAAGGCTTCACTCACGACCATTTTCATGGTTGTAGTAAGGGTTGTTGTTAGGTCGTATAGCAGCACAGCGCGGAGTTTGTCGAGATCAGGCGGCAGGGAATCGTCTCCGCCATGACAGTGCAACATCGTGGCTGCCTCTTTTTCCGGCAAATTCTGCCCTTTCTCTTTCTGCCTGCTGCGGCCCATCAACGCCAAACAGTCAGTGGTCGCAATAACCAAGCAAAAAAACTTATTTCAAGTAGTGTGTGGTGCTAGAATATGTCAAATAATAGTGAATGCTTGGGAGCATCCGCGCTGCACGTCCTTCTCCTTCACATGCTAACCTGGAAGTCCTCCTTTTGGTATGTCTGACCTGTATGGGTTCACTTTGGTGAGCCTAAACTGACCTGGTTTTATCTCTGTTCTATTTCAATCTTACTGACCGCCAGAGGCAGTGCTTAACACTGGATGTTATCCTTCGCGCATGCGCAGGTCGAGTATATAATATAAACAAAGTCACGTGTGACCGGGGATGACGTCGGGACGCCCGTCTATATAAGTCCACATCACTTCCCAAAATGTCCCTTGTATCTTCTCGCTGTAGCGAATACAGGTTTAGAGTAAGAAATAAGCTTGAATAAGAGCAATATTAGCCGGTGACTCCTTGCTGGTAGCCCTGCAACCGCATGGTTGGAGCCACAGATTCGTCCTCCAAGGGCTGCAATTAGTCACACCAGTTCCGCTGGTGAGTTCGGCTCGCAGAGAACGCTCAGCTAACACAGCGCCTTCCCCAGCTGAAGCTGCGGAAAAGGTAAGTATCTCTATGTGTTAGCTGTGAAGTTAAGTAAGTTAAGGGGATCCAGTTTTCGGCCTTCCGCTTAAGCTTACGTCTTGTTTTGTTTGCCCTCGCAGTGATCTGCAAGGCTGCATCGGAGATTGCCAGTACCGGCGTTTTTTTTTTCAGTTAATTAAAGGCTCCCTGACGGGTGTGTTCGCTCGTTAAAGCATGTACTCCCTTGGTTGGAATTAAGAGCAGAAGTTCCCCAGTATGGTTAAGGCTATTGGGTAAAAGATAAGAAAAGAAAGATAAAAAAGATAAATTAAATAAATGATAATTTAATTTTGAAGTAAACTTAAGAGAGAGGGAGGGGCTGTCTGACAATCAGTGCATGAACTGCAGTTTCATGCCGCATGTGCTAAAGGTGGCGAGACTAGCAGAGGTGGAAGGACCTCAGGTTGAAGGTGAGCTTCCCCTGCCTGGGAAAGAACCAGAGGTACGAGTACACTCCCCACCCAGGGCGGCCCCGCCTAGGAAGAGGACTAAGAAGACTGACCATTATGCTGCCAAAGTGGACAAGCTAGTGTCAGAGTTTGCTGAGATTAAGAGTTTGCTCTTTAACCTTCAGCCAGTCAGGTTGGCGTCATCCCAGGGGTCTATCCCTCAGGCTGAGGCTCCGACCACACCAGAAGGGGACGAAGATGCCCTGTCTATGAGGGCTTCCTGTAGCCAGTTCTATGAAGACAGGCCGGGACAGGACGAAGTAGAGGCTTCTACCCAGGCTTCGGAAGACTGCTCCCAAGTGACAGGAAGTGGGTCTAGGGCAGGCTCAGAGGCTTCCCCGGCCACTGGCACGGTTAGGGTTGGATGAGGCTCCAGCAGCAAGCGCTCCAGCTAGTGCATTCTTTAGGCGTGTCCCGCCACAAGAGAAATTTTCTGTGCCTCCCTCCCAGCCATATATTGAGGAGCTTCACAGATGCTGGCCAGACCCCAGATCTCTATTTCATCACACCAGTGACAGCAGGGCTTTGGCTTCGATGCAGAATGCCGGCAAGCATGGACTTGACCGAATGCCAGCCGTAGAGCCGACCATTGCCTCCCTCATTGTAGCACCGGAGGAGGTGTTGAGGCCGAATGCTCGCTGCCCCAGGCCACAGTGTCGCATTACGGATGACCTGCTAACAAAGTGCTATGACACAGCGGCACGTATGGGCCGCATTGGGAACTCGTTTTCACATTTGATACTGGCCCTGTCGCAGTCCTTGCAAGCGTCCAGTGCAGAGGCTTCAGTGCAGAGTCTAAGTGATACGTCGTTGCAGGCTTTTGCCTTCATGACCAGAGAACTTGGTAGAGAGGCTGATGTCGACGCTTACGTTGGCGCGCCGCCAGGTATGGCTGGCCCAGACCCCATTATCAGAGCCATGCCGAAGAATCCTCCGCACTCTCCCCGTAGTTCCGGGGGAGCTGTTTGGCCCGGCAGCACAACAGGCCTTGAATCATGGCATTCAGGCTAACCAGACACGGCAGCAGTTCGCTAGCCTTCGGGGACCTACACCCCAACCGAGACAGCAGTCTCCACAAGGTAATGGCACCAATCGTCCTCTGCCGCCAGCGCGTCCTGGTGGTTATCCCAGGACCTCACCTGCTCCTGAGCGATCCTATCAACCCCGCCGTGCTCCCACACGGCCAGCACCCCAGGCACAGAGGGGGCGGGGGTCAGGGTTTCGCCCCCCAGGGTCCCAAGAGGACGTGGGGGCAGACCCTGAGGGCTCAGGGCCGGCCGTCGGACGCTTCTCCCAGCAGCACCTCATCTGCTGGGAAAGTTGCACTACAGACCCTTGGGTGGTGGCCACGCTAACCCAAGGGTACAATCTCCAATTCCGACACCGGCCCCCAGTTTTCAGGGGGATCAGACTGCCTTCAGTCAGCGATCCCACAAGGCGACAGGCCCTCAGTCAAGAAGTATCCACCCTCCTGGAAAAGAAGGCCATCGAGATCGTAGATCCTCGGACACAGCAAGGTGGGTTTTACAAAGTGTATTTTTAATTCCAAAAAAAGAGGGCGGGTTTCGCCCTATACTGGACTTACGAGGGCTGAACAGTTTTCTGAAAGTATTGCCCTTTCACATGTTAAAGACAGCAGAAGTGCTCCAGGCCGTGACACGGCAAAGCTGGTTCACGTCAATAGATTTAAAGGACGCGTATTTTCACGTCCCAATTGCACCACATCACAGGCCATACCTGCGCTTCGCATTCGAAGGGCGGGCCTACCAGTTCAGGGTCCTCCCATTTTGGTTATCGCTAGCCCCAAGGATCTTCACCAGGTGCATGCGTGCGGCACTCGCACCAATGCAAGCCACCGGAATGCAAATCTTCCCTTATCTGGACGATTGGCTTATTTGCGCTCCGACCCAGGAACGGGCGGAGCAGGACACCACGACCCTCCTAGGCCATGTGGAAAGGTTGGGTCTTACAGTCAATTATGGCAAAAGCTGTCTGATACCCAGCCAAGAGGTACTGTTCCTTGGCATTACCCTGGACTCCGTCCAGATGCTTGCTTGCCCGTCTAAGAGGAGGCCATTGGTCCAAGTATGGACCAATGGCCTCCTCTTAGACCCGAGGGTGCACAGATCCAGGAAAGTCAGGCTGTCCAGTCAATGCCTCCTGGCATTACGACCCTGGAGACGCAGGGCATATCTTGCCAAAGGTGTCACACTGGGTTCGATCCCCTCACGCCGTGAGGTGGTGGTGACCGATGCTTCGCCCTCTGGCTGGGGGGCAGTACAGGGCGGTGAGAGGGCTCTGGAGTGCGCAGCACATGACACAGCACATCAATGTGCTCGAGCTCCGTGCTATGTATTTAGCGCTCCGCAGATTCCTGCCTTTTTTGAGAGGCAGACATGTTCTGGTACGAAGCGACAACAAGTCAGCTGTCTACAATGTGAATCATCAAGGGGGCACAAGGTCGGCTCAGTCATTACAGGTTGCACAGCAACTCCTGGTATGGGCTCTCCCTTACTTTTCCAGCCTCAGGGCTATGTACCTTCCAGGGCCACAGAACACGGTGGCAGACTTTCTTTCACGCCAGAAACCTCTGTCGGGGGAGTGGAGACTCCACCCAGAGGTAGTAGAGGCAATATGGAGCAAATATGGCACAGCAGAGGTGGACCTGTTTGCATCAGAGTCCACAACACACTGCCCTCTCTGGTTCTCTCTGGCAGAGAAGAGTCCGATGGGACAGGATGCCTTGGCACATAAATGGCCACGTCAGCTCCTTTATGCCTTCCCACCATTTCCACTGATAGGGTTAACCCTACACAGAGTTCAGAAGGGGAACTGCAGACTCCTGTAGACTCCTGTAGGGGAACTACAGACTCCGCTGGTTGACCCAAACTGGCCAGGGAGACCCTGGTTTCCAGTAATGTACAGGCTGCTGGATGGAGATCCATGGTGCCTGCCAAGGAGACAGGACCTGCTCTCACAGCTGGGGGGCCACATCTGGCACCCCAAACCAGAATGCCTGCAGCTATGGGTTTGGCCCTTAAGGGGCCCGATCCACTTCTGATGGCATGTGACCAGGAGGTAGTTCAGACCATCATAGACTCAAGAGCTCCCTCCACCAGGGCACTTTATGCTATCAGGTGGAAGATATTTGCGGAGTGGTGTAAGGCTCAGAGAGAGGTACCGGAGAGTTCCTCAGTGCCAATGATACTGCGTTTTTTGCGGTCCTTACTGGAGAGGAAGCTATCTGCTTCCACGTTGAGGGTCTATGTGGCTGCTATTTCATCCAGGCACATTAAGGTTGATAACCAGACGGTGGGATCTCATTCTTTGGTGACCCAATTTCTTAAAGGAGCCCAGCGGAGGAACCCCCCACTGGTTGTCAAGGTTCCCTCATGGGACCTGCCTCTGATGCTGGGAGCCCTCTGTCTCCCCCCCATTTGAGCCCCTGGATCAGGCGCCGCTGAAATGGCTGTCAGCAAAGGCTGCCTTTCTTCTAGCGATTGCATCAGCCAAGCGTGTTGGTGAGCTTCATGCGTTGTCAGTGAGTGAACAGTGTATACGCTGGAACTCAGATGGCACAGGGGTGGCACTGTGGCCTAACCCTTCATTCTTCCCAAAGAGGCTGCCTTCGGCCTTCTATAATCAGGTCATACAGCTAGCAGCTTATGGCCCCTCACACCCACCAGATGAGGAAGCTAGTTCAGCAGAACTACTCTGCCCGGTGAGAGCCTTGAGATGTTACATAAAGGAAACTGCTGGCCAGTCTGATGGCCTGTTTGTCTGCTACGGGGGCCCGAGAAAGGGGCAAGCACTGTCCAGACAGAGGCTTTCCAAGTGGGTGGTGGAGGTAATTGAGGAGGCATACAAGTCAAGAGGACTGCCTTTGCCTCCTAACGTCAGGGGCCATTCCACCAGGAGTGTCTCCACTTCCTGGGCAGCACTAAGAGGAGTGCCTCTAAGTGACATTTGTGCAGCGGCCTCCTGGGCTTCAGCGTGCACCTTTGCCCGATTTTACAGGGTCAATGTAGCTGCTTGCCACGCAGTGGCTGCAGCTGTTTTCCAGGAACCCTCAGGCCCTTCCTAATAGGTGGGTACAGGATTCCTCGTGACTACGTTGGTAATAGTCATCCAGTGTTAAGCACTGCCTCTGGCGGTCAGTAAGAATGAAATAGAACGAAAGTTACGTATGTAACTACGGATCTATGAATTCTGGATGACCGCCAGAGTTCGCTGTCACTCGGAATCTTGCGAGAAGATTCTGAAGGGACATTTTGGGAAGTGACGTGGACTTATATAGACGGGCGTCCCGACGTCATCCCCGGTCACACGTGACTTTGTTTATATTATATACTCGACCTGCGCATGCGCGAAGGATAACATCCAGTGTTAAGCACTCCCTCTGGCGGTCATCCAGAATTCATAGAACCGTAGTTACATACGTAACTCTCGTTTTATCTAGTGCCGCCCAATTTTTTCTCTAAAGAGCTCTCATTACATTGGTCCATTTTATCACTCAATTTGGCCCACCTGATTGTGTTTACCTGCTCGATTTAAGCAATGCAGCTCAGGGTTCACAAACTTTTGCACTTACAAAAGTTGGCAAATCATTTGTTTTAGCTTTTTTAAAGATCAGCTACTACTTTTCTGGTCTTAATTTCTGTTTCCTTCCGGAATATTTTCAGCAGCGCGCGGGGATATTTCAGAGCAGGAAGGTGGGGGCAAGGCCGGAGCTTGTCTGAGCAGCATCAACTAATGCCAGTCAGTGCTACACACACCTGATTGCAATGAGTTGATGCAGTGTCACCTCTCACGGAGCTGAAAGATTCCGTGTCCTCACATAAAGCGAACAAATGAGACGGCAGTTAGTATGGCTCACGATGAGGTAATGTGTTTATGTTGTGGTAAATAATGACTATTTCAGATGAATAATGGTCATCTGATGATGCTGGTGAGGCAAAGTAAACTTTGTTTTAGTAGGCTACCGCTCATTCATTTAGGAGTAAACCATCTATGGAGTAAACACTGCAGTCTAGTTCGCTCCATAGATAGTAAATAATAGATTCGCTCCCGTGAAATTGTGTATACGTTGCTTGGCAACGCCCTCCCGCCCGCCTATCACTCTCCCTTTTAGCTTTTCTTCATTGCATTTTCTTTTTTTTCTTTGATGGTTCAGCCCCGTTATCAGTCATTATGACGACAAACAACTGTCTCAAACAAGGCTCCCGCGCCCCTTCCCTCACCTGGAGGGATAGGCTTCTCAAATCGCGTTTCTGCGCCACACTGAAATCTGCGACTAATACGGATATGTGACCATAGAGCATGCACGCGTGAACCGAAAATCGGACTGGGTGTGCGACCAGACCAAACACAGTAATAAAAACTATATAAAAATGTCTTTCTTTGCACTGATGGTCTCGTTTGCTGTTAAAGGTAATTTATGATTATGAGAAGAAACATGAGGCTGTTTAAAAGATATTTAAATGTTACTCGGAGCTGCTTTAAACATGACTATAAATCATTATAACAAGGTTTATAGGTCATAAAAGTCGAAAAGTATAATAGGTACACTTTAACAATTGATTTCCGGAAAATAAATGTTTTGAATTGATAAACAAACATCCGTTATTTCATATAAAAAATACTGGTATTGATAAAAATGAATGAATAATGGTGAAAATAAATAAAATTTCAAAATGCTCAAGGGGTTCACATACTTTCAAGCAGCACTGTATATGTATGTATATATATATATATATATATACACACACACACACACACACACACACACACACACACACACACACACACACACACATATATACACATACATACATGCTAGCTCTGGCACTGACCTGCAGGGGGTGTTGAGCCTTGATGTCAATGCTAACCAGAGTCCAGCTAGGCGTAGCATACACCTCTGGGCTCCACAGCTCTTCATAGTGGCCCAGCTGGTCTCGAATGAAGACGGAGAACATGTTTCCCCTTTCCTGGTCTCTGTGGTAGTGGAAGGACAGGCAGCCAACCATGGGCAGCGTTGTCATGGGTGAGGTCAACTTGGCCACTTCCTGGAAGTGTTTGGTGTACACAGAGTCCACATACATGTAGTGGCCTGGAACAGTAGAGGATATATATGAGCTGAGGGTACAATGTTATGGGCTGATGAATGATTGATAAGACTTGCTTGGTTTTACAAGTTGTATTAAGACTGAGCATTCACTGGATTCAGTGGATTATTACGATGACTCATGTGCAGCGATTCACAAATAACTCAATCTGTGCTTTCAGATTAAACAGATGTTTAAGGCTGCAATGGGCTTTGACTTTCGTATGTTGCTTTTAATCATACAAAGCAGTATTGGATTACCATAAACCAAACATATTCCCTTTACCTCTTCATTTTGACCAAACAATACACCTATCTATAAAGCAAGAATTGTCTGTCTGTGTGTCTATCTGTGGCTCACATATCTCTCTTGACTTTTAGTCAGATCGGCCGGAGCTTCCGGACATGGCTTGCGCACGGCACAAAGGCAGAGCCGGCCCAAACCTTCAGGGGGCCCTAAGCGAAATATGATTAGGGGGCCCCTCTCCAATGTTAGCGCTGCTGAAACTATAGATCTTTGTTAAATATCATTCACACACCCAGTGTTTTCCGCTAGTGCCTCCACTGTGCGGCTGTGCGAAAATATTAGACAGCCGAGATTCAGACCCTCTTAGGGAGGTCTGGGGGTATGCTCCCCCGGAGATTTTTTAACCTTTTTAAAGTGAAATGCATGAATCTGGTGCACTTTGAGAGGAAAATTAAGGGTGTATTCACACATGGAAAGTCCGTTAGTTCACTTGCTTTGGTCCAGACCAAATAGATTTGAATTTTTTTTTTTGGTGTGGTCCACTTTCATATTGCCCCTTTTGCAAGTGAACCATCATTACGAAGCAAAACCACACGTGATCTGAGGTCATTCATTCATTGGACAGACATTCTGGGGTGGAGAGAAGCAGGAAGAACGAAGTAAAAACTGTGAATTTATCATTGATATAATATGGGGTTAAAAATAATAAAAATGCCTACATCTAACCTATAAATAAAGAAGAAAAACATCAAATTATTGTTGTTTCATATGGTTATAATATGTAGCCCTATGTCAATGCCATGTTAAGTGGCTTGTAGCCTACGATGTGAAACAATTTTTACTGTATTTTTGCAGCTGGACGCGCGGCTCGCGTGAAGAATAGGCTCAAACTGAAACACAGCTGATTAAGCTGTGTGTCAGCTGGGTGTCAGTTCGGCGCAGTTCAGCACCAAACTGACACGGGGACAGTATTGACGGTCCCGTTGGGAAGAACAATAAAAACACACACTTCATGCAAAGCGCAGCGTGAACCTGTTGGCACTGTAGGCTACGGGAGACGCTCCTCTCCATCTGATCTCTGAACATATCAGCATGTGCACGCCGCACGCGTCATTATCAAATGTAATATTTTCGCTCGGGGCTCCCGGTCAAACCACAGCTAATCTTCCTAACAATGGCGACAACAACTCTTTCCCATAATGTGAAGCTGATGGCGATTTATTAAATAAAGAAAAGGAAGAAAAGGCGCAGTGCTTCCTGCAATTGGGTCGGATCGAGTCCGGCCAAATTCACACCACAAACGAACTGCAGCAGAGTGCGTATGGTAGCGTACCGAGACCACCTCTTCAGCTGGTCTCGGAGAGTTTGTTTGGTCCGCCCCCGAGTGCGATTGCTGTATTCACACCTGTCTGAAAGATGCGCACCGAAGGTGGAAGTGCACCTGAGTTCGTTTCAACCAAACTAAACACAGTATGTGTGAATACACCCTTTGAGGCTAAATCTGAGAAATCTTGTGTGAACAAATAATTTGGAGACACTGGGTCAGATGAATTAGAAGCTATGAAAGAAGGACACATGGATTTTCCATAAAAATATTAATATAAAATAAAATATTATGGGTTGGGCTTGGAGCTCTTTTTCTTTTATGGGACATATTTCTCTGTAATATAGTGAATGCATTTAAATGCAGTGTGAGGAACGAAGCAGAAGAACTCTGTTATCCAGCTACTGTATCTTTTTTTCCACAGACAAGGCTGACATAGGCTATAGACTATACACAGTGCATGGGCAACTGAGGGCAGCCCCATTTCCAATTGTTTTTAAATAAACTCAATACACACTGTGCATGGATGTGAACGTGATATGATCAGATAATTTCGGATTTCCTCCGAGATGAACTAATTAAATTTTTAGGCTATTAATTATCTAGACCAAAACGTTTTATTCCTTTTTTGTATGATAACTCACATCTGCATAGTATGATGTTAATATCAAACACACAAACTAAAAAAAAAAAAAAAAAAGTCGGGGGCCCTAAGCAGCCGCTTAGTTCGCTTATGCCTCTGGCCGGCTCTGCAAAGGTGTGCATCCATGATTTTGAAGCTTTTTGGACAAAACATGTAGAAGTTGTCATATTTATATCATGCTGGGGGCGAATACATGTGCACACCATGGATAGTATATAGAGTTTTATTCCCAGCAGAAGGGAGAAATCTGTTGCAGCCAACACAAAGGACTTCTTGTTCACTGAACTCATAGATAGATACTGACAAAGCCTCTAGCAGCTCAGCGAGATAAGAAGAATTCCTGGGGCGAGAGGAGGACGCAAGACGGAAACATAACTGGGCATCTGTAACTAAGCACACTCACTCTTACTCTGAACTTCGATGTGATCACATCAACTTGCCTTGTCATTTTATTTAAATAAATACTGAGGCTTATTCCTTCATACTTAAGGCTAAAGAACACGATAAATTATTTTTCTAACAAAATGGTGACCGCAAACGTGGGCCTATAAAAGGTTTTGAACGGTCAGCAGCCTGTCTGGACACCGAACTCGGTCACTCGATCCCATGGGAAACAGAAGAAGGTGAGCATGAACACCTGTTGTGTAAACCATGGCAACGAGTGAACGCTGGCAACTTGCTGCCGCTGCTCGCCGGTAACTTTGAACTGTTTGAAACTTTTTAACTTTCAATAACTTAATTTTATTTATTTTATTTTCCATGAACTAATCGGACAGTGTGATTAGCTTCACTTGGAATATTTTTTCAATCCGCTGGCATTACTACTTGTGTGGGAACAACGATTCATTGGATGCTAGCTTACTTCATGATTGAACGGGGACTTTTATCTCATAACACCATTCGTGTGTTGACAACTGAAGGGGACGTACCAACCGTAGGCAGAGGCCGCTGCTGCTGATTGTTCGCTGCTTCTCGCCACTGCTCATATAGCCACACACGCCACTACACCTGCTGCCGCTGTCCTCCAACACCGGGCAGTCGGATAATCTCCGGGTGCCTGCTGACCATCATCGTTGGTCCCACCCGCTTCAGCCGCCTCCTGGTCTCTCTGATCGCACTCTGTTGTGTACTGCAAGCGGGTCGCCCTCGCTCAGCTACCGAGTGGCGGCTAACGATCGCTGCTCCTTCGGCTACATCTGGTCGCATCCATCCTCCTCACTCCGCATGGTCTCCCCTCAGTCAGACTCTTCCCCTGGTTCATCATGATCACCTATTCACCTGCACAGCTGTTTGGACTTTTCAACCACCACCTCATCCCATCATCCATCTCAGTCATTCAACAGCTTGGACTCCTGCGCCGCCGCCGTTACATCCACAGAGGCTCCCGCCGTGGGTTTGTTTTGACCCAGCACGGAAACTCCATCCCATTCGTCCGGTTACCTGCAAGCTCCGTCGCACCTCTGCCACGTCATCAGGACTCAACCGCGGCCGCTATTGGACCATTCATTGCTTCTGTCAGGCAGCAGCTCACCAGGCAGGACAGAAAACATGGACTGGATTTCACTGCTGTCCTTTCCCCTCACCCACACATCACTTCACCAAATGGCCAATCATTTATATACTCAACCACCACCACCCCTCCACCCAGTTTCCCCCCCTCCCCTCCGCCCCTCTGCACAGCTAACCTGGCTAACCTCAGACCTCTCCAGCCTGCCCCTATCCCATCACCCTCTGGCTGTGCCAACTTTGCCCTCCTCAACACCCGCTCACTCAACAATAAAGCCCCCGCCATACATGAACTCATCCTCGACAATAATCTGGACCTCCTATTACTTACTGAAACCTGGCAACAACCCAATGACTTTTTCTCCCTCAACCAAGCATCTCCCCCTGGTTTCAGCTACATCGCCAAACCCCGCCCTTGCCGCCGTGGCGGTGGCCTCGCCGTCATCCACAACCATAATTATTTGATCAGAGAACTCACCCTCCCCTCAGTATCATCATTTGAATTCATTGCTTTTAAAGCCCCCTCCTCCACGACAGTTATCCTCATCTACAGGCCACCCAAACCTAATCCCTCCTTCCTTTCTGACTTCACCGAACTCATCACATTAGCATTAACCCTCTCTCCACGCTTGCTGTTACTCGGTGACATTAATATCCACATGGACTCCCCCACCTCCAAGCTCTCTTCTGAACTCACCATTGTACTGGACAATTTCGATCTCACCCAACATGTCACCTTCCCAACCCATGACAAAGGACACATCCTCGACCATGTCTGCTCCATCAATCTCCCTATACTCAGCCTTCACCCATGCCCCTTTCCCCTCTCTGATCACAAACTTATACTGTTCACCATCCTCTCCCCCACCCCCTGCCCCCGCCCCCTCAGAGAAATCACCTTCCGTAACCTCAAATCCATTGATCCCCACCATCTCTGTGACCTGCTCTCCTCCACCCTCCCCCTGGACTCAACCCTCAGCTCACCTGATGAGCTTACAAACCACCTTAATTATATCCTGTCTTCCTCCCTCAACACCCTGGCCCCCCTAAAAACCAAAACTGTCTCCTTTAATACTTCTTCCCCCTGGTTCACACCTGCACTCCGCAAATTGAAACAGACTGGCCGCCAACTGGAACGACTCTCCAAAAAAACTTCTCTCACAGTCCACCACCAAGCCTACAAACTCCACCTCACTGCCTACAAAGACGCCCTCACCGCTGCCAAGTCTGCCTACCTCTCTGCCATCTTCTCTGACCCCTGCCAAAACCCCAGAACCCTCTTCTCCACAGTGAGCAACCTCCTCAAACCCCGGACCAGCACCCTCTCCACCTCCTCCCCAGATCTCTGCAACTCATTCCTCCAGTTTTTCGCTGACAAAATCACCACCATCAACCATTCACTTTTCCCTGTACATGAACCCCCTGCACATTCAATGGCCCCTCCCCTACCCATTTCGCTGGACATCCCAACCCCTCCTCCCCATTGCCGTCTCTCCCACTTTGACTTGGTTACCCCTCTTGCACTCTCCAAGCTTATCAGCTCCTCCAAACCTACTACCTGCTCCCTTGACCCCCTCCCCACTCCCCTGCTCAAGTCCTGCCTCCCCGTTCTCTGCCCCTACCTCACTAACCTCTTTAACTCCTCACTGTCCCATGGAATTGTCCCCTCTGCTTTCAAATCTGCTGCTGTCACCCCCACCCTCAAGAAACCTGGTCTCGACCCCCGCCTCCCTCTGTAACTACCGCCCAATCTCCAACCTCCCCTTTCTCTCCAAAACCCTTGAACGCATAGTCACCAAACAACTCCAATCCCATCTCCACGCCAATAACCTTTTTGAATCCCTCCAATCTGGCTTCCGCCCTCTCCACAGCACAGAAACCGCTCTCCTTAAAGTCTTCAATGACCTCCTCACCTCTGCCGATGCTGGTTCCCTCAACTTCCTCATCCTCCTTGACCTGAGTGCAGCCTTCGATACTGTTAACCACACCATCCTGCTCACCAGACTCAGCAACCTCGGTATCGAAGGTACTGCACTCAGCTGGCTTCATTCTTATCTTTCTGACAGATCTAACTTCATCTCCCTCCATAACCACACATCTGCCACAGTCACCGTCACACAAGGTGTTCCCCAAGGTTCTGTACTCGGCCCCCTCCTCTTCATCATTTACCTCCTCCCCCTTGGTCAGTTACTTCGCCATTTCTCAATGGACTTCCACTGCTATGCTGATGACACCCAAATTTACCTCAGTACCAAATCCCCCCACAACCCCCCCCATCTCCCACATTGAATCCTGCCTGTCTTCCCTTACACTCTGGATGAAAAATAACTTCCTCAAACTCAACAGCAACAAAACTGAACTCCTCCTAATTGGCTCCAAATCCACCCTCAGCAAATTTACAACCCCCCCACACTCACTATTGATGGCACCATGGTCTCCCCCTCCCCCCAGGCCCGCAATCTTGGCGTAATTTTTGATCCCACCCTCTCCCTTGAACCCCACATCCGTCACACTGTCAAAACCTCCTTCTATCACCTCCGTAATATTGCAAAGATTAGATCCTCCCTCACACCCCATGCTGCTGAAAGACTCATCCATGCCTTCATCTCCTCCCGCCTTGACTATTGTAATTCACTCCTCGCCGGCATCAGCACCACCTCCATCAACAGACTCCAACGTGTCCAGAATGCAGCTGCCCGTCTCCTCACTCACACCAACTCGTGGAACCACATCACCCCAGTCCTCAAAAAGCTCCACTGGCTCCCCATTTCTTTCCGGATCAATTACAAACTCCTGGTCCTCACCTACAAAGCCCTCAACCATCTGGCCCCCCCATATCTCACTGACCTTCTCTCCCCCTATCAACCCCCTCGGGCCCTCAGATCCTCCTCAGCCAGTCTCCTCTCCACCCACACATCTAAACTCTGCAGCTTTGGTGACAGAGCTTTCTCCAGGGCAGCTCCCAGGCTCTGGAACAGCCTCCCCCAACATATCCGTGACTCTGAGTCCCTCACCATCTTCCAGTCCAAACTCAAGACCCATCTCTTCTCCTCTGCCTACCCCTAGTTCACCCACCAACCCAACTTTACAAGACATTTTTGTTTGTTTATTGTTTTGTTTTTGTAAAGCGCTCTGAGTGAGAGAAGAGCGCTATATAAATAAAATGTATTATTATTATTATTATTAAACCGAAGTTTCTGAAATTGGCTATTTCAAATTTTATTGAGTGATTGTTTGTTATGTGTTCATGACCTCAAATTCTGTAGATTTTTGTTTGTGTTTTGTAAGTATAGGCTCTTTATTTATGTCTGGATAAATTGACAAGGCAACAAACTCTTTTCTCTTGCTCTGTGTGTGTTTATTTTCCCTTTTTCTGCTTCGTGGAATGCTGGTTTATTTAAACTTTCCCTAATGCAGAGGCCATATAGTAAATTTTTGATTAAATGATTAAATTGTATATCATTTATGGGTGCCTCAATAAACTGCCTAAGCCTACAATACAATTGGATGTAGGTGCTAGTGATTTGTTATAATTGCTGAGTGAGGTCCTTTAAACCGCTTCTGTTTAGCGTGAAAAGACCTCCTCTATTTCGGTCCTTAAAGGCTGTTATGTAAAATGATGGCAGTCGGGAAGCGTGGGTTGCGCGAAAACCCGAAGCTGTGTCCTCAATGGTTTTCTTTCAAAGGTTTTTTTATTAAATGTTAGTAACAACGGAATTGTAGCACAGCGAGTACAAATTTTTTCCCTTTTTCTCCCGAACATACCCCACCCACATCCCACCCTCACACCCAACAACACGAAACACACCCCACAAGAAACAAAAACAGACAATCAATATGAAAAAAAAAACACATAAAGAAATAAAATTAAATCAAATAAAAGAGGGAGGGGGTCTTCTATAATTATTGTTGGTTTTTTAAAATAATTTAGGAAGGGGCGCCAAATTCTAGGGATGGGAATCGAGAACCGGTTCTTGTTCAGACCCGGTTCCGAGTCAACCAATTCCTTGGAATCGTTAACATGCCTGCTTCACGATGCCGCTTATCGGTTCCGCTCGTAGCAAATGCGTCATGACTTCAGACACGTGCTGCTTTGTTTTGGTTCAGAACGCAGCAAACATGACGTCGAGGCAGAAGCGCTCTAAAGTGTGGTTGTATTACATGAAAAGGCAACAATACGGTAAAGTTTCCATTTCATCAAATGACTCGTGCACAAGCAAGCGCGCAGACTGCGATCCTGGACGGTTGAACGTTTAAACGTCCGCTGCATTACTCGCACCAGAATTGCCCATCACTTGGATTTGTACATACAATGTAGGCTATATGAGTGTATGTGTAAGCTGGGTGTGACCAGGTAGAAAGGGAGATACACTAAAAAGACGAGAGCAGCATACAAACAGGAAAAAGGATTTCTTATTAGCTTCCAAGCCCGCTGTTTACTCGTTCATCAGCTGTTAAATGCTGCCTTGAAGCACGGCGAGGTGAAAGGGGACGACGCAAAACAACACACAGCGGGACGCGGCGGTCCGGTGGTAAGGACACTTTAACAATACGCTTTATAAAGACAGTAAGACACACTTAAAATAACGCTCTCTGCCCGATACAAAAAGCTCTGCCTTGGATTACTTGAGCGATCGATGTGTATAAAACCATTGTGTCTGATGCAGGGACATTATATTAGCCTAATAAACAGCGCGGTGAACATAACAGCGTACATTGTAAAGCTGAGATGGAGCGGTGACTCCTTGTCGTTGGCGTGGTGAAGAATAAGCAAAGTGATACATTCTCTTAAAGCCTTTATGGTGTATTTATTCTCTTCTTGAATAGCCTACATGACTGTCTACTGTGCAGTCGTGACAGTTTGACCTGAGGCATTAACATAGTGACATCATCACGTTGGCCTTTCAGAGTAAGGGCGCAATCATATAATAACACTTAACATACATTAAAGATATTGTATCCTTCCTGAGAGGGCACACATGATAATTGTTCTGCATAAAGTTGGTATTATCTTTTCAAAAGACTTATTTGTGTTTTTCTGTCAGTTGAATTTTGTTTTAAGTGCCAATGAGCACTGTTAATATTCCAAAAGGCACAAGCTCTTCCTTGACTGTTTTAAGTATGTGTTTTTAGTTTGTAGGGCACATAAGGGCATTTGGGCTTAAAACATTAAAATTGTCTGGACCAATTAATGTGAAAATTGACAATTTCCTAATCCCAAAGTAGCTTGATAATCTTTCAATGCATACACTAGACACTTCTGATCAGATATTAAAGAGAGTTAGTACAAACAAACTAATTTGTACATATTCTCTCACCCAATGAGAATCGATAAGAGAATCGATAAGGAATCGGATCGATAAGCAGAATCGGAACCGGAATCGGAATCGCTAAATTCTTATCAATTCCCATCCCATATTAATTAAATAAAATTTATTCTCGGATCCCTGGGTAGTGCGTATTTCTCCTAAATTCATACATGCCATAATGTCTCTAATCCATGCTGGAGTGGGAAGGAGGAGCAGGATGCTTTCCACTTGAGTAAAAGACAACCCTACTGACAAGTAGTAAAGGCCAGTACCTTCAGCTTCACTTTAGGCAGCCCGGATTGGGCAATGCCAAAAATTGCAGTGAAAGGGTTCACGCTCAATTTGATGTTGAATTACTTCAAGAAATTGTTTGAAAAACTGATGTCCAGAACTCAGTCAAGGTGGGACACAACCAGTACATGTGAAAGAGTGATGGTGCACTCTTACAGCTATCACAGGTCGGGTCTACATCGAGACATACGAGGCTAATTTAGTTTTAGATATGTGGATACGATGTACTACTTTAAATTGCACAAGAGCATGTCGGGCGCACATGGAGGTAGAGTGTATCCGATCCAGGACTGAATCCCACATGTGATCTGTGAAGGCAGAGCCTAGGTCCTGCTCCACAGGGTTCTTATAGCTGCTAAGAGGGGCTATGCAACTTTGAAATAAGGTTGAAAAACACAGAAATTGAGACTGTTAATGTGGGGTTTACAGAAAGAAACAAATCGACATGATTGGCTGGCGGTTTATAAGGGAATTGGGGAATTAACTTCTGCGTAAAATGCCTGATTTGCAGAAATCGGAAAAAATTTGTCTTTTCGATGCCAAAATGTTTTGTCAATTGGGAAAAACTAGCAAATAGATCATTAATAAATAAATCATCGATGCATTTTAAGCCTTTTTTATGCCAGATCTTGAATGCACCATCCACCGTTGAGGGAATAAATAAATGATTAGCTGCAATTGGGCTGAAAAGTGAAAAATTCTGCATTCCAAAATTCTTCCTAAATTGGGTCCAGATTCGAAGGGAGTGCTTAATCACGGGATTACTGTTGGGAATAGCCGAAGAGAGTGGAAGTGCGGCGCTTAGAGGGCAGATAGAGACAATGGGCTAACAGCTTGGACTCCATTGTTACCCAGACTGGGGCTGAGTCGTCAAGGTGAAAATGCACCCAGCTACACTAAGAATAGGATATTAGCAGACCAGTAATAGTATTGGAAATTAGGGAGGGCCATTCACTTCTGTTTGTTTGGTCTTTGAAGAAATGCTTTCCTTAACCGAGGTGTTTACCATTCCAAATATAATTTATCATTAAAGAGTCAAGGGCCTGAAAAAAGGATTTGGGGAGAAGATGGGAGACATTGGAATAGGCTCATCAGGAACTTTGGGAGTAATGTCATTTTAATTGAATTTATTCTACCTATAAGAGAGAGAAAGCCAGAGGAGACCACTTCGATAATATTTGCTTCGCCTGATCCAATAATTTGAGGAAGTTCGATTTAAATGAGTTTAAAATTTCTGTTAAAACATACCCCAAGGTACTCAGATGGTCTGTCACCACTTTGAGTGGAAGCCTGCCTCATCAAGTTTAAAACTTCTTTGACAATCAAGAAGGAGATTCATTCTTGCTCCAAAGTTAAGTTTACTAGCCCAAGAAAACCCAGCTAAGACCTCCAACACAGAAAGTGCCTCCAGGTAAAGAGGTGTCTGGCTTGTGACAAACAAAAGTAAGTCATCGGCGTATAATGATACCTTATGTTCAATTCCTCCTCTCCATATCCCCTGAATCTGTTTGTTACCTCTGATGGCAATCGCAAGTGGTTTTGATTCTGTGCCGTAAAGGAAAGCGGGCTCCAAAGGACAACCCTGCCCGGGTCCCACGGTGCAGATCAAAACTACTTGAGTAACGGCTGTTTGTTAATACTGAGGCAGAAGGGCATGCATATAATAATTTAACCCAAGAAGTGAAAACAGGACCCAAACCGAATTTCTCAAGGGTGAAAAACAAACTGTTCCATTCTACTCTATCAAATGCTTTTCAGCATCCATAAAGCGAGGCATTCTGATTCAATATTTCTGGGGGAATATAAAATGTTCATTAGCCGGCGGATGTTATAAAATGATTGGCGTCCCTTTATAAACCCAGTTTTGGTCGGGGATATGATAGAGGGGAGAACATCCTCTCAATCTGTGGGCGGGAATTTTAGCAAGTATCTTCACATCCGTATTTAATTGTGAAATTGGTCGATATGATGCACAATCTAGAGGATCTTTATCCTTTTTTAACAACAGGGAAATACAGGCCTGGCAGAACGAAGGCGGGAGTTTACCTGAGTCAAATGAGTCTGAGAATACTGAACATAAAAAAAGCGATAATTCGGTTGAAAATTTCTTAAAAAAGTCAGATGGAAGTCCGTCTGGACCAGGAGATTTGCCTGATTGCATAGATGTTATTGCTGCAATAATTTCCCTCTGAGTAATAGGTGCCTCAAGGCTATGTCTCAGGTCTTGAGAAAGGGAAGGCAAGTTTAGGTTACTGAAAAAGGTTTCCATCACCGCTGCGTCTACTGTACAATCAGAACTATACAAATTTGAATAGAATGTTTTGAACTTTTCGTTTATCAATTTCTGATCTGATGTTGTACACCCACTGTCTGTCCGTATTCCAGGGATGAGTTGCTTCGCTCTAAATCCGCGCAGTTGATTGGCCAGGAGATTGCCAATCTTGTCACTATGCTCGTAAAAAGTACTTCTGCTCCTAAGCAACTGGTCAGCAACCCGATGAGAGGAAATAAGGTTGAATTCTGTCTGAAGTTTTAAACGTTCTTTGTAAAGTTCAGATGAAGGTGAATTAGCATATTGTCTGTCTATGTTCAGAATCTGATCAGCTATTTCAGTTTGTTTCTGTTTTGTACACTTATTTTTGTATGCTGCAAATGATATAATTTCACCTCAAAATAGGCTTTCAGGGCTTCCCAAATTGTTGCATTGGACACATCTGGTGTTTTATTTATACTCAAAAAGTTTTAATATGTGTAGAGATGTGTGAAAGAAAACTCTCATCTGTGAGCAACAATGGATCCAGTCTCCACTGTCTTCTTGTATACTCAACGTCAGAAAGCCAGTTGAAGGAGCAGAGGAGCATGATCTGAGATCACAATACTTTCATAACTGCTGACTTTAGGTCTGACATCAATGAATTATCAACAAAAAAATAATCAATTCGAAGATTGTTAGTGTGGTGGACATGTGAAAAGAATGAATATTCTCTTCTTGTGGGGTATAAAAACCTGTATGGATCCAGAGGCTATAATCAGCAAGAAATGATTTGATATAACCTGCCAGATCTGCTAAGAGTGGCAAGTTTGGGGGAAGAGTGATCTAGACTGGATCTAGATAACAATTAAAATCCCCACAAGAATAAGAGAATGGGAATTGAGATCGGGGAGTTGAGAAAAAAATCTCTTAAAGAATTCTACTTCATCGACGTTAGGCGCGTAGACGTTGGCCAAGATGACTGACTTATTGTAAAGTTTGCCTGAAACAATAATAAAACGTCCATTTTTGTCTGATATAATGTTTGAGGACTCAAAAGGAATATTACTATCAATACGGATAGCTGTGCCCCTAGCCTTAGCCCTGAAATTAGAATGAAAAAATTGTCCATGCCAGCATTTACTTAGTCGCCCATGGTCAGGGTCATGTAAGTGGGTTTCTTGAAGGAAAACTATTCCAGCCCTGAGCCGTTTTAGGTGGGTTAAGACCTTACCCCTTTTCACTTGGTGATTTAGCCCCTTGATATTCCAACTAATTAAATTAAGATTGCCCTTCATCTAGCTCAGTTATAGTGAGAGTAAAAAGAGTTGCGCCGATAACAAAAAGAGTAGCAAAATACAGAGGAAAAAAGAACACACAAAAAAAGGAGGAAAAAATGCGTATAGTACCATCAGTCTGAGAGTTTGATTGAGGATATGAAAAGAGCATTTGTCCACATTGTATACTCACAGCAGGCAATCGTATTTACTACGGACTCACACCTAGTGTAGATATGTAGTTAGATGCTTCAGAGACAGACCGCAGCCACTTTTTCTATTCTGCTCTTCAACGAAGGCAGTCGCATACTCTGTTCCCTCCCGTGCCCTTATCTCCCCTGCTCTGCTCTCTGTCTTGTGCTGTCTTGTCTACATCTCTGAGCCTCTCTGTGCATATTCCTCCGAAAACTAAATTATGGATCTGATCAGCTGGGGTCTTTCTGCAATGGATCAAATTTTCTCAACGAGAAAAGGAGGCAGAGGAGAAGCCTCCTGTCCTGATAGAACCTTTGTGGCTGGATACACCTGGGACGAGTGGGGGAGTTGGAACCCGATGTGTCTGGCAATACTTTCCATTGAGGACGTCGAAGATATCTACGTGATTGGGCTTTTGGTAACAGGGTTCCTGCTGTTTGGAGTTGGCGGGTTCCTGTTCTACCGCAATGTTAATAAGGCGTTGGCAGCACATCAGGCCATTGATAAGCTGCCCGTCTTCGAGGGCTTGTGCCGGGTTGTCAATGCACAGACTCAAGCATTAAGTGAGGTGAATCGCAAGCTGGAAGTGATTCCCAGACTTTCTCGCAAGGTGGATGAAATCTGGGGTGGCATGGGCAGATCGTAGGCGCTTGAAGAAGGCCACAGGATTTCGGCTTTTTAGATTACAAACCAGTGACTCTAAGACAGGCTGCACATTCCAGCGCCTAGTCTCACTCGCAAAACAAATTTGCAATCTCTCAATTCGGCTCCCTGCACCGACCTTGGTAGGTGCTATCTCTTCTCTCTCCGGGATGTTTATGCAGACAGACGCTCTACCCACTCCCTCCCATCACCTACTCTCCCGTGAACTCTATCTCTGGCTGGGCCTCGAGGTCGTCTCCATGGTTTCGCTCATACCACCTGGCGCATGAAGACTCCCGTTATGTCTGGACAGATTTAGATAAACGGATCACACATACACACACACGTAGACACATAGTACACATGACCCTGACCACTCAAGCCTTCTTGACTCCGTGCCTCCTCTCCCTCCCTCGTTGCAGACCGGATGCTGCGGGCGGGGCGCCCCTGTCGGCTGCGTACGCCCCCTGGTGCCTGGGCTGTGACACTTACCGTCCCATAAACCCTTAACCCATTCCTTTAATGTGCAATGTCTACGAGTCTTATTGTTTGTGGTGTTTATCATGTTGCTTATTGTGCTAAGGTGGTTTTTCACTAATCACACACTGCGCTCCCATAAGGAATGTAGTTTGTGATTGGCATTTTTTTAACCTGTCTTTCCCGGTTGTTCTCCTTTTCCTTCTATGATAAAGAGGGACGCGGCACTGCTGCGACCCTGCAGTTACACTCTCTCCTGTCCACCCATGTTATTGTCACTGTCATTATATGTTTCTTGGCGAGGTGTGAACTGGAAGGCAAATTTCATTGTTCTGTAACGGTGCATATGACAACAAATAAATCTGACTTCTGACTTCTTTCTCTCGCCGCTCTGGAGAGTAATACGAAGCATCGCAGGATGAAGAAGAGTAGGACGGAGACCGCGCTGATAAAGCTCAGCCATGACCCGCTTGTATTCAGCCCGCTGCTTCACGACCTCCGCGCTGTAGTCCTCGTAGAACCGGAGCTTGTGGCCGTGGTACTCCAGCTCGCCCTGTTTACGTGCCTCTTTCATGATCAGGTCTTTAGTCTGGTATCGGTGAAAGCGAATAACGACGGATCGCAGCCTCTCATGCGGGCCCGGTTTGGGTGCCAGAGTGTGGTGAGCCCTGTCCAGCTCCGGGGGAGAAGGGAGAACTCGACCACCAAACACCTTGACGAGGAGCTCGGAGAAAAAGGCGGCGGGGCGCGGACCCTCAAGTGACTCTGGTAAGCCCACAATACGAACGTTCTGTCTCCTGCTTCTCCCTTCCAAATCCGATAGTTTAGCTTTGAACAGCTTGTTATCTTCCTACAGTGAGGAGCACGTAGCCTCAAATTGCTCCTGGCGTCCGCAAACAGTTTCTGCATTCTCCTCGAGATCGGTTATACGTTTCCCCTGGCTCGAGACCACGGCCTGGATGTAGTCCAGCTTAGTGTTCATGCTGGCGAAAGATGATTTAAACTCAGCGGCTATGGCTGCTCTATGCTGTTCAAGCAGATCCGAAATGGAAGCCACTGAGCTAGCACCAACGTCCATGCTAACCACGCTGTCCGAGGACATATCTGACTCTGCCGAATCTCTTTTTGCGTTTTTCTTGCTTTTTCTTTTTTCTTGTTTTTTTTGGCATTTCTCCAAAACAGTATCAGTGTTAACGGCTACACAAGAACAAAGAAAATCGACAAAAATAGGGTTTAATCAGTTAGGTCTGAAATATTTTGTGGGAGCTATAGAGCGATCGTACCTACCCCATGCTCTGTAACCTGGAAGTCGTCCTCAACGGTTTTAACAGATTGGAAAGTGCTAAATCGGACCTCGGGTGTTGCTCAAGAATCTGCTTTGACTGACAAAAATCCACTAACTGTTTTTAAATGGATCCCTCGATGCTTTAAATATATCTTTCTGTCAGTTATAAGTTGACAGAATGAGTGGGTATTTTGCACGGCGGGGTTGCCACTTTGTTATAAAAATATAACTTACCTATTGATAGTTTGCGTTCGAGTCGCACCTCGGTCACGGCAGCTGTAGCTTCATCCATACAGTTTAGCGACAGTATGGTGGTGGTTGGACACTGTGCGTTTGACGGGGTGTGTTAATAAAGTAATTTGCTAGGGCGTGACGTTGGCAGTGTTGATTAGTCTTTTAGTTCGTTTTAGGGAAATATTTTGTTTGATGCGACCTCTGTATTTCTGAGTATGGCTTTCCATGTTTAAAAATGCTGCTGTTTCAGTGATTTTATAAATGGAAAACCGTCTTAAATACTCTTCTGCCTCTACGCCAGCATTTCACTAACTGTATGCAGGGTTTTTCCTGGCTCAGAATGGGCCTTTGGGGGGGTCAGTACGCAACCAACTTTCTTTGGGGTCGCGACTATGTGCAACAGTAAAGGCAAACGGTTTGTGTATTTTAAGAGGGTGTGGGGTTGGGAGAGGGCAGTTTCTATCCAGATAAAGAGAATTTCAGTCAGCCTGTCAATCACTGCGTTACCATGGAGCTCACTGACGCTTATGAAATCACAATAAACAACCTGTAGATATGAAGTCAAAATACTAATAATGACTAGGCCTACCTATTTAATACTTTAATTGTTTCTAATTGATCTAAACCATGGAAGAAGGTAGGGCTGCTCGATTATGAAAATATCATAATCATGATTATTTTGAGTAATCACATTGTGTTATCACGACTATTAAAGACAGTTAATCATTGATTTAAGAACATTATGCATTTATTGTACTTTTAACAAGGTTTTTTTTCTAATAACACCATGACTTTGGACTGTAAACAAAGGCTGTTCCTAATTGAACTGAAAACAGGGAGAATAGAAATAGGCTAAATAAGTGAAACATATTTTTAATAATTTAATAAAATAAATATGTCAAAATAAAAATAACCAGTTGTAAATGGTGTTGATAGGGCACGTCTTTTGCTAGCATTAAATGTAAGGGCATGATTTATTTATGTCAAGGAGCATGGTGGATAGGCAGTTGCATTGTAGTGTTGACAGTTGTGGTGGCAGGAGTTAAGGAGCTTTAAACCTCCTGTGTTTTTTTTATTCACTGATTGCTTGGTCATAGACCACTATGATTCAACTTAAAGTTAATAAACAAATTGGTCTGGATGTTTAGAGGTGCAGATCAGGTCGTATATGCCTTTTCTCTCTCTCTCTCTCTCTCTCTCTCTCTCTCTCTCTCTCTCTCTCTCTCTCTCTCTCTCTCTCTCTATGTCTGTCTGTCTCTCTCTCTCTCTCTCTATGTCTGTCTGTCTGTCTGGCGGTCGCGTGTCCGCGCGTGACATATCTTGCACATTATTTTAGTTTGTTGTGAGTCTGAAGTGTTTTCAGACAACACAATTAGTTTTACCTTTTAGTCTCATCATCTAGAAGTTTTTCAAAACACCCGGCAATGCGCAACATTTCCCTCCTACTCTCTGGACCAGACGATAGCTCAGGTGAGGGAGGGGCCAAGCGGAGCCGGAGCGCATAGCAGAAGGGTTCGCTGCATTTACAAGCCTGCATGCCCCGGCGTGCGGAACAATGATAGTTTAATAAAGATTATTTTGTTTTCATGATTGAGGGAAGCCGTAATAGTTATCGAAAATGAAATTCAAGTTATTGCCCAGCCCCTCAAGAAGGATGACTTAAATTGGGCTGAATTTGGAGAGGTTTTAAATAGCTATATTATTCTCAATCTTTATCATTTTGGCGCTCCTGATTTTCCTTTGGCGCTGGATAAATCCGCTTTGGCGCGCGCCAAAACTTTCTCTATGCAGGAAAAACCCTGTGTATGACTATGTAACTGCATGTAAATACCTTGAATAACTAACAGCTAACTACACCTCACACACACACACACACACACACACACAAAGCCTGGGGAGTTGCTCTCATTTATATGCGCGCGAGTGACACTGGTTGTCCTGATAATCTATATTATCTGATTTTTACTATGAGGTTAAGAAATATAGGATACTATTGTATAATCCTTTATAGTTATTTCGATTGTGTCCTTTTTATATATGACACTAATGTAGTTGTAGTTCTGAACCACACTCGTGATGTTCCTCCTTGACAAAAAATACAAATTTAATCAAGCTCTGTGACATTCATTCTGTGCACTCTGATATGTTTTATATGTGAAAACCAGGTCCAATTAAAAGGTCCCCCTTTGTTTCATAAGGTTAAATACACGATTTGTGGTATTTTCATGTAATAAGGCCCAGTCAGCTTATACAGATGAATAAATAAAAATTAAAGGTGCACTTTGGGCTGGGCGATATGGCAAAAAATATTATCATGATTATTTTTTTGATATTGATCGATATCGATATTAATCACGATATAAAATGTGATACTGCTGAAGCCTGAAGAAATCAGAGGGTTCAATGTTGTTTATTAGCATATTTGTGATTAGGGAACATTGAATCACATTTAAATATAAACATTTAACTTCACAAACATGTTTTATCTGCCCCTAACAAAACAATATAAGATAGCTTGAATTATTTAAAATAATGTAAATATAAATAAATGAATAAAGCTAACTTCTTTCACATTAAACTCATTTCCCAGGCGAAAAAAAAGTATACTTTAACATACTAAATTCAAGCACACTTAGTGTACTTCATAAGCACAAAATTATTGTACTAAAAATTGTGTTATTTTCAAGTACTAAAAACGTACTTAGTATACTAATGATATATCATTATTGCTACTTAAGATATACTAAAATACATCTTAGTGTACTTGACTATACTATTTTGGGAGACACTTAAGATTAACTTAAATATACTTAAGTACACTTTTCTCTACTAATACTGTACTTATTTATAATGTTCTTTAGCTCGATTTAAATTATACTTAAATCCACTTTTCAGATTACTATTAATACATTTAGAATATACTGGAAATGTATTTCTAATTTAATCTTTATGTATTGCCATTGTATTTTAAATATATTTACAAAACATAAATAAAAATTAAAAAGTTCTACTTAAGCATATTATAGTTCATCTTAATGTTGTCTCAAAATAGTACAGATAAGTACACTAAATTGTACTTTAGTATGTCTAAAGTAGCAATCAGGATATATCATTAGTATACTAAGTATATTGTTAGCACATTGAAAATAATATACTGTGAGTACACTAATTATGTGTGCAGAAAGTATACTAGATGTATTTCATTAAAGTACACTTCAACAGTACACAGAAAGTACATTTTTTCTATAATTAATTTGAATTTCAAATTACTTTTAAGTAAACATAAAACATATTTAGAACATACTTGAGGTAGAAAAAAAGTTTATTTTTAACATGCACGGCATTACAGGGAAAATGTGCATAATAAAGTACATTTAAATACATCTTTAACAACTTCTTAAACAACATCTTCAAACAGTTTCTCTTCATCGTAACATTTTTATTCAAATTTGGATCATCTGACCCCAGAGAATTCTTTTTAGTCATATTCTTTAACAAGTTAACTAAAAAACAATAATGAAAAGGAAATAGAAATTAAACTTGAAATGGGGGAATGAACCAATGTTTCTGAATTGGGGTGGTAGTCACCGTGGAGGTGAGACGGGTGGAGTGGACAGACAGGTGTTTAGAGGAAGATGATCTGAGAGAATGGGAGCCAGTGGGAATCTGGAGGAGATCAGACAAATATGGGGATGGCCTTGTATGTATTCAGTAGGATTTTGAATTGGATAGGGATCTGGACCGGGAGCCAGTGATGTGGTGGATGGAGGGGGTTCGAGTTATGATAATGGCAACTGAATTCTGAACCAGTTGAAGTTTATGGAGGGATTTGTGAGGTAGTCCGAGGAGGAGAGAGTTGCAGTGTGGCGGGTAAGGGAGGGGTGGAGGCAAGAGTACAAAGCAAGTACAGTATTATATCTTGACCAAAATTAAATGCAAATATTCTGGTATGGCAGAGCATATTTAAAGAAGCAAAATGTACAGAAATTAATATCCCATTATATAAAGCACAACAAGATGCTCCGCATTGAAATGTCCTGCACAATAATAAAATGCTTTTTTCGCAAACTAAAACACAAACTGAAATTAAACATTACATTCTCCCATCTTCATCTTTCCAGTGGAGTGGTTTCCTTTGAGTAGGCCTGGTCAGCAAATTCTTCTGCAAATGAGGGCTTGCACTTCCGGCAGTGTTGTTTGGAAACTTCTTCATCGCGGTGTCTTTGAAAGGGACAAAAATTAAATATTGTTAGCAAAAAAGGCTTTAATTGTCATCTTTTCGGTTTCCATTTTGATCCTCTTGTTCATCCATGCTATATAGCTAAACCTGTAAAAACCTATGGTTAACTGTAATGTGCATGATTAAATATGCACTCACTATTTAAAAACCTAATTTTTTTTCTTACTAGAATATAATGGAAAGTTGTGGATGAATTGAGAATTTGTTATTTCAGTGATGAATGTATTCTAACATGTTGTTACTGGGTTATTTCACAATGTGGACATGTGTGCCTGCCTTGCTAGCTGAGCTTAGACATTTAGTATGCTATAACGTTGTTGCTAACGGTTAGAATTCCACACCAACATTATCCAGCTTGCAAAATATTTTATAAACTCATGGGATGCCCATATAATAGTAGATTAACCAACTGTGTTGTCTGCCGAAAAACTTACCTTCAAGAAGAAGTAGTTTGGCTGGCAGTATTTTTGTTTTTCCATGTCGGATTCGGCCATGACTGGCCCTCTTCACGGTGAAGTTCATCACGGTTGCTGAACAGAGCTGACTGATATTCCGTTCTTCTTTGTTCCCCTTTTATTATTTCTGAGCAGTCCACCTGCCGATGTCCGAAGCATAAAGCAAAGCAAACCTTGTGTGTCACGTGACTCGGTGACTGGCCCCCGATTGGCCAGTATGCACATTTGATTCGGAAACGTGGACTGTGATTGGTCGAATTAAATGCACTGCGATGACTGGCTGTTTTTTTTTGGTTCGGTGAGGTGAAGACTCACCATGTCACCTGTGGAAGTGCACCGCTGCTATTCGTTCAGAACAGAACCTACATGTAAAGCTGAAGCCATTTAAAACAATGTTTACACGTTAGATTAAAGGGGGTACGTTGCCTATTTTTAATTGCCTATTTGGTATAGTGTTGTAATGAACTATTGAGATTTTTTTGTTGTTGTTGTAATAAGTAGCCCTACACTATAATTTACATTGCTACATAATATACATTTTATAAGTACAAAAAAATCAGAATTTTTTTATTAAAAGTTACATTAGTATAGTCTGAGATGTATAATATTTATATATATATATATTTACATTTATAAAATAGGAGTGCACTTTGTGAAACTACACCTGCTCGGATTATACCTACAGTATAGTATAATGAAGTTTAAATGAATTAATATGCTTTAATAAAAATATACTTAAAATATATAAGAAAAATATGCTTCAAAAATCCCACTTCTGATAAGAAGACTGAAGCACTTGTGCATTAATCAAAGACTTTCAAAAGATTAATTTTTCTGTAAAGCAGCAAAGCAAATTTCCTGTTATCTACACATCTTAATATGTTCATAAGTCTAATATGTTTTCTGATTGCTGTCAAATGTAAGTGAAACAATCCAAGCTTTAGAATACTTTCCATGTGATGATAAGAAATACACAAGGTTGTACTGTTTTTTTATTAGAAATACTGGTGACTACTGCATTAAATAAAAGCACATGGTCAATTGAAAGGTGCTCTGTTGTTGCTGTTCAGATTAAATTAGAAATACATTTCCAGTATATTCTAAATGTATTAATAGTAATCTGAAAAGTGGATTTAAGTATACTTTAAATCGAACTTAAGAACATTATAAATAAGTACAGTATTAGTAGAGAAAAGTGTACTTAAGTATATTTAAGTTAATCTTAATGGTGTCTCAAAATAGTACAGTCAAGTACACTAAGATATATTTTAGTATATCTTAAGTAGCAATAATGATATATCATTAGTATACTAAGTACGTTTTTAGTACTCGAAAATAACACACTTTGAGTACAATAATGTTGTGCTTATGAAGTACACTAAGTGTGCTTAAATTTAGTATGTTAAAGCGGCTACGAGTAACATTTAAATATCTTTTAAACAGCCTCATGTTTCCTCTGATAATCATAAATTACCCTTAACAGCAAACGAGACCATCAGTGCAAAGAAAGACGTTTTTAAATAGTTTTTAATACTGCTTTTGGTCTGGTCGCACACCCAGTCCGATTTTCGGTTCGCTCGTGCAAGCTCTATGGTCACATATCCGTATTGGTCGCAGATTTCAGTGTGGCGCAGCAACGTGAATTGAGAAGCCTATCCCTCCAGGTGAGGGAAGGGGAGCGGGAGCCTTGTTTGATACAGTTATTTGTCGTCATAATGACTGATAACGGGGCTGAACCATCAAAAAAAAAAAGAAAATGCAATGAAGAAAAGCTAAAAGGGAGAGTGATATAGGCTATGGGGGACGAGGGCGTTGCCAAGCAACTTGTATACAATTTCACGAGAGCGAAACTAGACTGCAGTGTTTACTCCTAAATGAATGAGCGGTTGGTACTAACACAAAGTTTGCTTTGCTTCACCATCATCAGATAACCATTATCTGAAATAGTAATTATTTACAACAACATAAACACATTACCTCATCGTGATCCATACTAACTGCCGTCTATCGTTCATTCGCTTTCTGTGAGGAGTCGGACACGTAATCTTTCAGCTCCGTGAGAGAGAGTAGTTAGGTGAAACTGCTGCATCAACTCATTGCAATCAGGTGCGTGTGGCAGTGACTGGCATTAGTTCATGCAGTGTCAAAACCACTCTCACGGAGCCGAAAAGAGTCCTCACACTTTCAACACATGGACATGCACTATATTGCTCCCTTCTCAGTTCACACTCACGCGCCTGGCACGAGCTAGAAAACAGCTTTGCGACAGCGGGCGTCGTAAAAATACTACCGCTTTTGTCCAAAGGGGACGCCAACGTGCCATGTTACTCGTAGTGGCTTCAAAGTATACTTTTTTTTCGCCTGGGATGGCTACATACTGATGAATTTGTTCTGGTTTATAGTGTACTTATGAAGAATACACTAATTTACCACTGAAGTAGTATTCAATTATTAATATACTTATTATAAGTGCACTTTAACACTGCTGTGCTAACAATAATATGAAAAAAAGTGTTATAAAAGTGAACTTATTGAAAGGGTGCTAAAAGTGCACTTGATAAAAGTAGATGCAAATACACTGACATTAAACTTATATTTAACACATTCGAAGTACATTTTAAATAAATATACTAATCAAACACTTATATATATTTCAGTGTTAGTATATTTTATATGAATATACTTCATATGAATTAATAAATAGTGTACTTTATCTAAGTAAACTAAAGTACTACTGAGGAAATAATATATTTGTAATTAATACATTTATAATATATTTTTGGTTTACTTTATTTTAACACATAAAGTGAAAATGTGCTAGAAATGTACTTTCAAAAAATTAAGTACATTTTTAGTACTTTAAAGTATATTACTTTTTTACCTGGGTTGGCAGGGCTGCAGAAAACATCTTAAATCTTGTAGAGGCACAACCAATACACAAAAAGTAAAACAGTGGATCAACAAAGGCCCTGGCACATTTATATACTGAACTTTAATATATAAAATATAAAGTACGTAGTGCTTACGTAAGTACAAAATGTAAACATTGTGAAACCAGATATTATGCTACCTAAAATAATGTGTTTAAAACTAAAAAGATATGGCTTCCGGTTTGGACCTAAAATGGAGTAGTCGCAAGTCCAACGCGCTCCGTATTTTATATTGATATACATTGATTAGCCACAACATTTTATTATTCCGGCTACACAACGAAGACATTTTTCATATTGGAAAACTAACCGTAAGCACAATGGCGACTAAAAGTCAGAAAAAAGCATCCAAAGCCGCAGTTCAAAGTTTAGCTAGCCCTGCACTCAGGCAAACGCTCATGGCCGATGCTAAAGCTAACGATGCCGCGGCTACCACCCGACCATCAACCCCACCGAGCCCTCCAGCAGAGCAGCCAACGGAGAGCGCTCTTCTAAAGCTGATAAAAGCCGAGATGGGCATTTCTCGTCAACAACTGGGTGATATAATCAAGAAGGAGATGGCTAGTCTCCACGCTGAAATTAAAGAAGACATAGAAGCCCTTCGGAAGGACACCAAAGCTGATATCGCCTCTCTAAAAACGGAATTCCGAGCCGAGATGTCATCTCTGCGCTCAGCGCAGACCGAGACGGCCACCACTATACGGGATATCGAGGGCGCGCTCAACCGACATGACTCTAGCATTGCCGGGCTGGATAAAACCATATTGGATCTCAAACAAGAGGTGGGGAAACTGAAAGACCGGAATGATGACTTGGAGAACAGAAGCCGCCGTCAAAATCTGAGGATTATTGGAATACCCGAGGGTGTTGAAAATGGAAAGCCTACCGCATTAATGGCTTCGTTTTTTGCTGGCGTTCTGGGCAACGAGATAACTGATCCTTTGGTGCTGGACCGCGCTCATAGATCCCTGGCTCCTAAACCCAAATCCGGCGACCGTCCCAGACCCATGATAGTGCGGCTACACTACTACGTGGACAAGGAAAAGATTCTCCAAGTATCCAGGAATAAGGGTGAGCTCAAATTCAGAGGGACAAGGGTGCATATATTCCCAGACATGAGCGCCGAGCTTAGCCGCCGCAGAGCGGCGTTTACCCCAGTCAAAGCCAAACTCAGAGAGGCGGGCATCACATACGGTCTCTACCATCCAGCGGAGCTGCGTCTTGTCCATGACGGAGTTTCACATTCCTTTAAAGCACCCGCGGATGTGGAAACATTCCTTGCCAAACGCACTCGTGCCTCTTTGGAGACGTAAACAAACAAAGATAGACGCTCCGGTTCCCTGTGCTATATGCTGATCCCTCACGCTAGACTATAACCTACGTAATGTTCATACTTTTAGTTTTTTCCTCCCGGTTTCATTATTTTCTTATGGAGATGAAAGGAAGAAAGGAGATTTTATTATGAGCCGTGAATGGAGAGACTATTATTTGTTATCACCAGTAGAGGGCAGTCGGCATCTACCTACCAGTTTGGCTGGCGCACATCTTCACCAGGTATCAGCATGTTATGTTTTCCTTCCTCAATTTGAACATGTTGCCGATAAAGAACATACCCACGGTTCAGAAGGGCCAGAAAAATGTACAGGTCTATTCGCTCACTTATCTTGCAAATTTTATTTAAAAATTTTCCCTGCTATGGCCGCTTTTCTTTCTTTCTTCTTTTTTTTTTTTTTTTATTATTGCATTTGAACGTTGTCAGTGGTGGGTATTATGTTATTTTATTTTATAAGTTGTGACTACAAAAACGTATGTGAAAGGAGCAGCGTTTCTATGGTTGTTAACTGCCTATGGCAGCAAAATGGAAAGTTACCAAGTGTATCCAGGGTTTTTTACCTCTCGTTTGGGGAGGGGTAGGTTGTTCTTCGGGTTGGGAGGGTGAGGGTGGGGGGAACTTTGTGTTTTATGTTTATACACTTCTTTACTCTTTTAGCTTGAATGTGTGTGTGGCAGTATCATTCTCAAAATGCTGTAACATCCTTCAATACCCTACTAACCCCTGATGAGCATGGTTGATTGTTTGCAGCAAAGGAATAATGGCTGACAATATTACAGTAAATTGTATTAGTTGGAACACCAAGGGCCTAAATCATATTATTAAGCGTAACAGGGTATTGTCCCATTTAAGAAGTCTGGATGTTAATGTTGCTTTTCTCCAAGAAACTCATCTCAGGACTTCTGACCATAACAGACTGCGTAAAGGATGGGTGGGGCAATTATATCATTCAATCTTTGAGGTGAAATCTAGGGGTGCTGCTATTCTTATTAACAAGAATACTCCTTTCATCATGCAAAAGGTTACTGCAGACCATCTGGGTAGATCTGTCGTGGTCACAGGTACCCTGTATAATGTGCCTTTAATCTTAGCCAATGTTTATGCCCCAAACTGGGATGATGTGCAGTTTATGAAAAAATTCTTGTCCTCATTACCTTGTTTAAATACACACAGGCTTATTTTAGGGGGTGATTTCAACTGCGTATTAGACCCAATACTGGATCGCTCCTCTAACACCAACTTCAATATATCAAAATCTGCCAGGACGATTAATGCTTTTCTACAAATGTATAACATGTCTGAACCCTGGCGCTCCTTGTATCCCAATTCTAAACATTATTCATTTTTTTCCCCAGTACATAACTCCTACTCCCGCATTGATTACTTTTTAATTGATAACCAGCTAATGCCCTCGGTTAAGGACTGCAGATATGAGGGCATTGTCATCTCTGACCATGGGCCCGTGGTTTTACAAATATCTTTTCCAAAGAAATCTGCTCGGTGTCCTTGGCATCCGAAAACATGATGGTCAGATCTCTAATGATGAGCAGGAAATTAATGATGAATTTAAGAGGTTTTATTCATCTCTTTATACTTCTGAGGTGATATATGACCCTTCTAAACTTGAACTTTTTTTTTTTTTTTTTTCAGAACTTAAATCCACCTCAAGTTAATGTATTATTAATGGAGCAATTGGAAAAACCTTTGTCTAAGGAGGAAATTAGAGCAGCCCTTTACAGTATGCAGAATGCAAAAGCTCCAGGCCCTGACGGATTTACGTTAGAATTTAAAAAAAAATTTGGAGATAAGTTATTGCCAATCTTGTTGTCAGTTTTTGAAGAGTCCTTTGTCGAAGGCCACCTTCCACCAACCCTTTGTCAGGCCTCTATTTCTGTTTTACTGAAAAAGAATAAGGATCCCCTGAATTGTGGGTCATTTCGTCCTATCTCACTCCTGAATGTGGACTATAAATTGTTGGCTAAGGCCTTGGCTCACCGTCTAGAGATCATCCTCCCTTCGATTATTTCACCTGACCAAACTGGTTTTATTAAAAAACGCCTCTCTTTTTTTAATATTCGTAGACTTTTAAACATCATACATTCCACAGATGATCAACAGCTGCCCGAGGCAGTTATCTCTTTAGACGCTGAAAAGGCGTTCGATAGAGTGGAATGGGGTTACTTATTTTGGTGTCTAGATAAATTTGGTTTTGGTCCGAAATTAATTTCTTGGGTAAAATTGCTATATAACTCTCCAACTTCATCAGTGCGCACTAATAACACCAATTCCCAATTATTTCCATTACAACGCGGGACAAGGCAAGGATGCCCGATTTCCCCACTTTTATTCGCTATAGCTATTGAGCCCCTTGCAATGGCAATACGCTCCTCTCCTGAGATTTGTGGTATTGTAAGAGGGGGTAAGGAACATAAAACTTCATTATATGCTGATGATCTGTTACTATATATAACTGACCCACAGAACACCTTACCCCATATTATGAAGTTATTAGGCCACTTCAGCAGCATCTCTGGGCATAAGATTAATGTTTCAAAAAGTGAGCTTTTTCCTGTCAACTCTGCCGCTAAGTCCATCTCCTTTAATTCCTGTCCTTTTAAGGTGACATCTGACAACTTCACCTACCTAGGGGTGGTTGTTACGCGTGGCTTTTCTGACCTTTTTAAGCTTAATTTTGTTCCCCTTCTTGAGAGCTCTAAAATTGCCTTCAATAAATGGTCCATGCTTCCTCTCTCTTTAGCAGGAAGAATTAATCTAATTAAAATGAACACGTTGCCCAAATTCCTCTACCTTTTCCAAACTATACCAATCTTTATCAACAAATCTTTCTTTTCACACCTGAATAAGATTATATCTGACTTTATTTGGAATAAGAAGCCCCGTATCCGTAGGGAATTTTTGCAGAGGCCAAGATCAATGGGTGGTATGGCATTACCACATTTCCAATTATACTATTGGGCAAGCAACCTAAGAGCTATGGCATATTGGCTTAAAAACTACATTGACGATGGGACTCCTGCCTGGGTTCAGATAGAGACCACTGCCTGTTTGCCATCGTCCCTCCCTGCTTTATTGTATTCTGCAATGCCTTTCACTCCAAGCTATGTTTCAAGTGCCCCCTTAGTACATCAGTCTTTACGTATATGGGCTCAAGTGCGAGGACACTTTGGTTGGCAGGCTGGCTCACTCTGGGCTCCGATTGCGTCTAATCATCGATTTGCCCCTTCATTTCATAATGACTATTTCTCGGCCTGGCAAAAGAAGGGTATTATTTCATTTAAAGATATGTACATAACAGGTGTTTTTGCTTCATTCGAACAGCTCAAAACTAAATTCAATCTACGGAATGTACATTTCTTTAGTTATTTACAGGTTAGGGACTGGGCACGTAACAATACAGGAACATTCCCTACAATCCCCCAGCCTCAACCTATGGATAGTCTCTTCCCAGCAGACCCAGAACTCAGGGGCACAATATCTGTTATATATACAAAACTTTCTTCTGTGCAATCAGCGTCTCTGGATGCATTGAGAGCGGCGTGGCAGGCTGATCTGAATGTACAATTTACAGATGTTGAGTGGTCGAATGTTTTTTTAAGAATACATTCTTCATCTATATGTGCCAGACATGGCTTGATCCAGTTTAAAGTGGCACACAGACTCCATCTCTCTAAAGCCAGAATCTCAAAAATGTATCCATCATGTGATAGTTCATGCAACAGATGTAAAAATTCACCTGCAACATTAGCTCATATGTTCTGGCTTTGCCCGAAACTCGTTAGTTACTGGTCCTCTATTTTTGACGCTCTATCCAAGATACTTAAGAGACCAATAGCTCCGAATCCTCTTACAGCCGTTTTTGGCATTCAATGTGAGGGTGATCATCTTTTTAGAGCACAATCAAACTGTATTGCCTTTGTCACTCTTATAGCCAGAAGATTAATTTTACTTAATTGGAAACAGGCTATTCCACCCTCCTTTAAACACTGGATTAGGGACACACTACAATTTCTAAAGCTTGAAAAGTTAAGATTTGCTTTAAAGGGTTCAAAGGACAATTTTAGCAATGTCTGGCAGCCTTTCATTACATATCTGCTTGACCAGCTCTAAGAATGTACACATTTATTTTTTAATTTTATTTTTTTTTCACTTGTATTTTGCTAAGGATCCCAATAACTCTAAACTGTGCACACACACTTTTTCTTTTTTCTTTTTTGTTGTCATTGTTTGTTTTATTGTTATTATAATAATCATTGATTATTGATATATATTTTGTCTTTGGGGATTAAAAAAAACAATTGTTACATTTGTAAAATGATGTTTTGCTATATTGTGAAAAATCAATAAACAAAGTGGTAAAAAAAAAAAAAAAAAAAACTAAAAAGATATGTGAGTGACTATCACATCAAACTCCTTTGGCAGGGAGGCAACAATCTCAAATATTTGTAGAGGTAGGCTTACAAGGAAACAAAAAATAAGTTGAACAATTTAAACAAGTCATTAAGCTACATCATTTGTTAATGACATTACAGGTTTTTTGCCAGAAAGACTTGTCTGTCTACAGCATCTGGCTTCAAAGCTGCCCTGTGGCAAGTCACAATATTGCCACTTGTGCTAAAAGCACGCTCTGAGGGTGAGCTGGTGGCAGGAATACACAGGTAACGTTTTGCGAGGATGCTCACTCTGGGATAAGTTGTTGAATGGTTTTGCCACCATGCCATCGGGTCGGTCTCACTGTCTGCCTCAGGTGCCAGCAGGTAGCTGTTCAGTTTAGCCTCAATAGCCTGCTCTTCTGTAAGACCAGATGTAGCAACAGAGTAGGACTTCTTGAAAAAGCTGCCCAGTGACTTCTTCTGTACTTTGGCTGGTGTAGCTACAGCATGAGCATCTCTCCCACCTACAGCTGTCGTTGTATATGTGGATGTGTGAGCAGTAGCTGGTGATGTGGTCTGACATTCATCCAGCCACAGCTCTGGATTTTACGGCCTCAACCTTGTCATCTTCAATGTAGCGGGTCTTGAACCGAGGATTAGTTAGGGATGCCATGTTCAGGAGGTCATCAGTAGCAGCATCATCGTATTTTTCATTAAGGTAGTTGAGGACAGTAGCCTTGATGGTCTTGGTTTCAGGTCGAAATCGAATTATTGCCCAGCCCTAGGTGCACTATGAAATTTTTCCCACGTAAGGCGTGGCCGGTCCATCTAATATCTCAAATTAAAGGTGCTTTTACTGATACTTCAGTGTCTTTGTTGTTAGCCTCACTTTCTAGTGTGTAAAAGTAAAGGTGTGATCAGCAATTTTTCATAAGACTTTAGAAAAAAAAAAGAGTGAGACACTCATCCTTTGTGCAGTCAAGGTTTACTCCTTTATCCTTATCTCTGGTTGAGCATATGTAGCTTTTGCAAACGGTACATGCTGTAGGCCCTTGTTGCAGTTTTTAATTTCTTCTCACTCTTTCCCTGATCAGCTCACAGGGAGACTTTATTCTATTTCATTTTTTGTCCCCTCTCGTTTAGTGTTTTAAGTAATGACATCTACTGCAGTGTGCCCCCCTACAATTGAATAAGTTCACGTTTCCCTTTGAAATGGTATTAAAACTTTTATAAAAGTGCATTCTGGGTTGTTGCTATCATGAGCAAAATATACTATTTAATTTTTTAGGATTTCCATTGTGATAGAATTTGTTTAACTTCACCTATTGTGATGTCACATTTCTTAGCATTTACTTAGTGCCTACAGCATTACTGTGTTTACTGTAAGATTTCTGTCTCATGTTCAAATTAAAACGTGCATTTTTTTCTTTTTATCTCTCTTTAGGCCCCAGCCTTGTTCTAGTGGACAGCTGCGTGGTTCTTATCTCTAGTTGAAGGTCCTGAACGCTCTGACAACTGCAAAAGGCAGGATATCTTAGTTTTTGGCTGATTAGTTTCTCTATAGTTAATTAATAATTCAAATTCACAAGGGGAACATTTTAATTTTAAATTTTTTTTTGTTTGGTTTGGTTTTGGTTATTTTTCCCCCTGGCAACAGCCTCATTCCCTCCCTTGACCGGCTACATTGATAAGTGAACAGTTTTCAAAAGAAGAAGACCATGAGGAGCAGGCCTCTCCGTGCCCTTTAGCTCCCCCGATCATTCCCTCGCTGTAACTCATTCATACCTGAACTGCCCCCTCCATGCCAATGCCTTTATTTTCTAGGGGAAAAGAAAAGCTACCCGGAACTGCCTAAGGATCTTGTACATGGGACAATTATTGGATACATTCAACGAAGACTCGGGACTAAACAGCTACATGCAACGCCAATACGTGCAACCATTGATGTCACTGAGGCAGGGTCCCATGATGCTTGTGGACTGGAGGGGAGTGTGAATACTTCCCCTCACATGGTGAATGACCCTGTGACCTCCACCGATGGATACGATACTGATTTGCCAAGAACTGTGGAGCATCTGAAAGAAAAAGAGGGAGAAGCCTTTGGGTGCCTTCCCACTTCCACATCACCCCTGACCACCGTCACAGACATTAAAGATAACCCTTCTGGCCCTCCAGCCACAACACACAGACGTCTACAGACTGCAGCCCTTAGTGACTTTCTCTGTGCAAGGATCAGAGAGCTTTGTTCAACACCTCACTGTGTGTGTTTCGCAATGGACTATGGAAAGTGCTACGTGATCAATATCCCACAGCCAGCGATGAGAACGCCATGGACTAATACGAGATAAGGGAAAAGAGAATACACTGGATTACCTGCGGAGGACAGGTGCCTTGTGGATGATGCCATTCTTGAGCTACCATCACAGGAGGAAGACTGATGGGACTGAAGACTCCTGTGCCCACTACAGGCCAGTTCTGTCCACAACTTGCAGAACCAATTGTTGCCTTATGCTCAAAGCCACCAGAGACAATAACATTCTAGAGTTGCTGCTCTATTGTCAGCCCCAACGTCCATCCCCTATATTTTATTTTATTTTATTTTATTTTATTTTATTTTATTTTATTTTATTTTATTTTATTTTATTTTATTTTATTTTATTTTATTTTATTTTATTTTATTTTATTTTATTTTTGGCCCTGTGTTCCCCTTTGAATTTAGCTCTATTCAGCCATTGATTACTTTACTTGAACCTTACTGAGTTATTGCCCCTTTTTGCCATTAAGAAATGAGATAGTGATTAGATGCTGTAGGTTAAATCAATTTGACCCTTGATTTCCTCATGTTACCCACACAGGCCAGTAAAGCACATAGGGTAGTTCTAATTATTCTTCGCAGACTGTTTTTGCATTT
Source organism: Hyperoplus lanceolatus (assembly GCA_026929865.2). Taxonomy (NCBI): domain Eukaryota; kingdom Metazoa; phylum Chordata; class Actinopteri; order Uranoscopiformes; family Ammodytidae; genus Hyperoplus; species Hyperoplus lanceolatus. The sequence goes on from CM049397.1 coordinate 607,431, forward strand.
CCTCTGTCATGTATTGTGGCTATTGGATGTGATAAAACTGTTCCGTTCGTACATTTTATGTGTTAAATTGTTTTATTTTGAAGTCCGTATTGGGTAAGGTTGGTTTCCGGGTGGGTTGAGAAAATGTGGCTTTATTGTGAAAAACCAAAGGAAGTGTTTGTTATTTTTTGTAGGTTAAGATAGTGACAGGGTGTATTTACGTAGGGGAACCGAGGGGGTGATAAGGGGAGATTTTCATGTGTTTTCTTGGTAGGCTCCTCCCATGAGTTTTCTCGGGATAGAGACACCTCCCCTTTGATTAAAAGGTAGGGACTGTGGAGAGAGACGGGAGTTGTTTTTCTCAACTCGGTGACATACAGGCGGAATGAAATAAGCACACCTCTCTCTCTCTCTCTATCCAAACACAGATGACTTGGTCAAATGGTAAACGACCAGAGGGGGAAGAATAGGAAATTTCGTAGAATGATGAATGGAAGTAGCAGACTATTGGTGTTCTCAATATAAACTAAGTCCTCATATTTTTTTTATTTTTCGGGGAATTTGTAAGAATTTGAAAGTGACCAAGTCCACATATATAATGGGAATAGAAATAACTCCAATTGAGGAGTATATAGGCATATAACCTAATTTCTGTCTTTTCTGTCTTTCTGTTATATGATGTTGTAATATCATGTAATTTGAATAAAAACCAGTAAAACGTTCCGCAAGTCTCCGTCACCGTAGTTTATGTTGAGAATCCAAGGACCTAGATAAGAGAACACAGCGTAAGTTTGGTATAACCCTTGCACAGCCTACATAGCTGACAAAACTACAATTACATAATCTCATACACCTAATCTTTTAAAAATAAAATAATAGGTTTTAATACCTTCCCAGGTTAAACAAGATTGTTTAAACTCTGAAAATAGTATATCTGTTCTATTTTTTTAGGAAGGGTGGTTTACAAAACTAAGTTGCATACAACTGAATAGCAATAACTTGTGAATGATATCTTCCGTAAATAAAAAGGAAGATTTTCTGAAGCAAATATAAAAGCGTTTATACTACACAGAAACCGGCATCATCATAAGGATGAAGGGGTTCTGATGAAGTAAAACGCTGAATACTGAATGGTGGTATTTATTGAATATAGTACTTTATTTAAAAGTAATCTCAGGTAGTCTTGAAGGTAAATCTTGCGCTTCAAACCGCAGAGGCCGGGGTTCACATCTCATAGCAGGGACCGTGGTGAGAGTAGAGACTTCTTTATGAAGAAATAATGTACAATTAGAGCATTGTGTTACAAGTTGGTTAATACGGGTTTAATAGGACATAACTAATAAACTTTGGATACTAGCTTTTCAGTATAGATCAGACTTTTCCGGTCTAGATCGCATCACCCCTTTACAAAGAGGGTAAAAAATATTCTTTATGTTTTAGGTTTTTGAATAAATCCACAGGCTGTTTTACTTTTATTCTATTTTGGTATCATTAAGGTTAATGTAGTTAAGTTTGTTCCAATTGTTTTTCTTTTTACTTCAGTTTTTTATTGAGTTTTACACCACTACATGGTGTAAAAAAGAGGGAGATTATATAGGTTATGTAAACTAACCGACACCCTGCTGCTGGCGCTCATGTCAATGACAACCTCTCCAGGGGTTACACAAATACGACACACACACACACACACACACACACATACACATACAGACTCACACACACTTCACACCACATGAATTGCTGCTAAGCCAGGGACGTCAAGAGAGGGAGGTCATATGCCTTCTTTTGATGTCTGGCAAATTAACTGTTACAAGATATTAACCGTGTTAACTAATCTGTCTCAAGCTTTGTTTTGAACAGGTGCAGCCGCAGGCTGTGCCAGGAGCAACTCCTAGCCAGACTCCAGACCTACAGGTAGGAGAGTGGGTGCAGGTCAAAGTTCACATTCACAGAGAAAGTGAGCTTGAACCTAGGTGGTCAAACTGGTACGCAGTAATTGAACGTACCTCTCATGCAGTGCAAGTAAAAGGTAAAGCTGGAGCACTTTGGCAACCACCTCACACATTGTGCACCTTCTCTTCCACCGGCCTCTCATGATTGGAAGAGGTTAGATAAATAATTTGCAACAGGTGTCGGCTCTAAAACGGATAAGTTAAACTAATTGTCTAAAAAGAAAAAAGCCGCCACCAGCTTGTGTGTTACTCACAATATCACTGATTAATTGTCCTGCCCATTTTGTGATGGGAACATCACGATCCACATGTTAAGACCCCTGATAACTACACACACATAACTGTGATAAATCAAACTATGACCCAGATAGGCCCCAATCTTAAGGTAAATGCACACTCTAGACGTGCTCTCAGAGTCTTTCACCCCTTGATCACCATACAGTTGAGGAAAGCATTGATGGAACTGTGTTGTGTTATTTGATCTATGCGTATTATAAACTGTGACACCCCTGAAGCTAATCATCACCTGTTGTGTTAGTCGTTTAAAAATCAATGTAATGTCTAATATTGTGTCTCCTTAACTTTCAGACTCTGAGATTCGTCACTTATCTAACAAACATCACTTTTTGTAAGCAAGTTGGCCCCTTGAAACTGGATAAAATGACAGTAACGAATGATTGGAGTGGGTAATGTAAACTGCCTTTTCTACTGGCAAAACTGAGCGCCATTTAAACTAATTAATGAAACTGACCACAAAGGTTTAAAATGTGTATTTAAACTGTTTAGTGTTGTCTTTTCCCTGACTCTGATAAATGCAAAAATGAGTCTGATGTTTCCCCCTGTATCACTCACATTCCTCCTTTCATTGTTGTGTATGTTGGTAATTACTCTTGTTGTTTCACTAGAACGTATTGAGGGTCTGATGTTTAGTATTTACCTAATGAAGATGATTGTCAGGTGGACTAGACTTATATTGATCTTAGTCCCAACCTCTATTTTTCCTAATTGAACATACGTTAAGACGTATGTATTGAGGCATTTGACAGAAAGAAATGGTTTAAAGAAATAAAAATAGGCCAGCCCAGTTTCCCCCCGAATAGACGGCTCTAAATGGCTTGATTCCAGACCATACTACTTGCTGTAGTTTGGTCTGGCTTTGCGAGACTAATGTATAGTTAAACACTTCCGCGACAGTGATGCTAATTTCAGTTAGCGTGACAATAGCGTTTTCCATGTAAATTAGCACGGCCCTGGATAGCTCTGCTACCAGTGAATGTAAACACGATCGCTTCCACAAAATGTTTTAAATCCGTTACACACTAGCGACCAGTTAAATACTATGTAAGATGCAAAATGTCCTTTATTTTGGTCGCAAAAATAAATTCTTCTGCCTTCAAGTTACAATAACCAATAAAACATTTTTTTTACCTGATTTGCCTAAAAAGAATAGAGGATTATATATGCCGCAAAAAATATTAAAGAGAGACCAAAAGTGACACTGACGAGTGATGCAACACTGCCTATATGTAGGCTACATCGGTTTCTGTGTCCCACTTTCATAGACGGGTTACATTTAAGCATGCAGAAGCTAATACCTGCTTACTACGGGCAGTGCATTAGTTTCTTCAATGGCAAATACTCCTTCCTGAAAATCGGTTTTCGGTCATGTATTCTACAAGGACAGTTCGCTATCATAAGCCAGACTAGAATCTAAACGAACTCTTACTACTTTATTTAAATTTAGAAAGTTATGATTATGATCAAATCTCTTTGACAAACACATCTCATTGTCTAAAAAATTAGCTGCTGCATGTGTGTGTGTGCACGTGCATATACCTCTCTGATTATTGTTTGTGTGGTTTACAGGCAGGTTAGACTCAGGCTGTCTTGCCGCACTCCCCCCAACATACCAGTTGACATTGGGGTTCCAGCTGTTACTGTAACCACATAGGTGATGCTCCTCAAAATTACACTCTGGTAAAAGGAACAGCAAAGAAAAACATTAGTCCTTACTGTTCCTCAATCTTACATATTTGTGGGAATAAATACAATATTACATCAGACTATACATCAAAGGTGAAACATCTACTTAATGTTGACACTGACCTATGCAGTAACCAGGAACAATGTGGATTTCAAAGATGGCAACACTGTTCCCTGAGCCACGTTCAGGCCGACCTTCCAGAAAAACCTGTGAAAGAAAGAATAGACTTACCAACTAACTAGGATAGAAGAATCTATTAGATCTACCTTGCATAAAATATAATTTTTTCCACATTTTTCCACAGTTACATTTTATTACCTTCACATTATGGCGATCACCATTGTCACGTCACTATGGGGAATCACTCACAAACTCAAGATACATTGAACATGTGAGCTTGTATTTTTCTCATTGAGGCTTTCATAAAAGTATTTCCTTTTATCCGTGGATTTCACTGGTATTGGTATCGACTATTACATTTCTGGTATCTTGACATCCCAAGTGAAAACACCTTAAAAATCGGTAAATTGTAAGTTTATTTGTGGAGCAGATGTTATGCAGAGGCAATAAAAATGCTAAAAGAGGACCTATTATGCTTTTTTTCATGTCATCCTGTCGCCCCTGACTCCCATGGTTCTGATTCACCCCTGGCTCAAGCGGCACAATCCCCAGTTTGACTGGTCTTCTGGCAAGGTGGTGAGTTGGAGCACATATTGTCCTTCCACCTGCTTACAATATGCCCTGTCTCCAGCAGAGGGAGGTGTTCCCTTGCCCCGGGAACCCTCCGAACTCTCCTTGGTTCCCCCAAAGTATCATGACCTGGGAGAGGTGTTTAGTAAGTGTTGTGCGCTCACCCTGCCTCTTCATCACCCCTATGACTGCGCCATTGATCTCCTTCCCGGCGCCCCTTTGCCCAGTAGTCGCCTGTATAACTTGTCCCATCCTGAGAGCCACTGAAAACGCCCAGCTGCTCGTTCAGCATGTTTTCGCCTCCACCGGATTCCCGTTGACCTCGTCTCTGACCGTGGCCCACAATGCATTTCTCAAGTTTGGAAAGCTTTCTGCCGGGCGCTGGGGGCCTCGGTCAGCCTGTCATCCGGTTACAAGCCTCAGACTAATGGGCAGGCTAAGAGGGCTAACCATGACCTGGGAACCGCACTGCGTTGCGTGGCTGCGCTCAACCCCTCTGCTTGGAGTGATCATCTCTCATGGATTTAGTATGTACACAATTCTATGTCCTGTGCTTCCACCGGCATGTCCCCTTTTGAATGCTCTCTTGGTTACCAGCCACCCTTGTTCCACGCTCAGGAGGATGACTTCTCTGTTCCCTCGGTTCAGCACCATCTCCGCAGAGTGTGGAAGGGCGCACGCACCTTTCCGCTGAGTTCGGCGGAACAGAACCAAAGCATCGCGGATCGCCACCGGGTTCCTGCTCCTGTCTATTGGGTGGGGCAACAAGTGCGGCTTTCCTCTAGGGATCTCCCTCTTCAAACGTACCCCGTTTTGTTGGTCCCTTTCCGATTGTTGCCATAATCAATCCCTCTGCTGTCAAGCTCAAGCTGCCCCCATCGATGCGCGTCCACCCCACCTTCCATGTCTCAAAGTTGAAGCCGGTCTGCGCCAGCCCTCTCTCGCTCCCGGCCGCCCCCTTCTCCCCCCTCCTCCCCATTTGATTGATGACCACCCTGCGTTCACCGTCCGGCGGCTGCTGCATATACGGCGTCGGGGCAGGGGGTTCCAGTACCTCGCTGACTGGGAAGGTTATGGTCCTGAAGAGAGGACCTAGATCTCGCGGGGTCTCATCCGGGAAATCCAGCAGGCCCATCCTGAGAAGCTTAGGCCGCCTAGAGGCGTCCATTGAGGGGGAGGTACTGTCATGGCCTCAGCTGTGCTGTGTGTGCTCCTCCTGTGTCTGCCACTCCCCCTGTCTGTCTCTGCTCACACCTGGTCTGCATCAGCAATCAACTCACCTACATATCCCTCTGGCTTCCCTGCTGTCGGCGGCAGATCGTACTTCGCATTCCGTGTTACCTGGATCATTCATTCCAGCCTGCCTGTCTCTCTCTCACCCCGACTTCAACATTCCAATATCTGCCATTCCCCCGCCTTGTCACTCGTCAACCTAAATAAAACCTTTTTTATTCATCCTACTCCTGCCTCCGTCTGCTCTTGGGTCCAATATAACACTTTGCCCAAAAAGTGCCAAACTCTTATCTCTCTGTACAATGAGGCACTTAATCTAGCAAAAGCTGTTAAAATATTGAGGAAATAAGTGTTCAAGATGAAGCAAGGCTTCAGTGGCTCATTTGCCCACTACCAGGAGGAGTCAGTGCCAGTTAGACTCACAGCACTAGTATACAGGGTGTTTTATGGCACAAACATCACAGCCCAAAACAGCTCTGTGTTTATGCCTCAACCTGCCTCTCACCCTACTTTGTACTATGTTTGGTACACCAGAGGGAGATTTTTAACACATGTAGGCCTACCATCAGGCACATCCAAGACCGGGAGACAACATTGCCCATCTACCTGGGCATCAAAGGGGAGACAGAAGCACATGAACAAGCTGAAATTGCTACTAGTGGAATAATGGATCCCTTTCTGAAAGCCTCCAAAGTGAAACGTACCTGAAATGCTCTTCAGTCTGAAGACTGTTTTTGTTTCCATTTTAACCTGCAATTTTCATTTTATTTGCTTCTTTTATTTGCTCTTAAATGTTTTTAAATGTGTTTTATGTATTCTAATCTTGCCCCTGTAAAGCACTTTGAGTGGCCTTGTGTCTGAATTGTGCTATATAAATAAACTTGCCTTGCCTTGCCTTGCCTTCAGATCACAGCCAGCATCCTATATATTCTCCTGCAGAAGAACTACATTACACTGAGTACATCCATGACCTGGAGGAGGGAAACAATCATACATCCCTAGACAGGTGCATTAGTGGGGCACAACCACACTGCCAGATGGACACAAGTCCACTTGCTTGACATGATTACACTGAAAGATAATCATCCCCAAGTCCATGGGCAGCTTCTGAAAGGAAACTGCTGCGAAGAAGATGATATACAGCTTCTCAGACAATGTCATTGACTAGGCCCACAAGCAGATTATTGACTCTGTGAAAGTAGACGGTTCTATTGGAGGCCTCAAGGAGAACCCTGTAGCAATGCTGGAAGGTGTCTGGCCCGGAGATGGCACGTGTGGGTGGAGACTTTTAGGCCTCCACTGAGAAGAGAAAGGAGACTGACAGCTGGCACCATGAGCAGACCAAATATGCACTTATGCCGTTTGCACGCAAAGTTAAAACACTTACTGGTGCCATAATAGACATTGTCAACCAGCCCATCTAAGATCCCATTAAAAGGAACAACCTCCCTCTAGTCCAGGTCCCAACAGCTATAATCCCTGAATTGAGTGACTGTTCCCTGTATATTCTATCACAGATAAGTGACGGAAGTCTGGATGAGTTCTATGATCATGATCATTGTTGCAAATGGTCAAGTTAAGAACTGGAACCAAGTCAGACTTGGTAGGCTGTTTGGAGGGCCTGATTCCTTCACAAGAAAACACATCCAACCCCACAGTACAGGTCATCATCCTTTTTGGGGCTGCTCTCATTAACATGCTATGACCTGGTGCTGTTAAATTATGTTCTGATTATGCACAGAAAGTGTTCTCATCATGTTGTTGTGCCTAGACAGAGTGTCTCATTTGTAATGTTGTAATGGGTTAATGCTGGTGCCATAGTAGGTGGCTGCATATACAGTCCCCTCCATAAGTATCGGAACAGTGATTCCTTTATTCTTGCTGTAGACTGGAAACATTTGGGTTTGACACCAAAAGATGAATATGAGACAATAGATCAACATTTCAGCTTTCATTTCCAGGTATTTACATCTGGATCTGATTCACAACTGAGAAGATATCATCATTTGTAAAGGAACACCACATTTTTAGGCGAGCAGAAGTATTGGAACAGATAGACTTTAAATAAATTAAAGTGAATAATAATAATTTTCCAGGCTTTCACCGCAGCCTCATTCAGTTGTTGTTTGTGTTAGGGGGTTACTCTCTTAAGTCTCCTCTTTAGCAGGTAAAATGCATGCTCTATAGCATTTAAGTCTGGAGATTGACTTAGCCAGTCTAAAACCTTCCACTTCTTGCCCCTGATTAACTCCCTTGTTGTGTTTTGTGTCATTATCTTGCTGCATGATGGAGGATCTTCCAATCAGTTTGGTTGCATCTTTCCTTAAATTGTCAGACAAAATGTTTCTGTAAACTTCTGAGTTCATTTTGCTGTTGCCATGATGTGTTACATCATCAATGAAGAATAATGAGCCTCTCCCAGAAGAAGCCATGCAAGCCCAAGCCATGACATTGCCTCCACCGTGTTTCACAGATGAGCCTGTATGTTTGGGATCATGAGTAGATCCTTTCTTTCTCCAAACTTTAGCCTTTCCATCACTTTGGCAAAGGTTCATCTTGACAACAACACAGTAACACATGATGGCAACAGCTAAATTAACTTAGAAGTCAACAGAAACATTCGGTCTGCCAATTTAAAGAAAGATGCAACCAAACTGATTGGAAGATCCTTCATCATGCAGCAAGATAATGATCCAAAAAACTGCAAAAACAATAAAGGAGTTCATCAGGGGCAAGAAATGGAAGGTTTTAGACTGGCCAAGTCAATCTCCAGACTTAAACGCTATAGAACATGCATTTTACCTGCTAAAGAGGAGACCGAAGGGAGTAACCCCCCCAAAACAAACAGCAACTGAATGAGGCTGCGGTGAAAGCCTGGAAAAGCATCACAAAAGAAGAATGCAAACGTTTTGTGATGTCAATGGGTCACAGGCTTGATGCAGTTATTGCAAGCAAAGTATTTGCGACAAAATATTATGGTTTATTTACTTTAATTTATTTAGAGTCTATCTGTTCCAATACTTTTGCTGGCCTAAAAATGTGGTGTTTCTTTTCAAAAAAGTATATCTTCTCAGTTGTGTATCAGATCCAGATGTGAATACCTGGAAATGAAAGCTGAAATGTTGAGCTATTGTCTCATATTCATCTTTTGGTGTCAAACCAAGCCCCAACCTCAGCGATTTTACCAGCATCCAATAAGGAAGTTGTTAAAGGAATTCTTTTATCAAACAACCCAAGTGTTTCAATAAAGACAATCTGAGTCAGGCAGGATTCAAAGCAGGTGAAGTTTTTACTTGCAACAGCAAATGCAAGGGTGCTCAATTAACATACATCACAAGTGTGGCACAGATGATTGAGACAACGAAATGAACAGATGTACAAGGTTTTAAGCATGAAAAAGGTGTATGCGAACCAAACAAGGTTTGTGTGTCCAGGGTCCTTGAGTTTCTGGAAAATATGGGGGGTGAGTTTTAATTACACTGATAATAAAATGAGTGCAAGAAGTACTCGTCCTTGAACATATGTGTGTGTTGCTTCCCAGTATCTGTGTGCCAAAATTCCTTACGAGGCAGTTTTACTTCTTCAAGGCTAAAAAACAAGTAATCAGCAGATGTTGTCCTAAATGCAAGTTTAGCAAAACTCTTTGGAGTTCTTTAAGTTTACTGGGACAAAGTTCAACAGGCAGAAATAATAATAATAATGAATAATGGATTGGATTTATATAGCGCTTTTCAAGACACCCAAAGCGCTTTACATGGTTCCAGGTTCCACTCGTTGACACACAGTCATACCAGTGGTGGTAAACTACAATAGTAGCCACAGTTGCCCTGGGGCAGACTGACAGAAAGCTGTTTGAGCATTAAAATATTATACAATCATAAGGCAAATTAAATTCTGTTAACAGAAGTGACCTACAACTGTAGTAACCAGAAAGTGCCACTGGGGGTGGCGCCAAGACGATCAGTTTTTCTTTGACTCACTTGTTTTCAAAGTCTTATTAAACCTATTTACAGCCTGGGCCACAAAACCATTTTAGTCTGTATGTTTTTAGGTCATATCTCCATAACAACACTGAGGGGGGTGAATTTTTTTGGCCCACGCTAGTTTTTATTCTTTTGGAGGTTAAAATGTATTGGCGCGATCTCTTGAGTGACAGCTCTCCGCCCGTTGTCCCTCACTTTGCCTTGGAGGTATACGTCAGCTATCTCCCTCCCCCCGACGTGACGTCGATTCCCCTTTTCGGCAAGAGGAGTGAGGCGGAGTAAAAATCTCACAAGATGGCGACGCGCACAAACCAGGATTATTGGATGCCGTGTGAATAACTGAGGTAAGCCCGGATGCTACATCCATATTATTTACTATCTATGTGTCAAACCCAAATGTTTCCAGTCTACAGCAAAAATAAAGGAATTGGCCTCACTGTTCCGATACTTATGGATTCAAGATTCAAGATTATTTATTTTGTCATTGTACATGTTTCAGAACAACGATAATCTGTTTACAGTTATACTCCGCCAAGAGACATAGAGTGACAGTAACCAAACATGGGAGACAGGGGGGATACACTGAAGAGTCGTCTAGCGTGCGCTGCGCCCCTTAAAGTAGGAATGATAAAGAGAACGACAGGGAAAGACAGGTTAAAAAAAATGCTACTCTCACACTCCGCTCCTTATGGGTGCGAAGTGTGTGATTAGTACAAAAACCACCTTGGCATAGTAAGCACATGATAACGCCACAGACAAATAGAACACGTTGATAAGCACAGAGGTACGGGTTAGGGGTTTATGGGAGGGTAGGTGTCACAGCCCAGGCACCAGGGGGCGTACGCAGGCGCCCCGCCCGCGGCATCCAATCTGCAACGAGGGAGGGAAAGGTAAGGAGACAAGAAGGCTTGTGTGGTCAGGGGTCGTGTGTACAATGTGTCTACGTGTGTGTGTATGTGTGTTCCGTTTATCTAAATCTGTCCAGACATAGTCTGGACAGATTTAGTCTTCAGGCACCAGATGTTATAGTGAGTCCAAGGAGACAACCTCGAGGCCCAGCCAGAGATAGAGTTCACAGGAGATTAGGTCAGGAGTGGGGGTAGAGCATTTTTCTGCATAAACATCCCGGGGAGAGAAGAGATAACACCTCCAAGGTCGGTGTGGAGAGCCGAATCGAGATAATGAATTTGTTTTGAGGAGAATAGGCGCTGGAATGTGGAGCCTGTCTTAAAGTCACTGGTTAGGTAAATCCGAAATATTCCAAATCCAGTGGCCGTTTTCCGTGTCTACAGACTGGTAACGCTCACCCAGCATCCACTTTTCGATTAAGTCCGTAAAGCACCTCCAGCTTGCGGTCCACTTCGCTTAATACTTGAGTCTGTACGTTAACAGCCTGGCACAAGCCCTGAAAGACGGGCAGCTTGTCAATGGCCTGATGTGCTGCCAACGCCTTTTTAACTTTGCGGTAGAACAGGAACCCGCCAACACCAAACAGCAGGAACCCTGTTACCAAAAGCCCAATTATGTAGATATCTTCAGCATCCTCGATGGAAAGTGTTGCCAAACACATCGGGTTCCAACTGCTCCATGCGTCCCAGCTGTATCCGGCAGCAAAGGTTCCATCAGGACAGCGGGCTTCTCCTGAGCCTACTTTTCTCGTTGAGAAAATTTGGTCAATTCCAGAGAGACCCCAGTTGATCAGATCCATAATTTAGGTATTCGGAGGAATATGCAAAGAGAGTCTCAGGGATAGACAGAGACAGCACAAGACAGAGAGCAGAGCAGGGAAGATAAGGAACAGGAGCGAGGAGAAATGCGACCGCCTTCGTTGAGAGCCAGTTCAGAATGATGATGGAGGGGACTGTATGAAAAAAAACACCTAACCCTAAACAAATTCTAACAAAAGGTTTCTCAGCTGTTTTTTGTAGTATTAGGTGTCCTTAATAACATACTAAAAGTTTACCAAAATTTGACCACTAGAAAGGGGTAATTTTCCAGATGGTGTCCAAGATGGGCAGTAAAAGGTAAGGTAATACACAATGCATCCTCTATAGATGTTTTTGAGTATATAAGTCGAATTATACTAAACCCAACAAACTAAATTCACAATTATCAGTGATTCAGAAGATGGTGGAAGATAATATTGACCTTTGATATTGCTTTTGGCTAAAAGGCCATCGCCAATTTTTCAAAATGGCCACCAATGGTCGTTATTTTACATGTAGCTTGGGTTCTAGACCACCTAGAATCTTGGTTCTAGTGGCTAACCCTACATTTTCAAGGATGAGGAAGACGGTGGCACTATTTAAAACATGCTGGAAACTACTTAAGTACATATACCTGGCATTCAGGGAACAAAATTAAGGCAAAACCATTGAATATTAGCGGAATTTTACATATTTTCAAGTACCAGGCAAGGTAAATTGCCAGCAGTAACTTTTACTCACATAAAGTTGTATGAAACACCCTAAATACATTTGCGTAAACATTAATTGAAAATAAAAAATGGACCTAATCCTACTTTTACAGGAATGAGAAATGCAGAGGTACTACACAATAATTAAAACATTTATAATTATTTCAGAAAAACACCCCACGACAGTGTCAGAGGGCATTACTGTCCATTGCACCCCTTTCTGAATCCACAGCAGAGGAGTTTACAACAGGCCTGGATCGATCCTGGTATTGTAGCCCATGGCAAGGCACTCTGATCTTTCTGGCACATTAGGATCCACCACCTTGAATAGTTTGGCCATGTTCCCTCAATGCACTATGCTACTTCAGGACAATATGTACTAGTTCTAGCACCACCACTCCACCATACACTGAACCAGAAAAGTATGACAGATGTCACTACAGTCACATGGGAGAGCAGAGGTAACTGCATCAGGCAAGTCCATTCCTGTTTATGCAAAGGTATTTGGGGTGTTATATATAACTTTATGTGAGTAAAAGTTTCTGCTTGAAACTTACCTTGCTTTGTGGTTACAGTTTATACCACTAAGCTCTTTAGGAACCTAGAGCTGTTTACTCAGAGTGGGTTACATGGTTACAATAGCAATTACACCGCTCAAACAGGCAAAAACAATGTATTGGTCAGGCTCTTGAATAGATATATACATGTTAACATAAGAGGTCTACACACAACTCATGGAATAATTCTGTAATTCAGGAAAATATGTAATATTCCGCTAATATTCAATGGTTTTACTATAATTTAGCTCCCTGAGTGCCAGGTATATGTACTTGTAATAGTTTACAGCATATTTTAAGTAGTGCCACCGATACAAATGTAAATACCAATGTTAATAGCCCTGATGTGGATTTGAGCCAGATATCTGGCAGTATGACCATTACTGATGAAAGCCGTCAACCGGAAGTCAGAAGTGCAAATGAAAATCTACTCGGGCCAAAGAGCAAGATCCGGCTAGGCACATGGAATGTCCGCACTATGTACGAAACATCTAAAGCCGCTCAAGTTCTCAGTGAGATGGAGAGATACCAACTGGACATTCTTGGGATCAGTGAATGCCGCTGGACGGGTGCTGGAAAGCAAGTGACAAGTGGAGGATCAGTTATTCTCTACTCAGGGCATTCAGAACATCACGAACACGGTGTTGCCATCATAGTCTCAAAAATGAAAGTTAAAACCTTGCTTGAATGGGAACCAATCAGTCATAGGCTCATCAGAGCCCCCTTCAACTCGAAAAACACTAAACTCACCATCTTACAGTGTTATGCACCAACAAATGAAGCTGAGCAAGAGGGCAAAGATGGCTGGTATGAAGAGCTACAAGACGCAGTCTCAAAAGTCCCACAACACGATACGCTACTGATCATGGGAGATATGAATGCCAAGGTTGGCGCTGACAATAACAACTTTGAAAGAGCTATGGGGAAGCATGGCTGCAGAGTGATGAATGATAACGGCAGGCGCTTTGCAGACTTCTGCTTAGAAAACAACTGCGTAATAGGGGGTACCATCTTCCCACATAAAAACATCCACAAGCTTACATGGAACTCGCCTGATGGCGGCACATCAAATCAAATCGATCATATTGCAATAAACGGGAAACGATCACCATCTGGTTATAGCAATCATCAAGCTAAAACTATGCAAAATTAAAGAGGAAAGCATGCAAAGGAAACACCTTGACATTGCCAAACTGAAATGCCCAAAGACCAAAAAAGAGTTTGTGGTAGAATTGAAAAACCGCTTTGCTGCCTTAGCTGATACCAACGAAGACCCTGACATGGAGACAAGGTGGGAGTCGATAAAGAACACCTACGTTAAGACATCAAAAAGTATCCTAGGCTATAGAAAGAAACAGAATAAGGAGTGGTTAACACCGGGAACGTGGAAGAAAATAGTAGAGAGGAAAGAGCTCAAGGCCAAAATGCTGAGCACCAAATCACCTAGATTAATACAACAGGTCCAGGCTTTGTATAAGAACAAAGATCGTGAAGTGAAGAGACGTGCCAGGAGGGATAAAAGATCCTTTGTAGAGGAGCTTGCGAAAGAAGCTGAACATGGTGCTACCAGGGGGGATTTAGGAGTTGTCTACAGGATAACCAAACAGCTCTGTGGTAAGAAAAACAGTCACTCTGCCCCTGTAAAAGATCTTAATGGGAACAGCCTCACCATAGAAACCGAACAAGCAACACGATGGGTACAACATTTCCAACAAGTCCTCAACAGACCGGAACCGGATGATGCCGCAAATCCACCAGCAGCAGATGTTGTCCTGGACATTGACACCAGTCCACCAAGTAAAGACGTCAATGTCTGAAATGGCTTGGACATGTTCTAAGAATGGACAGTCAGCGTATCCCCAAGGTTGCCTTGAGATGGACACCAACAGGAAAGAGAACGCGTGGAAGACCAAAAACCACTTGGAGGAGAACAATTACAGCTGAGCTGGCTGAAATGAACCTTACCTGGGGCGAGGCACAACATGTTGCCAAAGACAGAAACAAATGGAGACACACTGTATCGGCCTTATTTCCCACGGGGGAAGAAGAGGCATGAGTAAGTAACTGTCTTCCTCATCCTTGAAAATGTAGGATTAGCCACCAGAACCAAGATCCTAGGTGGTCTAGAAACTAAGCTACATGTAAAATAACGACCGGCGGCGGCGGTGCCATAGGAAAAATTGGCAGTGGCCTTTTAGCCAACAATTTTCCTTGGGGCATGCTCAAACAGTGGGCCAAAGCTCATGTGTGTATCATCAAAACCACAATTCCTTCATATATTGCACATATCTGCTGGACTTAAAGGAGTAATGGTCACTTTAAGGACCTGACGGCGGCCATTTTGAAAATGGGGCCTTTCTTGGCATCAAATTTTGGTAAACTTTTAGTATGTTTTTAAGTACATCTGATACTACTGCAATCCACTGAAAAACCTTTTGTTAGATTTTTTTTGGGGTCAAGTCATATCTGCAGCTGACTGTGGTGCATTCCAAGAGACTAAAGTAATATAAATATTATAAGCATGTTTACATAAGTTTCTCTGTAGGGTCAGCCATCCCAGACCCCTGCGGAGGTCATAAACTCATTTAAGATGGGATAGTCCTTTCTAAAGGTTGGTTAATCCAACCAGACCTTTGAGGACTGAGTCTCTGTAAAATACATACGATGAAACTCTGTTTGAAGCCACTATAAAGTTGGAACCAGGCACCCTGCTGTGTTTACCTTATCTCCTCTCTGTGACACAAGCTCAAAGCTTTCTTTTTCTGAGGAAGGAAGAGCATTGTATTGTCTGGTTTGAATGTAAGCACTGCTTGCTGATAAGACAACTAACTTCTGATTGGATGAGAATACATTTGGACTGTTTTAATACAGGATGCAATACTCTCATCTTTGCCATTCCATCTCGGCTTCTAGCCGTGTCAGGAGGTACTAAATGCTTAAACCTGAGGCCTAGGAATATAAGCAACCCCAATTTTCAGTCTATATACTTGCTGGACGAGTTCATGGACTGCTTGAAACACCCTCCTCTGTTTTCCTGGATTTGAGAGCTGAAGCAGCCACCTCAGCCTCTCCTCAAAACAGAACTTTCACGCTCGCAAAGCGTGAGCAAAGACGCAGGATACCTTCATCAAGACACCTGCACTGCCGAGCCAGCCAGCGGACCCGCCCAGAAGTGAAGCCGCCTATCCCTTATCATCTGGGCCGTTACTACGCTGCCCCAGACGCAGCGCCAGCCAAGCGCAAGGCCCGACGCAGAGCAGAGTTCTCCGCTTCCTTCTCTCCTCCTTGCCTACGCTTCCCATCGGACCGCAGACAGCCCGCTCTTGCCAAGAAGAGCTGCTGATCCCCTGCTTTCCTTCCCTTGACATGGTGATGCCTGCTGCCCTTATCAGATGAGCTGCTTCCACGCCACTGTCTTCCACAAGACGTGCTCCATCCGAGCACAAGGCCCGGCAAGCGGCCTCTTTCTATCTTCAACTTCTCCAGCTGCCTTCAACAAATCATCGCTGGACCAAGCGATTCACGTGAGGCTATTGTCTGGGCTAAGATAGTTATTTTATGTTGCTCATTAATTTGAAGTAAACGTAAGAGCTGACGAGCTCATTATTTCCTGATTTAAAGTAATTCTGACTCACTTTACTTAAGTGTTTTTCGCTCACAGTGTTTTTCTCCCGTTAACCGGGAATGCATTGATGTGTTTTTGTTGCTGTCACTCTTATAGCTGGTGAATTGTTTCCTCTTTATCAATTCAACTCAGTGTGCGCAAATGCGCATCTGCGGCCACTGTGTGATTGGAGGAAACGGTTCACTGCGCTCTGGAGCCGCGGCGGCTACTTTCTTTGGTTTTCTCTCTCCTTCTCATTTCTATCTACGCACATCACACACACACACACTCTGACACTCGTGACTTCCCCTCAAGTATTCTTAATGAATACATGAGTGTTGAGCGGCGAACCTCTTGCGTTCACGCGGTTAACCGCCACCTTCTATGAAGCGGCCGGCGGCGCCTGCGGTGAATATGGCCCAATATGACCAAGCGGCGAGCCTCCTGCGTTCAGGGGGCCAGCGCGGTGTGTTCCCAGCTTTATGCTGTACTGCCTATGCCACATAGCAGAACCTAGCAGATGCCATGTATAATTAAGTTGATCCGTTATTATCTTAACTTTCCTTAATTTAACATGCATTTTGTTTTGTTTCTCCCCTGTATAAAACTTGAAAAACTCAATAAATACAATGTTGAAAAAAAAAAATGCCGTGCTTATTAAGAGCGTCACAATATTCCGGAGCTATTTAGCATTCACCATCTATGGTAGATTGGGAGGACACGGGGCGGCGCGCACAATTGACTGCAGATGGGTATTTATAAAGGGAAGATTGCCTGCAGTTTTATAAACCTCAATATTATTTTGCGCAGCACATTCTTGGTTTTGTGTGGATGCAATGTTTTGGGATGGTGAGTACGCGGACCAACTTTGTTGGGTCAAGACCATCTGCAACATTATAGGTGATCTGTGGACTTTACGAGGGTTTTGGATTCTACGCACACCTTTTATAAATGAGGACCCAGGTGAATGGGGGTGGAAGAGGAAGTTCAGTGGGCCGCACTACCATGAGCGATCCAGTTCTGTTGTGAACTCCTCTGCTGTGGATGCAAAAAGGGGTGCAGTGCCCAGTGCAATTCCCTCTGCCACTGTCATGGGCTGTTCTTTCAGAAATAAATATAAATGTGTTAATCATTGTGTAGTTATTGAATTCCGTGAATCCCAGATATATGTTCGTATGTAGTCAGTAGCATGTTGTCAATAGTACCTCTGCATTCCTCATTCTTGTAAAAGTAGGATCAGGTCCATTTTCAATTTTCAATTGATGTTTATGCACATGTATTTGGGGTGTTACATTCAACTTTATGTGAGTTAAAGTTACTGCTTGCAACAAACCTTGCCTGGTACTGGGAAAAAAAGTAAAATTCCGCTTATATTTGATGGTTTTGCTATTATTTTGTTCCCTGAATGCCAGGTATATAGTATGTACTTAAGTATCTTGTAAAGTCAGAGACGAGTCTCGTTAAATGGATTTGCTTATAAATCAATCAGGCTCTATAAAACTGTTGCCTAATTTGTCTGACATTAATGTCTTTCACTCAAGGAGTGACAGTCTGTTTACTGCACAGGATCATAGTTTGACTACATATTACACAGCGCATATAAAACACTCTCAGCTATTATGTGCCGTGCCAGCTCAATACATTTGCTGATATGCTTAACTTTTTAAAATAGGCTATTGCTTCTCATACGGAAGCGTGATGATTGTCTTGATGAAAAAATGTTTACCCTGTTTTTTTAATGAATTGCCGAAGTGATCGGAGTTATGAAATAATATCCCTGTTAATCCTTCCCCGTACCATAAGCCATTTCGTTAATATTTCTCACGTGGAGAAGTGGGAGGATCAAGCATTTGTTTCTCCTGTTTCTATGGTGAATCATGTTATCTGCGATCAATTGACAATGTTTTTTACGCACACGCTCAACCTAGAGTGAGCAGTGAGACTCTGAGTTGACTGACCTGACGCTGGTCACCTGAGGCCTGTTTCAGGTAGCTGGTTTTACATACTCTGAGTTCCTGCGCTCTGAGTTGGTCAACTCAGAGCGCAGGGTTGATGAGCAACTCTGGGTTTTCGGTTTCAGAACAGTGGATCAGCGTTGGGTAAATCAACTCTGAGCGTGTTCACTCTGGGTTGATCGCGTGCGTAAAAGCCATCCTCAGTAGATCGCTGATAACATGATTCACCATGGAAACAGGTGAAACAAATGCTTGATCCTCCCACTTCTCCACTTCTCAAAAAAAAATAAAAAATAAAACTTCTCCGCTCCTCCCATTAGAGTTAGAAATATTAACGAATGAGTTTATGGAGAAGAATTAATAGGGATATTGTCTCATAACTCTGATCTAATCACCTCGGCAATTCAGAAAAAACAGAGCAAAATTTTTTTGTCAAGAGCATCATTGCTTCCGTATGAGAAGCAATCTATTTGAAGAATTAAGTTACGCATATCAGCAGCAACAAAATCCCTAAGCTGCCGCTGCACAGCATTGCTGACAGTGTTTTATATTCGCTGTATAATGTAGGCAAGGTATAATAGCCTACTATGCAGTAAACAGACTGTCGCTTCTTTTAAATGGGGAGTGAAAGATATTAACGTTTGACACATTAGGTGACAGTTTCCATTGTAGATCCTGATTGATTTATTACCAGTTCCCTTGTCCTCTAGTGAGTGATCACAGTTTAAATTAATATATAATTTCTCATTTCATTTCATTTTTCATTTATTTATTACAGCTCACGGCCATAGCACATGGCATGGAGCATACAATTCAAATTAAATCCTTATAAACAAACAAACAATGGTGTACGGCAAGGACAAAAAAAAAAAAAAAATTACTTTCTATATTCATATTAGGCTATTTAACGAGGCTCGTCTGTGACTTTGTGATCACGCAAGTGAACAGTAACGATCACGTGCAGCCGCAGAATTACATTTCAACCTGACATAGCCTATGTTCAGTGGCACAGACGTTAAAAAACTCCTGATAATAATAAAAATAAATAATGAGATACATACACTCAACAAAAATATAAACGCAACACTTTTGTTTTTGCTCCCATTTTTCACGAGATGGACTTAAAGATCTAAAATTCATTCCAGATGCACAATTGTACCATTTCTCTCAAACATTGTTCACAAATCTGTCTAAATGTGTGATAGTGAGCACTTCTGCTTTGCTGAGATAATCCATCCCACCTCACAGGTGTGCCACATCAAGATGCTGATCTGACATCATGATTAGTGCACAGGTGTGCCTTAGACTGTCCACAATAAAAGGCCACCCTGAAATGTGCAGTTTTGTCTCACAGCAAAATGCCACAGATGCCACAAGCGTTGAGGGAGCGTGCAATTGGCATGCTGACAGCAGGAATGTCAACCAGATCTGTTGCTCGTGCATTGAATGTTCATTTCTCCACCATAAGCCTTCTCCAAAGGCGTTTCAGAGAATATGGCAGTACATCCAACCGGCCTCACAACCGCAGACCACGTGTAACCACACCAGCCCAGGACCTCCACATCCAGCAGGTTCACCTCCAAGATCGTCTGAGATCAGCCAATGAGACAGCTGCTGAAACAATTGGTTTGAATAACCAAACAATGTCTGCACAAACTGTCAGAAACCGTCTCAGGGAAGCTCAACTGCCTGCTCGTCGTCCTCATCGGGGTCTTAACCTGACTCCAGCTTATTGCCGTAACAGACTTGAGTGGGCAAATGCTCACATTCGATGGCGTCTGGCATGTTGGAGAAGTGTTCTCTTCACGGATGAATCTCGGTTTACATTGTTCAGGGCAGATGGCAGACAGCGTGTGTGGCGTCGTGTGGGTGAGCACTTTGCTGATGTCAATGTTGTGGATCGAGTAGCCCATGGTGGTGGTGGGGTTATGGTATGAGCAGGCATCTGTTATGGACGAAGAACACAGGTGCATTTTATTGATGGCATTTTGAATGCACAGAGATACCGTGATGAGATCCTGAGGCCCATTGTTGTGCCATACATCCATGAACATCACCTCACGTTTCAGCAAGATAATGCACGGCCCCATGTTGCAAGGATCTGTACACAATTCTTGGAAGCTGAAAATGTCCCAGTTCTTGCATGGCCAGCATACTCACCGGACATGTCACCCATTGAGCATGTTTGGGATGTGCTTGACCGGCGTATACGACAGTGTGCACCACTTCCCACTAATATCCAGCAACTTCGCACAGCCATTGAAGAGGAGTGGACCAACATTCCACAGGCCACAATTGACAATCTGATAAACTCTATGCGAAGAAGATGTGTTGCACTGCATGAGGCAAATGGTGGTCACACCAGATACTGACTGGTTCTGAGTCCCCAGACCCCCAATAAAGCAAAAAAATGCACATTTCAGAGTGGCCTTTTATTGTGGACAGTCTAAGGCACACCTGTGCACTAATCATGATGTCAGATCAGCATCTTGATGTGGCACACCTGTGAGGTGGGATGGATTATCTCAGCAAAGCAGAAGTGCTCACTATCACACATTTAGACAGATTTGTGAACAATGTTTGAGAGAAATGGTAATATTGTGTATCTGGAATGAATTTTAGATCTTTAAGTCCATCTCATGAAAAATGGGAGCAAAAACAAAAGTGTTGCATTTATATTTTTGTTGAGTGTACAATACAATAGGTTTATTAATCTGAATGTAGAGCATGTCCACAATGTGTAAGGTGGCCGCATATGAACGGCACGAGGGCTGAGAACTATGCTACTGATCAGATAAATGATCGATCAATCGTAAAATCATCAGGAAATGATAAAAACATCCCGATGGAGATTTCTATGGAGTGATTTTGCTTCAAACTCTACAGGGTCGCGTTGTGGCAGTGACACTCTTTCTTCAGTCTGAGCTGCAGCGTAAAGTGAAAACAAACTCAGGGTAGGTCTAACCACCTCCCGAGCAGGTTAGACCCACGGCTTATGTTGCCGCAGTAACTGACTCTCGGTTGCGTTGAACCTGCTTCTTGAAACGGAAAACCGAGAGTTTCCACTAACTCAGAGCGAACAAACTCTGGGTTGCCTCAAAACCAGACTTGCTCATCTCAGAGTTGGTCAACTCAGAGCGCAGGGTTGAGCTCAGAGTTTGTTTACCCTGCTTCCTGAATCCTGAATCAGGCCTCTGGACTATAAGAAAAACTTGGAAAGCTGAAGTAGCGATCGGTGGCAACACGCCCAGTCGATCAACACTTCAGACGGCAAAGAGAAAAGTTTGAATGCATGAGAGTGATGGTGGCCCAGGCAAGTTGCACTACCTTTACTGAAGTGCCACACTGCTACTCTCTTTGCACTTCGGAGAAATGCATTTATTTTCAAGGGGGGAAACAATTAAATTGAACTATAATGCTTTTAATTTTGAAAAGAGTATGCTACTAGTGTAGATGTAAGCTTTAGTTTTTTCTTTTCAATGATTCTTAATTGAATAATGTTTTAAATTGAGATATGTGTTCCAAAACTGTAATGTTAACATGTATTTAATAATATATCGCAATCGCATTGCAAATTGCAATACTGGCCAATATAATAGCAAACGCACAATTTCTCCAAATTGTGCAGCACTACTCTGACTCTCATATGCATGCTACGGAGGAGTAAAACTTATCAGCTATGAACATCTTTCTCTATATACCTTTTCAGATTAAATTTTTTAGCTCAGACTATATGAGCCACAGACCAAATAGCTCAACTTTGGGTAGGCCGCTTTGGCATCATCGCAACACTGAGTCTTACCTTCCTTCTTTGGGGCCGTGAAATCAGACGGAATCCCCACACAGTCCCCTTCCACCTAGTCTCCAGTACAGCCTTCTACACAAACCTTAAAGACAACATCCCTCTTCTATATTTACTCCTCAATAAAATCCATTAGTTTGTTCTCAATATTCGGAGTTTCATTAAATCTTTAAACAACATATTGTTGTTGCGTGGTTCTGGCTAAGCCTAAAACTTAAAGTCATCGAGGGGCTGCTACACGGCCCATAAACAGTCCTTTGGCTAATGACTTAGCTGATGTGCTCGCTGTCACTTGGCTGTTGTGTCAACAACAGAGTCAACTTTCGTCCTTTTGCTCTTTGTGATATTTATACCTCACTGCATGTCTTCTGATGGGTGTCCATCAGGTTCCATAAACACATTTCATACAACCAAATACAATAGGTAGCGTAGCAAGCGAAGCAAAGCTGTCTCTTAAAATGGTTTTTACAGAGGTATTTGCTAGTGAATACACTTTGCAATGCACCATATTTGGTTGGAATATACGTGAATTAATGTGAAAAATTTAACAGGGATCAATGGGTTTTAAAGGCATGTTTACCTGGTAGGGGATTGTTGTGTTGTGTAGGTCCACACTAGCAATGAGCCAGCTGTCAGAGGCTTTGTTGGCAGTCCATAGGCGGTAGTCAAAGTTATCACCATCTGGTCTGAGGTGAAGCTGCAGGGAACCCTGTCCACTGATCAGGTACACCAGCCTCACACAAGTCCACTCCTGCTGGTCAAGAACTGGACTGACAAGAACTGCCTGCTCTTGGTCTTGTAAGAAGGCTGAGTCCACTGTAATCAAATGACCTATGACGACAAAATAAAGATATATCATATTCATGCACAGTACATATGAATATTACACAGGCTGATCATTTTAACAAACTATCTGCACCTGGCAAGTTTTTTAGCTTTAAAAAATATATATAACTAAAGGCGATCATATATTAATGTAGTGGTTACAGGACATTCAGATTAATTTAGCTATTAGAAACTATCTTAAAATTAATAATACCTTAATAATTTATCAAAGTTATACTTCGGGGCACCTGTCTTCTACTTAGGAGAACAAAATAGCAAGAATGTCTTGTTTTATCAATGGTTTTATCTTTAATGTTGATTAGTCTAGTGATCAGTTAAATACATCAATATTAATAAAACCTAGTCGAATTATCACTCTATAAAATCTCATAATAAATCAGTTACTATTGAGCTTATAAATCTGATAATATGACCACAATACTGAAGGTTAATGAAATTCTAAATGGAAGAGGATGGCAATGTTCATTCTTATGCAATATTAAAGAAACCAACACACGTAATTTATTTACAGAAAGTAAAAACACATCAAGAAACTAAACAAAACAAATGAAAGAAGACGTGTCTGTGTGGGTAGATGCAAATTAGCCTGTCTTCAACATGGGTGTGTGTGTGTTTGGGTTAAAGGTGAAGTAAATCGCTCTTTATTCATACAGTGATCACTTACATAATGTGCGCGTTTCATAAAGCCGATCTCTCAGTCAGCTGCTCTGCATGTAATAGGCAAATACACTTTTTGTCGGATCCCGAAATTAATATCCAATCACAAAAGAGAACGCTACAAACCGACACCCGTCTCACTCATGGTCTTACTGCCAGTGCACGCCAGACGACAGATGGGTGAATGTTTATGCGGCTACAATGGCGGAGCAGGTAAAAATCCTTCCCAATGTCTATTTTGATGGTTTTTATCATGTTCTATCACAATTGCTTATCTGAGATGGTGCTAGATAACTCGCTGTTTGAAGACCGCAGTGCATTAATGTGGTGACGTAGGGACGAGCGAGGGGAACGCTAACTGCAGTAACTGACAGGAAGTTAGCTAAAAGAACCATTCCGCTTACAGCACCTTTAAGGTGTGAACAACCTTTGTTCTGTGAGCATTTAGGAGCAAGGAAAGGGGGAGGCCTGAGACTTGGACCTTTGTGCCTCCGCTAAGGTTTTGGTTTGATATCAAAGTATGTAAACCTAATTACAAAACAACAATGAACAGTTCAAATCAGTAAATATACATTTCAGGTAAAATGACGTTACTCTAAGACCCCGTTTCCACTTGGCATTAACATCTGACTTTTGTAATCGGATCACATGAATAAAGCTTTAACTACAGGTGAAAACACTCTCAAGACGCATTGAGATCGGATCACAAAAACCACATTCAGAGGTGGTTTACGTCCATTGTGACTGTTGTGTCCGCATTCATTTGGTAGTGGAAACACCAATGTGACTCTTGTCCACATTAGGGACCTCCTACTCAACTGCCGCCACCTGCCTGAGCGGAAATACGTTGAAAGTGCATCACTGGCGTTCATGCAGCTTTTATAGAAGCCTTGTGAATGTTAGTTGCATCCGCCAGTATTGCAAATGACAAGCTTTCTGTCCTCTGGTTTCATTTCACTGCGTAAATCTGAAAACACGGAAATCGCTGTTATTGACTGGAGAGCTGCAAGACAACGACTTCCTGTTCTTATCTGCTTAAAAATAAAAGTCAACTCGCGTTTGGCTAGTAACAGGCTTTTAATGTGAAGGCACACAGGAAATACTCTGTTCGCATATATGCAGTATCTTAACTGCAAAGCCGTGTAGCCTACTGGTGGTGGTGACAAGAGTGTAGCAGACGTTAGAAAAGCCGCCCGGCAAATACACATCTTTCAGCAGCCGAAGAGGCATAATAAGTTACTCGCCTAAGAGTTTTTACTTTTATATACTATCTATGATATTTTCCGCATTTAGCAAATATTAATGTAGAGCCCTCTAAGCAGTGTTGTGCATCACTCCTCCTTGTCTAAATGAGACAGTAGCCTATCTCTTCAACCTAGACTTGTAATTATCTTCGCATGTAATGTGTCGTTTTGGTGCTACACGGGATCTGGCCAGCACAAAGGACACTTGGATATTCCTCTGCTGGTCTTCAGTGCGGAGATATGCCACTGAGCCATACGCAACCTCTGATGCGTCGCAGAAAACATGGAGCTCCTTCTTGACCTCAGGTAAGTCCAGATCAGGGGTAACGTAGCACTGTGGTAACTTGATCAGTGGTAGATGTTGCAGGTCACACTCCCACGTGTTCCAGGCTTGCAAAAGATCAGATGGCAGCAGGGGGTCATCCCATCCCCTCTCTTTAGCCCACAGGTGTTGGACTAGGACTTTGGCCATAGTGGTGAATGGTATAATGTATTCTATAGGATCATATTGACTTGCAAGAGTGCGGTAAATGTTGCACATCGTCACATCTTGTTGGGGGGAAGGCCGGTGCTGGTACTGAAAGGTGTCGGGTGAGCAGTGCCAGCTCAATCCTAGAGCGTGTTCTTGGGGGTCTGCCTGGGACTCGGAGATCCACAGCTCTGCACTTTCTGACTTGGCCTCTGTAGGAAGGTGGCTGACAACTGAAGCGAGGTTACTTGCCCACTGTCTTATTTCGAAACCACCAGATGTCAGTAGGTCTCTCAGCTGGTCCACCAGGGCTTTGGCTTCATCTTGGTAGGATGTGCTCAACAGGCAGTTGTCACATAGAAATGTTTCTGA
This sequence comes from Hyperoplus lanceolatus, assembly GCA_026929865.2. Taxonomy (NCBI): domain Eukaryota; kingdom Metazoa; phylum Chordata; class Actinopteri; order Uranoscopiformes; family Ammodytidae; genus Hyperoplus; species Hyperoplus lanceolatus. The sequence goes on from CM049397.1 coordinate 633,174, forward strand.
ATGGCCTCTCGAACCTTGTCTCCTGGCTCACTGTAACTGAACACATGCTTCTGCAAAGCGAAAGGTGGCGCAGCAGGGGAGAACACGCCACTCGTAAACATCAGGTGGGTTCTCAGGCTTGATGTCTCGCCAAAGGAAACGCAGTATGGGCTGATCACTGGGGAGGAGGCGAACTTGGTGGAACATCTGCTTAATGTCACCGCTGATGGCCACAGAATGCTCTCTGAACCGAACGAGAACCCTGAGGAGTGAGGATCCCAGTGTTGGTCCCGGCAGCAGGTACTCATTGAGGTTCTGGCTGATGTACTTGAGAGAACAGTTAAACACAACCCTGTGTTTACAGTGGTGGGATACAATGTGGTGGGGTACGTACCACGACTCATTTGACTGTTCTACTTCTTGAGGAGTGAGTTTGGCGACATAACCAGCCTTTTCCAGTTTCTCAATTTCCTGCTTGTACTTGTCGGCTAGTAGAGGATCCTTAGCAAGTCGGCGTTCTGTGCCTTGGAGGTATGACATTACGGCTTCCTTTGGTGCCCGTACTGTAGGCATATCTTTGGCTGTGAGAAGTTGTGTGGCGTACCAAAGTACTCCGTCAATCTCCACTCTGGTGGTGTTTGCCTCAAGCTTATCAACCGCTTCTTGGTCCTGTCTTGAGCTTGTTACCACTTTCTCACTGCGAAAGGGTAGAGTGTCTAGCTGCCACAGTCTCTCTACTTGTTGGTATAGGTCAGTGGTGGCTGAGGTGAATAGACACTGAGAAGGTAAAAGCTGATCCTGCAAGTACTTCGAGGGCCCCTGCAGCGTCCAACCCAGGCGAGTTCTAACTGCAGCTGGTCCTCCTGGGGGTCCGAGGCGCACAGGCTCAACTGGTGTAATCAGGTCAGGATGATCTGAGCTGATTAGCAGTGTGGGGCGGACCTTGAGGAAGGTAGGTATCGGCAAACCTTAGAGGTGTCTATATTTCTCTTGCAGGATCGCCACCGGGTATGTGTACTCGGCCAGGCCTAAGTGGTTAGCTGTGCCAAGTAGTCTGAATTCCTAACTGCCCCACACCACCTGGTACAAAGCCATAATAAAGCTATGTTATCAGTAAGCCTTTCCAAGGCCCAGGAAAGGGCTCTGAGAATATACCAGCGCTTAAGTGAATCATATAATCACATATAATCATGCAATGTGAAGCACGAAGAGTATTATAACCCTATAACCTTATGCAAGCTAAAAGCAAGAGATTAAAAATGTAATGAATTATCATATTGCCATGAAATGGTTGATTGAAGTATTATTGAGTGAAGTATTGTGTATTGTGTTGATTTAAGAAACAGTAAGTGTGTTAGAATATATTAAAAAAGTGTATAAGAATTAAGTTGACACACCCACACACACCCACAGGGATACGTCTGACCTATCAGAGCCCACAGAGACCAATCAGAGCCTTTTAGGGAAGTTTCCCAAAAAGGGGGAGTTGACAACAAAGAGTTAGAAAAAAAACTGAGGGCTGTTGTGTATAAAAAGGCATGATTTTGCGGAGAAAAGGTGGTTAAGCCTCGTCGGACCTCGCGGACGGAAGCAAGCTGGACCCCTGATCGACCACCCCAGGAGAAGCAAGCTACGGACCGAAGAAAAAGACTTAGTCTCGGAAAAGACTTAGTCTCTGAAAAAGACTTGGTCTCTGAAAAAGACTTAGCCTCTGGAACGAGACAGAGAAAACAGAGCAAGCAAGACATCGCAGGACTTAGAGAAAACTCAACCTCCTTCTTCAGCTGAATCACAAGAGGACCGACCACAAGAGCGCTTAACCATGTTTCCCCAAAGCTGAAAAGGACATTTCGAGAGAACTCTTTGTTTCAACGCTCACACTGTTGACTGGTGAATCAAGGTCGGCCAGCAGGGGGGATCGGAATGCTGAGTATGGCGAGATTCCCCCTCTCCAAGGTCGGACAGCTGGACGGAGCGGAATGCTGAGTCTGGTGAAGACTCACCCTCTCCTCTCCTCTCAGGAGAACTTTCTGAGACTTTGTACAAAGTTTGGGAGGATCTCCGCGCAGTTCCCTGACAACGGTGAAGGCGAGGTTGCTCGGCCAAGTGACTTCCTCTCTGCCTCTCCACATCAAAACGGACATTCATTATTCCCCGCTACAGCTCTTAATACATTGAAGGATAGAGATTAGACGATAGAGTAGGATGTTTTATGAGAATAACCAATCAATGTAAGTAATCACTTTTGAATCTGAATTGAGCTGTATGCCTGCCTTTAATAGCAATAAAAAGCATCATTTAATCTAACATTTAAGATTTCATTGTGGACATTTGATCATTTACCTTCTTAGAGGTTGTAATGTACTAGGTAAAGTATGTTCTTACATCTACAAATGGTTGTTATAGGTTACTTCTAGCCCTTTAAACTAAACATACCCTTATGGCCTGCTGTCCTGGCCATTAAAACCCTATCCTAGCGACCATACCAAGAGCCTGAATCATTTAGAGGAGAGCTGCCGTTAACTGAGGCGACTGGTGTGGTAGTAGGACCCGAGGGCTATTCGGTCCTGCTGCTGGGCCAGTGTAAGCAGGGTAGACCTCAGGACGAAGGCAGTTAGAAAAAGCTATGCGTGTTTCCTCGCCACCAGCTTAATTATTCCTAGTTATTCTTGAACGGGTAATACCCTCAGGTTGATAGGAATCGGACCCTTTAAAGTTTAAACGGAGAGCTGGTACCGGAACCTCCTGTACAGGGGTAAATACTATCTAAAACTCCGGGATCTAAACAGCTGTAAAGGCATCTTTGATGTGAAATTTCTGATGTGGCTTGGTAGCAGGGGATATGGTGAAAGACACAGAGGCTCCATGCACCGTCTAGATAGCTTGGTGTACCGTCCTCAGTTTAAGGGCTTCGGTTGTTGCTTCCAGTTTGAGGTTCTGTACAGCATCGGAGAGGAGGATGGTGCATTCTGAGCCATCATCGAGAATGGCATACGTTTGAAATGCTCTATTCCCTTGGTGCAGTGTGACTTTGACGACCTTTAGGAGTACTTTGGTCCAAGTAGAGTGTCTCTGAGTCAGAGTTGTAAAGGGTGGCACTCTCTGAAGGGGGTTCCTCAGCCTGGTTTGTTGTCCGATGGTTGACCTCATGAAGGGAGGACAGGTGCTTTCCCTTACAAATGGGGCAGGGCTTCTTCAGGTCGCAGCCCTTTGCGAGGTGAGCTCGAGCACATCTCCAGCACCGCTTGTTCTCCTTAACCCAGCTGATACCCTGGTCTCTTGAAAGGGCAGCAAAGTCAGAACACTGACTCAGGTAATGGGCTGTGCTGTTACAGTAGGGGCAGTGTATCTTGCCTTTGTTTGTTACCTTAGGGGGTGGACCTTGTGCGGTGGCTTTAGGTGTAACATGTTCAGCTCCATGCATGACGTTGGCTTGTCGATGCTGCGTGTGGGGTCGAATTCAAGACTGTCTGCCTCCAACTGCAGCCAGTCTACAAACTCTAGCAAAGCTGTTTTAACTTGGTTGGGGTTCTTCCTAAGTTAGTGTCTTCTGAATCTTTGCTGTTGGAAGCGGGGTAATCTGTTCTGTAAACGTTTAATGTTTGATCCACTGTGCAGGTCCTCAACGCCATCTGCCTTTAAGGATTTCAGCATTCCTACAATGGCCTGTACTCCTAGTGAGAAGTCGTCCAGAGCTCGTTCATCTCCTGAACGGATGGGGGGCAGGTTCTCCAGGGTCTCAATTTCTTTGAGAACGTACTGATAAGGTCGCCCATACCTTCTATCCAGTGCCTCCAGTGCGCATGTGTAGGGGGTGGATGACTCTGCATGAGCAAGGACGTGTCGATGGGCATTTGGGGTCTTAACGTGCTTAAGGAGTAATTGGTATTTGTACATTTCAGTATGGCCTTCGTGAAGGAGATTTTTAAGGGATAGACGAAGTTCAAGGTGAAATCTGGGAATGTTGGCCCCTCAACCCCGTGGAGAGGATGGTGAGGGAAGTACCAGGAGGCATCAGGTCAAAACTGGTTTTCTGTGGAGGGGGTGGAGGCATGGTAATGTGGTTCTTGCTTGATAGGTGGGGGCTCCCTTGGGGTTGGGCAGAAAGGTTGGCCCATAGTGGCTGATAACACCGGATCTGTATAGACTTGTGGTTGCGTGATAGGGTCAGCATGCTGGAAGTTAGATGGTTGTGGATACTGTGCGGGAGACAACGGGAAGGGTTGCAGTGGCATGAAAATTCCAGCCTGGTGAACATCTGGTGTAGCTTTCTGTTGCATGTCGAAACGATGCATGCTAATGGATGTAGCACGGCTGAGGGGGGGAGGTGATGGCAGCGGTTGCATACTTGGCTGGAGGTTTAGCTTGGGGCGTGGCAGCTCCTGTGAGGCAGTTGGAGGAGAACTATGCGCTGCGATCTCAGTAAACTTTGGCTCATCGGGGGCCAGCTGTGCCCTCCGCTCTGGCTTTGGGTGGTGAGCCCATGGCGACTGTTGTCGTGATGCAGCTCTTGATGAATTAGCTGAGATCTGGGGGGTTGTCCTGTTAAGGAGCTGTTCTAGGAGCTCTGTCTGACGCCTAGTGGTTTCACTTTGCTGTTTAGCCATCTCCACAAGTTGCTGCATGAGGCTGGTAGATGGACTGGGTGGGCCTGGGTGTTGCCTCGGTGATGCAACGTTGCTTGACTGGGTTGCTTCACGCCTGGGGGAAAATGTTGCTGTTTCCTTTACTCCATCTTCATAATCAACCACATAATCTTGGAGGTAGGCAGGCTTCTGGGTCGTCCTGCTGGGACGAGGGCTAGGAGTTCTTCTGCCGTAATCACTTGTAGGACTTGCCATGGTAACAACTCTATCCGGCTCGAAGGACCAGTTTGTAGATGAGGGTAGGTTTATAGGATAATAGCTGTCACCACGGAGTGTCAATCAAAACACTGGAATACTGCTTTCTTGGTTTGTCCAATGTAATGGCAGATTTATTTAGTTTGTAGGGTTTGGAGGGTATCTGTGTGTGTGTGGTCTACAGAAACAAGGGAAACAAATAATCACGTCATAACCACATTCATAATAACTATACATATCTATAATGCATGCACACTACAATTAGCATGACAGTCTAAGTAATTAACATAGAGAAAATGATACAAGTCAATACCAGGATATGCATTAATGCCAGTAGGCCTTCCCATGGAATTAACATACTTAACAGAAGATGCTAACATTCACCTAACAGCATAAATGCCCCGGTAAAATACTAAGGAGAAGTAACTGACATCAAATACAAACGGCATCAAAGGACGGTAAGTACGCAAGGCTCTAAAACGGGAATTTACAAAATTAAACACCTTTAGTTGCAGCCAGTGATGCATTTTCTATGTATTTCCGCTCAGACAGGGGTCGGCAGTTGAGTAGGAGGTCCCTAATGTGGACAAAAGTCACGCTGTTTACACTACTATTTGAATGCGGACACATCGGACACACCTGACGTAAACCACCTCCGAATGTGGTTTTTGTTATCCGATCTCAAAGCTGTTAGTACACTCTTGCGCTCGTTTATATCAGGACCTTGGTATGCTGATACTCTTAAAATAGGCATATGGTTTCATCGTCACGCGTCCCAGCAACACCCGTTGACGTATATCTATTAAAAGGTTGTTTTGGTCTCCTGCAGTGACCTCTAACATTTGGAAACATCTACTTCTGCAATTGCTATTTTCCACTACATGCCCTCCTATAAAAGAAACTTCTTTTACCAAAACGAGGTGGAAACATAGATATTTGAATGACCCAAACGTAACCCAAAATAAACACTGAAACACTTTTTAAAAGTTATGTAGAATACAATGCATAGATAAAGGCATTACTGCAGTACACTACATTTCATTAAGACCAACAATACAAATGCACCAAATCCCAAACGACAAATGAAATTGAGACAGTGAGTCCAGACACCATAACAATTCCCTTCCTCCTGAGGTCAAACCACCACCCCAATACAGTGCACAAGAATCACGTTACGTTGAGGAGAAACTGCTTGCATAGTCCAGGGTAAGACGACACAGTCCGGCTGACAGCGGGCCTCTGACGTCACAGCCAACGTCCCTCCGAGACAACAGGCTGACCGCAGGGTGGGAACGATCACAGCACTCACTCTTGGACCTTAGCAGCCTCTCACCAGCAGTGACAAAATCCCTTTCTTGGCACGCATGGTAGCAAGGCCCTCCTTTTCACCCTTGGAATGAAAGGCCAATAGTCTCATGTTTCAGAAACTGCAGTCATACAGTTCAGGAACAGCCCACTTTTTCTTTGTCTTTTTATTTCTTTTCCAGAGGGTACACAAAGCACATTAGCGACGTACCAGCATGATTGCAGTCCAGCCATTTCCTCCCAAAGTCTCAGTCAATAAAGACTGCACACGGTTCTTTTTTTGTATAACAACTGGAACAGTCTTGGAACGGCCAAAGTTCCTCATGTTCCATTGTCATTTTATACTTAACAGTGACGCCATCTGTCGTGTGGTAACCGAATCTTCCCCATGGCTGACAAAGACAAAGGCGAGGGTGGACAATTCAACAATGTTCCAAGTTTATTTCAGATATTCTGAGGCCCTCCTTTTCACCCTTGGAATGAAAGGCCAATAGTCTATATTTAGATGGTAGTGAGCCTTGATGGCCGGGGAACCCCCGCTGCAGCTCGTGGCTCCCTCCTCAGATCTCTGATGACAGCTTTGTTACTGGCAGGTGTATTGCAGCAACACAACATCCAGTACAGGCATGATGTTGTTGGTTTCTAGTCTTGTGGCATCTGTTTCAGAAACTGCAGTCATACAGTTCAGGAACAGCCCACTTTCTACGCTTTTTCTTTGTCTTTTTATTCCTTTTCCAGAAGGTACACAAAGCACAATAGCGACGTACCAGCATGATTGCAGTCCAGCCATTTCCTCCCATAGTCTCAGTCAATAAAGACTGCACACGGTTCTTTTTTTGTATAACAACTGGAACAGTCTTGGAACGGCCAAAGTTCCTCATGTTCCATTGTCATTGTATACTTAACAGTGACGCCATCTGTTGTGTGGTAACCAAATCGTCCCCATGGCTGACAAAGACAAAGGCGAGGCTGGACAATTCAACAATGTTCCAAGTTTATTTCAGATATTCCATCAGGACAATACAGAGGACTTGGTGGTAGCATGAGCATAGGGGGCTCCAGGGCCGGCGGTAGCCAGGGGCCAGGGTGGGCCGTGACCACCCAAATGTGGGCTGTGCCCACCCAATCAAAAAAAAGATATATTTTTTTTTAGGTGGAAGTCCAGACCCACTATCGGACGGACTTTTTCATTCGCTGTCCAAGAAAATGTCAAATAAAATTCAGACAATTAATTAATACTAAAGAATATACCATTACAATGCATTGCTTCTAATTGTATTATTGGGTGGGCAGGACAGCCTGCCTCCAAGTTACCCACCCGCTTAAAGTGGTCACTGGTCAGCAGAGCCGGCCCGAGGCATAAGCAAAATGAGCGGTTGCTTAGGGTCCCGACTGCCAGGGGAGCCCCCCCCCCCCCCCCCCAATTAATTTCTTTATTTCGTTGTTTTTTTAGTTTGTGTGTTTGATATCAACATCATATTATGTAAATGTAAATCATCATACAATAAAAGGAATAAAATGTTTTGGTAGATAGTTAATAGCTTAATAATTGAATCAGTTCATCTGGGAGGTAATCCGAGGTAGGGCTGCAACTAACGATTATTTTAATAATCAATTAATCGGTCGATTATTTTTTCGATTAATTGATGAATCGGATTTTTAAAAAAAACAGTGCAGACTGCAGTGTCAAAACACCAGGTTATTGCTCCAATGTCCCGGAACAATTAAAAGTAATATTAAATGATAAAAAATTAATAATAAACCTAACTGGGATAACACAAAAAAAACATACAATGTCTGATATACATACAGTATATAAGGGATGTCCATGGTAAACCAGTCGACCGATAAGATTTTTAACTGGTAAATACTAACGGTTAAAAAAATTAAATCATCTTAATTTCACTCAGATGACAGGAGATCATTCATTTTTATGGATAGTGATACCATTTTCGAGACTCCTTAACGATCCAAGTCTTTATTGATATCACTATTGATACTTTTCTATTATTTTGTTGAAATAGAACTTGTATTATTGCTTTAATTGCTGATATGATCATAGCTCAAGATAGGACATTAAACAGGTCATAATTCCATCTTTACTATCTATTTTATATTGGTGGGAAAGTCGCCAAAATCTCAAATTTTCTTTTTTTTTGTGTTGCATTTGAACACATCAATCATATTACTGTTTGCTACTTTTTTTAAGCTAACTAGCTCTATATCCTTCCGATTTTAACATGGATTTAAAAACTGGATTACTATTTTTAACTGACGAGACTTTCTACACACCATTCGGTTGTGTGATTACTGCCGCTGCTTTGAATGTCTGTTGATGCGCCGATGCCGACTCTCCGAGCCCGTCTGCACACCGTCTGCAGCAGCAGCAGCTGACAGAGTTTTTTTGGACAAGACGGATACTGAGTTGAAGGAGTTTTTTTAACCCAAAGACAGCAAAGGTACAACACTTTTATTTAGGCCTACAGTCCAGTGTTAGATATGACCAAAATACAAGCTGTGGCCACTCACACGATAGCTTTCCCGCACCGCTTCACGTGCGGAAGGCTCGCTGTGGGTGTGCATGAACCTGTCGGCGGCTGGATGTAAACAGTGCCGCGCCTACAAGTGACTTATTAATCGCGCGACTCAACGAATCGATGACCAAATTCGTTGCCAACGCTTTTACTTATCGATTCGTTGTTGCAGCCCTAATCCGAGGTTAACTGATCACGTCACGTTCAAGTCCATGGCATGCACAGTGTGTATTGAGTTTATTTAAAAATATTTGAAAATGGGGCTGCCCTCAGTTGCCCATGCACTGTGTATAGTCTATAGCCTATTTCAGCCTCGTCTGTGGAAAAAAAGATAACTGGACAACAGAGTTCTTCTGCTTTGTTCCTCTCACTGCATTTAAAGCCACTACGAGTAAGTCGGCACGTTGGCGACACCTTTGAACAAAAGCGGTAGTATTTTAACGACGCCAGCTGTCGTGAAGCTGTTTTCTAGCTCGTGCAGGGAGTGCAAGATTCAAATAATCAGAAAGCAATATGGTGCGTGTCCGTGTGTTGAAAGTGTGGAGGGCACCGGACTCTTTTCGGCTCTGTGAGTCTATGGGTGACACAGCATCAACTAATGGCAGTAAGTGCTAAACACACCTGATTGCAATGAGTTGATGCATTGTCACCTCTCACGGAGCTGAACGAGTCCGTGTCCTCACACCAAGCGAATGAACGAGAGATGGCAGTTAGTTAGTATGGATCACGATGAGGTAATGTGTTTATGTTGTAAATAATGACTATTTCAGATGAATAATAGTCATCTGATGATGCTGGTGAGGCAAAGTAAATTTTGTTTTAGTAGGCTACCGCTCATTCATTTAGGAGTAAACACTGCAGTCTAGGTTCGCTGCGTGAAATTGTCTATACGTTGCTTGACAACGCCCTCCCGCCCGCCTATCACTCTCCCTTTTAGCTTTTCTTCATTGCATTTTCTTTTTTTTCTTTGATGGTTCAGCCCCGTTATCAGTCATTATGAACAAACAACTGTCTCAAACAAGGCTCCCGCTCCCCTTCCCTCACCTGGAGCCATAGGCTTCTCAAATCGCGTTCCTGCGCCGCACTGAAATCTGCGACCAATACGGATATGTGACCATAGAGCATGCACGCGTGAACCGAAAATCGGACTGGGTGTACGACCAGATCAAATGCAGTAATAAAAACTATATAAAAAGTCTTTCTTTGCACAGATGGTCTCGTTTGCTGTTAAAGGTAATTTATGATTATGAGAGGAAACATGAGGCTGTTTAAAAGATATTTAAATGTTACTCGTTGCTGCTTTAAATGAATTCATTATATTACAGAAAAATATGTCCCGTAAAAGAAAAGGAGCACCAAGCCCATCCCAGAGGACCCTGCATAATATTTTTATATTATTTCAAATTTATATTTCTATGGAAAATCCATGTGTCTTTCTTCAATAGCTTCTAATTCATCCGACCCAGTGTCTCCAAATTATTTGTTCACACAAAATTCTTCAGATTTAGCCTCTTAATTTTCCTCTCAAAGTGCACCAGATTCAAGCATTTCACTTTAAAATATCAGGACCTTGAATGCTGATACTCTTAAAATAGGCATATGGTTTCATCGTCACGGGTCCCAGCAACACCCGTCGACGTATAGGGGAGAACGGGGTAAGTAGGCACACTTTTTACTCTAGTGGGAATTGCTCATCACCAAAACATCTGTCAATAGCCATTCCTACATTAAATTGAAGCTTAAGGTGTTGGCTAGAAATGTGTGTCTCTCTTTTTTTCCAACTTATTGTAATGAAGAAGTAATTTACCATCAAAGACACTCTGACACATTGTGACAACCAACCCCATCAAGGGGTCGGTTGTCACACACTATGGGGTTGTTTGTCACAATGTTATCTTAATGGGAAAAATCTTAAAAAGAAGGCAAGGAGGCAGAACCAAATTTGAATGTTTAATTGCATTGTCAAGCTGACAAATAGGCCTACATAACGTTCTGTAGCCTTGGCAGCTGGTGTAGTTTGGGATGCACTGGGTTGTTTTGATTTTGTTGCCCTTTTTTCTTTTGTTTGCTAGCTGCCTTTTCCTGCTCTATTCTTTCCTTCTGTGGGGTGTCAGTGAGGATACAGCTTGACAATTTCTTTCGTTATTGGGTTCCTTTTCTGGCTGCAGCCTTGAGATAACATGTGACAACCAACCCCCCAAAAAATTTGACGACCAACCCCAACTTGAATTTCTTGCTAGCATCAAGGCCAACAACCATCTGACAACTAATTAGCTTGCTAACCACAATCTAAACTATAGTTTACCCTTCACACTTTCTGAGGTAAACAAGTGTTTTGTTATAAACCCATTGTGTAAAAGCCTAGAAGAAAAATACTGAGAAGCAAAATATTTTGAATTTGACATGAAAAACACAAAACATCCTCTCACCTGAGATGATGCTAGATAACTTGCTGCTCGAAGACCGCAGTGCATTAATGTGGTGACATAGGGACAAGCGAGGGGACTACTAACTGCAGTAACTGACAGGAAGTTAGCTAAAAGAACCATTCCGCTTACAGCTCCTTTAAGTCCCAATCAGAAAGCTCTTATATCCCGGGTATATAGTGGTCTCATGTCGCTCAATAACAAACATGTGCTCAAAGCTAGGGTTGCATGGGAAAAAAAAAATGAAATGTGGATTTCACAGATGACTTGTGGGTTAAGGCAATCGATAGAATGAGCTCAACAGCATCCTGTGCTCGTCTAGGGCTCATACAATTTAAAGTATTTCATAGGATCCATTTTTCTAAAGCCAAATTGGCAGAAATATACGTAGACAATAGCCGCAACCGGTGTGGCTTTGCCCCGGCTGACCACAGTCAGTTTTTTCTCTGTCCATGACTGAACAATTTTTGGTGTTCTGTCTTCAAAACACTGTCTGACGTCCTGCAGCTAAATCTTCAGCCATGTCCTTTGACAGCCACTTTTGGGGTCCCCCTTGTGCCTTCTGCTTACTCTAGACCGCAAGCAGATGTTATCGCATTTTCAACTCCTCTGGCTCGGAGAGGAATACTTTTTGAGTGGAAGTCTCCCAAGCCACCCCTGTCATCTGCTTGGTTAAGTGATGTGATGTTCTTTTTGAAGCTTGAAAAGATTAAATTTTCTTTGAGAGGCTCCTTGGGGAAGTTTGACTCCTGGTGGCGCCCCTTTATTTCCCACTTTAATGACCTTAAGTCACTTTCCTCTGTGTAAAGGTGTGTACGTGTGATGTTTTTGGCCGGCATTGTCTTGTACTTTTTTTTTTAAATATGTTTTTTTATTTATGTCCAAGGATTGTTTGGGGTGTGGGTGGGTAGGGGTTATACATGTTTATACATGTGTGTTGTTTGTTTGGAAAAAAAGGACAATTTCAATCAAAATTGTTTATGGAAAAAACACTACATTAGAATCAATTTGAAGAATTTAGTTATTGTTTTTGGTGACCAGGACTTGAATGTGTCTTTACCTATAATTGTTGTCTGTACGTTATCGTTTATCAAAAAAAAATTCATCAACAATAATCAGAATCAGGTGTCACATAGAAAGTATTAATACGTTTTACATTGCTATTATGAGCACAATATGAAAGTCTTGAAAAATGCTTGAAAAAGAGCGAAAAAGGCTTGAGTAAAACTCCAATGCTGAATTGATGTTTGATGAAGAAGCATTTGAAGAAGTATGACAATGTGGAAAAGGGTCTTATTAGTATGAAAGGAATTGGTGAACGTATTAAAGATGTGGAATAATCAGAGGTTTGAAAGAAGCTGAAATAGCCATAATGTCATAACCATCCAAGGCAGACTTACAGCTAGCTACCCGAGTATGAAACAATGCTATATGATCCGGTGAATGACACAAGTTCGCCTGATATCAACCTCGTTTTAAGAAAAACATCTTATAATTGCGTTCTCATTGAGAAAAACTACACTTCCCATGATGCACAACGATGTCTCTGATTTGTGGAGCCCGCGGTTACAATGGAAATGTTTACCAATCACGGGAAATTCAGCTTTACGGTGGCCGTAAAGAAATCCAGAGTAGAAAATTTTTGCTTGGCTGTCTGCTGCTAAAAGTGTAGTTAGTGGTCGTTAAGTTAAGTAAAGTCTTTATTTTTGTCAATTAACACACATGCAAGGTTAGTCACACAAATCTAAATTACTTTTTTGCGCACCCCTCCGACATCTCTAACACACACAGGGCCGACGGACTGCGGGGGAAAGTGATACAGTGATACAGTCTTGGGGGGCCCAAGGCAGAGGGGGGCCCCATCAACAAAAAAAATAAAAAATATATATATATATTTTTTTTAACAAGCTCAATGTGGGGCCCCGATCTTCGAAGGCCCCGAACAATGCCATTCCAAAAAAAGAAATAATTGACTGGCTCATGATAGGCCCCTGACCCTTGCAAGGAGATCAGGGGCATGCGCATGACTAAGGCATGTACGCGGGAGAGTAAGCAGGAGCAAGCCGACATTGAATTGAGCTGGTAGCGAAAATAAACGCAGTGATGTTTCTATGGGGATATTTAGCTGTACAGAAATAAGTGCTGGCAAAGCTAAACTAGTTTAAGACTCCACATCACCGTGGCAACACAACCTATCTATCAGCTCAGACAGCGCAGAGAAAAGTCTGATGAATACATGAGAGTGATGGCCCCTGCAAGTTTCAGTAAGTTTAAAGAAGTGCCACACTGTTACTGTCTTTGAAATGCATTTAGTCATTTTAAGGGGAAAACACATTGTATTTATTATTTCAACTATTGAGTTATTTGTAGAACAGCATGCTAGTGTAGGCCAACAAGATTTATTTTCTGAATTTTCAATGCTGCTTTATTTTTAAATTTAAATTTTAAATTGGGAAAGACATGTTCCAAAACGACCAATAACCTCTGTATTTAAAAATAAATCAAGCAAGTAAGCTAATAATAACCATTAATTAATTATAGGCTATCGCATCACAGTAGGCCTATTGTCCACAATAATCACAGCCCCCTATCCATAAAGGAACTTTAAAAAGTTGAATTTGCACTTGATGTGCCTACACAAGTGTATGGTCTATTATTTGTATTTAGTGTGTCTGCATAGTATTGCACCAAAACAGTAGAAGTTTTCTTTAATTGTGTTTGTACTGTCTGCATGTTTGCAAAAAATGTTTACCTGCACATAGCAAACAGAATTACACAACTGTAAGGTCAGTGTCTGCTGTATTTTTGTATTCAAATAAACAGTTGTTTATTTCTAAAGTGCGCATTGGCATCTTTGAGCAAAAAAAGATGCCAATGCGCGAAAAATGTTTTCGCCTCCTGTGACGCGCCTCCTGTGACCCTGGCCAGTGACCACCTTGACTAAGACATTTTCTGGGGGAAACACTGGTAAAAGTAATGATTTGGTCATTCATCAAATAATATATATTGTGGAGTTGTCTGGCTCAGAGAGCCATGTGTAATGTAAGACCGCCTTTCAGGGGGCCCATCAGGACTTTTTGTATACAGGCCCAGAATTTGGTGCTACGCCCCTGAACACATGCAGTTTTACGTATATAGGGGATCATCGCTCAGGGGTCTACGACAGCGGTATAGCTGCCGCACCGCGCCCCTGGAGCAGTTTTGGAGTTAAGTGTCCCGCTCAAGGGCGATTAGTTTTACAAATAACACCCTCCTTGGGAGGTGTTGGGATTACTAGTCGGCCCCCCTTTCCTCTAGGCCAGGAGTGCCAGACTCATTTTCACAAAGGGCCATTCTAAGATATGACATCACACTACGGGCCAGACATGTAGTTTAATGTAATGCCTTCTTTTTAATCTGTAGGGCCCTTCTAATTTGATTAAATGGGGTTTTCCTATATGTGCAATTTAAATTGTCATTAATGTGGGCCTGAAGTTGTAATTATACTGTTGATATGTATCTGGTTAATTTGGGGAAGTTTGTGTTAAATATAAAAACGTCCTATGTTTTAAAGAGCCCTTGAACCCCTCAGTTTATTTTTATGGGTTTGGATTTGTTTAGGCAGGTGTCAATCATTTTATCTGTCATCGGATTGTCGGAGGGGCGGGATATGAGAAATTGTCCGTGGATGAGAGAAAAGAAACTGCGAGAAGAAGCTGAAGAGACTGTTATGTCGGAGAAAACTTAAACTTGAAGAACAGTTATGACGCTTTTCCACCGCACATGTAGCTCGACTCGACTCAACTCAACTCGACTCAGTTCAACTTGGTTTGGTAGCAGCACAGGTCGTTTTACACTGCAAATAGTACCTTCTGAACGTGGGCGGGGTCGTCATACAAAGAGGCTGAAAGCCAACTCCGGAGCAAAGTAGCAAAGCAGAAATTACGAGCAGTTGCACTATTAACTGAACCAACCGCCCAAAACACGGACGTCACCTTTTAGCATCGGCTCAGCTCGCTTGGAACCTAGAGCGAGGCGATACCAAAAAAAGCAGCCGCTGCAGGTACCAGATACCATGTTTTCGCGGTGGAAACGCCAAAAATGCGAGTTAAGTCGAGTCGAGTTGAGCTGATACCATGCAGTGGGAAAGCGCAATTATACTATTTACCATTTGCAACCGGGCGTTTGCGTGAGTGTTTGTTTATTTTGTTAAAAGTGTAAATGAGCGTGCTTTAGAAGTGCAGGTTTTTGCTAAGAGGCTGACGCAAGCTGATCACGAGGACGGGACTGTTTTGCTAGCGGTTAGCATAACCAACTGTGTGTACGGGAAAAGCCAGGACAAGGACGGACTTTGCCATGTGCTGCTGCCGAGGAGTTGGTGTTGGACGGAGCAATGAGACAGGTTCCTGAACGTGTTGCTGCCTCTTTGGAAGAGGTTGTTTTTCAAGGAGTTTACCTATCTTTTTGTCCTGATTCGGGTGTGAGTATATAGACTTTTCTTTTGAAGAGTATTTCTGTATGAGCTCCAACAAGCGCGCCAACACTGGTACCAGTAATTGAACTTTTCAAAAAAAAATGGGGTATTAGCATTTAAGGTTATAAGTTGTGTTTTCATGTGTTCATGAGTCAATCTAAAAGAAAGGAAAAAGAGCTCAAATCTTGTCTTTCCGATGTGTTTTTCCCTGTTGATTGTATTGTTTCATCTTGAAAAAAGGCTATAGTTACAGTTGAAATACACAGTATAGTTACCTTAATAAACTAACCAGGCCTCTTGGCATCTTTGCCAGAGTCATCCTTAAATTGTGTTTAGTGTACACCAAGGGTGGGCACCTAGTGTGGGTCGATCACGTGGCATTCTTAAAAAAAAAAAAAAAAAAAAAATCTTTTTTACTATGAAAGAGCGAACGAGACGTGCGAGCATGCGCCGACGTTCGGTGGAGGGAGAGAGGACACCACTTTCTATTTTGACATACAGTACATATCAGTTTGTTAGCCAGTGAGCTAACCAAAGCTAATCCAAGTCAAGGAAGTGGAGAGGCTTCTGCACTGTGACAAATTCTACTATGTAAAATACAGCCAGAGAGAGGAAGACTGTTCACACAAACAGACCACCACATATTCTAGTGGGACAGAAGTGATCATTGAGAAGGATTTTTTTTTGTATGACTATAATTCTGCCTTTAAGATCAACCTATATGCATTTGTGTATAGTTCTTGCTCTTTTAAATTAGAATTGCTTAAGCCTTCCTAGCCTAATACATAACATCACCACTAACAAAAACATTTATAACAATTATGATATTGTATCGGACAGTATCGGTATCGACCGATATCCAAAACCCAGATATCGGAATCGGATCGCAACTAAAAATAGTGGATCGGTGCATCCCTAGGTTCATGCAGTTATGCAAGGTACACCAACTTATATTGTACATTCATTTTCGATATGTTTAAATAAATATGTACAGGCTTGTTTGGTTTGCGGTGCAAAACTTTCACTTTTATTTAAGAAGCATTTTATTTATTGGAGACTTTGGTTGTATGCAGCAGTTTTTTCTTTGCTATACTGGAAAATACCTTTAGGCTGCAATTCTGCACACATTTTTCCTCTTAACTGAGAACCGTACCGTACAGAACAGAACCGTGACTTAAAAACCGAGGTACGTACCGAACCGTGACTTTTGACCCCTAATAGTAGGTGGTAGCTCACTTTGACTTGGTCATTTTCAAAGTAGCTCACAAGCTGAAAAACAGTGGGCACCCCTGGTGTACACCATCCAGAAAATATACAGTCCCCTACAAAAGTATTGGAACGGTGAGGCCAATTCCTATATTTTTGCTGTAGACTGAAAACATTTGGGTTTGACACCAAAATATGAATATGAGACAATAGATCAACATTTCAGCTTTCATTTCCAGGTATTTACATGTGGATCTGATACACAACATATAAGATAGCATTATTTTTAAAGGAACTCCACATTTTAAGGTAAGCAAAAGTATTGGAACAGACAGACATAAAATACATTAAAGTGAATAAAACTTACTATTTTGTTGCAAATTCTTCTCTTGCAATAACTGCATCACGCCTGTGACCCATTGACATCACAAAACTTTTGCATTCTTCTGTTGTGATGCTTTTCCACAGGCTTTCACCGCAGCCTTTTTCAGTTGCTGTTTGTTTTGTGGGGTTACTCCTCTTTAGCAGGTAAAATGCATGCTCTATAGGGTTTAACTCTGGGGATAGACTTGGCCAGTCTAAAACCTTCCATTTCTTGACCCTGATTAACTCCTCTGTTGTTTTTGCAGTGTGTTTGGGTCATTATCTTGCTGCATCATGAAGGATCTTCCATCAGTTTGGTTGCATATTTCTTTAAATTGGCAAACAAAATGTTTGTGTAAACTTCTGAGTTCATTTTGCTGTTGCCATCATGTGTTACATCATCAATGAAGAATAATGAGCCCGTCCCAGAAGAAGCCATGCAAGCCCAAGCCATGACATTGCCTTCACCGTGTTTCACAGATGAGCTTGTATGTTTGGGATCATGAGCATATCCTTTCTTTCTCCAAACTGTAGCCTTTCCATCACTTTGGTAAAGGTTCATCTTGACAACAACACAGTAACACATGATAGCAGCAGCAAAATTAACTTAAAAGTCTACAGAAACATTCGGTCTGCCAATTTAAAGAAAGATGCAACCAAACTGATTGGAAGATCCTCCATCATGCAGCAAGATAATGATCCAATAAAACTGCAAAAACAACAAAGGAGTTCATCAGGGGCAATCAATGGAAGGTTTTAGACTGGCCAAGTCAATCTCCAGACTTAAACGCTATGGAGCATGCATTTTACCTGCTAAAGAGGAGACTGAAGGGAGTAACCCCACAAAACAAACAGCAACTGAATGAGGCTGCGGTGAAGGCCTGGAAAAGCATCACAAAAGAAGAATGCAAATGTTTTGTGATATCAATGGGTCACAGGCTTGATGCAGTTATTGCAAGAGAAGGATTTGTGACAACATATTAAGTCTTATTAATTTTAATTTATTTTAGGTCTATCTGTTCCAATACTTTTGCTCACCTAAAAATGTGGTGTTCCTTTTGCTAATGCTATCAGCTCAGTTGTGATTCAGATCCAGATGTAAATACCTGGAATTGAAAGCTGAAATGTTCATCTATTGTCTCATATTCATATTTTGGTATCAAACCCAAATGTTTCCAGTCTACAGCAAAAATAAAGGAATTGGCCTCACCGTTCCAATACTTTTGTAGGGGACTGCATTTCGTAGCTCTCACCATTTCACAACCCATGCAGTAACTTTTATATGTTAAAGGGACATTCTATAAAAGTAATTTAGTCAAAACAGAATTGAGTGAGAGGGCTACAAATCCAAAAAGTAAAAACAACATATCTATGAATATATTGTATACAACCTGAGTACAGGGACATAGGTAAGGTTTTGTTTAAATATTTGGGGGACAGATTGGTGGGGGGTATCAGGGTGCTCCCCCAGAAATTTTTGAGCGTCAAACAATAAATAACTTTTATGGTCCGTCGGTTTCTTCGTCTTGTTTTGGTGTGTTTCCTGTTTTACTTTGGGGTCCTTTTCTTCCTTTTCTTAAAGAATATTCTAATATTTTCAGATGCTGGATTTCTTTAATTTTCACCCAGTGACTTCATTCAGACACCTTAAAGGTACCAGTTTGGAGCCACTTTTAAAATACATTTAAGTTAGTACTACTAATTAATATTTGGGTGTAACTGTTGAAATAATATATGATTGAGTCCTGGTTAAGAAGTCACGGTTTGGAGTGTTTTTGATACAGCGGAAAAAAAATAATAAATGCATAAGGATATGGTGGCATGTTTGATGTTACTATTGTAGAATTGTTACCTGATGTTTTTTTAACTTGTTTTAGATCTGCGTATGTCCATCATTCACACCGTGCCCCCCATACCATGACTGTTTGGCACAAATACACAAACTGTTACAGCCTTATAGGTGACCTAACTTTTTAAGGGATAGTTCAGCATTTTTAAGTGGGGTTGAATGGGGTACATTGGCATAGTTAATATGTTACCTTATGAAGATGGTTATCAGCACAGTCACTATAAGGAGTTTGGGGGAGTTGTGGCTGGAGCAGAATTCAGCCTTGTACTGTTGTAGAGGGGGCCAGAAGAATAAACGTTTTTTTCTCCACATATATAAAACCTGTTACAGTAGTTAAAGGAACAGTTTATTGAACTGGGGAGTGAGGCAAAAAGCAAAACATTTAAAATGTTAAACTATTCCTTAAAGTTCCAGAAACTTAAGCTGAAATATTTTCCTCCAGTCGCTGGTCACATCATTTCCTGTCTTTCTGTCTCTGAGGTCTCTGTTCAGTCAATATAATCACCCAGTGCAACATCCTGCCACAGACCTTGTTTTGGGTTCTTTTTTTTGGTGCAGCGTCCTCAGCTCGATCCCACGTTGTCATGGCAACCAAACAGAAAACATAACTGTATCCCTGTCTTCCTTTTATGAGCCTATTTATTGCATCAGTGGGTGTAGTATATTACCATCTCTAAAGTGGTGGCTGGAGCTCATTCCATCTCAGTCTGGTTAGTGGTTTAGTGCACACTATGCTGGATCTGTGGAGCTTCTGTAGAGTGCTTTTTTCGGTGTTGCATGGAATATGCAGTATACTAGCTACAGTGAACACACTCTGAAAGCTAAAAGCTTGGCTTAAAGGGAGATCGTATACACAATTTACAGTACTGCCACTTATCTTACGAGTGGGAACATAAACTGTGCTGAAAGATTATCATAAACAGAGGGAGCTGCTTTGGGACTTTCTGTGGCTTGATGCTTACAATACAGCAGCAAGTACCAAACAAGACAAAAGGGGAAGTCAATAAAAATGTTTTGCTTGGTGAAATGTAGTGACACACTTCTATAATGCTGGAAATCAAAACTCAGTGTGATAATTAGTCAGGTCAACTTAAATAGCGTAGTTACCATACTTTAAAACTCACATATATATGAGGAAAGAAAACACAACATGACAAACTATGAAGGCCACAGCTGCAGTTGTTTTTCAAGTGAATCCGAACATGGATGATTAACTGGGTACATTTCAAACAGGCTTACCAGACTGAATTCTTTCCATGAACTTCTCCCCCTATGATTCCACCTTGTATATCCAGTTTTTAAGTAGCATTTCTCCCTGTTTGTCTCTTAACCCAAACTAGGGCAGAGCAGCTTTGCATGTGGAAAGACAGCTACCCTGCAATATTTTTGGTTTGGCCCATTTAAAAAATATCAGTGCCACCAAACTGTACTTTAACAAAAATAGATTTTTAATTAAGGCCTCTGTTGTAGCGTCAAAAGTAGCAGCATATCTATTTGAAAAAAGGTTTAAATGCTTTGGTTTGCAAGAATAGGAAGCTGGTATTATAAAGTTCAAAAGTTTGATCACAAAAGCTTGATTCTGTACATTCAGATAAGACTACATATTTGAATGGTCTTTAATTTCAGTAAGGGATTATTAAGTGCAGGTCCGTTATGCACAGAAATGCAAACATTTCACAGAACCTGCGTCCCCAGTCCAGGGGGTGTGCCGCTATTAATTGTATTAATTTTCCACAAGGTGTTATTAAGCCGCGACTGAAAAAAGTTTGAGAGGCCACACCCTTCACACCTTAAGTCCGATTGACTTGAAATTTCTCACACATGTACACTTGAGGGTGCTCTACAGGAAAAGCCTCTGGGACCATATAAATCCGCCTGGAAAAATGTTTTGCTAATTTGCATAAACTGAAAAATGAGATTGAGATGTAATGAGATTGAGAGGGAATGAGATTTAGATGTAAAGATTGGTAGAATTGCTTGAAAACATGGCCTCCATTGACCAAAATGTTTACTCAGGGGTGGGGCTTAGCAGCTTATTGGCCATAACTCCTTGACCATAGGTCCTATCGTCAAGAAACTTGCTGGATATGTGCAGAATACGTGCGGTAGCATGTCCACCAGCATTGTTCAAAATTAACCCATAGGGGGCACCACAAATGCGAAAACCATAGCTCTAAAATGCAATGTTTGACAGGCCACACCCCTCGCCCCCTGACTCGGATTGACTTCTAATTTCTTACAAAAGTACAGCTCATGGTTCACTACATGGTCCATACGGGTAGGCCATGATTTATTTTTTTGAACCTAATTTGCATAAACTGAAATACCGTCACATGCAGGCATGCAAACTCATAAGCCATGAATGTCCGAAAACAAACCCGTGTAGAGGGGTCTGGGGGCATCGCCCCCCAGAAGATTTTTTGGTAACACTTTATTTGAAGGCGTATACATAACACTGTCATAAGACTGTCATTACACTGTCATGACACCTGTCATGAACATTATGAATGGTTATGACTGTTGTCATAAAGTGTCATTCGGTAAATTATGTCACGTTTAATGCCACATTGACATTGTATGAGATGTCTTTTTTATGACAACCTGACATAAGCTAAGACAAAATAACTTGTCGATGTGTCTTTGTAATGACAACCTGACATAAGCTAAGACAAAATAACTTGTCCGTGTCTTTGTAATGACAACCTGACATTAATGAAGACAAAATATCTTGGTTATGTCGACTTGACATTAAATAATTTTGATGTATATTGTAAGATTACATTAAACTGTCATATGTGGAAGGTTTTGATATTGACTGTCATGAGACCTTTATTATACTGTCATGAATGTTTCTGTTGGCCTGAAGTAAAGTGAAACAATTTGGACAATTCGTTAACATGTCATGAAGTGTTATTACACTGTCTAATGCCTTTATAACAGGCTCATGAATGATGCTGTTGGCCTAAAGTAAAGTGACACTATTTAGACAGTTCATTAACATGTCATGAAGCGTTATTACTAGGGCTGTCAAAATTATCGCGTTAACGCAGGGTGATTAATTTCTGGAATTAACGCATTAATTTTTTTATCGCAATTAATGCATGTGCAGAATGATCCGTGCCGTGCATCCCACCGGCTCTGTACTACAGTCAGGGTGTATTCACACATGCCGTGTTTAGTTCGGTTGAAACGAACTCAGGTGCACTTCTGCCTTCAGTGCGCATCTTTCAGGCAGGTGTGAATACAGCAATCGCACTCGGGGGCGGACCAAACAAGCGGACCGAGACCCAGCTGAAGAGGTGGTCTCGATGCGCTTCAAAACGAACTCTGCTGCAGTTCGTTTGTGGTGTGAATTTGGCCGGACTCGATCCGACCCAATTGCAGGAAGCACTGCGCCTTTGATTTCTTTTCTTTTCTTTTTTTTCTTTAATCGCCATCAGCTTCACATTATGGGAAAGTGTTGTTGTCGCCGTTGTTAGGAAGATTAGTTGTGGTTTGACCGGGAGCCCGAGCAAAAATATTACAGTTGATAATGACGCGTACACATGTTCAGCGATCAGATGGAGAGGGGAGCGTCTCCCGCACAGTGCCAACAGGTTCACCCTGCGCTTTGCATGAAGTGTGTGTTTTTATTTTTCTTCCCAACGTGACCGTCAATACTGTCCCTGTGTCAGTTTGGAACTGAACTGCGCGAACTGACACCCAGCTGATACACTGCTTAATCAGCTGAGTGTCAGCTTGAGCCTATTCTTCTCTCGAGCGCGCGTCCAACAGCAACAATACAGTAGGCTATACATTATGTTTCACATCGTAGGCTACAAGCCACATAACGTGGCATTGACTTAGGGCTACATATTATAACCATATGAAACAACAATAATTAAATTTTCTTCTTCTTTATTTATAGGCTAGATGTAGGCCTTTTTATTATTTTTAACCCCGTATTATATCAATGATATATTTCGCAGTTTTTACTTCGTTCTTCCTGCTTCTCTCCATCCCAGAATGTCTGTCCAATGAATGAATGACCTCAGATCACGTGTGGTTTTGCTTCGTAATGCTGGTTCAATTGCAAAAGAGGCAATATGAAAGTGGACCACACCAAACAAAAAAAATCTAAACTCTATTTGGTCTGGACCAAAGCAAGTGAACTAACGGACTTTCCATGTGTGAATACACCCTCAGTCTAACGTTGTGACTGACCCAGGATCAGTAGCTGCGCGCAGCCAAACATAACAGCACGCTAGTCCATGCCGTGTTTTAAACTGCTAACAATCACGTCTGTGTCGGGGGCATAGATAGTATATAAAATCAACTGCCGCGGGTGATAGTTGATGTTGGGAGCAACAGGAGGAGAAACATTGTCCGCTCTGTTCAGAGCCCGCGAGGACACAAACGTCTGCAGTTTTCACAGGTGTGTGTGAGTAGACATCAACATAACGTCAGCTTCCTGGCACACACGAACAGTCCCCTAGGACGTGTTTGCGCGTACACACACACACACACACACCGCGGACTTTATTCAAGTTGTATTCAAGAATGCACAACCTATAGATTCACAAAATAAATGCCATTATATAGCCTATATTTGCCCAAAGACATAGTAAAGAGACAGACCAATTGAATTATGGTGTGGTAGGTATATATTTTAGTTTGATTTAAATTTATTTTCAGTATAAAAACCATCATTTTGATTTTCAATTAATAAGAATAGTCATTTTAAATGTACATATCGACCTTCTGTCATTTATCTTTCCGTTCATACAACAATATACAGAGAAAATTAGAATTTGTCAGGCATTTTTCGAATGGTAAAATTAATCGTGATTAATCCACAGAATCCTGTGATTAATCATTAATCAATTAAACATTTTAATCGTTTGACAGCCCTAGTTATTACACTCTCTAATGCCTTTATAACATGCTCATGAATGATTCTTTTGGCCTCAGGTAAAGTGAAACAATTTGTACATTTCATTAACATGTCATTAAGTGTTATTACACTGTCTAATTTTGACATTGAATGCAAGAACCTTTATTATACTGTCATGAAGTATTGACTTCACCTCAAAGTGAAACAATTTGGACTTTTCAGTAAATATTATTAGCAAAAGCAATATAAGTCAAGACAGTCTGTTTTATTTGCTTTGAAACACTAAACAAAACATATATACATACACTTAAAACAGAAATAAGAACTACTTTAAAATCAAATGCACTTTCCAGTCCTTAAATGAGCAATCCAAAGAATAAAACGGTGGTTTTAAAATAAATAATATATGTTATAATGGCTGCTAAAAATCACCAGGAAGAGATCAGCTTAAACACAAAAGGAGGGCAAATGACATTCAAATGTTGTGGGCCTGTTAGCTTCAGCATGTAACTAGTGCAAAATTGTAAGTGAATAAGGTTCTTAAACAGGCAATAAAAGATACATAAAATAAAAGCGACTGTGAAGGCTTACTGCCCTGGCAGTGCATAGTATGGAGCATGACAGCCAGCTAACATTTAAAAGCCCAATAAAGAATAAAAGACACAAGGCTTGACTTTTCTTGTTTCATCGTGAATCTTGTATTTGTAGGTTTTTCTTTGTAAAACTGTAACATAGACATGAAATAATAAATCAATATACACACGGTATCAGACCTATACAGACAGTAGACAATACACAGTAAGTAGTTTATGGTAAGTATACACACAGCTATGCTATTCCTATTTAAGTATTAAACAACACGTGACTGTAAAAACACAGCTTAGCATGTATGACAAAGTATAGTGAGCTAGCAAACAATTAGCTTCTGTAGTGTTCTACCTGCTAGCTAACAGAGCCACATGTGCAATCAAATAAACATACGAGTAGCTTACTTTACATTCTTACACCTGAAAGCTAATGTTAACATTACACACTATCAACACTTACAGACAAATACTCTCCAAGGCAAAGGCGTAATAAAGAAATACTCAGCAATACAAGATTCACGAAGAAACAAGAAAAGTCAAGCCTTGTGTCTTTTATTCTTTATTGGGCTTTTAAATGTTAGCTGCTGTCATGCTCCATACTACGCACTGCCAGGGCTGTAGGTCTACACAGTCTCTTTTATTTTATGTATCTATTATTTACTTAAACCTGATCTAATGTATATTTATGTTATTATTGTGTGTGCTAATAGCTCTATGATTTGCTGATCTGCAATCTGCCTGTTTAAGCACCGTATTCACATACAAGTATGCACTAGTTATATGCTGAAGCTAACATGCCCACAAAGTTAAAAAAGGTGAGTGCCATTTGCCCTCCTTTTGTGTTGAAGCTGATCTCTTCCTGGTGATTTTTAGCAGCCATTATAACATATATTATTTATTTTAAAACCATTGTTTTATTCTTTGGATTGTTCATTTAAGGACTGGAAAGTGCATTTGATTTTAAAGTAGTTCTTATTTCTGTTTTAAGTGTATGTATATATGTTTTGTTTAGTGTCTCAAAGCAAATAAAACAGACTGTCTTGACTTATATTGCTTTTGTTAAGGTATTTAACAAAATGGAACATTTAGAGTCTAACCAGCTGCTTCATCCACAGCAGTTTGGGTTTAGACAGAAATACTCAACTGAAACAGCTAATTGTTATTTGCTTGAAAACATAAAAGCTTCAATGGATAAAGGAAATGTTGTTGGGGCAGTGTTCCTAGACCTAAAAAAGGCCTTTGACACGGTAAACCACAGTGCTCTAATGAACAAGTTAAAACAGTTCAAAATGTCATCAGAAGCTCTGCAGTGGTTTACATCTTACCTGGAGGGGAGAGAGCAATGTGTCAGGGTCAATGGGGTCAGGTCCCATCTGTGTGCCAGCAGCATGGGAGTACCGCAAGGGTCTGTACTTGGTCAACTGTTTTTTTCTATGTATATCAATGACCTACCAAACTGCTGTCCGGGGTCCAACTGTCGAATGTATGCTGATGACACTGTTATCCATGTGTCCAGTAAAACACCCAGCTTAGTAGGTGAGCACCTGACACAAGCATTACTCAGCATCTCCAAATGGCTTGAGCTGTCTCAGTTGACCATTAATGTGAAGAAAACCGTCTCTATGTGCTTCTCCATCTGTAATAGACCTGTCACCGATGTTTTTGAGGTACGGATAAAAAATGAATTAATTGAATCAGTAAATGAAGTAAAATATCTGGGCATCATTCTGGATAAGAATTTAAAATTTGTTACGCTGGTTAAGTATGTTGCAAAGAAGGTCAAACTAAATCTAAACTGTTTCCGTTTCATAAGAAGGGACTTGTCATGTCAAACGGCCAAATTATTTATGCACGCTATGATTTTTTCTCATTTGTCATACTGTATCACATCATGGTCACAAACTTCTTCTACCACATTAAAACCTATCTTTTCAATATACAAACAGACAATAAAAGTCATGGACCGGAAACCCATGAGATGGCATCACTGTGGCATTCTAAAAAAACACAACCTTCTAACCTTTGATAACTTTATTAATTTGAGTAATCTTAAATTGTTTTTCAAGTGTGTAAATAACCATGTGTCACCACTGTTGTCTGAATTGGCCATCAGACGTCAGAGCTCTCGTCGGGCAAATACACGAGCCTCCATCACTGGTGATTGTCTTGTTCCAATGCACAAGACAGCTTTCGGTCAGTCTGTTTTCCCTGCAAAGGGGGCAAAACTGTGGAACCTCTTGCCCACTAGTCTAAAACTAGAGACTGACAGCAACACTTTTAACAGAGAATTTAAACAACGGCTCAAATCAAATCAACAGTCTCAAACAAATAATTTACAACTGGTTTATTGTTTGATCATGCTGCCTTTGTTTTACTCTACGTAGCCTATATATATTTGACTCATTATATTGCTGCTCTGTACTCTATTGTATTCTGCATTTTTACTCTTTTAATTATCAGTTTTTTATCAGTATTTGATCTTGTTTCTGTTTTGTTTAGTTTATTTTGTTGTTTTTAAAAAAGCCTCCTGTGGACAAGTGTTGTAAACTAGCATTTATGCTAACACACTGTAAACAATGCATCTGGTTCGTCCAATGACATTGTCATGTCCATGTCCAAATAAAATCTACTATATTATACTATACTATTTTCCACATGTAATACTGACATGCTTCATGTCACATTTATAAAGGGGATACTACTGCAGTTAACACTGTTGTGTGTATAATTAAGTGTAATAATATTTACTGAAAAGTCCAAATTGTTTCACTTTGAGGTAAAGTCAATACTTCATGACAGTATAATAAAGGTCTCGTGACAGTCAATGTCAAAATTAGACAGTGTAATAACACTTAATGACATGTTAATAAAATGTACAAATTGTTTCACTTTAACTGAGGCCAAAATAATCATTCATGAGCATGTTAAAAAGGCATTAGAGAGTGTAATAACGCTTCATGACATGTTAATGAACTGTCCAAATTGTTTCACTTTACTTTAGGCCAACAGCATCATTCATGAGCCTTTTATAAAGGCATTAGACAGTGTAATAACACTTCATGACATGTTAACAAATTGTCCAAATTGTTTCACTTTACTTCAGGCCAACAGAAACATTCATGAGAGTATAATAAAGGTCTCATGACAGTCAATATCAAAACCTTCCACATATGACAGTTTAATGTAATCTTACAACATAAATCAAAATAGTTTATTTACATTTGATTATTAAGCCTACTATTACATGTTTATGACAGGTCATGTTATTGGTTAATGTCAAGTCGACATAACCAAGATATTTTGTCTTGATTAATGTCAGGTTGTCATTACAAAGACACGTACAAGTTATTTTGTCATAGCTTATGTCAGGTTGTCATAAAAAAGACATCTCATACAATGTCAATGTGGCATTACACGTGACATGATTTACCGAAAGACACTTTATGACAACAGTCATAACCATTCATAACCAATCATAATGTTCATGACAGGTGTCATGACAGTGTAATGACAGTCTTATGACAGTGTTATGTATACGCCTTCAAATAAAGTGTTACCGATTTTTTTTGTGATTTGAACATGTAAGAGAAGCAATTTGGTGTACACTGGTGAAGAGAATTAAGGACAAAGAAAACTTTAATTTTTATCAGATGAATAGTAAAATGAGCAAAACAAGTTAGTCAGCCAACCTTCTTGACTTTTCCCATACAAAGTGTATAGTTATTTACCAAGAAAAACTTTAAAAACAGCTTCGAAAAACGGTTAAAAATGCTGGCAAAAACCAGCATTAAACAAATTCCCTTACAATAAACTAGGGGCCCGAGGGCTCAGGGGGGCCCTAAGCCAGAGATACTGATATTAACTTTTCATGTTGCATAGTCAAAGAGCTCAGTCACTCATGTCAATAACAGGGTCCAAAAAGGAATAGCCTAAATATAAGGATAGTCATTAAAATGGAACAAGATAGAATGTTGAGGAAGGCCACTTAGGAGCGCTGCATTCTAAATGGCCGTGTGCGCACTATTGCCGTGTGTGCACTATTGAATCAGCGCTCCTACTCAGTTGCACATCATAAACTGCACATTTTTAAATGATTAGTATGTTTATCTCCGTCTGAGCAAACACTGCATTAATATGATTTACTGACAATTGTCCGAAAAGTCATCGGCTACATGGCACAGCTGGCATTGCAAGACCATGCTGTTTACAAACTTGCGTACACGAGGTGAGAGCTGAGCCCTGTTTCAGGTAGCTGGTTTTGAGGCAACCCAGAGTTTGTTCGCTCTGAGTTAGTGGAAACTCTCGGTTTTCCGTTTCAGGTAGCAGGTTCAGCGCAACCGAGAGTCAGTTACTGCGGCAACATACGCCGTGGTTCTAACTTGCTCGGGAAGTGGTTAGAGCTACCCCGAGTTTGTTACACTGCAGCTCCGACTGAAGAAAGAGTCACTGTTACAACGCGTCCCTGTACAGTTTAAAGCAAAATCAATCCATAGAAATCTCCATCGGGATGTTTTTATCATGTACTGATGATTTTACGTTTGATCGATCATGTATTGTATGTAGGCCTATATCATTCTTCTTTTCATTAATAGGGATTTTTTAACGTCTTTGCCACTGAACAGATGTAGGCTATGTCAGGTTGAAATGTAATTCTGCGGCTGGGGCTGCACGCGATCGTTACTGTTCACTTGTGTCATCCCAAAGTCACAGATGAGCCTCGTTAAATAGCCGTATATGAATATAGAAATAATATAATAATTTAAACTCTGATCACTAGAGGACAAGGAATCTGGTAATACATCAATCAGGCTCTACAATGGAAACTGTCATCTAATGTGTCTGACTCCTCATTTAAAAGAAGCGACAGTCCGTTTACTGCACAGTAGGCTATTATAGGTTGCCTACATAATACAGCGAATATAAAACACTGTCAGCAATGCTTTGCGGCGCCATACACTTTTGCTGCTGCTGATAAGCGTAAATTAATTCTTAAAATAGACTTGCTTCTCATACGGAAGCATATGATTCTATTGACAAAAAATGTTCCCCCCGTTGTTTTTCTGATTGGCCGAGGTGATTAGATCAGAGTTATGAGATAATATCCCAGTTAATTCTTCTCCATACCATAAACTCATTTGTTAATATTTCTTACTCTAGTGGGAGGAGCGGAGAAGTTTTTTTTCTTTTTTTTTGAGAAGTGGAGAAGTGGGAGGATCAAGCATTTGTTTCTTCTGTTTCCATGGTGAATCATGTTATCAGCGATCCATTGACGATGGCTTTTATGCACACGATCAACCCAGAGTGAACACGCTCAGTGTTGATTGACCCAACGCTGATCCACTGTTCTGAAACCGAAAACCCAGAGTTGCTCAGCTCTGAGTTGAGCAACTCAGAGCGCAGGATTAAACCCAGAGTTTGTAAAACCTGCTACCTGAAACAGGGCTCTGGCGTGGGATTTGAGCATACCCTATGCTCACGTCCAAATTGATAAATGCCAAGGTTTGCGTTGAAATGTGCGTAAACAGGGGCGCTCTTAACTTAATTGGTAGGGCGTCCCCCAATGGGCCTCGGCCAGCAGCGGACCCGGGTTCGATTCCAGCCCGCGGTCGTTCTCTGCATGTCACTCCCCTCTCTGCCCCATTTCAACTGGCCGCATTTCCCAGATTCGATCGTTCTTTGGGACCAAAGAAGGTCGAAAGACGGGGCGCTAAGATACGTGTGTTTCCCAGATGGCTTCTTAAGTGCCATCTTTGGAGAAGCCGTAAGATGAAGCGAAAGAAGCTCTTTAGTGGGAGCTGTCCACCGCGGTAGTGCTGAAACTGAATAAATCGATGCCAGGCGAATCGATTACCCACCTCTTTATCAGCACATACATCACACACAGCGCCCCGTGGTCTCCCCCACACAGGTGGAATTAGGCTACGCATGTATCGTGTGTGTGTGTGGGGGGGGGGAGGGGGGGTGTGGGTGCAGGTGTGTGTGTGGCAACAAGTGTATCCAAGTAGTAATCAAGCCCATTAGCGCATATATACCCCGTGGCTGTGGATATAGGCACACACATGTGAGAATGGAAGAAAGCGGCAGCAAAAGAAACAAATGGGCACAGTTGTTTACCGCGGAGGAGATGGGCGTCTTAGTGGACGAGGTCTGGCAGCGCCGGGGTTTTATTCGGGGGAACAAGGGGCAAAAAGAACATCACGGTGCAGAACCGTGTTAGGCAGACCATAGCCGAAAAGATGTCCCCCTCCAGCCCATGTGGCCTGCGTGACAGGCGCGCTGTGAGGAGGAAGTGGCAGGAGTTCCAGACCCAAACAAAAAGGAAGAGTGAGAAGGTTTCACTAATCAATCTCCCTTCGTTGCAGGTGATGCAGACGCCCAATAAAGACAGCGCGGAGTCACCCCTCCCCCATATGCTTTCAATAAACTACTTTGGTTTCCCTTTCAACCATGTATTGTGTGGATCATTTTGCATTTAAATGAGGGTATCAAACCTAGCAACAAAAAGTCCCAGGCAATTTGGAATTTACCTAAGCGTAGGTTAATGACGTGTGCGTATTGTGCGCCCTTTCAACACAGCATGTTTTTCCGCTAATTTCCCACTTGTTACATGGTCACCTCAGAAACGTGAACACTATACTCCCACATACTGTATGCAACAATACTTTCAGGTAAAGCACTGCAGCAATAATCATAGTGTACAGGACGTTACATAGAATACGTAGCCTACATCTGCTGGTTCTGTTTATTTATTTCAGCCTGGTGTGGTGGTTGTGGGTTTATGGTTTAGTGCTCAGTGCTTGGTGACTGGTGGTGAAGAGGTAGGGGCTGGGGTTGTTGGACCTCAGAAAAGGTTGATATGTTCCTAAAATATAATATATGATATGTTCCCATTAAGATTACATTGTGACAAACAACCCCATAGTGTTTGACAACCGACCCCTTGATGGGGTTGGTTGTCACAATGTGTAAGAGATGATTAATTTTGATGATTAATTAACTTTGATGATTAATTTCTTTTTTATTACAATAAGATAGAAAAAGTGAGGGGTACACATTTTAAGCCAACACCTTAAGCTTCAATTTAATATAGGAATGACTATTGAAAGATGTTTAAGTGATAAGCAATTCTCACTAGAGTAAAACGTGTGCCTACTTACCCCGTTCTCCCCTACTTTGCCTGGACGGCCTGGTTTGATAGCACGTCCAGTGCCGAAGCACGTATGCATTTATGTAAACCGTCTGGCTTCGCGCACGGCGAGGTTGTTGGTTCGCAGCGAGAATGTGTTGTATTACAGCCATGGTTTCTCACACGCGCGGACTTTGGCAACGCCTTTTTAGCAGGTGGAGCCGCTCTGGATGAGGTTCAGCTGAGTTCAATTAAATCTGTTTCCTTGATATCTGTGAAATGCCACAGGGTTGTTGATGTTTTTGGTAACACTTTATAATAACTATCCGTAACTCGTTAATAGATCATTAGTAAACTCTTAATTAATGATTATTAATGATTTGTTAAGTGTTTGTTAGCAGTTTGTTAAGGATTTATAACAATGGTAGATAGTTAATAGCTTAATAATTGAATCAGTTCATCTGGGACGAGGCTGAAATAGGCTATAGACTATACACAGTGCATGGGCAACTGAGGGCAGCCCCATTTTCAAATATTTTTAAATAAACTCAATACACACTGTGCATGCCATGGACTTGAACGTGACGTGATCAGTTAATCTCGGATTACCTCCCAGATGAACTGATTCAATTATTAAGCTATTAACTATCTACCATTGTTATAAATCCTTAACAAACTGCTAATAAACACTTAACAAATCATTAATAATCATTAATTAAGAGTTTACTAATGATCTATTAACGAGTTACAACGGATAGTTATTATAAAGTGTTACCATGTTTTTTATGTGTAGTACTATACACTCATGTGTGTGGAAAATGTAAACGTGTAATTCATTAAAAACATTTTTTAGTCTATGTTTATTGCGCCAGTGGTCCGCATTGAGCATTGTTTTATTTTATTCGAAAAGTGGAGGAAATAAATTTCCCTGACGCGGCATGATCACTGACGATTTGGTCGCTAAGAAGGTTGTAAGAGTGGGTCAGCTCCATCTTACACTTCCATCTTAGTGAAAGAGCTACTTTCGCTAAGAACGCATCTGGGAAACGCATTCTTCTTTCACAGCGTTCTTAAGAGCGCTCCAAAGAAGTACTTAGCCCAAAGAGGCTCTTAACGAATCTGGGAAACGCGGCCACTATCAATAAAGCATAATAAATGCCAAAAAAATATCTTTAAAAAAAAAACTATTATGACAATATACATTGGAAATAAACAGGGTGGGCTATCAGCAGTCATCTAGGGCCTAGGCAGATAGTTCCATGGCTATCAGCAGCTAGCTAACGTTAGCTTGTTAGCTAAACTTTAGGCAAAATTGTTAGAAACCAGATAATGTTAGCATCCATCCTTAGACACTTAACCTAATCTAATTCACCTTGAAGGTGAGAAAGTGCATCGTATTGGGCTTAACAAGCTCACTATCTAACAATTGCGTAAACCCACCTTTTTGGTCTACGCACGGTTGATAAATGAGGCCCCTGGAGAGGCGTGATCGGGAGGAAAGGCCTCCCTGATCTAAACCCAAGTGGTAGTTTGTTATTAGACTGTTCGCTAGTCATGTGTTGTCTACAACAGGGTTGCTGACCGGCTCCCGGTATTTCGGGAATCCTTCAAAATGCAACACACAGGGGGCTCTCATTGTATACTGGTTAGGTGAGGATCAGTCCTCTTTGCAGCAGATCCGGGTCGCTACCCTCTCTACCACATTTCCTCTCCCTCTGCTTTGGTTTCATTCACCACAGATTGCTACTCAATGTCCTGCCTACAACACAATCTAATTTGTTTGATGTTATAAGACATGTTGGACAAGATACATGTTGTAAATAAGAAACTATTCATAATGTTTTATCTGGAAAAATAAAGGTAAAATAAAAAAATAAAGGTAAAATAAAATTCAAGACACTGAGACTAACAAAGGCTGCAAGAACACCACAATTCTGTGATCTATTTCTAAAATACCAAGAGTATGGAGGGTTTTAAGGGCCAAAACTAAAAGTATAAATACATATACAACTAAATGTTTATCCACGACAATGTATAAATAAATAACTAAAAGTATTATTATTATAATTAATTTATACTTTTAAACATTTAAACATTTATACTTTTATTTATCCTCTGCGTTACTTGCTGCAAAGAACAAAATATATATGTCAACTTCAGTCATCAAAAGTCAGGGTGCGGGTTAATGCTTCTGAT
Organism: Hyperoplus lanceolatus; assembly: GCA_026929865.2. Taxonomy (NCBI): domain Eukaryota; kingdom Metazoa; phylum Chordata; class Actinopteri; order Uranoscopiformes; family Ammodytidae; genus Hyperoplus; species Hyperoplus lanceolatus. The sequence goes on from CM049397.1 coordinate 666,912, forward strand.
TGGTGAATGAACATGTTGCAGACCCAGCAGGCTCAACCAGTCGATCCAGGGGCCTCTACGGATTCTCTTTTTTGCATAGGAAATTTCCTTTCCTATCGAGAAGACCCGGAAGTACTCGGCGGATAGGAATTCTCAAAATGCTTAGGAAAGGAGCCAGGGACGCGGGAAGTGGGGGTGCTTAGGGTGCTGCAGCACCCCCCCTGGCGGCCCCTGGCTCTAACTGCAAGTGAGAAAGTTTTCTGAACAAATCAATACTTTTTTTTATTTGTATCATACAACATGATTTTTCATTAAATTATTGACATCCACCCTTTTTATGATATTTATGATATTATCATTTAATTTTTTTTAGAACATTGTCTGTGTAGGCTGAAGTAGGCTACGCTATGACACAGAACAATGCTATGCGCGCGGCGGGAAAATTCGAAAAGTCAAGCTTGATACAAGTGCAACATGTCGCAAAGAAGAAGCATTTCCGATTTTTTTGGCCCTAAGAAGGCAAAACTTGATAATCAAATTACCAGCCGGACATCCGATTCCCTGTCATTCCCTGAGGAGGAGAGTTCACATCCATCGATGCTATTGGTGCATGACTGCGCCAGCAACACTGATGCTATTGCTAGCCCCCGCCCTCCGGTCGATCCTAATTTCATGTTTGCTTTGCCTAACGTGCAACAGCCGGCACCAGTCGTAACAACTAGTTACACTGTTGGTGAAGAGCCTTGTCAGCCAAAGGAGTTTCAGTTCCCAGCCAGGCGATCGGCAAGTGAGAACTTTAGCCGGTCATTTAAGGTTGGTTGGTTTGGCCAGTGGACGTGGCTACACTACGTGAGGGAAACTGACACTGCGTTGTGCTTCGTGTGTTGCTCAGCCATTGAGAAAAAGCTTGTCAGGGCAGAAGGGATAAATGCTGGCAACTTCATTAAAGGAGGCTTTAGCAATTGGCGGAAGGCAGGGGAAAAGTTTCGGGAGCATGACAAATCTCGTTTCCACATAAAAGCCGCAAGCAAGCTGGCGGCATTGAAAAGAACCCCAATCAATGCCCTAATGTCAAAAGCAGTTGCAAAGGAGCACATGACAGCGCAGACTGTTTTGGAGCTGGCCGTTCGATTGGTTAAATTTTTAGCCCGAGAGAACCCACGACAAGCCCGCTGCACATGAGTGGCTGCTCCGGAGGAACAACTGGATGTCAGACAGCATCCAGAATGAGATTTTGGAACGGCTGGCTCATGCTGTCCAAAGGAAAATAGCGGTGGAGGCTTCAAGCTCTCCGTATTATGGACTGACAGCTGATGGCACAACCGACGTCACAGCCAAGGAGCAGTTTTCTTGCCATTTGCTCTACACTGACAAAAATCTCACCCAGCAGAGTAAATTTTTGGGGTTTTATAATGCGCCAGACACTACATCTGAAACCTTGTTTTCCTGCGTGAAGGATGTGTTTTTGCGCTTGAACCTACCGCTGGAGAGCCTGCAGGGTTACTGCTTTGATGGTGCCAACAACATGTCGGGGCGGTTTTCTGGGGTGCAGGCCAGACTAAAGGAAGTTTGACCTGGCGCTCCAAGAGGTCGCAAGAGAGGTCCCGATTGTAGCAGACACACTCAGCTTTGTCCAAAGCCTCGCCAATGTGGTCAGGGAATCCACAAAGCGTAAAACGATTTTTGGGGAAGATGATGCCAAATGCAATATCCTTGGATTGTGTCCAACACGGTGGTGTGTCCGAGCCAGCACGATTGCCAGGGTGAGCCGTGGTTATGGTCCTCTCCTCCAGACGCTAGATGTCCTCCAGGAAGACCGCAGTGTCCGCGGTGAAACACGCAGTAAGATCTCTGGCCTTCTAAAGCAAGCAAAGAAAACTAAAACGGTGTTTGGCCTGCTCTGCAGCGAAGCTCTTTTTGGACCTTGCGAGGCTGTTGCTCCAAGTGCTCCAAGGAGAAAAGGCAGCCGCGGCTAGAGCACTGGAGTGCGTCAGGATCCTGAAAGGGCGCGTGCATGCCCTCCGCGAGGAAAAGGTGGTGGATGAAATGATAAAGAAAACTAAGGCAACAGCAGCTGCACACAATCTAAAAATGCCCGACCCTAGCCGGGTAAGCAAGACACCATCCCGCTTCCGCAGCACAACAGAGGCTACAGAAGACGTCGTGCCAACGAAAGGAGAGGCGTCATGGAGAAGGGAGTTTTTTGAAGCTCTTGACCTCGTGAAGGCCGAAATAGAGCTTGACCAAAGCGGCATGTCAATTGCCTCGCGCAGGGAAGAAACGCTGCTTGCTGCTGCAAAGGGACGACACAGAGGCAGGCCTGAGCTCTCTCCAACTGCCTGCAAATATAGATGTGCCTGGTCTCCACATGTAATTGAGGATGCTGGGGGACCTCACAAAGGAGAAGGAGGACTTTGGGACAGTTCACAAACTTGGGATGTACTTTTCCGGCTTGCAAAGCCAAACAAGAGGACGTTTCAAGGACGTGGAAAATCTCCTCCAGCTGGTTCTTTGCATGCCCATCTCCGTGGCCTCATCAGAGCGATCGTTCTCTGCGCTCCGCCGCCTGAAAACCTGGCTGCGCAACACGGTCTCGCAGAGGAGACTTATACACCTGGCCTTACTGCACATGCACCAGGACATTCTGGACACACTGGACACTCGTACTCTCATGAGGGAGTTTATTTCCACCACCCCTGAGCGCAAGACCACCTTCGGTGTTTTACCGTCAGCATAAGGTAAAGCGTGATTTTGTTTTATGTTCCCTGCCGCCGTGCAGGCTCACTTTGGTCAGTGTCATATTTGTGAGTATCTGTTATGTGTGCTTGCAAATGATATAGGCCACTGTTGAGTTATTTAGTGTGTGAAGGCTGAATCCGTGGGTTTGAGATGTTAAAGTTTAGCTGGTTAGCTTATATCACCTGTCAGCTCATTAGCATGATCACTCGGTCTATTGTTGACATTGTTATTGTTGTCTAATAGGCTATGTGCCGTGTTTGAGCGGCCAGTAGATAGCACATGCTGGCTTGTCATTAAGAGTCTGTTATAACTATTGTCTCATTGTTATTGTACTGTGAAACTCACGTATCGCTGATTGTCCCATAGTTAGTTATTTCTACAGCGAAATGGCAATCATTCTGTTTCATGTCATGCATGTTAATGTTGCTTTGGAAAATGTGTAACTGTTCGTTAAGTAGTCATAGGCTACAGTTTATTTACTCGCATGTTTGTTGCATCCTAAACACATTTAAAAAAGACAGTCTGTTTTACTTTGTGGACATCAATAAAGCCGTTTGATTAGAAATAAACCTGCATTCCGTATGTGATCTGTCCATAGCTGAATATGGTACTATGCTGATTTTACATAAGCATGTTGGTGTTAAAAAAAAATCTCGTAACTCTGGATGAAAATTAAGTCTTTATTTGGTAACGCTTTATACTAAGGTTCTTGTAGTAAGCCTTAGTTAATAGGTAATAAGGACCTTATTAGATGCTTATTAACATTAATTTGTGTTAATAAGACTATACATAAGTGTTAATAATAACATAATAAACACGTTGACAGTGTGATTATAAGACTTTTATAAGCACTTTTATGAAACTTCTTAACTATTTATTTGTTTGCTTAATAGCATTAATAAAAGTCTTATGAGTTTCTGATAGCTCTTAATAAAAGCATTACAAACCAATTTATTGAGTCTTACTAACTTGCCCATTATGTCATTGTTAAACCTTTACTAAGCATTGTTTGTTTCTTTATGAAGGTAAACACATCTTTATTAATCATTTATTAGCAGTTAACTATGCTCTATGAACAATGCTTATTAAGGTAATAAGTCCTTTTTAACAGTTACTAAGTACTATATCTTGTCAAGGTGGATACAATGAGAATTAGAAAAACGACATATACAATGTTAGAGAGGTGAAGGTATTTGATTAGCGTTAATGTTTTTCTAGTTGAAGTACCTTCAAAAATTAGTTTTCTGAGTTTGGTTTGCAGTGCCATATCTTAGTAAAGTCACTGATTTTTAGCCCTCTTTCCAAAATGTTGTCTTTTGGCATCTAGCATAATGAGCATAATATATTTGTTTTTGCTCTGAAGTGATTCTTTCACCTCTTTGTGTGCGCGCACATGTTGAGTGAGTGTTAAAATTAGATGCCCCGAGAACGTTGTATATTTTTCACAATCTATGATGAATATGAATATGATCGGTTTTGTGCCTCAGATCATTAAAGGCTTTTATTTTGAAGGTAGTTGTAAAACCGGAAGTTCCGTTTATGCAAGTCGCTGATGGCTTGACGCCAGCTTGACGCCCATGCTTGACAAAGTGTTTCACGAACATAAGGAGAACATGTCGAAGTCGTCAGCACCCCAAACCAGGTCTCTGAAAAATAAGAGGGTGAGGTCCTGGAGGATGGCTCTTCTGGTAAGTTTAAGAATGTAATGCTATAGTAACGTTAGCTGGTTCTAGCTAGCTAGTTGTTTGCCTGGCTTACATTACTTTCTTTCAGAAGCTTTGGTGAGCTTCCTTTTTGAGCAAAGTTTAGCTTACGCTATCATATAAAACTGAAACCAAACGTATCTGTTCTGCCCATGGACATATAAAGAAAGGTTCTGCCCCCACAATTTGTTTTTGCTTTAGACAACTGGTGGTTAAAAACGGCATTGCATGTGTGATTTGTTTTTTTTGACCCTCCTGGTTTACCTTAGTTTAGTTTGATGCAACCAGCAAGAGAGCACAGCATGTCAGTTAATTCTCAGCTTTGTTGTCCTGAGAAAGTCTCAGTCTGTGAGTATTTATGTTTAAAGCTTCTTAATCACTTGTGTGGCATAGCAACTATGTTTGTTTAATTTCTGAGTGTTTAATTTTAACTTAAATTCGGCGATGCTAATCGCGGCAGCATTTTACATTGAGAATGCATTGTAAGTTAGCATTCGGTTAAGCTAACCAAGAGCACGTGCAGAATAGTATCTATTACTAACAGTTTTGTCATGCTAGCTTGTCAGGAAGGGGCCAAGTAATGCTCCAAAATCGGTCTAGTCCATGATACAGATTCAAAATAATCCTGAATGGTTATTTCTGTGCTGACCCCAGGTGCTGCCCAAATGGCCCCAACTGACAAACTGGGTCAACATATATTTTAACATGAGCTGGCCAGGTTTAAATTAGAATGCCAGGATGAAAAAATAAAAGACCTGACAACAGAGAGAGATTTCTTGAATGGACAACTATCAGAATGAATGAAAATAATTACTTTTTTCAACCATTTTCACCATTACAGACACAATTTACTTTGATACTGCACCCCCTTTTGCAGATTCCATGTCCAAATGGCTTAAATGCTTATTGTAACCTGTCTGCTATCTGTCTAATTGTGATCAATGTTTCTTTGTATTGTCTTTATACAGTAACAAGAAAGACCAGCCTGACTCGACCTTCCCCTGAGGCTACGGAAAAGTCCGTCTCGGATTCGTCTGAGTCAAGTTCGTTGTCGTCTGACTCCTCCTCAGACGATGGGAAGAGGAAGTATAGCAGAAGTCAGCATTGTACTGCTGCAGAGGGGGCCAGCAGTAGAGGGCTTTTTTTTTTTTTTTTACCACATACTGTATATAAAATGATCTGTTCAAATGTATGCATTAATAACTTCACTGCTTTAGTTTGCAACCAGACAGCCATTTATTTTTGCACTTCTTTTCGAGTGTAGTTCAGCCTTGTATTATTATTATTATTATGTATTAACACACCATCTCGTGTCGGTGCAGAGCAGCGAATAAATCATCAAATTTGAGTTAAAGCAGCTGATTTACGTGGTAATACATGGCCGAACCAAACTGACAAAATCCTACATTTAGAGAACAATTAAATGGACTTGTATTTGTTAGGTTAGCAATTATATATGTGGTGAAAAGGCACTTTTCTGCTTGTCCTATCTGCAACAGTATAATGCTGACTTCTGATACAGCCACGTCTCGCCTAAAGTCTTATAGTGATGAGTGCCATCTCCATAAGGTTACAGATTCAATATGCAGAAGCAACTCATACAACCCCACGTCGTTTTATATTGTTTTCCCTACAATTTTTTTTCTTTTAATTATTGTTTGATGGAAGTTATTTTTGCTCTACTTGTTTAATTGTTTTGTTAATCGATGTCAGGCAGCATTTTTATTTTACAAAAGTTTTTTTTTTTACACTTAGTAAAATGTTGTTTCTGAAAGTTCTGGAAGAAAATCAGATTTTTACAAATGGTAAATGGTAAATGGTAAATGGACTTGTATAGCGCTATACCTCCGTTTATCACAGACTCAAAGCGCTTTACATTGTTTTTTGTACACATTCACCCAGTCACACACACATTCATACACCGACAGCAGCAGCTACCACGCAGGGTAGGCTTAGCACTAGGGTGCTAAGCTAACTAAGCTAACTATCGGGAGCAATTTGGGGTTCAGTGTCTTGCTCAGGGACACTTCGACATGTGGCGGGGAGACGGGGGATCGAACCTCCGACCCTGCACACCAGAGGCGAATACCCTACCCACTTCGCCACTGCCGCCACAAATGCAGTTATGTGATTTTTTTCCTTAATTATTGATTTTCAAGAATATTTTTCATTGAAGTTCTGAAGATTTTAAAGGAAAATAAAAATATATTTTTCAAAAGAGCTATCTTAAAGTGTGTTTTTGTGCTTAAGCGTTATTACCTGTTTAATAAAGGACTTATTAACCTTAATAAGCATTGCTCTCGCTTTAGATCCAGTACCTTCAAAATGCATTATTACCTGTTTAATAAAGGCCTTATTAACCTTAATAAGCATTGTTCATAGAGCATAGTTAACTGCTAATAATTTATTAATAAAAATGTGTTTACCTTCATAAAGCAACAACCAATGCTTAGTAAAGGTTTAACAATGACATAATGGGCAAGTTAGTAAGACTCAATAAATAGGATTGTAATGCTTTTATTAACAGCTATCAAAAACTCATAAGACTTTTATTAATGCTATTAAGCAATCAATAAATAGTTAAGAAGTGTCTTATAAGTGCTTATAAAAGTCTTATAATCACACTGTCAACGTGTTTATTATGTTATTATTAACACGTATATATAGTCTTATTAACACAAACTAATGTTAATAAGCATCTAATAAGGTCCTTATTACCTATTAACTAAGGCTTACTACAAGAACCTTAGTATAAAGCGTTACCCTTTATTTTTCTGTCACTTTCCTTTGTAAACCTTTACAATTTAACCTCCTGAATCCTTGAACGCTGTGTATAATCCCGGACCGCAACAGCTTGTCAGCTTGTATAGTGTGACAAATTCAGCACAGTATCAGCCGAGTTGACTCTAATTTCCACATTGTTTACTTGCTAACATTTGTGAATAACAGTGGCTAGTTGGCAGAGTTGTTTTTTTTACACACCAGTAGAGAGTTAATCAGAGCGGAGCCCTGAATGTGACGTCACCCGTCATCTCGTCACCGTAAACAATGGATGTTGCGCAGCATTTATTATGACGTCAATATATAGACTCTCTCTCAGCACCCCCCACTCAGACTGACTTCCCGCGTCCCTGAAAGGAGCCTCGATTCATCCTTTAACCCTCCTTTAGCGTAGGTTACTCCGGGCCATATGCGAAAGGAAAGGATATAGTGGTATCCCATAATCCTTTACGGCGGCAATATTTAAAGCAACAGGCCACCGACGGAGTTTACCGACTCTACACGAATACGAACGAGAGGTAAAACAGAAGAGAGGAGAAGAGAAGAGAGGAAGATTTAACTCGGCTAAAACAAAATACCCCCCCCATAAAGATAATAAAGAACTCATAACAGACCAACATCATAATAGTTGTAGCCTCTTTTTTTCACATGTGAATTGGGCTTCAAGTGGCCTTAAATATTCCCCTTGGCCAAGTGTGATCTAAGTGATTCTCACTCTGTAAAATCAGTATGAAAAGAACGCATGGATCAAACAAGCGCTTGTTGTAGTCCATTATCGGAAAATAGTGTAGTTTCATGCTAGTGACTCACGTCAGCAATACTCGCCGTCGCGCAATGACGTCGGTGAGGAAAATAAAAGAGTCAAATTCATTTGAAACAGTGCAGTCTTCTCCTATGTTCGATAGGAAGCACCCTTTCATATGAAAGGGTGCTTCCTATCCTCCTTGACTCCGATGACGTTTAGGGTTAAGGTACAGGAAAGGAGGCTTATAGGTTAGGAGATTGGACTATTCGTAGAGGCCCCTGCTCTCTTGGATCGAGCTGTGAGCTGGGTTTGCATTGCGAAGCCACAATCCAGCAGACGGACGTGAGGCAGAAAGAAAGCATGCGCTTCAAAATAGGCTATGTATAAATGTATTATAGCCTATATATATATATATATTAGGGCTGACAAAATTATCGCGTTAACGCAGGGTGATTAATTTCTGGAATTAACGCGTTAATTTTTTTGATCGCAATTAATGCATGTGCAGAATGATCCGCCCTGTGCATCCCACTGGCTCTGTAGGGGAGAACGGGGTAATTTGTCACACAGGTTGGTTGTCACAATCGTTATATCTCGGAACCAGAAGGCGCTGTCTTTGAAATTTTGGTATGTAAATATCCAGAATTGGGATCAGAGGTCACCTACATAGTATTGATTTGAGTTAGACTGCTGAATTTGAGGTGAGACGACTGTTTGTGTTTTTCATGTCAAATATATATATTTAGCTCCTAGTATTTTTCTTCTAGGCTTTAACACAATGGGTTTATAACAAAACACTTGTTACCCATACAAAGTGTGAAGGGTAAACTATAGTTTAGATTGTTTTTAGCAAGCTAATTAGTTGTAAGATGGTTGTTGGCCTTGATGCTAGCAAGAAATTCAAGTTGGGGTTGGTCGTCATATTTTTTGGGGGGTTGGTTGTCACATGTTATCTCAAGGCTGCAGCCAGAAAAGGAACCCAATAACGAAAGAAATTGCCAAGCTGTATCCTCACTGACACTCCAGAGAAGGAAAGAATAGAGCAGGAAAAGGCAGCTAGCATGCAAAAGAAAAAAGGGCAACACACTCAAAACAACCCAGTGCATCCCAAACTAGACCAGCTGCCAAGGCTACATTAAGTTATGTAGGCCTATTTGTCAACTTGACATTGCAATTAAACTTACAAATTTAGTTCTACTTTCTTGCCTTCTTTTTAAGATTATTCCCATTAAGATAAAATTGTGACAAACAACCCCATAGTGTTTGACAACTGACCCCTTAATGGGGTTGGTTGTCACAATGTGTAAGGATGTCTTTGATGATTAATTTCTTCTTTATTGCAATAAGTTAGAAAAAGCGAGGGGTACACATTTCAAGCCAACACCTTAAGCTTCAATTTAATGTAGGAATGACTATTGAAAGATGTTTAGGTGATAAGCAATTCTCACTAGAGTAAAAAGTGTGCCTACTTACCCCGTTCTCCCCTACTACAGTCACTACGTTGTGGCTGACCCAGAATCAGTAGCTGCGCGCAGCCAAACATAACAGCACGCTAGCCCATGTCGTGTTATAAAACTGCTAACGGCCACGTCTGTGTCGGGGGCATAGATAGTGTATAAAATCAACTGCCGCGGGTGACAGTTGATGTCGGGAGCAACAGGAGGAGCTCTGTTCAGAGCCCGCGAGGACACAAACGTCTGCAGTTTTCAGAGGTGTGTGTGAGTAGACATATATATAACGTCGGCTTCCTGGTACAAATGATCAGTCCCCTACGACGTGGCACACACACACACACACACACACACACACACCGCGGACTGTAATCAAGTTGTATTCAAGAATGCACAACCTATAGATTCACAAAATAAATGCCATTCTATAGCCTATATTTTCCCTATAGTAAAGAGACAGACCAATTGAATTATGGTTTGGTAGGTAGGCTTATATATTTTAGTTTGATTTAAATTAATTTTCAGTATTAAAACCATCATTTGGATTTTTAATTAATAAGAATACTAATTTTAAATGTAAATATCTGCCTTCTGTCCTTTATCTTTCCGTTCATACAACAATATACAGAGAAAATTTTAATTTTTCGGGCATATTTTGAATGGTAAAATTAATCGTGATTAATCGTGATTAATCCACAGAATCCTGTGATTAATCTGATTAAAAATGTTAATCGTTTGACAGCCCTAATATATATCTATATAAACTTTCACACTGCACTGTATATATATATATATATATACATATATATACATATATATATATATATATATATATATATATATATATATACACACAGTGCTGTGTGAAAGTTTGTGAACCCCTTGAGCCTTTTGGTATTTTATTTATTTTAACCATTATTAATTACTTTTTTTCAATTCGAGTATTTTTTATATGAAATAACAGATGTTTGTTTATCAATTAAAAAATTTTCTTTTCCAAAAACAGATTGTTAAAACAGATAAAACAAATTATTTTACAAATGTTGTATGTGCAAAAGTTTGTGAACCCTGAGCTGCATTGCTTAAATCAAGCAAGGTAAACACAATCAGGTGGGCCAAATTGATGGATGAAATAGACCAATGTAATGAGAGATCTTTAGGGAAGAAATTGGGCGCCACTAGATAAAACAAAGATAAAACCAGGTCAGTTTAGGCCCACCAAACTGAACCCATACAGGTCAGACATGCTAAAAGGGAAACAAATCTCAGAGGATCTCAGGAATGTTGTGATGCTGCACATTTGTCTGGGGACAGCTATAAATGAATTCAAAAAAGTTTGAGCTCCATCTTTCCACCGTGAGGCAAATCATCTACAAATGGAGAGCTTTAAGAGTGACTGAACATCTGCCTAGAAGTGGACTTCCTTCAAAAATATTTTCAAGCGCCACAAGAAAAGTATTTTTTTAGTTACAAGCCAATCCACATATTACATCTAGTGATTTGCAGACCTCTCTTGCAGCATCTGGGACAGATGTGCATGGTTCCACAATAAGAAGAAAACTCAGTCAACATGGCTTTCATGGGAGGGTTGCTGAAGAAGCCTGTGCTCTCAAAAAAGAACAAAAGTGCTTGTCACAACTTTGCCAGAGAGCACCTGGAGATACCTGAAGTCTTATTCTGTGGACAGATTAGTCCAAAATTGAACTTTTCGGTCATAACCAAAACCACCATGTTTGGGCGAAAACGCAACTCTGCCTACCACCAAGAGAACCTTCTCCCAAGTGAAGAATGGTGGTGGCAAATGGTCCTCAAATCTCCAGACGTAATGTTTGGGTTGGCTTTTACCTGAAAAATCCCTTTTCTTGTGGAGCTTGAGGATATTTTTGAAGGAAGTCCACTTCTAGGCAGATGTTAAGTCACTCTTAAAGCTCTCCATTTGTAGATGATTTGCCTCACGGTGGGCCGATGGAGCTCAAACTTTTTTATACAAATGTATAGCTGTCCCCAGACAAATGTGCAACATCAAAACTCTATTCCTGAGATTCTCTGAGATTTGTTCCCCTTTGAGCATGTCTGACCTGTATGGGTTCAGTTTGGTGGGCCTAAACTGACCTGGTTTTATCTTTGTGATGAATGCTCAAATATATATATATATATATATATATATATATATATATATAGGGGGCATTTTATTACACTGTGTGCACAATTATTAGGCAAGTGAGGATTTTGGCCATATCATAATTTTCATGCATATTTCCCAACTTCAAGCTGTATAAACCTAGGTGCTTTTTGGATTTAAGCATACCAGGTGATGTGTATTTGTGTAATGAGTTACGGTGTGGCCTAAGGAGATCAACACTCTATATCAAGGTGTGCATAATTATTAGGCAGTTTCTCTTTCTCAGGCAAAATGGGCCAAAAAAGAGATTTAACGGACTCCGAAAAGTCAAATTGTAAAAAGTCTTTCAGAGGGATGCAGCACTCTCGAAATTGCTAAGATATTGGGGTGTGGCCACAGAACCATCAAACGTTTTGTTGCAAATAGCCAACAAGGTCACAAGAAACGCATTGAGAAAAAAAGACGCAAATTAACTGCCAAAGATTTGAGAAGAATCAAACGTGAAGCTACCAGGAACCCATTATCCTCCAGTTCTGCCATATTGCAGAACTGCAACCTACCCGGAGTGCTCAGATCTACCGGGCAACTGCCACCCTAAAAAAAGCCTTGCCACCCCAGGTGCCACCCCAGCTGTCAGCGCCAAATTAAACATTTATTTCTGGCTGTTAAGAGACATTTACGAGCGCGAGTTTCAAATGTCCGACTGCAAGTGACTGCAGCCATGTAGACTCCTAACCGCTCCCAACGGCACTGATTTTGAATACAAGGAAGGCGCGCGAGAGACGGATCCAAACCTCTAGACTAACGAAGCAAGCAGCACAGGAGAAACTACACTACACTACTATTTGAACACGCCTAATAGAAAAAAAAAATTGTACAGGGGCCAGTAAAAATTGACTTCGGACAAGTAGAAATCAGACCCACTTGCCCGACCGCGCAAGTGAAAAAAAACCTTAGCGTTGAGCCCTGCACATGATTGAAGATTGTGCACTACTGTAGACTACTGATCCAAATTCCACAACTCATTACTTGTGTTACAGTTTAGTACAATATTTATTCATTTATATTTGGTTGCTCCACCTTAAGTCAGCCCAGGCAGGACAGGATAGTTAAAGTTTCAGTTTCCTTTTTCATCTCCGTGTTGGACAGCTGTTCGCTCAGCTGAAGGGCTCGAGCCTCACGGAGCAGACAGCGCGAGTCAGTCTAAAGTCAGCGAGGATCACTCTCACAAATCAAAACGCTAAATTATAAAATAAAGCTATCTCTTCATCCCTCTGTCCACTGCACACTTAGTCACTAGTAGCTTAAAGGAAGTACATGAGGATTAAAACCTCATTTTGCACTTAATTATTTTTGAATATTTGAAGATTGCAGGCAAGTAAAATACCAGCAGCCACTACATTCTCAATGATAGACGGGAATAATCACTTCTTCTTTTTTTACAATCTAAACCAATTTTTTTTAATAATAGAGGAGAATAAATATTTGAAAGCAATACAGAATACATGATATTACTGCATTGTATTCTATTCTATTTTTGTCACTGGGAACCTAAATGTTGTCAATTACTTTACATAAACTTGATGCAAACAAATTCACCAGAATGCAGGAAATGAAGTGATGAATGCTCAAAAAATTCTGGGGGGAACCCCCAGACCCTCCATTTAAAAAGTGTCCTAAACCAAGGTTTAATCATAATCTACACCCTTGAAATTCATTCATTATTTTGTTTAATTTTATCTATAGGCCTTTGTATAAGGATACTTCCTAATTCTTATCACACTATTTTAAATTAAAGTCTTAGGTTGTGCTTATCAATTGCTCATAATAACCAGTTGGCCTATTTCTGTGTTGGACATTACTGAACCTCTTAAAAATGTATAGTGTGTTTAACAGGTCACTGTTTGTGACCAAAAAGGAAAATGCCACACAATATTTATATGAATGATTTTATCTGTATTGTATGTAAATTACTAGAATATTTGAATAACTTGATATTTGCACTCAAGTTAGACTGATGATTGACATCTGATGGGAGTATCTCATATTAACACAGACAAATACCAAAGACTCACTGTTAACTAAGTACTTATTGCAGCCCTATTGGCATAGCTTTTGAGCCCCATGCTGGTGTATTAGTGCAGGTGTTTGTTGTGAGGCAGGTAATGTAGTAATTATTCAGTAATAATAACCTTTAAAATTTTGTCTGACACCATGTTTAAATGTAAGGCTTCACTCGTGCTACAATACATTAGTATTATGTTATTTAGTCAACATATCTAAATGTGGGGGCTTTCCCAAGTAAATATTTATTTATATGGCTTTAATTAAATCGGCATCTGTATATACATCCGCCACAGGTTGCCACCCCTTAAAATCTCCTGCCACCCTCTTGCCACCCCATGAATATTTTTCTAGATCCGCCCCTGCTCAGAAGTACAAGGTGTTCAGTGCTTACATGGCCAAGGTAAGGAAGGCTGAAACCCGACCACCACTGAACAAAACACACAAGTTGAAACGTCAAGACTGGGCCAAGAAATATCTGAAGACAGATGTTTCAAAGGTTTTATGGACTGATGAGATGAGAGTGACTCTTGATGGACGTGGCTGGATCAGTAACGGACACAGAGCTCCACTTCGACTCAGACGCAAGCAAGGTGGAGATGGGATACTGGTATGGGCTGGTATCATTAAAGATGAGCTAGTTGGACCTTTTCTGGTTGAAGATGGCCTCAAAATCAACTCCCAAACCTACTGCCAGTTTCTAGAAGATACTTTCTTCACGCAGTGGTACAGGAAAAAGTCTGCATCTCTCAAGAAGACCATGATTTTTATGCAGGACAATGCTCCATCACATGCATCGAAGTACTCAATTGCATGGCTAGCCAGTAAAGGCCTTAAGGATGAAAAAATAATGACATGACCCCCTTCCTCACCTGACTTAAACCCTATTGAGAACCTGTGGGCCCTGCTTAAACGGGATAATTAAAGTGAAGGAAATCAGTACACCTCTCGGAACAGTGTCTGGGAGGCTGTGGTTGCTGCTGCACAAAAAGTTGATCGTCAACAGATCAATAAACTGACAGACTCCATGAATGGAAGGCTTGTGACAGTTATTGAAAAGAAGGGTGGCTATATTGGTCACTGATTAAATTTTTTTGACAAATTTTGAGTTGTTTTATTATTCTCACTTTAACAGATGAAAATAAACATGTGAGTTGGGAACATTTTCGTTTTTTTATTTAGTTGCAGATAATAATTCTGCATACAAATAGTTGCCTAATAATTGTTAATTGTTAAAACATTGTTTTTTTAAGCACTGGTCAATTTTGAGATTTGTGTCTATTTACGTAGCTTCCATAACATGTCGTCTTTCATACAATTATGAATAAAAGGTCCAAAATATACCTTTTAGGTGTTTATTTTACTAAACCTTGTCTGCTTGCGTCCGTATTTTGCTCCTAAATTTGCCAAAAGTGAGCATTCTAACGTAACATACAGCACCACGGCCGCTGTCTGAACCATAATAACCATGGTACTGGTGCAATGCTCTGAATCTCAAGCACAACGTTATCGGATCCAAATATGGTAATTTCCTTTGTATCAGTAACCAATCGTGAAAATGTGAGGAGGGATTTAATGCTAGGAACACAACCTAATTGGCCAATGCACATTTCTTACGATGTGATTCGCTAAAAGGTATCACGTGAGAGGCTAGAGGCTAGCCGCGGGTAGCTCGAAAATCGCAACATAAAATGGGAAAAACGCCAAAAATATGCCAAACCAACACACACAAAATACCTAATCAATTGGCTACGGACATTACAGGATCGGCATTTGAAGGGGAGAAGTGTTAAAGACATGTAAATGACACCGATCACGTCGGAGAGACACAGACTGTCAGGGCATCAGAGATAGTGGGGGGAGATAGCGTCCGTGCCGACTGCGGAGCAGGTTGACATATAATAATGAATAAATCACATTTAAATTAGCGTGTGGATTTAAATGTTTGCTATGCTATGGTTTATATATGTTAAGCAGTGGTATGCCTATATGGCATTGAGGGTTGTAGGGCCTAATTCAATAAATAACTGTAGCTATAATCAGTAATTATCAGTAGAATTCACGTTTTTATCTTTAACGGCCGTTTTCTCAAAATGAGCTTTTTCCAATACTCTGAACAAAATATATCAACTTCTAGACCACTGGCATCAACCAAACTTTCCATAAAATTTCATAGCACTATTTTAAAGGTTTTCGGATTTGTTAAAATATTGTTAATTATCTGATTTATGATACATTTTCCTCCTAAACACATGCTGAAAATGCATTTTTAAGGCATGTACATAGTATTTTTTGATTTATTTAATGAATGCTGTATCCAAAAATCTGTTGTGTAAAAACTTTAGAAACTAATATGTGGTTAAAATAAAATAGAGATTTTAACTCTGGCTTTATCCAACATCTAGATTTTTTGTTTTTAAAATTACCTAAATGTACGCATAATTGTTTAAATTTAATAAAAGATTAAAGAAAAACATGTAATACAAAAAATAATTGTGTTAATGTCAGTAATCAACTGGCAAAGTTTCATGATGATATCTATAAGTTTTAAAAAAAAAACTATTCACCTGGGGTGTCTCGCCTTAAAACCCAAACAATGCTTTTTTTCTATCGTCATGAGCCTGTTAACAGCCTATGCCTACAGCTTAATTTTTACTCAAACCAGACGTCCTGTAAGATCCTCTCATTGCTCTCTTGTTGATGACATTTTAATTTCTTTTAATGGTACTGCCTCATAAAATAAAGGTTAGGTTTCCCTTATATCGTTCCATCTCTTACTATTCATATCATAAGGTGTAGCGGTTATAATGCTTGGCGTGACACCTGTGTAGTTTTGGGTGGTGTGGGTTTTCACTGAATCCATCAAAGCTGAACTTGATGGAGTCCTCGCTTGCTTAACTCGTTAGCCTGAGGGAGCTAGAAGCTTTGCTAAGATTCAGCCCGGCATTTGTGGAGCTTTACCCCGCTGGCGGAGCAGCCAGTCGGGCAGCGCTGGAGCCTGGCTGGCTGCTTATCCCGCGGGGTGAATCTCCAAAGCGGCGGGTTGAATTTACGAGCTGTTGCCGTTTAACCTTTATTTATACAGGTATTTATACATTGAGTCCGAAGACTCTTTTGCAAGGGAGACCTGTTCGCATTTACACGTTACCATTCACACACACATTCATACACTGATAGCAGGCTAACTATCAACATTCACACGAGGCAAGGTGGGTGAAGTGTCTTGCCCAAGGACACAACAACTATGATACAGGTGGCAGGGCGGGGATCGAACCTCCAACCCTTTGATCATCGGCCGAACCGATCTACCAACTGAGCCATAGTCGCCCCCCAAACCGCTGTTGAACCTCAGGCTCAGCTAGAGCGGCTAGCACACTAAAGCTAATGAGCTAAGCTACTACCAGTGTTTCCCCTACCATTATACAGGCCTGGCGAGGCCGCCAGGCCAACAGCAGCCTGACTTAAATTTTTAATTTTTTTTTAATCAATCTTTTATTGATTCCTTAATACTCATTTTCGAGCGTCTGCACGGCACTGTCAGTCTACCCCTCGTGTGCGCCTGTCTTTACAACCTCTCGTTGGATCATCCCATCATCTGATCTGTGTGTCTGCGCGTGTGCATTCGGTGCGCACTTGTTAAACACGGAAGCCAATGAGCAGAAGCAGGACTAGCAAGCAAACGTTGAACTAGTGGCAAAAATAAAACCAGCGCCTGCTCTATGGAGATATTGAGGACTCAGTAACAGGGACGTTGAACAGGAAAAAGTGCTGAGCAAAACTTAGAAAGTTAAAATCGCCGTGGCAACACAACCAATCTGTATCAACAGCAGAGACAGCGCAGAAAAAACGGCATGCACACGTGTCAGTAAGTTTACAGAAGTGCCACACTGCTACTAGCTTGGGTTGCCCCAGCTGTCCCGGGAAAAGAAAAATCTCTCCCGAGACACAATTTGTCCCGTTTTGGGGGAAAATGCCAGAACCTCATTTGATTTCCTTCGTTCAGTAGGCTAGTTAAGGCCGTTTCACACGGGCCGAGGCGTTTGTTGCACCCACTAATGCATTCTCAATGGAGAGGCGAGCGGGCAGAGAGAAGGCGCAAGTGTACAGGGGCGGTCTTAACGATCTCGGGGCCCGTTTCAAGACCCTGTGTGGGGCCCCCCACATTTATTTTTGATTTTTTTTCTATGAATAATGCTTGCATGCTCCCCGCAAAAATAAAAAAAAGATTGTGGAAACCAGTTGGTTCATAGACGGAACCCCCCGTCACTTTTATGAAAGGTATAGAATTTACACGTAGAAAGCTTATTCCTGTATGTGTGTGGGGCCCTTAGAGGCCCCTTATGAAGCCCATAATACATAGCTAATAATGCTTTTGTTTTGCACTAACCCTTTTCTATTTTTCACCTACTAGTTGAGGGGCCACTACTTTTTGGACCCTGTTATTGACATCAGTGTCTGAGCTCTTTGACAATGCGACATGTAAAGTTTCTATCACTCAGTGCGGTTACATGGCACAACTAGATTGGATTATCACATATATTGAACAAGACACTCGAACGGACCGTGTCACTTGTCTGAGTATACATGGCCTTTCAGAAATCGGATAAATGTCCGATGCATGGCTGTCTCCACTATGCTAGGTGGAGCTGTAGCCCTTTCAACCATGCTTTCAACAAGTGGTTTTAGAGCCACGTCCGGTTCTCTTCCGTCAATAACCCATGGTGTAGCCTATCACGCTCAGGCACACAAGCACAGAACGAGAAGTCCGATATGCGATATCCGATCCCTGTATACATGCAGAGAGAAAGCCGACAATGAACGAATTATCTAGGTGTTCTTATCCGACTTCTCTTGTCCGTTATTGTGCCGATTTGTGTCCGAAGTAGATCGGATAAAGGTGTTTACATGCAGTTTAAAAGTCCTGTTGAGGTCTTATTCGTTTAGTTATCCGATTATGAGTCTGCATGTAAACGCACTAGTATCTCTGGCTTAGGGCCCCCCCGAGCCCTTGGGCCCCTGGGCCTGGTTGCATGCAGTTTTCTTCTCAAAGTGCACCAGATTGATGAATTTTACTTTAAAAAGGTTGCATTTTTTTCTTCCCGGGGGAGCATTCCCCCAGACCTCCCTACAGGGTCCAGGGTCCCCACCCTATTTAGCCTATACTGTAAGAAGCACTGTAGGTGTGTATGGTTATTAAAGGTCATGACACTGGGCAGTCTGAACTGATA
The DNA here is from genome assembly GCA_026929865.2 of Hyperoplus lanceolatus. NCBI lineage: Eukaryota > Metazoa > Chordata > Actinopteri > Uranoscopiformes > Ammodytidae > Hyperoplus > Hyperoplus lanceolatus. Next base: position 685,724 of record CM049397.1, read on the forward strand.
GCCTAATAATGGCCAAGCCCTCCGCCCCAAACATCAAGGTTGCGTTCCGAATCGCATACTTTCTACTATATAGTATGTAGAAAAAAGATTTAGGATGTCCCGATTCTTGTGGCCAGATTTAGGATGGTTAGAAGTACCCGGATGTCCTACTTCATGCGGCCAAGATTGTTAGTGTTGAAAAGTGCATCCTATTTGGGCGATTCTGACCCACAATCCAGTGCGCACGTGAAGTGACGTAACATCGACGAAGCCTCCATATGAAAACAAACGGGGATGCGACGGATATAAAAGCAAGAGGCAAGATCAAGGCGCAATGTTATGATGAAATAAGAGAGAAAAGTATGTCCCAATAGTATGCCTACTGCATCCTAACTAGATTCTTTTTATCGTCGGATGTAGTATGTAGAATAGAAAAAAGAAAGAGTATGCGATTCGGAACGCAATCTATGTGTCCCTTTTTTTCCTTAGTCCAAGGTGGTAACCCTATGATGCACTCGTTTCAGTAAGTTTACAGAAGTGCCACACTGCTACTGCCTTTGACATTCTCAGAAAAAAACATTACACGCTTTATTTTTTTGTATTTTCAATGCTACTTTAGTTTTATGTTTTAATAATAATAATAATAATTCATTTTATTTGAGGGCGCCTTTCAAAGCACCCAAGGTCACCTTACAGGGCATAGTTAAAAAACAAAATCAACAATGATAAAAAACAAGAACAAGACACATTAAAACAATTTACACAGGGGTGGTGAGATGTGTGGTAGACAATGAATTATATGGAATATGACAGTTTGAAAAGATGGGTTTTTAGATGGGTCTTGAATGTGGAAAGAGTGTCGGAGTTACGGATGACAGGTGTGAGGGCATTCCAGAGGTGGGGGGCAGATCGGCTGAATGCCCTGGACCCCATGGTAACCAGACGGGCGGGTGGAACAGTAAGTTGAGTGGAAGAGGAGGACCGGAGAGTGCGGGTGGGGGTGTTGATGTGTAGGAGTTCACAGATGTATGGAGGGGCGAGGTTGTGGAGGGCCTTGAAGGTGAGGAGCAGAATCTTGTAGTGGATGCGGGTTTTGACTGGGAGCCAGTGAAGCTGCTGAAGGACAGGAGTGATGTGATTAATGGAGGGGGTTCTGGTGATGATACGGGCGGCAGAGTTCTGGACCAGTTGGAGTTTACGGATGGACTTGAGGGGGAGACCGAAGAGGAGGGAGTTACAATAATCAATGCGGGAAGTGACCAGGGTGTGAACCAAGATGGCTGTGCTATGGGGTGTGAGGGATGGGCGGAGGCGGTTGATGTTGCGGAGATGGTAATAGGCAGACCTGGTGATGTTATTGATGTGTGCTTGGAATGATAGTGTGCTGTCAAGGATGACACCCAGACTCTTAACCTGAGGGGAGGGGGAGACTGAGGTGTTGTCGATAGTGATGGAAAAGCTGTCAGGTTTTGTGAGGGTTGATTTGGTGCCGATGAGGAGAATTTCTGTTTTATTGCTGTTGAGTTTGAGGAAGTTGCAGGTGAACCAGGATTTTATTTCTTGTAGGCAATCGGAGAGGGAGGTGGGAGGAAGGGTAGAAGTGGGCTTTAAATTGAGAAAAAGGCTAGATGAAATATAATGGTTGGAATAGGGAATTTGCCTTATGTAGCACACATGTTGATAGGCTAATCATGATGTGTAGCCTATGTTAATTAATTTATTTTCAACAAGGCTGTTTGCATAAAAATAAATAAATAAATAAAATGTTTCAGTAGGCTAGCTTCAAGGTGAGGTGATTCAGATTATTCCAGAAATGAGTCCTAGACAGGACCTGTCTATATTAGATCTTAGTGTTTATTGTTTTTTATTGAAATACGCTTGTTTTTCTTCAATAGTTTACATGGCTTGTGTCTCAGGAAATAGTTATAGGCAGGACATGACAGTTGTTTACAGAGCACAGAATTAATCAGATTTCGCCTCTCAAAGTGCACCAGATTGATGCATTTAACTTTAAAAGGATAAGGTTTTCTTCTGCAGGGGGATGCCCCCAGACACCACTAGTTCTCACCCAGCAGGATCTAAAAATCCTGTGGGAAACACCAAGTGTACAAACGTACTGAATGTGAAAGCATAACCCTATAACCTCATTCTTAACGGGCTGTCAAAAGAGGCTCATCCCAAATAGGGTTTGTTTTGGTTAATTTCTTCTAGAAATTTGATATGCACGTGGCGCGCATACTCTTCATCATCTCTTACCACCGGGCCTAAAAAAAATTCTAGGGGAAACACTGACTAGTACTATCAGGGTTCTGAACTCACGCAATGAGAGTGAGACACGCATTTCAGGCAATTCACACGCTCCACGCCACACCTTGCATTTCTCACGCAGATTATAACTCTACCATACAATTTTTATTTTTTATATAGCTTCGATAAATCCTGACCGTCACCACCATCACCATACGGTTCCGTTAACCTTTCTCTGCAACGAGCTCTTGGGTCCTATTGCAAGCAGTTATGACCGGGGACCAAGCCTCATGATCCTGCTTGGGCCTCAGGTCCTTGTGTTGTTTTTTGCCCTTTACCCTTGTCTGTGTTCTGGTGTAATTGCAGGGTTGGAGTCAGGTGTGCTGGAGTCAGTTACCAGCATTCACAGCTGCCATCAATCAACTATCAACTGCTCTTCATATACTCTATTACCCAGTCAGTAACTCTCCAGCCACCTAGACCTTTTGTAGTTCCGCCTGCATATAGCTTGTTGCTAAATTCTGTTCTTTTTTGCCACAGTCTCCCAGCCTGACTCCAGCCACCAGCTCAAGCCCTCGTCAGCCAGCTCTCCCTCCCTGAACCCCTCTGCCTGCCTGCTCTTGCCTGCCTCTGCTCGTCTCCCCGGATTCTCCCCTTGGCACTTCCTCCTGGACCCCAATGCCTGTCAGTCACTCCAGAGCCCGGCCCAAAACCCCAGATTCCTTCTAAATAAACCCTCTTAAACTGGTATTGTCTCTGCGCCTGTGTCCTCCCTGTCCAGCCGTTACAAAAATGGCAGAGAAATTGTGGGAGCTGAAATGGAAAGACCGTTTTGCAGTTGCAATTTTGCTAATAATCCTTAACGGCTTAAATGGACGTTGCCTATGCTAAATTGTGCATCATAATTCAGTGAATCTGTGGATATAAAGGTTTTGAATGTGGGATATTTGTTTGGGGAGTTATGAGCAAAAAGAGATTGTCAGCCCCCCCACTGTAAAAAAGTGGAGAGGCTATCAGTCTGTAAAAAGAGACACTTTTTGGAATTGCTGCCCAAAAAAAATTAAAAAAATTATCGAATTTTATTAATAAGTCCCGCCCACATTATTATTTCTAGGCCATATTTTTTATATAGACTCAGGTATGCCCCATGATGGTCTCCCTTGAGTTGTAAGCGGCTAGTTATGAGACAACAACTTTTCCCGTTTATGGCGCCCCCTTATGGAGAAATTTTCCGAATTTTTTTTGGAACGCAACTAAGGGTAGCACCAACATATGTCTATATGCTTGCAATAGGCTATATTTTAACTAAAACAAAGAAATTATACTGAACTTTTGTTAAAAACCATTATTATGCTTTAAAGCCACTACGAGTAACATGGCACGTTGGCGTCCCCTTTGGACAAAAGCGGTAGTATTTTTACGACGCCCGCTGTCGCAAAGCTGTTTACTAGCGCGTGCCAGGTGCGTGAGTGTGAACTGAGAAGGGAGCAATATAGTGCATGTCCGTGTGTTGAAAGTGTGAGGACTCTTTTCGGCTCCGTGAGAGTGGTTTTGACACTGCATGAACTAATGCCAGTCACTGCCACACGCACCTGATTGCAATGCTGATTGCTAACTACTCTCTCTCACGGAGCTGAAAGATTACGTGTCCGGCGAATGAACGATAGACGGCAGTTAATATGGATCACGATGAGGTAATGTGTTTGTGTTGTTGATGTAAATAATGACTATTTCAGATAATGGTTATCTGATGATGGTGAAGCAAAGCAAACTTTGTGTTAGTACCAAGCGCTCATTCATTTAGGAGTAAACACTGCAGTCTAGTTTCGCTCTCGTGAAATTGTATACACGTTGCTTGGCAACAACCTTGTCCCCCCCGTAGCCTATATCACTCTCCCTTTTAGCTTTTCTTCATTGCACTTTCTTTTTTTTCTTTGATGGTTCAGCCCCGTTATCAGTCATTATGACGACAAATAACTGTATCAAACAAGAATCCCGCACTCCTTCCCTCACCTGGAGGGATAGGCTTCTCAATTGACGTTGCTGCGCCACACTGAAATCTGCGACCAATACGGATAGGTGACCATAGAGCTTGCACGAGCGAACCGAAAATCGGACTGGGTGTGCGACCAGACCAAAAGCAGTAATAAAAACTATTTAAAAACGTCTTTCTTTGCACTGATGGTCTCGTTTGCTGTTAAAGGTAATTTATGATTATCAGAGGGAACATGAGGCTGTTTAAAAGATATTTAAATGTTACTCGTAGCCGCTTTAAATTAATAAATAAACAAAAAACTAAAAAAAAATCCCATGCTTCGCGCATGGGAAATCTGCTTCTGTCTCACTCTAAACAATGTCCAAAAGTTGAGGACCCTGCTACTATACAGAGGAATACATCAAGTTTAGCTTTGATTCAGTAGGTTATCTGTCCTGAAAACCCAAATGTCCCAAAACTACACCACGGGTGAAGCTCTAGAGAGAGAGAGAGAGTCCATCAACTGAAGCAGCAGAACAAGTTGCTGGAAACAGCATAAACAAAAACAGTAGATAAAGTTCAACCACCAATCACCTCATTTATAAAACCTTGCGTGGGATTCATGTGGAAAGCTAGCGTACAGAAGAAACTCAGGATGTGCTTGCGAACAAAAACATTCGGATTAAAAAAACAGTGCGCACTCACGTCCTACGCCTGTTTCCCTTTATAAATCACAAGCAACTCTAAATGTGGCGCAGCCTTTGCGGGCTCACGTGACGCCCATATTTACCCATAAATAGTCATTGAAACGCCCCGAATTAATATCATTTACTGAGTGCATGAAGGCAGTAGTGGCAATCTCCGACTGAAAGGGAAATGGAAAAATAAGCTTCACATGGTGTGGATCACTGCGGTCATGCCGAAGTACCCGTTGGAGAAGTGGCGACCAGGGAAAATGTAGTTTGGTGACACAGTGTGAGAGTAAAGGCGTCATAGTGCAGCCTGTGGCGATCTCTGTGTAACGGCAGTAACGGCTGCGGATGGTTTATGATAAACTTCATAGCCCCTTTCAAAACCCAGTTACAACGTGCTTAAGAATAAAGGAAAACATAGATAAAACAAACTAGAAGACATTAAAAAGTTGCACAATATGCGATGTACAGTAGGCCTATGATTTATTTATTTATCGTCACCCTCTTAAAATAATGGCCTAAGTCACTTTTTTGCCAAAATGATTTTCTTGCCTAAATCAGCTCCTTGTGATGCTGGCCACCTCTGGTAAAACTCTCAGCATCCTCAGTTGAACGGATCATGAGATATCACCCCTTTAGTGTAATGGCCTATGTCAGAAGTGTGAATTAGGCCATTTTATTTAGCCTAAGTCACTAGACGGAGTGACTTAGGCAATTTTATAAGCGTTTCAAAATGGCGGTGGTTTGTAAAAAAATATATTTTATATGAATTTATAACCAAATATGGTAAACATTTACAATAAGGTTTAGGGTTAGGGGGTTAATCAGCATTAACAGTAAGTTTATGTTTAATTACCATGCTTATTCACGTAATGCTTAGTTCATGCTTAATATCTTAGTTAAGCAGTTAAGTAAAATGTGTGGTAAATGATTATTGAGAATGTTTGTTGACAAATCACTTTGTCAACATCAGTGAATATCTCCTCCCAATCTGCTACCGGTCCATACTGTGTGAGCATTGACAAATCTTGTTAATACACCTAGGCTAGGGAATTTTAACAAAGACGATCAGCTTAACCCACCTTCAATGCTAAGTTGATGCTTATAAAACATTAACTTAGCATTGATTAATGCTTATTAAGCATTAAATAACCATTAATTAATGCACCCTTATTGTGTGCATTAATAAGATAAGAAAATATAAGATAAGATAAGATCATCCTCCTCTCCACCTCCAGACTGTCCAGTTCAAGTCCCACAACCGAGCTGGCCTTCCTCACCAGCTTGTTGAGTCTGTTTGACTCCCCAGCCTTGATGCCTCCTCCCCAGCATGCCCCAGCAAAGAACAGCGTGCTGGCTACCACAGACTGATAAAATGTCCTTAGTAGCCTGCCACACACATCAAACGACCTGAGCCTCCTGACGAAGAAGAGTTTGCTCTGACTTTTCCGGTAGAGGGCCTCTGTGTTGTCTGACCAGTCCAGTTTATTGTTGATGTGTACTCCAAGGAATTTATACGAATCCACCGTCTCTATTTCAACCCCCTGGATGGTACTAGGGGTTGGGGGCTTCCTCTTCCAGCGGAAGTCCACCACCAGCCCCTTGGTCTTGCCGATGTTGAGTTGGAGGTGATTCTCCTCTGCCCATCTGATGTCCTCCACCACACCTCTGTACCCGTCCTCCCTGATGCAGCCCACAAAGGAAGAGTCGTCTGAGAATTTCTGGAGATGGCAAGTTCCAGAGTTGAAGCTGAAGTCAGAGGTGTAGATGGTAAAGAGGAAGGGTGAAAGTACTGTTCCTTGGGATGCGCCAGTGTTGCTCATCACAACATCTGACAGGCCGCTCTGCAGCCGCACGTACTGTGGCCTGCTGGAAAGGTAGTCACCAATCCAGGCCACCATGTCGGGGTGTACCTGCATTGCTGAGAGCTTCTTCTCAAGCAGGGTAGGCTGGATGGTATTGAACGCACTGGAGAAGTCGAAGAACATGACTGTCACGAGCTCTCCGGCTTCTCCAGGTGTGAGTAAGCCCTGTGTAGCAGGTAAATGATGGCGCTGTCCACGCTGAGTTGGGCCTGGTACGCGAACTCAGGGAGAGGTTGAAGAGGTGTTGGAACACTCCAGCAAGCTGTCCGGCACACGCTTTAAGCACCTTGGGATTGATGTTGTCTGGACCCATTGCCTTATTCCTCTGGAGCTTTGATAGCTTCCGCCTCACCTGGCTTGATGTGATGACAAGACTGGTAACAAGGGAGGGAGGAGGGGGAAAGACAGGGGGAGAGGGAGGGGAAGTAGGGGAGGGAGGGGAGGTGGAGGAGGGGGCACAGACTGACCTGCTGAGCTCACTGGGGCAGGGTTTGAGTCAAACCTGTTGAAAAATAGGTTCAGCTCATTAGCACGTTCATGTACGCCCGCCACAGCTGGACCTGGCAGTTTGTGTCCCGTGATCTTCTTCATCCCATCCCAACCTCCTTGGCACTGTTCCTTTTGAGCTTGCCCTCCAGCCTCTCCTTATAGCATGTTTTGGCCGCCTTTAGTTCCCTTCTCAGTTCCTTCTGAACTGATTTTACCCCCTCTCTGTCTCCTGCCATGAAAGCCCTCTTCTTCCTGTTGAGTAGGTTTTTAATGTTCTTATTGATCCAGGGTTTGTTGTTAGGAAAACAGCGGACCTTCTTGATGGTTACAACGCTGTCCTCACAGAGCCTGATGTAATCTGTAATGCAATGGGAGAGTCCCTCAATGTCCTCTGCGTGGTCCTCCAGGAACAGATCCCAGTCTGCACTCTGGCAGCAGTCCTGCAGGGCCTCCTCAGCCTCTGTAGACCACACCTTCACAGTCCTGGTGGTAGCCAGCTGCTTGCTTACTACAGGCTTGTACACAGGTGTAAGGTGTATCTGGTTGTGGTCAGACTGGCCAAGGGGAGGGAGGGGAGAGGAGCTGTATGCCTCCCTCACATTGGCATAAAGCAAGTCCAGGATTTTATTTCCTCTGGTTTTACATTTCACATACTGTGTGAAGCTGGTCAGAGTTTTGGAGAGGGAGACATGATTGAAGTCTCCGTTGAATATCATGAGAGCTGTGGGGTGCCGGGTCTGTAGTCTTGCGTCGGTAGAGTGGATTAATGGTGCCATTCACAGCCAAACTTCCCTCTGTCTCAGGAGTCTATGTGTGCTCCACTAGCATATTGAAATGTTTGTGGCATACCCTTCCTCATGGTATGTTACAGTAGTTGGGGAAAAAAAGAAATGCACTGTTTTGCCTCACTTATCCAAGAATTAATTTGGCCCAAGTCAGGTTAAAAATTGCGTAAATCGCAAAGGTATGTTCATAAATTGGCCTAAGTCATTTTATCCTCTCATGTTACACAATTGACTGACATCCTTATTTGTATATCAATAGTCATCTATTGTCATAACCTTTTTGTTTGAAATTATTCATAAATATCATATACTCTATATCAGGGGTGGCCAACCCGCGGCTCGCGAGCCGCATGCGGCTCTCTGCCCAGCTTCGTGCGGCTCTTCAGTTCATATCAAATAATGTGATTATAATTTTTTTTTTTTTTTTTTTATATACTTTTTTTTTTGTGTGGGCCTATGTGTGTGCATGTTCGCAAACGTTTCATGCGGCTCTTACGTTCGTTTTACATGTTGTCTATTATTTCATTTTTTATTTTATTAATGTGTAGGCCCAATGTGTATGCCTGTTCGCAAATGTTTAATCGAGGACGCAACATAACGTTCGCAAACGTTTGGTGCGGACGCAACATTAAACTGCCCGCTCAGCTTGGAGGGAGGCTTTCCGTGAGTAAACTATTTGTGTCAATTTCGCTCCGAAACAGAGTGGGAGAGTTCATATTTTTTGTTGAACGTTATGCCAAGCCATTCTGCCTTATATGCCAGGTGTCATTTGCGCATTTCAAGGCTTCAAATCTGCAGTGCCACTTCAGCTCTCTCCATGCTACAAGTATGTCCCACAAAGCAACATGCATAGTAAGAGAAAAACGCTATTTTAAATTGTTATATTTTTGTTTGTGGACTTGGTTGAACTGAGAGTTTGTGTGTGAGGCAGTGCACACAATGTTCATTGTTGAAAATGACTGCCCTGTCGTCTTTCGTCCAGTCCTGTCATTATCACAGGGGCGGCCTTAACGATCTGGGGGCCCGTTTCAAGTCCTAGTGTGGGGCCCCCTTTTTTTTTTTTTTTTTTTTTTAATAAATAATGCTTGTGCATGCATGTGCAAGCTCCCCGCGAAAATAAAAACGCCCCCCCCCCTGAAATCTTACTGGCCACCCCAGTGCCCCCCCCCAGTTCAAATGTTATTTTTTATTTACATTTTATTTTTTTAATTAAATTTTTTTCCTGATATGTATCCTAGTTCAGAGATGATATTTATTTTTTTTTCTTTCTTAACTTTTTTTGATAGGTAGTTGCCAAGTTCATCACACAAACACTCCAATCCACTGATATGAGATCAGTTTGCAATTTTCTATTACTAATTTAATGGTAGGACTGTGGCCACTAGAACTGGTCTCTGGTCAGCAAAGGTCTTGAAAACAGCACAAGTGTGCTTGTGACATGCGTGCCACCCATGCATGTGTATAGGCACGTGCCCCAGCAGATTTTTGAAATCTGAATAAAAAAATTAAAGTTTGTAGTTAGCGAGTGTAACATGTTCTTAGCAAGGGCAGACTTTCATAAATAAAGGTTTATTTTTTTAGCAAGATATTTGGTCAAAAGCAAGTGGTCATCCGTCCCTCTGTCCAGTTGTTAGGCATCTGGCTGCTAGCAAGTTATGTTGTCTTGCTAATTTTACTATTCATCTGAGCTGAAATAAATATTGACTTTTTCCTTTATTATCTTCGCGAGAATGCACCAGAATGCTTAGATTACATGTTAAAAACACAAAAAAATCTTCTGGGGGGGGATGCCCCCAGATCCCCCTTCAGGGGTTTAGTTTTCTGACAAACATTACAATGGATACTAACATGATTTGGGCATTTGGGATTATGAATCATCTTTGAATTGGTTGTACAGCATATCACATGCTATTCATTCAGGGGTGCGATGGCCACCCCACTCTAACTCTGTGGCCCACCTTGGCCACCCCCAGTCAAAATTTCCTGGAATCGCCACTGTGTGTACCCGTGTGTACGATGTGGCTCTTTGCAGTAACACATTAAAAAATGTGGCTCTTTGTCTCTGACTGGTTGGCCACCCCTGCTCTATATGGTTCAGTTTTTTCTGTTTTCTGAACAACTTGAAAATATGACTTAGGCCATTATTTTAAGAGGGTGACGTTATTATTCTTTCGGACAATTCCACACAATACACAATTTTCTCTTGCAAATATTCATACATCATACTATGTGTTGTCCGAAGGGAGACGGAAGAAGCCAAAGGCTTATCAGGTCCCGCCCCCATTTTCATCAAATTCGGATTCAGATACACAGTTACTGTTAAAGAAAATAAAAATAAAACAAAAAACATTTTTTATATATTTAGCTATATATATATATATATATATACAGTATCTCACAAAAGTGAGTACACCCCTAACATTTCTTCAAATATTTCATTATATCTTTCCATGCGACAACACTGAATAAATGACACTTTGATACAATGTCAAGTAGTCATTGTACAGCTTGTATAACAGTGTAAATTTACTGTCCCCTCAAAATAACTCGACACACAGCCATTAATGTCTAAACTGCTGGCAACAAAAGTGAGTCACCCCTAAGAAAAAAATTCCAAATTGGGCCCAAAGTGTCAATATTTTGTTTTGCCATCATTATTTTCTAGCACTGCCTTAACCCTCTTGGGCATGCAGTTCACTAGAGCTTCACAGGTTGCAACTGGAACCCTCTTCTACCCATTCATGACGACATCAAGGAGCTGGTGGATATTAGAGTCCTTGCGCTCCTCCATCTCCCGTTTTAGGATGCCCCAAAGATGCTCAATAGGGTTTAAGACTGGAGACATGCTTGGCCAGTACATAACCTTTACCCTCAGCTTCTTTAGCAAGCCAGTGGTCTTTCGGAGGGGTGTTTGGGGTCGTTATCATGTTGCAGTACTGCCCTGCGGCCCAGTTTATGAAGGGAGAGGATCATGCTCTGCTTCAGTATGTCACAGTACTTGTTAGAATTCAATGAACTGTAGATCCCCAGTGCTGGCAGCACTCATGCAGCCCCAGACCATGACACTCCAACCACCATGCTTGACTCTAGGCAAGACACACTTGTCTTTGTACTCCTCACCTGGTTGCCGCTCCACACTCTTAACACCATCTGAACCAAATAAATGTATTTTGGTCTCATCAGACCACAGGACATGGTTGCAGTAATCCATGTCCGTAGTCTGTTTGTCTTCAGCAAACTTTTTGTGGGCTTTCTTGTGCATCATCTTTAGAATAGGCTTCCTTCTGGGACGACAGCCATGCAGACCAGTATGATGCAGAGTGCGGCGTATGGTCTGAGCACTGACAGGTTGACCCCCACCCCTTCAAGCCCTTCAGCAATGCTGGCAGCACTCATACGTCTATTATCCAAAGCCAACCTCTGTGTATGAGCTGACCATGTGCACTCAACCTTCGTAAACTGGGCCGCAGGGTGGTATTGCAACATGATAACGACCCCAAACACACCTCCAAGACGACCAGTGGCTTGCTAAAAAAGCTGAGGGTAAAGGTTATGGCCTGGCCAAGCATGTCTCCAGACCTAAACCCTATTGAGCATCTTTGGGGCATCCTCAAACGGAAGGTGGAGGAGCGCAAGGTCTTTAATATCCACCAGCTCTGTGATGCTGTCATAAATGGGTGGAAGAGGGTTCCAGTTGCAACCTGTGAAGTTCTAGTGAACTACATGCCCAAGAGGGTTAAGGCAGTGCTGGAAAATAATGGTGGCCACACAAAATATTTACACTTTGGGCCCAATTTGTACATTTTTTCTAAGGGGTGTACTCACTTTTGTTGCCAGCAGTTTAGACATTAATGGCTGTGTGTCGAGTTATTTTGAGGGGACAGTAAATTTACACTGTTATACAAGCTGTACACTGACTACTTTACATTGTATCAAAGTGTCATTTATTCAGTGTTGTCCCATGGAAAGATATAAAGAAAAATGTGAAGAAATGTGAGGGGTGTACTCACTTTTGTGAGATACTGTATATATATATATATATATATATATATACATACCCATACTTTTTTTTTTTTTTTTTACTATGAAACTGCACTCCTGTCTGCCTGACTGTGGCATCGAGAACAGCATCAGTGTAGCCTAAACATAATTTGTAATCAGCTGTTTACCTTAATTTTAATGAGAATAGGTAGGCTACATTCATGCAGACCAATTGCTAAAGTACAGACGCTATTTCAATGTTTTTATTGCAATAACATATCTCCATTTATTTGATCCTGAATCGTGTTTTATTTTATTTTTCACTCCATGGAGTGAAATCAATTAATCAGGCGATTCGTTCTACATTGTAAGAAATGCTTTATCCGTATTTGCAGAAGGAACTCCTTATATAAGTGACATGACATGTAATATTTGTATCCAATTAGCACAAACTCATAGTGTCTCGCGTTACATGCTTCTGTCATTGGCGTTGCAGTTTCTCATTCCTCCCGTTTCTGTTCGTACGCCTGGGTCAAAGTGTCCGTGGAGCACCGCACATTCTCCCGTCAAGTTTGTTTTTTTATAAATCCCAATGTTTGCGTAGAAAGTGGCGTGCGCCGTCTTCTGGGGGTACGCCACGTTTATAAATGAAGCCCCTGATCAGCACAGCAGTGATAACATTAGCCTGCAGTGTTAACTAGACTGTGCGGCTGTACTTTGCTAACAGCATATAACGTTATGCGACTTCATTATATATTATACATAGCATAATATGTACATTATCTATTGTATTAGTGTGCATACCGAGAGAAAACGTTTCTGTAAAGTATATCCCGTAGTTCATAGTAGTAACTTGAAATAAATACTCACAGGAGAATGGAGTAGATTTTTTCTTTTTGGAAATTTTGATAATTCAATGACACTGCCGTATTGAGCTATGATACATAGGAGGGCTGATGAAAATGAAAATGAGAAATGCTGGTTTTACCTGGAGTAGAAATAGGCTTTATACAAAAACCATCACAATGGCAGTTTCCAGTGGAAGGTATGACGTTATGTTTGATGTCAACAACAATAAATTTCAACTTGGCCCTACTTCTTAACAAAGGAAAGAGCTAGTCTACTTAAAATTGAAAAGTGGTGTTTTATTACCACCTCACTGAGTCACACAGCATCTCTCTAGCCTCAAAATGTAATGTTTCTCTTAATAGAATAATGGTTTTGGGTGATGGACTGGCTTAGTCAGTGGGTGTGCAATTATTTTTGATTATCAATTGTCTATATTTTCCAAGTTATTTTGAGTAGTTAGAGAATGGGTGTTGGCACAGCCTACACCACAGCTGCTTACAAGCTATACTTTTGGTATGGAATTGGTGGATTTTATTGTTGTTTATATGAATTGAGCTATAAATAATACTAATTCATTCCAAACTAGTTTTTTCAGTCAAAAACGCCGAGCTCATGAGGACACTTTACCTTCTTCATTTATGTTCCAGCTGCCATACTGTGGGTCAGACGTGTATCCACAGGAGCCCAGCTCAAAGTTGCAGGACCCGGGCAGAAGACTCTGTTGCTGTGCCCGGAAGAATCCGCACAAGAGCAGCACTGCAACAACAGACAATCATCAGTGCTGATCAGTTCATCTGTTTTTGCTGTGGTTGCTTTTAAACTAAAGACAAAGTTCTAACATGACGACCTACGATGGAAGAAGAATTCATTTGAGGCACAGGAAGAATTCTAGTTAGCCTACAACATTAATTTACTAGGATTTACCCCGGAGATTGAGACAGACGTTACTCATCGTATCCGCCGCCGAAATGAGTTGAGGAACTTTTCTGATCGTCTCCCGTTCAATTATCCACGAACGTAGTCTAACAGAGCTCGTCGAAAGCCACAGTCTACTATTATAACTAATGGTTTATTCGCACTGCAGAGATGGGATGTCCTGGGTCGAGAGGGAGAGGAGCGGTCAGGTAGCAGCTTGCTGATCTACACTGATGCGCCAGGGCCGCGCCCACAGGGCTTCAACCACCCTTCCACCATAAATTAATGTATGGGCTTATTAAAATGGAATTATTTCCATGTTCAAGCAAGTTAAATGCTGCTCTCTTTGTCCGAACTGATTTATAGGCTAATGTAGCCTACCCTGTTGCATCATGGACTCACAGACCCAGGGTTCAAATTATGGCATTATTATCTGACCAGACTTTCAACCCTGATTCAGATAGCTAATTCGCCCTCTAGTTGGACTAAAGAATGCCCATAATGTTTAGGCTAAAATAAGAGTCAATCAAATTTTGAGCTTTTAACAGATGGTCAACAATAAATTATAGCCTCGAGTCTACAAAGAATAATGTGCAGTTACACGTTGGAATTCATTCTTTAAACGGCCTACAACTGACAATTAAAGCTAAAAAAAAAAGGCAATAGGCCTACAGATTAAGCCCACTAATTTTTTTTGTTGCTGTTAATCTTTTTAATGCGCTGGTTATGCAAATCATATTTTTTAGATAGTTTAATTTGTATAGCCTATAGACAATATAATGTAAGCTGAAGTTTATAAAGCCTTGTTTCACACTCCGGTTCAATAGGGGGCGGTAGGCTATTGCATAGGCCTATTTTGGTTTGCGACCCGCCATACAACCAGCGAAGTAGGAGAAGTGTCCGATGTTACACAAATCAAGCTGTGGATACCGTAGTAGGTGAATGAACCTGGAATGAACAGGCAGTGTAGCAGAGCCGGAGATCACCCTGTCTGTCGCGATGAGCAGCCTTCGTACCATGATCAACTCCGGGGCGGTGATCGCTATGTTGGGGCTCGGCTACGGGATGTGGTGTGTGATATCTCCAGCGGAAGAAAGGCGAAAAGAGCTCATCAAGGTGAGTCAACTGAGTTCACCTAACGAAGGCAAAATAAGTGTCTGATGTGTTCTGTAGCCTTCATTGTAACCAGGCTAATTGTTTAGCCTACTAGTGGTCTAGTGCGATGGTCTTCTTTGTTTTTCAAAAGCTTGCCCAATTTATGGTTTGACTGAGATGGACACGTGACCTACGGAGAGCGTAGTGAAATTGGTTTTATATTTGACATTAGCCTAAATGACGGCTTTCTAACTGTAATAGCGTCAAGGAAGCCGCACCAATTTCCCTCAGAATGGTATTACTTTGTACAGAAAACTAAGGCTGACATGCCACTCTCTTATCAACTCGCCAACATCAGCGAGTCTGGCGAAAGATCAAAGTAGTTTCTGATGGCTAATTTAATTTAGAAAGTGAACGTTTCATATATTCTAGATTCATTAGGCTACAGTGTTTCCCCTAGAATTTTTTTTTAGGCCCGGTGGTAAAAGCTGATAAAGAGTATGCTCCAGGGCCGGCGGTAGCCAGGGGCCAGGGTGGGCCGTGCCCACCCAAATGTGGTCTGTGCCTACCCAATTTTTTATTTTTTTTAAAAAAATTTAGGTGGAAGTCCAGACCCACTATCGGACGGACCTGTTCAATCGCTGTCCAAGAAAATGTCAAATAAAATTCAGACAATTAATTAATACTAAAGAATATACCATTACCATGCATTGCTTCTAATTGTATTATTGGGTGGGCAGGACAACCTGCCTCCAAGTTACCCACCCGCTTATAGTGGTCACTGGTCAGCAGAGCCGGCCCGAGGCATAAGCAAAATGAGTGGTTGCTTAGGGTCCCGAGTGCCAGGGGAGCCCCCCCAATTTTTTTTTCTTTTTAGTTTTTTTTTTTTAGTTTGTGTGTTTGATATCAATATCATATTATGTAAATGTAAATTATCATACAATAAAAGGAATACAATGTTTTGGTAGATAGTTAATTGCTTAATAATTGAATCAGTTCATCTGGGAGGTAAGCCGAGGTTAGATAGTGGAATATCTATATAATGTGTATAGTATATAGCTCTGGACTACCATCATCCAGGTTGCCCAGTCCCAAAGCTTTCTCTTCAATCAGCTCAGGCTGCCTACAGTTAATACTACGATTTAAAAAAAAAAAAAAAAAAAAAAGTTACATTATGTTGTAGGGGAAGGTGGGGTGATTTGTGCATTTTGGAAGTTGCAAAACCCCTTGTTTCTAGAAAACCGTGGAAGAAATTGGAAATGTGACCACATATTTAAGAAGAGCCATCCATTTGACTCATCCTGTAAAGAAGGGAGACACAAGGAATAAGATATAAGCACATTTAAGCTCAAAAAACTGTGTTTTGCCTTTCAAAGTAAAATTTCCATGATCAAGGTTTTTTGATTATTGTGTCTGAACAATTATAGACACGTTTGAAAACATTTGACACGTTTTAGTGCTTTGGTATGCTACACTTTGAGTCTATATAGTTAGCACAATGTCAACCCTAAATTGCTGCATCATGCCTATTATCCAAAATTCTGGGGATGGGGTGATTTGTGCGCAAGGGCCTGGGTGAGTTATAAGTAAGTAAGTAAGTAAAATGTATTTATAAAAGCACATTTATGACAGTTTGCACTGTCCAAAGTGCTGTACATAGTGCATTCAGTAGGTAAACAATGAAGGTACAATAACAATAACCAAAATAAAAGACGTAAAGCCCATACATCCACATAAACACAGATAGTAGTGCAGAGGTAAGATAGTTAATGGGGAGGAAACACCAGGGTGTACATATGGGTTTTGAGCCTTGATTTAAAGGCAGAAATGTAGGGGGAATCACATTTGTCAGGTGGCAGTTGGTTCCACAAGCACGGAGCAACTAGTGCAAAGTACATTTCTGAGAGTTGTGCCAGTGGCATGGCTGTATACGCTGGTCACCAAAAGAAAGTGATTGTCTACAGTAGCTCAGAAGAGAGTGACATCTTAATTCCACTTAACGACACCACTGATGAGAGTTCAGATGGCCAGAAAGATGATGATGGTGACTTTGTCATTGTGACACAATGACGCACAAATCACCCCACGTAGTGGGGTGATTTGTGCGTCAAGACAACTTTTTTTCCGAAAGCTATATTTCTTAAACAGTTTATTCCAGATCCAAAGTTTTTATTGCCAGGGATGCACAACATCCTGAAATATATGTACATATTTGAGTTGGAGACATAACTGTCAAGGCCTCACTTTAAAATCACTTTGAGTAAAAAGTTGCACAAATCACCCCACCTTCCCCTATATAATGTATATTATATGTTATTCATAAACATTTGGGGGAAAAAAACACGCAAGAATCAAATCTCCCACACAGCAACACTCAAAGTTTATTTGCACGCTCGCATCTTCGGTCTCTCTGCCCAGTGTGCCCACCTAAAATTTCTACAGGCCCACCCTAATCTAACTGTTTAGAACCGGGCCTGGTATGTGCTCGGCGTGCGTACCAAATTCCTAGTTGAAATTTACTAAAACTAGCCGTATTATGGATGATCCTCTTTTGACAGCCCGCTACAAATTAGTCCATGGGGTTATGCCTTCACATTCGGTACGTTTGTACATTTTCTGTTTCCCTCAGGATTTTTTGAGACTGCTGGGGAGAATGGACCTTCTAGTAGGGTCTTGGGGCATGCCCCTGCGGAAGAAAACCTTTACCTTTTTTAAGTTAAATGCATCAATCTGGTGCACTTTAAGAAGCTAAATCTGATTTTATTTTTTTTGCTCTGTAAACAGCTGTCACATATGTCCTGCCTAAAACAATTTTCTGGAATAATTTGGAGACACAAGCCATATAATTTATTGAAGAACACATGGATATGAAAATAAAATACAATAAACACTAAGACCTAATATAGACAGGTATGTCCTGTCTAGTATTAATTTCTGGAATAATCTGGATCATGAAACTTTTTCTTTAATTTATCAAATATTCTTTTAAAATAAATTAATTAACCTAGGCTACTCATCATGATTAGCCTATTAATCAAAATGTGTGCCAAATAAGCATTTCGTATTCCGACCATTATTTTATTTTATTTATTTATTTATTTATTTATTTCGGACAATTTCACACAATACACAATTATCTCTTTCACATCATAAATCTTAATTAGTGTTGTCCGAAGGGTGACGGAAGAAGCCTAAGGCTTATCGAGTCCCGCCCCCACTTTCATCAGATTCAAAAATCAGATTCACATTTACTGATCACAGAAAAGAAAAGAAAACAGAAAAAAATAAAAAGTAAAAATAATGAAAAAAATAAAAAATAAAAATAAAGAAGAAAATACACAAGGATTAAGTATATATATATTTTTTTTTTGTCTGTTAAGCTGCAGTCCAATACCCAGTCAATTTTCATTCTCCTTATTCATTGACGTTGCACAACTGACATGCTATCCAATTTTCTCGATGAATTTTAATTAGTCATTGTTATCCTCTCCTTCCACTGCAGCCATTTTTTCGATGTCTCCTTTGATATTAGCGATGTCTCCTTTCATGTCATCGATTCCAGCGACTTTTCCTTTGATAGCTGTGATGTCTCCTTTGATAGATGCAATACTGGATACAATCTTTGCTATCCCCTCCCGAACAGCTGGTCCATCCATATCTGTCAGCGCTGTAAATCTTCCGTCCCTCCCCTGCGCATGTGCAACAATCAGTCTCTTCAGTTTGAGATATTGGACATACAGAGCAAATCCCAAAGCAAGCATCCCCACCGTCACGCCAGCGAAGATGTACACATCTTCAACATCCTCAATGTCCATTGCAGCCAGGCAAACCATTTTCCATTCTTTCCAGCTATCCTGTGCGTAACCGGACAGGAAGGTGCCATCTGGACATGGTACCTCTCCAGCTCCTGCTTTTCTGGTTGAAAACATGCGGTCAATGGCATTTAGAGACCAATTTAGCAGTTCCATGATTAATCCACTTGCTTCAGCTTTTAAGATCAGTTCTGCTCCGTTCTGAGTTTCTGACATTGCAGAGTTTGTTTTGCCCTTTTATTGTGGCCTTTTCAATGTCATTATCTGGTAGTCTAAACACAACTGCAAAAGTATTCAAACCCAAACAAGTCATTCTGTTGACCTATCTTTTACAATAATGTTATGAGAGTGCCATCCACCTTTTATCAGCTTCTTAGTGCTCTGCATTCAGTCTATAATTTTCCATAATTTTAGAGACATACATTTTTTTGAAATTTCGCAAACTGCAACTCCCTGTGATATCTTCATCAAGTTCATTCCATAATTTAATACCCTTTACAGAAATCGAAAATGATTTAAGTGTGGTCCTTATGTTTTTCTCTGTAAATCTTCTTTTTCTTCTTAAATCATGTGAGACTCCTCTTTCTTCAAACATTGCTTGTAAACTGACAGGAAGGCTTTTTTTTGAAGCCTTGTACATCATTTGTACGGTGTGGTAACTTACTACGTCCCGTAATTTGAGAATTTTACCATCAATAAAGAAGTTATTGGTGCGTGCCCTGTAAGTTGCTTGATATATTATTCGTATTGCCCTTTTTTGAAGGATCTGCAATGGGTACATTATATTTCATGTAGCCTAGTTCTCAATTTAAAACATAGAAATAAAGTAGCATTGAAAATACCAAAAAATAAAGCTTGTAGGGAGCCTGCTGTTTTCAAGATAACTTGCTGCGCTGTCTCAGCTGTTGATACAGATTGGTTGCCATGGCGACGTAGCAACTTTAACTTTCTAAGTTTTGCTCAGCACTTTTTCCTGTTCAACTCCCTGTTACTGAGTCCTAAATATTTCCAGTGTAATGTCTGCTGGCTAGTCATGCTCTTGCCATGGACCTATAAAGGAAGGTTATTTCTCGTCAGTTTCCCTGTTTGACATGTGCGCTTTTTTTTTTTTTTACATTTTTTTTTTTGGGCAGCTGTTGGCCTGGCGGCCATGCAAGGCCTGTATAAAGTGATATGTTCAGACATTTTTTTTTCTGTAATTTTGCAGATTCCGGTTTACAGCTCATGCAAATCATAAATCCAACATCTCAAATTATTAGAATTTATTACATGGCACTTTGAGAATCCTATGTAAATCACAGCATTCTACAGGTCTGTTATTTCTAGAAAGACAGACCGCTGTCAAGGGCCGTTGCTAAGGACCTACGTCATAGTTTTGATTCATAGACGTCTACAAACAGGGCTACTACTCGTTCAGAAAACACTGGAATACTTTTTCAACATGACTTTGCATGTATCAGGAGAACAGGGAACACAGGAGTCATGGTTAATGTCCGACAGGAATCCAGTCAAGACGATGTGAGTACGTTTGGCCGCATATTGACAGTTAGACAGTAACTTCAGGCTGCAGCCCGCAATGTAAAAGTTCCGCAGTAATTTTCTCCGTGAATTGTGTTATTTATGTTGGGTGATAATGCTTTGTTAGCTAGATGGAGCTCTTGTTAAACATATTGGCCGATTAGAACTATTATTTGTAGAGTGTGCGAGTCTTGAGTTGTGTTAGCAAAACAGTAGGCTAGCTCTGTGGCTAACAGCTGAGCCGGAGCCTTCTGTCAGCTGAAGCAGACAGTCTAGCGGGGCGAGCAGACTATTCCCCCGTTACTAGGTCGTATCCCTGGTCGTTCCTATTCTACTGGCGTACTGAACTACGTTTTAGTTACATAAGAACCTAGTGGGTTTGCAATGACTATTCCAGTTATTAGACAAGGTCTCAGGGTTGCTGGGGAAACAAGTGGTTTTTTGTTAAACTCTTCTAGGTTGGCCGCAGCTTGACATAGTAACCGTTGCTACTGAGTGAGTTCCGACCGTGTAGCGGACTGTTTTTGGCTGTTAAAACAACATGTTGCTTCAATGAATTGTTTTTTTTTTGTAGTAGCCATGTAATAAGCGGGATAAAGTATAGCGAACGGGTCACTTGCTAGAAATAAAGACCTTCAAGCTGAACAACTCCTGCTTCAGCTTGTCGGTCTTTATTTCTAGCAAGTGACCCGTTCGCTATACTTTATCCCTTACATATTCCAATAAGATCCCCGGCCAAATCGACAAATGAACCTATTATTCAAAAGGTCAACATTTCTGTATTATCAATCCTTTTTTTTAATGGAATATTCTAATATTTTGAGAGGCTGGATTTTTTTTTTTTGATTTTCTTGAGCTGTAATTTGCTAAATTACAGAAAATAATGCCTGCAATTAATATCACTTTATAACTAATGCATATAGAATATGGAACTTTAACTTTTTTAAATGAAATAACATAAAAAAAGAGCTTTTCCATGATATTCTAATTATGAGATGCACCTGTCCTTTTTAGCGCGGAGTGCTTACGCCTCAAACACACTGTACACTGAAGCAACGAGCTACGCGCGCAGCAAGCCGTAAATCATTTGTTTGACCAAACCATGAGCGAATCCTTTCTTTATATGTCCATGAGCGATGGACATATCTCCCCTCGCCTGTCTGCTCTGAAAGCGCTGGTCTTACCATGTGTTAGTAACAACCTCATGAATATAAAATGTAGTAATTAGAAATACTGTACATAGGGCTACACGCATTTCTAACTACTGTGCATGTGTGTCCACACCGGTGGCTCCTACTTGTGATATTTTTTTTATCAGTTTGCTCACCGTCTCCCAGTGCAGTCCCTGCTTCATTGAACACATAAACACCTTAAAGCCACTACGAGTAACATTTAAATATCTTTTGAAACAGCCTCATGTTTCCTCTGATAATCATAAATTACCTTTAACAGCAAACGAGACCATCAGTGCAAAGAAAGTCGTTTTTATATAGTTTTTATTACTGCATTTGGTGTGATTGCACACCCAGTCCGATTTTCGGTTTGCGCATGCAGGCTCTATGGTCACATATTCGTATTGGTCGCAGATTTCAGTGTAGCCCAGCAACGCGATTTGAGAAGCCTATCCCTCCAGGTGAGGGAAGGAGAGCGGGAGCCTTGTTTGAGACAGTTATTTGTCATCATAATGACTGATAACTGGGCTGAACCATCAAAGGAAAAAAAAATAAAATGCAAGGAGGGCGTTGCCAAGCAACGTGTACACAATTTCACGGGAGTGAACTAGACTGCAGTGTTTACTCCTAAATGAATGAGTGGTACTAAAACAAAGTTTACTTTGCTTCACCATCATCAGATGACCATTATTCATCTGAAATAGTCATTATTTTCAACAACATAAACACATTACCTCATCATGATCCATACAAACTGCCGTCTCTCGTTCATTCGCTTTCTGTGAGGACACGGAATCTTTCAGCTCCGTGCGAGTGGTTAGTGAACCTGCATCAACTCATTGCAATCAGGTGTGTGTGGCACTAACTGGCATTAGTTGATGCAGTGTCACTAACCTCTCTCACAGAGCCGAAAAGAACACACGGACATGCACTATATTGCGTCCTAATCATTTGACACTCGCACGGCCGGCATGCGCTAGAAAACGGCTTTACGACAGCTGGCGTCGTAAAAATACTACCGCTTTTGTCCAAAGGGGCCGCCAACTGACAAAGTTACTCGTAGTGGCTTTAATAATTAAATTTTTTTTAAAGATATTGTTTTTGCATTTTTATGCTTTATGGATAGAGTTGAAATGGGTTGACGGGCTGGAATCAAACCCGGGTCCGCTCCTGGCCAAGGCCCATGGGGCAACTGAGCTAAGGGCGCCCCCTGGCTTTAATAAATATTGCGAGAAAAAAAAAAGAGCAGAGGCCGAAATGATCGTTGGTCTGGTGTGAACAGACAGATCTGTCAAGAGGGGCGCCTATGGGGCTATTATTGTATCAAAACGTTTGCAAATGTGTATTTAGATCTGTGTGCGTATACAGTTTTGTGTGTCTGTAATCAGATTCGTGTGTAAATGGTTTTGTGCGTGTATGCATAGATTTGTGTCTGAAAATGGTTTTGTGTGTTTGTGCACAGATTTGTGTATCTGTTTGTGTATCTGCAAATGGTTTTGTGCATGTGCGCACAGATTTGTGTGTCTGCAAATGGTTTTGTGCGTGTGCACAGATTTTTGTGTCTGCAAATGGTTTTGTGCATGCACTCAAAGATTTGTGTGTGTACACGGTTCTGTGTGTAGACACATCTGTAAGTTATATTAATTGTGGTTCTAAAAGCTCAAATAGACTAAGGCCGTGTCCGGACTGCCATACTAGCGTCCTACATCCTACATACTCACCATCTATATACTACATACTGTCTACTCAAAGATCGATTGTGTATGCGAGGTGCGTCGAAACGTTTTCAGTTGAAGTATACTCAAGCCATGAAGAATATCTTCTTCTTATAAGATTTAGGCAGTTTAGACGCTGTTTAGCGTGTAACCGCCCTCCACAGGTTAGATATTGAACTCGATTTTTACAGTCCTGTGTTCATCATCTGTGTTTTAGACCTCTTGTTTTATAATTGTGTTTTTTTGAGGCGGAGGATCCCTCCGACGCTCTCTGTCCGGCTCATCACAGCACTCAGCTGTCTGTGAGTTGAGCTGGACGAACCGCGGTGTGTGGAACAGCGATCTGTTCTGATCTCTCTCCACTATCAGACTCACAACACTCATTTCACTTAGTAACTCTAATGTTGTTAGGTATTTATCTTCATCTCTTATCTATTGTAAGAGTTTATGAATGACTGACTGCACGTACAGCTGTCAGATCGCGGACCCCAAACAATGTCGTTGCCTAGCAACTTGCTCGAAAATATTAAATTTTCCTGGGCGGGTAGAATTGACCCAGTGCATTGTGGGGCGGTTGAGTAGGAAAAGTATACAATCGATTCATACCCAAAATCTTCCCGGAAGTTAGTACTCATCCGGGAATTTCTCGCATACCCAAACTCGCATACCCAACCGTCACATACTCAAATTGAAGTCAAAATGAGTATGAGTAGGACGTTAGTATGGCAGTCCGGACACGGCCTATGTCTTTTTACAAAGCCATGGAAGAACTGTAGCAAAAGTCACGTGGTGTAGCAAAAGTCACGTGTGAAAAGACAGACACTTTGATTGGTCAATGTGTTACAGTGGCAGGACAGAGCTTTGGCTATGAACCCATGTGGGCTATGCATGGAGGTGGTAAAAAAAAATGGTAAATGGACTTGTATAGCGCTATATCTCCGTTTATCACAGACTCAAAGCGCTTTACATTGTTTTTTGTACACATTCACCCAGTCACACACACATTCATACACCGATAGCAGCAGCTACCACGCAGGGTAGGCTTAGCACTAGGGTGCTAAGCTAACTAAGCTAACTATCGGGAGCATTTGGGGGTTCAGTGTCTTGCTCAGGGACACTTCGACATGTGGCGGGGAGACGGGGGATCGAACCTCCGACCCTGCACACCAGAGGCGAACTTCCTACCCACTTCGCCACTGCCGCCCTTGTCGTGGAGACAGAAGGCGAAGAGTGCTAACGGACACTGCAGTTGACAAAGCACTTCAACTTCAAGTAGTTTAAAAGTAAGTATTGATTAACAATTTTCCTTTTTTTTTCTTTTCATGAATCATTCGTTCCTATGTAAATCTCAGTGATATCGGATACGTTTGCAAAAAGGAATCCCCTCGTGAATGTGTGCCGTGGAAGGACCATTAGCTTGATATGAAACATCGTCACAATAATTATTTTAATAACGCGAGTAAGAGTTTCAACACCGGCAATCGCTTCATCTTCGTCAGTTTTGTCCATCCAGTTGGGTAGCTTCTCTTTTAAATATGTGAACAACAAGACCGCACAACGAGCTCCGACACCAACACACACACACAGACACACACACACACACACACAGACACTAATGGTCCTTCCACGGCACGCATTCACGAGGGGATTCCTTTTTGCAAACGTATCCGATATCACTGAGATTTACATAGGAACGAATGATTCATGAAAAGAAAAAAAAAGGAAAATTGTTAATCAATACTTACTTTTAAACTACTTGAAGTTGAAGTGCTTTGTCAACTGCAGTGTCCGTTAGCACTCTTCGCCTTCTGTCTCCACGACACCTCCATGCATAGCCCACATGGGTTCATAGCCAAAGCTCTGTTTACATCCGGTTTAGGGATTTTCAAAATAAGAGTCCTGCCACTGTAACACATTGACCAATCAACGTGTCTGTCTTTTCACACGTGACTTTTGCTACACCACGTGACTTTTGCTACAGTTCTTCCATGGCTTTGTAAAAAGAGATTTGTAAAAAGACTTAGTCTATTTGAGCTTTTAGAACCACAATTAATAGAATTTACAGATGTGTCTACACACAGAACCGTGTACACACACACATCTTTGTGTGCATGCACAAAACCATTTGCAGACACACAAATCTGTGCACACACGCACAAAACCATTTGCAGATACACAAATCTGTGCACACACACAAAACCATTTTCAGACACACAAATCTATGCACACACGCACAAAACCATTTACACACGAATCTGATTACAGACACACAAAACTGTATCAAGGTTCAAGGTATCTTTATTATCCCCGAGGGGCAATTTGTTGTACAGCCAGCAGTAGAGAAAGATGGCAAACATATAACGTATACGCACACAGATCTAAATACGCATTTGCAAACGTTTTGATACAATAATAGCCCCATAGGCGCCGAAGTGTCCAGTGTGTTGGAGGCGTTAGGGGCCGTCGCAAAAGTGAAACGTCTTTTTTTTTTTTTTTTTTTTTTTTTTTTATTATTAATGATGTGTTTATTAACTCATTATGATGACTCATTGGCTTTCACAGCCATTTAGTTTCCAGAAAAACCTTTTCAGACAACACACGTAAATCAAAAATCCAATTCCAAACAGTTTTATTTGTATAGAGCTGTTAAGCGGAAGTGGCTTACTTCCGGGACATGGGACCTCTCGGCTCGAAAAATTACAACGGTAGTCAATGGAAAGAAATTTATTATTTTCTGGTCCCAGTCATGAAATGCCTTCGATTTCACATATGTTTTGTATGGATTTAGATGGTATTTTTTTGTGCAAAGAATGGAACAATTTAGCGAGTAGAAGCTGGATACGGTCAGGTTTTGTGCAGAGCGCTTTTGTGGACTACAGCTCTTCGCTGCTCTTGACACTTATGATATACGTCACCACCACTCGCACCCGCTTAGCTCAAAAACATGGCTGTGTCTTTAATGGACTTTACCGCCTTCTTTCAATGACAAGACAAAAGTCTTCAGCGTGGCGAAAACCACTACACAAGTGGACATGTGGAGAGTTTCAATTTCTCGAGTGGTGAGATTGTTGGCGTTGTCCACGCCAGCCATTAGCATTAGCACTGTCAGTCGAGAAGTGGAGGGACTGTGTTGAGGTGACGTCACAGAGGCGACAAGACTTGTAGTTGTTCTCGTAACATTTTTTTCAAAAGCCGTTAGACGAATAATCATACAACATACCGTCAAACTCTTCACATGAAAAATTATCATTAAGACCCATACAAAACATATATGTAATCCAAGGCATTTAATGACTGGAACCAGAAAATAGTAGATTACTTTCCATAGACTCCCATTAATTTTTTTTTCAGCCGAGAGGTCCCATGCCCCGTAATACCGCCACTTCCGCTTAACAGCTCTATAGCCCAATATCACAAATAGACATTTGCCTCAGTGGGCTCAGGGCTCCAGAGCGCACGTGCGCCCAAAAAATCTTGTGAGTGCGCCCAGATATTTTCACTGGTCGCACCAGTGCACCTGCAATTTTTCACGTCATATTAAATTTAATATTGGGTGTTGTGCTGCATGATTCATCTAATCACGATGTGAGCTAGTGCAATTACATTCCGCACAAATGGCTGCGATTGGGATTTAATGTAGGATAAATGTGCGCGTGTGTGTCTAAACGTTCCAACCGCTCCTCTCGTCTTTTTGATAGCGCCCCTCGGCTCCTCTGACAGTGTGTGTGTGTGTGTGTGTGTGTGGCTGCGCGCGCACCTACACGGCGCGCAAGACAGGTGCAGACAGCAGAGTAAACAAACAAACATGGCACCACAGCATCC
Source organism: Hyperoplus lanceolatus (assembly GCA_026929865.2). NCBI lineage: Eukaryota > Metazoa > Chordata > Actinopteri > Uranoscopiformes > Ammodytidae > Hyperoplus > Hyperoplus lanceolatus. Next base: position 712,635 of record CM049397.1, read on the forward strand.
ACGCTGAACTGTGACAGAAATCAAAGCCAACGTCTGCTATATGGGGAGTTTTAGGATTCAGTACGATGACGTTGAACACATTGAACTGATGTCTAAAACTTGGAAAGTTATAGTCGCTATATGTCGCGTGGCAACTCGCCCAGTCCATCTATTCAGTACGGAGATAAGTCGGATGCATGAGAGTGAAGGGCCACGCAAGTTTCAGTAAGTTGATAGACTATTGTCTTGAGGAATGCCTTTATTTTCATGGGGATTTTTTTATTTTTTAATAAAGTGTTTTATTATTTGGAAAACAGTGTAGGTAAGGGGTGTGCACGAGTACACATGTACTCATTTGGTAAATCATAAACGTTTAGGAAAAAATCAATAAATGAAAACAGTTTTTTTTTTTTTTTTTTTTTACTTTGGAACAGGATTATTACACTCAACAAAAATATAAATGCAACACTTTTGTTTTTGCTCCCATTTTTCATGAGATGGACTTAAAGATCTAAAATTCATTCCAGATACACAATTTTACCATTTCTCTCAAACATTGTTCACAAATCTGTCTAAATGTGTGATAGTGAGCACTTCTGCTTTGCTGAGATAATCCATCCCACCTCACAGGTGTGCCACATCAAGATGCTGATCTGACATCATGATTAGTGCACAGGTGTGCCTTAGACTGTCCACAATAAAAGGCCACCCTGAAATGTGCAGTTTTGTCTCACAGCAAAATGCCACAGATGCCACAAGCATTGAGGGAGCGTGCAATTGGCATGCTGACAGCAGGAATGTCAACCAGATCTGTTGCTCGTGCATTGAATGTTCATTTCTCCACCATAAGCAGTCTCCAGCAACTTCGCACAGCCATTGAAGAGGAGTGGAACAACATTCCACAGGCCACAATTGACAATCTGATAAACTCTATGCGAAGAAGATGTGTTGCACTGCATGAGGCAAATGGTGGTCACACCAGATACTGACTGGTTCTGAGTCCCCAGACCTCCAATAAAGCAAAACAATGCACATTTCAGAGTGGCCTTTTATTGTGGACAGTCTAAGGCACACCTGTGCACTAATCATGATGTCAGATCAGCATCTTGATGTGGCACACCTGTGAGGTGGGATGGATTATCTCAGCAAAGCAGAAGTGCTCACTATCACACATTTAGACAGATTTGTGAACAATGTTTGAGAGAAATGGTACAATTGTGTATCTGGAATGAATTTTAGATCTTTAAGTCCATCTCATGAAAAATGGGAGCAAAAACAAAAGTGTTTATATTTTTGTTGAGTGTATTATTATTAAAAAAAGTGAGGTTTCAAAACTATCAATCTCAAATTTTCCTTAAACCAAGAATCATAATACCATTTATTTATTATATTGCATCGCAAATCGCAATATTGGCCACTATAATCGCAATCACACAATTTCTCAAAAAAACGTACAGCACTAATTGGGTGCACCCAAAATATATCATATTATTATATTCATATTTTTGGCCTTAACTTTGTACAAAACTACTTTTAACACACTGCCTAAAATATAACTATTGGCTCTCCCGCTGGCCACACGAGGAAACACCTCCGACGTATTATTATAAATATGAGATTAAATTAAAAAATATAACCAAAACATGTTAAGACCTACTTGATGAGTAATTCAACCTACATCATAACTGCATACCATAGACTACAGTTGCCGATATTCGCAACTATAGACACTCATAAATATAATTGAATAAATATATTGGGTGCCAAGCATTTCACAGTAATATGTGTGTTTTTCTGATGACTGAAATGTATTTTGTGGTGGTATTTTTCTACATTTTACTAGTGTGACATCACACTAGTCAAAATGTAGGGTTAGACAATGAAACCATAAAACACTCTTTCTGCCTTTTCTCAGGCTAGAATGAACAGATTTCTAAATTGTTTGCACATTTATACTACATAGGTTCTCAGAGTTCAATACACCTTCATATTTCCACCGGTGAAGTAGGTCTTTAAGCATGAATGAAATATACAACCCAAATTCCCAAAAAGTTGGGACTCTTTGTAAAACTTACTGTATATAAAACAGAATTTGATCATTTGTTAATCCTTTTTCACATACAATCAAGTTGAAAACAATACAAAGTCAATGTAATGGCTTTTCCTGTAGCATTAAGGGTTAGGGTTAGACGGAAGTCTGACGCGTGTGTATGCAATGCATGCAATGTCCAGAAGATGCCGTATTGTCAGATATGTCAATCCTTTAATTGACTACAAAATAAACAAGCTGTTACAAAGGTTATTGTTCTTTCGTATGTAACACAAAATAGGCTCTTTCGAATACAAACATTTAGCACAAGCACGGTCAAAAACTGTGTGGCCTTCCCCATTACACACCTGAATCTAATCCCAGGTTGCCAGGTATTTATGCTATCCACCCTATGCAGACATCAAGGCCACACCTCTCAATTATTAAAGCGGCTACGAGTAACATTTAAATATCTTTTAAACAGCCTCATGTTTCCTCTGATAATCATAAATTACCTTTAACAGCAAACGAGACCATCAGTGCAAAGAAAGACGTTTTTAAATAGTTTTTATTACTGCTTTTGGTCTGGTCGCACATCCAGTCCGATTTTCGGTTCGCTCGTGCAAGCTCTATGGTCACATATCCGTATTGGTCGCAGATTTCAGTGTGGCGTAGCAACGTGATTTGAGAAGCCTATCCCTCCAGGTGTGGGAAGGGGAGCGGGAGCCTTGTTTGATACAGTTATTTGTCGTCATAATGACTGATAACGGGGCTGAACCATCAAAGAAAAAAAAGAAAATGCAATGAAGAAAAGCTAAAAGGGAGAGTGACATAGGCTACGGGGGGGGGGACGAGGGCGTTGCCAAGCAACGTGTATACAATTTCACAAGAGCGAAACTAGACTGCAGTGTTTACTCCTAAATGAATGAGCGGTTGGTACTAACACAAAGTTTGCTTTGCTTCACCATCATCAGATAACCATTATCTGAAATAGTAATTATTTACAACAACATAAACACATTACCTCATCGTGATCCATACTAACTGCCGTCTATCGTTCATTCGCTTTCTGTGAGGAGTCGGACACGTTATCTTTCAGCTCCGTGAGAGAGAGTAGTTAGGTGACACTGCTGCAATCAGGTGCGTGTGGCAGTGACTGGCATTAGTTCATGCAGTGTCAAAACCACTCTCACGGAGCCGAAAAGAGTCCTCACACTTTCAACACACGGACATGCACTATGTTGCTCCCTTCTCAGTTCACACTCACACGCGTGGCACAAGCTATAAAACAGCTTTGCGACAGCGGGCGTCGTAAAAATACTACCGCTTTTGTCCAAAGGGGGCGCCAACGTGCCATGTTACTCGTAGTGGCTTTAATTAAAATAAACAAAACAAACAAAAACAGCAATTTGACTCCAACAGGCAATATACGTTATTTTTTATCCTATCTATTTAAACCTGCAGCGTGTAGAATTTTGGGTTTTATTTCCTAGCAGATTTTGTAGAAAGTAATTATAATATCCATAAGTACATTTAATTTAGTGCATAATAGCTGAAAAAATGTTTTGAATTTTTTTCTTTTACCCTTAGAAAGGGTCTCATATATGTCCATATTTCTGCATACCTTGGACCAAGGCCTAGTGCCGCCATCTTGAAAGTGTCATAGTTGGAATGTCATCAGGTGCATTGTTTAAAATTTAGAATTGTTCTTGTCCTTGAAGGCCACTGTAGCTTATGTTATTATTGGAAAGGGTTGGGGTTACCCAGGGAGCATTGCATTCTAGAACTTTGTCGAACTTTCTTGATGATGTCATATTACACACTGCACCTTTAATTGTTTTTCGTAAATATGCTTATTCTGAATTTGATGCCAGCAACACATTTCAAAAAAGTTGGGACAGGGCATTAAAAGATTGGGAAAGCTGTAGAATGTTTAAAAAAACCTGTCTGTTACATTACTCACATAAACATGTTAACTGGTAACAGGTGATATTATCATGAATGGATATAAAGGGGCATCCCATAAAGGTTCAGTCTTCACAAGCAATAATGGGGTGAGGCTCATCACTTTGTGAAGAACTGCAGAGGGTTAGGGTTAGGGGGGCTTCATCACACCAATGATGACTAGGACACCTCTAGCAGAGACATTATGCTGTTTTTTTTAAATTTAGCTTTATAATAAAGAGGAAATAATGTAGTAACTAATTAAATGTATCGGCCTCTTGCTGTACTGCCCATCAGAATCTTCCTGAAGCCAACCAATTGAGAATGGATGAGACAAGGAAGAGGAACGCTCTGGTTATGCAGGCACTCAAGGAAGCTTCTGAAACCAACGAAAATATTGCAAGAGGCTTTGGAGGAACTGCCAAATAGACAAGTCCAGCTCTGTGACGTTAATGATAAGTCTCCATGTGTAAAATGCTGCTGTCGTGCTGTATAAAAAAGGATGGACAATATATTATTTTATGGGGATGTTGTTGTTTGATGCTCTGTCTTCACTGTATGTGACAAGAATATACCATTGGATGCTGAAATTGTCTATTAAAACTTTTAAACACAATCCCAATCTTTTCAGTATTATTGAAAGTGTGACATCCATGTTATCATCATTGGCATGTATATATTTAATGTGTTATGTGTGTACACAAGTTCAAAAGTGTGGTTATAATTTTCTTACTTTAAATACAAACCAAAACAAACAATGGATGAATCCTAATAAATGTTTGTGTGTATCCAAGACTGATTTATCTAATTCCTCTCTTCCTTAGTGCCTCCTTGTTGCAAAAAAAAAAACCCCATCACGGGTCCACATGTGACACACTATTACTGTACAACATGGTTGACATTGGGGCAAGTAGTTACTGAGGAAGTGTAGTGCCCCCTATAGTCCAGAGTCCGTATTCACAAAACATCTTAAGGCTAAGAGTAGGTCCTTAGCGCCACAGCTGACATGGAGGTTGTGGACATCGGATTCTGAAATTTCACCATAAAATACAACAGTTAGGCTACTATAGGTGTAACGTTGGCTTTGAGCACTCACTGAAAATGATTGTCAGATGCTACACTCTGATCAAGTCGCCAGTTCATTAAAAACAAAAACAAAAAAAAAAAGTCGCCAGTTCATTGTAGAGCAACGGTTCCTACAGTAACTATAACAGAACGTTACTACTACAGTGACTATGTGTTTTACACATATTACTGTGTGACAGTGCTCCAGTAGTAGCCTATGAACCCATTCTGAGGCTGCATTGTATTGTGTTATGACGCATTCAACTTCTACTCGGTAATTATGAGCATCTGACGATGGTCCGTTACGTTCAGGGCCGTCGGACTGCGAACAGGCTTGGGGGGCCCAAGGCAGAGGGGGGCTGCACCCAAAAAATATAAAAACTTATTTTTACTGGCTCAATATAGGTCCCTGATCTTTGAAGGCCCCGAAATTTTTTATTTGGGGGGGGAAAAACAGATATCAGGGGCCTTTCATTCGTCAGTAGATTTTTGCAATTTTTTTAATAACATTGTTCGGGGCTACGAAGATCAGGGGCCGTATTCACAAAACATTTTATCTTAGCGCTAAGAGTACTCCTAAGGAGCACTAAAAGTTTTAGTAAGGAGTAATTTCTTAAAACCTATTCACAAAGCTGCTAAGACGAACTTTTACTAAGGAATGGGAGGGACTCCTAAGCTAAGAATAGAGGGTGTGGTTGACCCTGTTGCTATGGATGACATCATGTTCATACCTTCTATGCCCACAGTGATTGGCTGAGAGGGAATGAGTCCCTAAGAGTGAATTTATGATAGAAACACTGTGGGAGATATCCATATTGTGTCGCTGTATTAAAGTAAATAGTTTTTATATAGCCTACAATTAATGACAAGTGACCCTGATTTAACATGAAACCAAGATACTGCAGGGTTTCCCACACATTCTTTCACAATTAAAGCGGCTATGAGTAACATTTAAATATCTTTTAAACAGCCTCATGTTTCCTCTGATAATCATAAATTACCTTTAACAGCAAACGAGACCATCAGCACAAAGAAAGACGTTTTTAAATAGTTTTTATTACTGCTTTTGGTCTGGTCGCACACCCAGTCCGATTTTCGGTTCGCTCGTGCAAGCTCTATGGTCACATATCCGTATGGGTCGCAGATTTCAGTGTGGCGCAGCAACGTGAATTGAGAAGCCTATCCCTCCAGGTGAGGGAAGGGGAGCGGGAGCCTTGTTTGAGACAGTTATTTGTCGTCATAATGACTGATAACGGGGCTGAACCGTCAAAGGAAAAAAAAGAAAATGCAATGAAGAAAAGCTAAAAGGAAGAGTGATATAGGCTACGGGGGGGGACGAGGGCGTTGCCAAGCAACGTGTATACAATTTCACGAGAGCGAAACTAGACTGCAGTGTTTACTCCTAAATGAATGAGCGGTTGGTACTAACACAAAGTTTGCTTTGCTTCACCATCATCAGATAACCATTATCTGAAATAGTAATTATTTACAACAACATAAACACATTACCTCATCGTGATCCATACTAACTACCGTCTCTCGTTCATTCGCTTTCTGTGAGGAGTCGGACACGTAATCTTTCAGCTCCGTGAGAGAGAGTAGTTAGGTGACACTGCTGCAATCAGGTGCGTGTGGCCGAAAAGAGTCCTCGCACTTTCAACACACGGACATGCACTATGTTGCTCCCTTCTAAGTTCACACTCACGCGCGGCACGAGCTATAAAACAGCTTTGCGACAGCGGGCGTCGTAAAAATACTACCGCTTTTGTCCAAAGGGGACGCCAACGTGCCATGTTACTCGTAGTGGCTTTAACCTACAATAGCGCCACATAGGCCTATTCATTTTATATTTTACAATGATTTGAATCGGAAAAAATATCCTCGTTGAATAGCTGCACGCCACGCACTCTCACTGTATTTTTCTTAACGGCGGACTATGCAGCAATAGTCAGACAGCGACAAACCAGGAAATGCACAATTCAGAAACAACAGCCGGCGAAATCGTAAAGTACATGCGGAAGGAAAAAGGCGAGACGCGCAATTATACAGTAGCGGATCTGTGGAACGGAGGAGATGCTGCGAAGCACCACATATAGGCCTACTCTAGTAGGAAATTAAACCCAAATGTGACACCAACAGTAACTTTCAGTGCATCGTAAACCCAAAGCAACTGCAGGAAAAGGAATTTAATAAATAATGTTTTATATAAATATAATAAATATAATAAATATAAATGTGTCTATACTTTCTAAATATAGCTTTACGATCATTAAACCCTTACAGCTATTAAAGTTACCTTTCATAAAGCTCACTAGCATTAAATCTCTCCAAAACACCATCAAATGGTTGTCTGTGATTTACTCTTAGTGACTTAGGAGTCATCTCGAGGACTCTCATAGATTTAGGAGCTAGTTTTAACGCTAAAATGCTTTGTGAATTACACTTATCTTAAAAAGTTAGGAGTCCTAAAACTAGGAGTGAAACGCCCCTTATTTTTGAGAGTTACTCCTAAATCAGCACGTTAGGACTTAGTCTTAGCCTTAAAATGTTTTGTGAATACGGCCCCTGGGGCCTATATTGGGCCATTAATAAATACAAACGAAGGGAAAAAATTCCCGAAGCTGACTGGATTTTTTAAACTTGTACATTTCTTCTTTCTGCTTTTTGGTCATTATGTGCCTATACATTATTCCAGAAAATAGTACTAAATAGCTTACATAGGAAACAGTTTATTTAGCCTTAGTTTTCTTCTCAAAGTGCACCAGGGTCCACAACACAGTCTCCCAAACTCCTGTGAGAAACACTGTGTGTGTGTGCATGGTTATTAAGAGTCATTAGACCAGGGGTTGTGTTCAAATACACGTAATGATTTTGTCATTCATCAATAGAAACATTGTGTTGTTATCTGGCTCGAAGAGGGACCAGTCACTCATACGTTTTGGACTATAGACAAACATAGCTTTTACATGTTTGTATTGTAAGACCGCCTCTCAGAGGGCCCATCAGGACTTCCTGTATAGGGGCCCAGAATTTGGTGCAACGCCCCTGGGTATGGTTCTGATCTGGGATCTCCACACCATCCACACTCACACATGGAAGACTTTAAGGCAGAGAGAGCAGGGCCGGCGGTAGCCAGGGGCCAGGGTGGGCCGTGCCCACCCAAATGTGGTCTGTGCCCACCCAATCAAAACATTTTTTTTTTTTAGGTGGAAGACCCACTATCGGACGGACCTGCTAATTCGCTGTCCAAGAAAATGTCAAATAAAATTCAGACAATTAATTAATCCTAAAGAATATACCATTACCATGCATTGCTTCTAATTGTATTGTTGGGTGGGCAGGACAGCCTGTCTCCAAGTTACCTACCCGCTTATGGCGCTTTTCCACCGCACATGTAGCTCGACTCGACTCGACTCGACTCAACTTGGTTTGGTAGCAGCACGGGTCGTTTTCCACCGCAAATAGTACCTCCTGAACGTGGGCGGGGTTGTCGTAAGGGGCTGAAAGCCTACTCCGGAGCAAAGTAGCAAAGCAGAAATTACGAGCAGTTGTTGCACTATTAACTGAACCAACCGCCAAAAACACGGATGAAAAATGTTTAAGAAATACCCCCCTTGTATCTGTTTGCTAAAAGAAGTAGAAGAATATTGCTACGGGCCATTAAAAGGGATGGTTGTTGTCCCGATGTGTGACTCTGCCACACAGTCAGCTGTAGGGATGCGTCACGTACATCACTATGCACGTAAACACGGGCATGATAAAGTTGACTGTTTAGTGCTTGTTTCAGGATACGTGTTTTCAAATGCAAGCCGTGTCTCAGCCTGAATATTTTATTGAGGTAATCAGTTCAGTCCGAGGCTTGTAATGTAATCGCTCGCTATCATGTCTGTCCCAGCTGGCTAATATTTAGCCTAGCTGCTAGCTGCCCTACATATCTCCTCTAGTATGTTAAAAGTAACTTCCCTAACAACCAACACTGGGTGAGCTTAGCGAATATATGGGAAAAAAAATCGGATCTGTGATGCAAATGAAATGAAAGAGAGCCAGAGTAGGCTGCACGCGGCGTAAATACACTCAAAAGTCCAGGGGCCTGTTGCATAAAACTAGGATAAGGGATTAACCTAGGATTTTTCGGTTATCCTGGCTTGCGTTAGCCATGATCCGGTTGCATAAAAGCGGAGGGACATAAGTTACTCTGGAGATGTATCCTTTATGTTTAGCCTGGTCGGGACCAGGCTGAACGCAAAGGATAAACTTATTCTGTTGCCTGGCTGGCTCAGTAAGCTGTCACTCCGATCTGAAATCAACTTGTTTAAAAGTTATTCCACGATCTTCAGTGTATTTTATGAGCCTGTATTAAAGTAGGCCTACCACATAGTCTACACGTCATTCAATTTAATTTAATTAAATTATTATATTTATTTCAACGGAAGGCTTTATAATTATACAGGTTAATTAAATAATAGGCATAGGCTATAATATGAATTATAATAGGACTAATAAATAAAAGTAATGTATGTGAGTTGTTTCATATTGCTGTCAGAGGCTTGAGAAATAGACTATGCAGTCTATATATAATAGCTAAAATGACGATTAATGGCCGATGAAGTTGCAAATGTGGTTTAGATTAAGTCCGTGATGAGGGCACTATATAAGGGTCCCACCCAGGATGTGTTACGTCTTTCACAATGGCGTGCCCTTTTCTAAACGACGTCCAAGACGAAGAAGCGGGCATCATTAGAAGGGCCTTTCAACGAGAAAGAGTTTTCAGGGACAGGTCTGACCCCCTGGCCATGCCTGATGACTTCCTTCATGAGAGATACAGATTCTCGGGCGATGGGATTCGCTATCTCTGCAGGTTGCTTGGCCCCCGAATCCAGAACAGCACAGCTCGAAACCACGCACTCACAGTACCACAGATGGTTTGTGTTGCCCTTCGATACTTTGCCAGTGGCACCTTTCTGTACACTATAGGGGATGCAGAACAGCTCAATAAAGCAATGATTTGCCGCACAATTCGAAAGGTTTACCTGGCATTAAAGGCTATCTCCCACCTCTTCATTACATTCCCTGGACACAGAAGGGGTTGCTTCATTAAAGAGGATTTCTACAGGATAGCCGGTAAAAACTATTTAAAAAAATTCAAATTATGTTTTAAAATAAAATGTACTATGTTCAATTAAAACAGTGTCAGCGGGATAACTAATTTGTTTGTGCTGCAGCTTTCCCCAATGTCATTGGGGTGCTGGACTGCACCCATGTGCGGATCAAACGCCCCTCAGGGACACATGAGGGAGACTACGTGAACCGAAAATCTTTCCACATTATCAATGTTCAGGTAAGAATGACTTTTTGGTTAATGTCAAGTAGGCCTACATTAATTCGGATAATTTTATACTTAACAGGTAGCCTAACATCTTATAATTTCAGATGATCTGTGATGCTGACTACATTATAACAAATGTAGTCGCGAAGTGGCCCGGTTCGGTCCATGATTCCAGAATCTTTCGTGCCAGCACAGTCCAGCAGCGATTAATGCAAGGTAGGCAAAGCCACACATTGTATTGATAAGGACCTTAACATCATTAGTGTCTCACAAGTATCAGCTACTCTGCTAATCATTTAGTTTTAACTATTACAATTTATAATCGCAGGTGAAATATCCGGATTGTTGCTGGGGGACAAGGGCTATGCGTGCGAAACATTCCTCCTGACAGCTCTGGCTGACCCTCAGACAACGGTCCAGCATGCCTACAATCTTGCCCATGCAAGAACCAGGGCCCCGGATAGAAATGACATTTGGTCTTTTGAAGGCGCGTTTTCAGTGCCTGCGCCACCTGAGGGTCACACCAGACCGCGCATGTGACGTGACCCTTTCTTGCGCCATCCAGCACAACATCACCTGCATAAGGAAGGAAAGGGCTCCAATTGTCAGGTTGGAGAACTGGGATAATGCTGGGCCCGATAACCCAAATGGAAGACTTGTTAGAGAGCAGTACATTCTTAATTATTTCAGTTGATTTTTTTTGGTCGACCATGCCATTTGAGCAGCTATTCTGCCGACATTTTTTGCCCAACAAAAGGAATTATTTTTTTTATTTGACCATTGCTTCTTATTGAAGAACGCCACAGGTATTTTGTTTTATCCTGACTGCTGTCAAGGCAGTTTAACAAATGTGTAATCCTATTAATACGGAGCAGAGACTTTACTTTCCCATCTGTGAAACGCAGATGATTGCTCTTGTTTGCAATCAATAAATTATCTGAAAATCAGAACATTGTGTCAACTGGTATTTAATCACCAACCCTTATATGCACTAATACTAATAATAGTTTCAAAGACACTACAGCTTTAGTTCTCACTTCAAGTGTGGAGTAATTGGTATTTTGCAGTTATGGTTTCAGGGCATGAAATCATTCAGTACCTCAGTTTGCCCACTGAGTTTCCCTTAACAGTTTATCACTCTTCCATGTGTTAAGTTGGCATTGGGTTTCTTAACTTATTTCCTCTCATTACTGCACAAATTGTCTAGTGCACTGAATGTTGTCTACTGAATATGAAATAAAACAGAAACAATGTGTTTTACTTCTCAATGTAAACTTGAAGTTTATTTGTCATATTCATAAAACAAAATGTATCAGAAACTAAAATCAAGGAGAAGCTGGGACCTGAGTGAAAAAATAAAAAAATCATACAAAGACAGTGAAAATAAAATAAATGGGGTCATCTTGTAGGCTTGAGCTTGGGGGAAGAGAAAGAAAACGGTATTAATACATTATGATAAAGTCATGCTTCAAGTGTGCACTGAAACAGGCAAACTTACCTCTCGTTCGAGTTTCAGAATCTCCAGGTCCAGTTTCCTTAATTTCTTTCTTTTAATTTCCCCATCCAGCTCCAGATCCTGCAGCTTCTTCTCATTCACCCTGACTTTAATATCAGCCAGCTCCATTTGCCTTTTTAAATGGGCTGTATACAGCTCCCTGACAGTTTGTGAATTCTGTAAAAACACCTGTGAATTAGCAAAGGAATTGTGCATAATTTGGATTTCCATTAGGTAATACTCACTATGTTGACCGATTGCCTCTCAGGCTGTACATCTTCTGGGTCCTGTTACAAAAAAAAATGTCCATTACCACTGCATCATCAATGACATCTTGGCCGTTATGGAATTAAGTTTCCTACAAGATTGGCATGATACCTCAAACCTTCTGGAGTCTACGGACACAGTCTCCTCCTCATCTGCTCCAGCAGAAGGACCTTCCCCCTGTCAAATTCAATAAAACATTTATTGATCGAATCAATGTGCCAAGCTTATGCCTTTACTGATTTGTACTCACTGGATCATCATGGGGTGGCTCCAAAAGAAAAATTGTGTTGCCAGACACTGCAAGGCAAGCCAGAGTTGGACAGTTACACATACAAATGGTTGATTGTATTCCATGCACAGCAGTGGAATTATGTAGCCTACCTTCTAAAAAGGAGGCAGTGGCTGTAGGTGGGACAGAGTCTGTGGATGTCCCCCCGAGGATCCCCTCCATTACTGGCCTCCCTTTGTTTAAGGCGAGGGCCAGCTCCTCCGCTGGTGTAAATTCCTCTTTGGAGGGGCCACCCCCCGTTCCGGACTTATGAGCCTTTTTTTTTACTGCTAAAAAAAGAGTGAGTAGACAGCACTTAATGTATTCATACCAGTAGGCCTACCATTACTGTATATTGGTATGATACGAATAAAACACTTACCAGCCTGCAAAATATTCTTATATTTGACCTTAATTTGTTGCCAGGTCCTTTTTTGTCCAGTCATGTTGGTTCTGAATATTTGCAGAGAGAAAGTTGAACATATGTGTTTGGCATATTCTGGCTATTTGCAATTATTGGCACATTTGCAATGGCAATTCAACACCTGAATTTTGTAGGTTACATATAGGTTACACCTTTTAAATGAAAAAAATAACAAATTAACTTTTATTTAGAATTATAGCTTATTGAGTGGAGTAGCGGTTATTATATTTGGAGTAGCGGTTATTATATTTGGACTGCTTACGCATTCAGTCGGTCCGCAATAGCTTGCCAGCCAGATTCCCTGCTTTTTATCACAGCGGCTGTATTGCCCTTTTTACAAATAATGTGCTTTACCTCCTCGTAAACTGTCATGAGCAACTGCTGCTCGGTTGCAGAGAAATAACACTCTCGCACCTTCTCCATTTCTGCATCGGTGAATCTGTGCTCGAACCCGCGGTCTATTTAAGAGAGCTGTGGGCTGGCACCTAACAGAATTACTTACACCTGGCTTGACAAAGCGGCCCCGTTTCATCCTGGATTGGCGTTTATGCAACCAATTAATTCTAATTGCCCAGGCTAGGCTTTGTCAAGGCTGGCTTTATCAATCATCCTGGATGTCTTTATTCCACTTTTATGCAATAGGCCCCCGGAGAGTTGGGGAGAATAAACAACAGAATGAAGCCGGTAGTCTCTGGCCAATCAGAAGCGTCGACAGACGGCCGGCCACTGATTGGCCAGAGACTATTGTCTGACCAATCAGTGGCCGGCCGTCTGCCGACGTCACCTTTTAGCATCGGCTCAGCTCGCTTGGAACCTAGAGCGAGGCGACACCAAAAAAGCAGCCGCTACCAGGTACCAGGTACCATGAAATTGCGGTGGAAACGCCAAAAATGCGAGTTGAGTCGAGTCGAGTTGAGCTGATACCATGCGGTGGAAAAGCACCATTACAGTGGTCACTGGTCAGCAGAGCCGGCCCGAGGCATAGGCGAATTTAATGGTTGCTTAGGGTCCCGAGTGCCAGGGGAGCCCCCCCAATTTTTTTTTTTTTAGTTTGTGTGTTTGATATCAACATCATATTATGTAAATGTAAATTATCATACAATAAAAGGAATATAATGTTTTGGTAGATAGTGAATAGCTTAATAATTGAATCAGTTCATCTGGGAGGTAATCCGAGGTTAACTGATCACGTCACGTTCAAGTCCATGGCATGCACAGTGTGTATTGAGTTTATTTAAAATATTTGAAAATGTGGCTGCCCTCAGTTGCCCATGCACTGTGTATAGTGGATAGCCTATTTCAGCCTCGTCTGTGGAAAAAAAGATAACTGGACAACAGAGTTCTGCTGCTCCGTTCCTCTCACTGCATTTAAATGAATTCATTATATTACTGAAAAATATGTCCCGTAAAAGAAAAAGAGCACCAAGCCCATCCCAGAGGACCCTCCATAATATTTTATTTCAAATTTATATTTCTATGGAAAATCCATGTGTCTTTCTTCAATAGCTTGTAATTCATCCGACCCAGTGTCTCCAAATTATTTGTTCACACAAAATTCCTCTGATTTAGCCTCTTAATTTTCCTCTCAAAGTGCACCAGATTCATAGCCTGGAAATCCAGACCCTGATATCTTGAACAATAGAGGGTCTGGCCACGATCAATAGTAATTTCCAACTCAAGGGGCGGCTCCTACTCGTGCATTTCAAATGCCACTGCACGCAGTTGGATAGCACTACAACCAATCAGAGCGATGCACAAGGTGCGATGCACAGCTGTTCGTTTAGCGAACAGCTGTTAAACTGTTAAATTAAACGTTTGCCGTTGTCGGTCGGCAAAACAGAACATTCGACTTACTTGCTAATGAAAGATTTGAGTGCCGTCTTCCAAATCGTTAAGGGTCGACGCCAAAGCAGTCTCAAACTCACACAACATATCCGCAGCCATCTTTGATGTTTACTATCACGGCTTCGACGTCGCATGCACGTCACTGTCGTCATCCAGTTACTTCCTCCCCAGAGTACCATATAAAGGGCTCTGGCGCGCCCATAGTAGATAGACCCAATTGAAACCATAGCCAGATTTCTGGTTTTCTTGATAAAGCTTCAACGGAGCGTGTCCAGACCAACATGCGCAGCAAATTTAATTTGCCAGCGCCTAGTGGCAGGTCTGGGAATGCCAGGCTACCAGATTCATGCATTTCACTTTAAAAAGGTAAAAGGGGACCCCCCTAGCAGGGTAGTGACCTCGGCTGGCTTACTATTTTCACCCAGCTGGACATCGGGGGCAATAGTGGAAAGACTATATATCTATATAATGTGTATAATAGGGAAGAGTGGCCTAAGTTGTGCAACTTTTCACTCAAAGTGACTTTAAAGTAAGGCCTTGACAGTAAAGTCTCCAATTCAAATATGTACATATAGTTCAGGGTGTTGTGCATCCCTGGCAATACAAACTTTGGATCTGGAATAAACTGTTGAAGAGATATAGCTTTCAGAAAAAAAGTTGTCTTGATGCACAACTTGCCCCCGGTGTGGTGTAAGTTGTGCGGTTGGGGAGAATACCATGGGGGGAATTGTGCCATTGATATATATCTCATAAACTGTAATGCAAGACCAATCCATTAGACAATCACTTATTTAAGGTTTATTTAAAGTAAATAAAGTAAATAGTTCACAAAGATTGAAGGACAATTTTCTTAAACAAGGCCTAGCAGATCTAATACCTGCAAAGCTCACAATGACAAAGTCACCATCATCGTCTTTCTGGCCATCTGAACTCTCATCAGTGGTGTCGTTAAGTGGAATTGAGATGTCACTCTCTTCTGAGCTACTGTAGACAATCACTTTCTTTTGGTGACCAGCGTATACAGCCATGCCACTGGCACAACTCTCAGAAATGTACTTTGCACTAGTTGCTCCGTGCTTGTGGAACCAACTGCCACCTGACAAATGTGATTCCCCTACATTTCTGCCTTTTTAAATCAAGGCTCAAAACCCATATGTACACCCTGGTGTTTCCTCCCCATTAACTATCTTACCTCTGCACTACTATCTGTGTTTATGTGGATGTATGGGCTTCGTCTTTTATTTTGGTTATTATTATTTTACCTTCATTGTTTACGCACTATGTACAGCACTTTGGACAGTGCAACCTGTCATAAATGTGCTTTTATAAATACATTTGACTTACTTACTTACTTATAACTCACCCAGGCCCTTTGGCACAAATCACCCAATCCCAGAAATTTGGATAATAAGCATGATGCAGCAGTTTAGGGCTGACATCGTGCTAACTGTATAGACTCAAAATGTAGCATACCAAAGCACTAAAACATGTGTCAAATGTTTTCAAACTTGTCTATAATTGTTCAGACACAATAATCAAAAAACCTTGATCGTGGAAATTTTACTTTGAAAGGCAAAACACAGTTTTTTGAGCTTAAATGTGCTTATATCTTATTCCATGTTTCTCCCTTCTTTACAGGATGTGTCAAATGGATGGCTCTTCTTAAATATGTGGTCACATTTCCAATTTCTTCCACGGTTTTCTAGAAACAAGGGGTGGCACAACTTCCAAAATGCACAACTTAGGCCACTCTCCCCTATATAGCTCTGGACTACCACCATCCAGGTTGCCCAGTCCCAAAGCTTTGTCTTCAATCAGCTCAGGCTGCCTACAGTTAAAGCGGCTACGAGTAACATTTAAATATCTTTTAAACAGCCTCATGTTTCCTCTCATAATCATAAATTACCTTTAACAGCAAACGAGACCATCAGTGCAAAGAAAGACGTTTTTATATAGTTTTTATTACTGCATTTGATCTGGTCGTACACCCAGTCCGATTTTCGGTTCACGCGTGCATGCTCTATGGTCACATATCCGTATTGGTCGCAGATTTCAGTGTGGTGCAGGAACGTGAATTGAGAAGCCTATCCCTCCAGGTGAGGGAAGGGGAGCGGGAGCCTTGTTTGAGACAGTTATTTGTCGTCATAATGACTGATAACGGGGCTGAACCATCAAAGAAAGAAAAGAAAATGCAATGAAGAAAAGCTAAAAGGGGGAGTGATAGTCGGGCGGGAGGGCGTTGCCAAGCAACGTATACACAATTTCACGCAGCGAAACTAGACTGCAGTGTTTACTCCTAAATGAATGAGCGGTAGCCTACTAAATCAAACTTTACTTTGCCTCACCAGCATCATCAGAGGACCATTATTCATCTGAAATAGTCATTATTTACAACATAAACACATTACATCATCGTGATCCATACTAACTAACTGCCATCTCTCGTTCATTCGCTTTGTGTGAGGACACGGGGATTCGTTCAGCTCCGTGAGAGGTGACAATGCATCAACTCATTGCAATCAGGTGTGTTTAGCACTGACTGGCATTAGTTGATGCTGTGTCACCCATAGACTCACGGAACCGAAAAGAGTCCGGTGCCCTCACACTTTCAACACACGGACACGCACCATATTGCTTCCTGATTATTTGAATCTTGCACTCCCTGCACGAGCTACAAAACAGCTTCACGACAGCTGGCGTCGTAATAATACTACCGCTTTTGTTCAAAGGTGTCGCCAACGTGCCGACTTACTCGTAGTAGCTTTAATACTGCGATAAAAAAAAGATACATTATGTTGTATATAATGTATTATATAGTATATGTTATTCATAAACATTTTGGAAAAAAAACATGCAAGAATCAAATCTCCCACAACAGCAACACTCAAAGTTTATATGCGCTCGCTCGCATCTTCGGTCTCTGCCCAGTGTGCCCACCTAAAATTTCTACAGGCCCACCCTAATCTAACTGTCAAGAAGCGGGCCTGAGAGAGAGCCATCCCTCTGTCCTCTATAAACAACATGGAATTCTGAAAGGTGTGGAGAGCTGCAGCGAGAACCCCCTTCAGAACAGAACAAGCGTCAATGACAACAGAAATGACATTAATATACCGCACACCCAGACTGAATACTGAAGGGAAATGAAAATTGAGCGGAGGTATGTAGGCGGGTGGTGCCAGGCTATTGCATGTTAGCTTTGCAGACAGAAAGAGAGAAATTATTTTTTTACTGAAAAGTAATATTTACATAGTTTCCATATTCATAAACCTTCATAATAATCTTTATTAAGGACTCAGATGGTCCACTCACATCCAACATACACACACACAAAACACATTAAAATACATTACTCAATAAAACACTGTACTAAAATAGGTGCAGGCTATCATGCCAATGCTTTCGAAGCCTGGATGTGAACCTATAGCCCATCATAGGGTTGGTTAAGGCTATAATGATGCTATTTTCTGATACATCCAATCGACACATGAAATTGAACATTAACTTTCGTAACAGTGCCTGACATGTAGGTACATTAGAGGACACAAATAACTGGCTAGCACTGTGCCACCTAGGAACACGGAGCAACTACCTCATGGCATCATTATATGCCACTCTAAGCCTATGCATACTTCTCACTCTGTAAGAGGACCAGAGATGAGCTGTATACAGCGGCGTGACATAAGCCCTAAACTTAACATCTGTGGAACACATGGAAAATTTCCTCATCATCATGTTGGCCTGTGCATATATTTTACACCATTGACGATGAATGTCACTGTCATCCATGAGATCATCTGAGAAGACATGTCCTAGATATTTTAATTCCCTGGATATTTCTAATAGACCATCTGAGAGGTGGAAAGCAGGAAAAGAAGATTTTTTGTCCTCTCTAGATCTCACAACTACGACCCTACTCTTTTTGGCATTATAGTTGATGTCAAATTCTCTTCCATATTGTGTGCATATCCTCAACAGCTCTTGTAACCCAGCAGAATATGGACAAAATAAAACCAGGTCATCAGCATACATGAGATGATTCACAACTTGATCTCCCACAATACATCCTGTTGTACATTCATTTAGCTGTCTTGAAAGGTCATCCATATATACATTAAAAAGAATAGGAGATAAGATTCCTCGTTGACGGACCCCATTCGCCACATGAAAAGGATCAGAAACAGCATTATCCCATTTGACCTGGAATGTTTGCTGAGCATACCAATACATTAGAATTCTAACAATATATTTAGGAACATCTCTCATAAGTAGTTTTCCAAATAGTTTTGCATGGTTGATTCTATCGAATGCCTTAGAGGCATCAATGAAACAGAGAAACACAGAGGTGTTTTGGCGTTGATATTTAGCGACAATCTCCTTTAGAGCATAAATGCATAAATCAATACTATGTTTTCTCTTGAATCCAAATTGATTGTCTGTAGTTAATGCATACATTTCCATCCTATTTAAAATATTTTTTCCAGCACCTTAGACAGGGTACAGGCAAGGGCAATTGGCCTATAATTGTCCATGCTGTTTAATTTGCCAGCCTTCTTCTTAAGCACAGGAACCAGCAAAACAGACAAGATGGAGTCAGGGAAAACACCATGCACCGTGATACCAGTGAAACACATGGCTAACAGGGGAGAGAGCCTATAGCTGGCATGCTTAAGATGTGTAGTATATTAACTTCTTAAAGCACATTTCTGTAAGACTAGCTGAAGGCATAATTTGCCAACCCCCACTTCTTGGAATGTGTAAGTTGGCGATGAGGTCTGAGCTTCTGTAAATCATCTTATCCGTGTTTAAGCTAAAACAGACACTTGTATGACTGTTTTATAGGTTTGAGTTAACACTGGCCGGTCTCGGGCTTTTCCCAGCCATTAGGAGTGGAGATAATATACGGCCGCTGTCCAAAACTGTTGGTGTTACTGGTCAAATCCAGACTTCAGGCCGGACAGTGTCTCTGTTAATCTATTCCACAGATGTTTAGGAGTGGTCATTGTGCAATAGTTAAAACTGACCAATCAACATGAAGAGGGTCGTCTTTGACGACCAATCAACTCACTAGACCCCTGAATAAAATAGCGAGCAAACAGGATTCGGGGGGCTTTAACGTTTGACCAGGAACAGTCTTGTACCTTCCTCTGTTTCAATTTGGCTAGAATACCTTGACTTTCATTTGGCTTCGTTTACTGCAGTATGAGCTTGTTGTTTTGAAATAAAGAGAACCGTTCCTGAAAGCCTCCTCAAACTGCGTCAGCTGTCAACTTCTTTCATCACGCCATACCACCACCAGAACCCAGAAACGACAAAGTGACGTCACGAACACGGAGCCATTTGTGGACGCAGGAGAGACGCTGCAGCGACCGGGGGCCGAAGCCCTGCTCCAACCCGGCTTGAGGTGAGCTCCCTTTTGCCCTGTGGTGCTTTGCTCGTGCCCCTGGTGGGAAGCGTCTGTGTCTCCCCTGTCTCTAGGCATTAATTACCATTGAGGTGTGGGGACTGCTTTGGTGGTTTGGTTGGATGAACGAGGATGCTGTCTAATTATTATTATTTTTGTTTCGATTTAAACAAAAAAAAAACAGAAGAATGCATATTTTATTTTTGTTATACATAGCTACATTTTAAGTTTGTGGTGCCAAGAGTGTGAGAGTTAACTTTGTTCTCTTTTACATTTTTTTATTTATTTTTTGACGTGTGGGCTATGATAACAACTGAGGTTGAGACATCTCCTTCTCATCAAAATTTTTCATTTGACGTGTTGGGTAACGGTTGGCCAACGAGGTTTTAGCTAAATTGTTCTCCATTTTCTTAGATTTATGTTGTCGAGTAAGTTAACGACGGGCTTACGGAGAATTAAGAGCTGCAGAGAGGTCCCGGGCTATATGTGTTAAAGTTTATGTTTGTGTGCGCAGTCTTGAGTTTCAGTATGGTGCTTAATTGTGTGTCTGTGTGCTTTAAGCATTGTTATGCGGCCCACACACATCCTACCTCTACTGCGCGTCTACCTCGCGTCTGCGTCTGACTTTTTGTCACAGACTGTGAAATCAACGTAGAGCGAGCACACATCCAACCTCAGACGCACTGCTGAGGCGCGTCGGAGGCACGTCTGCAACGACGCTCCCCTTCACCTCAGGAGGCTCGCCTATTTTTTTCTGAGAGCAGCGCGTCTCTCTCGCGTATCTGTGCTTTAACTGATAGAGAAATACTCTGCTGACAGTCATACCAGCAGCATTCACTCTAGTTACACGTTTACCCGGTGTGTTTATTTCAAAATAAAACATCCATCAGTCGTATACTCGAATAATCCCTTTATTTCACGATTTAATTGTGCAATCAAAATCCGAGGGATTTTAAACCTAATTTTCAATTAGTTCTGGCATTTCATTTTTGGATAAATGACACATATAGAGATCCAATATAGTGAAGAAATAAAAAAGATCATGATGAGCGCAACAGTTTTCCGTTGCTCTATCTGTGTCTACGGCCTTCTTCTTCCCCGACCACACCCCCCTCTCTCTCTCCCGTATAAATCAGTAAAGTGATTTTTGAAATACTCTGCTGAGAGTCATATTAACTTCATACTGGCAGCTTTCGCTGTAGTTTCACCATTTCCTGGTGTGTCCCCTTCAAAATAAATCTTCCAACAAGCGAAAACATGGCAAAAAAAAATAAAAAAATGGCAATGGGGCGCACGGATTACTGTCCAGACTCAATATAAATCATATGCATCATAGATGACATGAAATAACTTAATTTTTAATGGGAATTATCTATGAAAACTCTATGTAGAAAGATAGGGCTTTTAGAAGCAGCGCTGCAGCAGCAGCAGCTGCTGAGACGTTGCATGTGTGTCCGAGAAAAGTCAGAGAGAGGCAGCAGTAAGGGTCCGTGTATGAAATATTATTTTGAATTAAGGGCCGAGTCCAAAGTGACATAAAGGAATATACCACTTGTAATTTCGTTTTACCGTTTTCCAGCTGGAATGCAGAAACGAAAATTCCATCCGAATTTTCCTTTCTTGTTTATTGGTACAAAACGAAAAACGAATATGACAGAGCAAGGAACTGGGTGAACGGAGGGTTTTGTTACTTTGTATTAAGAGCTGAGTCCAAAGTGACAGAAAGGAAATGGGTGAACGGAGAGGTTTTATTTCCTACATTCAATTCTGACAGTAAAACAAATAAACGAGCCTCATCGGCTTTTCCGTCTGTGGGCGGACTTCTCCTGATTGGTTACAGCGCTCCTTCAGTTGTGCCACTGAGCCTACTTCTGTATTTCCAGCATAAAAGTAACCTAAAAGGATCGAAAACTGATACATTTGTCATCAGATTGTGATCAATACTTGCAATAAGAAATTAGGGAACTCAGAAAGCAGCACATAATAAGCCTAAATTAGGCTATAATCAACCTCTAAATAAAATGCGTGGTTGGACATATAATAACAGGTCGGAACATTGTTATTTTTTTCATGTGAATATGATTTTTTCCGGACAATTTTTTTTAACGTCACGTTTTGCTTCAATAGCGTCCATAGTAACAGGAGTGAACACCTCGCCAAAGCCGCAACATACGCCGTGACTATAACCTGCTGGATAGATGTTAGACCTACTCTGAGTTTGTTTTCACTTTACGCTGCAGAAAGAGACACTGTCTGTCACAACGCGTCCCTGTACAGTTTAAAGCAAAATCACTCCATAGAAATCTCCATCGGGATGTTTTTATCATTTCCTGATGATTTTACGTTTGATCGATCATTTATCTGATCAGTAGCCTTGTTCTCAGCCCTCTTGTCGTTCATATAGGCGGCCACCTTACACATCGTGAACATGCTCTACATGGGATCATCCCTATGTTCCCCGGGTGCTATGTTCCCCGCTTTGTATGTGACCGGGTAACATTCCCCGTTTTTTCCAAAAAAGGGTCCTATGTTCCCCGGTGGTTCATGCGCCGTAGCTGGGGGCAGCCGCTCCAGCCCTGCCCGACTCGCTGGCTCTCCCAGCGGGGAGAAGCTCCAGTGATGCCCGGCGCGCAGTCGCCCTCTCGACCGCTCTCGACCGAGCGAATGTACGAGTGGCCGCTCCCGCCAGATCTGCCTTTTCAGCTTTGCTTTTCAGTCCAGAGATTCGACTATTCGGTGGCCGTGCGGGGCAATTGTAGCCAACTTATTCCTGTCGGGTTTTAATTAGAACACAGCACTGTGTCGCAAGACTGACTGCGTGCCTATAGAGAAAATGTAGCCTTAATGTGAGGGGAGACAGCCGCTTCCCTCTGTGAGATTCTATCTAGCAAACAAAGTTACAATGAATCAATCACCACCGTCACATGGACAGTGTTTAAAGAGGACCTATTATGCTACTTTTCTGGTCTTAATTTCTTGTTTTACACTGCTATAGAGCAACCTGACACGAATCACATCACAAAAAACTATGTAGATTTTCGGGAAGCTCTTTCTCTTATTTTGGCGATCCAGCACATCCTGTCAACACTTGAGTGTGTGTGCTTCGGCTCCCTCCGCCTGTGCTTCGGCCATCTCCGCTCCCCTCCCCCCCCCTCCTGCAAACCCCACTCCGTTGTGATTGGTTACCTTCCTTCCGGAACACTTTCAGTGGCGGGAAGCGCGAGCATGGACCTATAAGGGCGCGAGGCAGACGCGAACAGGGAAGTGACAGCATTACCTTACATGGAAACATCCGCGTGGAGACGTGACAAAGTTTTATGCGACGTCACAAATTATGAAAGGGTAGACCGCTTTGAAGACGTGACTTCTCGACTGGCTAGAATAGTGTTTAGTGCTCTGCACAGACACCCCAGACGGTCAGCAAGGAATATGTCGAAATGCATGTAAGTCATTATTTGATAATTTAGTATGGTTAAGCATGACTATGAATCATCATAACAACATTTATAGGTCATAAAAGTCAAAAAGCATCATAGGTCCTCTTTAAATAAAGCTTCTCTTTATCATTATCAATAGAGCTAAGCAAATGGTGAATATTAAGCCTGCGGTGCACCTGTAAGCGCGCAGTTTGCAATTTATGTTCAGCACCAACTGCAGCTGCAGAAGAATAATAAAAAATCACAATAAATGTGTCGATTCATCTGACACGTCTACACTAATTACTCAAATAAAAACTCTTCGAAAATACACAATGTAACGGTCCTCTCTCTCTCTCTCTCGCTCTCTCTTTGTCTCTCTCTCTCTCTCTCTCTCTCTCTCTCTCCCTCCCTCCTTCCTGCGCGCTGCATTATAATGTGTGTGATTGCGTGTTGGTAGGGGTCCATGGCTGGTTTGTGTCCATGGCCCGTCATGTTAATCCGTCCTTGCCTGTGCGGTGGCACATACCTTGCCAAAGTACTGGCTATAGAGGTAGGCTATATTATTGCACGTCGAAAAGTGACTCAAAGGGACACTGATCATTCGTCAATGAGGACGAGTTGGGGAGAAATGTTGAGTGGTTGGGAGTGAGAATGTGTTCTAAAATAAAATATTTGGCCTATTATTTTATTCGAACATGTAGGCTATACATTTTACAGATTGTGCTCAATAGGGCATAGGCTATGGGTCAGTGTATGCTATGATCCTATTATAAAGGCTACTTTTACGCTGGAAATACAGAAGCAGGAAGCTCTCAGTGGCACAGCCAATGAGGCTCGTTTATTTGTTTTCATGAATTGGGACTAAGCTCTTAATACAAAGTAACAAAACCCTCCGTTCACCCATTTCCTTGTTCTGTCATATTTGTTTTTCGTTTTGTACCAATAAACAAGAAAGGAAAATTCGGATGGAATTTTCGTTTCTGCATTCCAGCTGGAAAACGGTAAAACGAAATTACGAGTGGTATATTCCTTTATGTTACTTTGGACTCGGCCCTTTATTCAAAATAATATTTCATACACGGACCAGTAAGGTAAGGCGACGCGCTCCAGAGGTAGACGCAGGATGTGTGTGGGGCGCGTTAGTCTGTTGCGTGCTATAAGCAGTAGGTGTCTGTCTGGGTGCTTTAAGCATTGTTAGTCAGTTGCGTGCTATAAGCAGTAGGTGTCTGTTCTATGTTTAAGCATTGTCTGGTTGTAATATAGACCTATATCATTATGGTTAATGGGATTTATAAATGTAATGACCTTTCGGAGACATAGGAAGGGATGCCAGGCTCGTGTGTGATTTCACTTGCATGTGTGATAGCCTGCTAAACACCTGCGTTGCTTCCTGCCTGAATGTATGCGTTGGCTGGTTTGACTAATGAGGACGCTCATGTGTTTGAATTATGCTCGATGTGACATTTGTTTTCTGATAATATGGTTGTTAAATTGTTCATGTTTCCATGTTGTTACGTATTTTGATTTGTTCATATTCTTGTGTTGATGCATGTGGTACGTTGTGTGCATGACTGCAATGTTGAACTATACAACTGTTAATCCCATGACGCGTGTGTCCCATGTCTCGGCATCCTTTAGCCGACCTGGGAGTGTGTGAGCTGCGTGGCATGTTATTTTATGTTGGCATGACTGTGTTGCCCACTGTGATATATCAATTTGGGATTTTGGGTTATACAAATAGCCTACGATTAATTTAATTTGCTTCTGACTTTACCCTTGCACGCTCTCATAGCGACCCGCAGTTGCATGTTGAATGCAAGGTTTATGTTTCAATAATCTGTCCGTCTTTTGCTCCAAAAAGGGAAGTAGCTCCTTCCCAGAACTGGTATTGTCGCAATTTACATTTTCCACAGGGAGTGTTCAGTTCCTTTTTTTCAGGAGGAAATTTGGACTGATTTATGCTGATTATTTGTGTTGGCTGACTGAGGTTATTTTGGCCAAGTGACCACATGACGCTTTGCATGTTTAATTTGCTATATCTGTAAGAAAGGATAAGGCAGAATACTAAAAGAAATAGAGAGAAGAAGAAACAAAAAACTAAAAACAAACAAAAAAAATAATAGTGAGATTATAAGGTACTGGCTCCTCCGCCGGCTCTACCTCATGAAATGTATCCGATTTTGGTGCCTGTCACCCGGCCTTCTGTCGTGCTGCGCAGAGGTATGTCTGATGGAGCTTGGTGCTAGGTGGTGCAGGTGAGAGGCGGGGCTGTGGGATCCTAGCTGTGTGCCTGTTTGCGCGAGACAACTTCAGCCTCGCGTTTATGATAACACTGTTTGATTTTGTCTCAATATGGGGACGTAGGTTTGTACAACTATGTTTTATGTGTTGGCGTTTTAAATACGGTAGTATAGGCTATTGTTGGCAGTTGGCCTTTTAGCCTATTTTTTTGCAAGGAGTGGAGTTCGCTCCGCACGTGAACGCGCGAAACGGCAGACGCACCAGACAAAGCGCGGGCACAGTACGAGTGCTCTTTAAAGATTCCTTGCGTAACTTTTCCATTTGTGATCTTCTTTGGTATTTTATGTGGAAAAAGGGCGAGGTAGTCTCATTCTATGGTCTTGTGAGTTAGGTTGCACCCTTCGGGGCTCTATGTGCAGCGATTGGAGCTGGTTACAGTAAAATTAAAGTAACATTGCGTAATTTTTGAAAAAAAAAAAAAAAAAGTGGACAGGCTAGTTTGCCTAACCCTTTGTGACATAGTGGAAATAGCAACTAGAGGTGGCTGTCTATAGCTATATCCAGGAGAAAGGTGCATGTTAAGGAGAAAATGCAAAGAGTTGATGATGTTGAGGATGGTTGACATTTGAAGTGTTTCAGGAGTGGTATTCACAGTGCACTTGTTGTGACTGGTAGTGGTGGTTGATGGACAGAGGCATGAAACGTGGTGTTGGTTCTGAAAGGTGACAGATGTATTTGTGTTTTGAGATGCAAATTAGGTTTGAGGAGTTAAAGGTGTGGTGGATAATAAAGGGATTTGATGAAAGTGTTTGAGGTCTTGTGGGACAACAGAGAGTGCAGTGGAATGGCACAGTCTACTATATGGACTGGGCTGCAGACCCATTGTGGAATTGATGATAAAATTGTTTCAATGGTGCTTGAAAATAGGGGATGGAAGGAGGTGATGTCTGGAGGCTTTGGAGGCCTACTTCCATATTGAAATCTTGCTGTAGAGAGTTGAGTGGGGACCTGATTGTTTCATATAGTCTGGGAAGTTGTGGGGAGCTTGAAGGAAAAAGGAGCTGAACATTTTGATATTTGAGTGATTAAAAAGCTGCAGACGTGACAGTGTTACAAAGAGCCGTAAACGTATAGAGAGAAAATAATGACTATGACCATTCAGGTATGAAATCATAATGTCCAAAGTAATACTTATAATACATAGAACCATGTGGTCTAGGATAAACACTTGTTTTACATCTGAGTAAGTGGCAAGGAATGCATTTTAAGTATGCAAGCAGCGTGTGGATTTTGATGTGGCAATTTCAATTGGGGTTTTGGAAGGGTTAAACTACTGATTGATCTAAAAGTGATTTGACAAAAGTTAATCTTTGAGAGAATGAGAAAAATCTGTTTTGCCAATAGAAGAACTGAGTGGAACAGTGACAACCTGAACATAAATCTGATGCCTGCAGTTAAGGGGCACTTTACACTGTGAAAACGTGACGTCCGTTTAAAAACCCATTTCCCCCATGGGAGGGGGGGGGGGGGGCGCCGCCCGGGGGCCCACGGGGGGGGGGGGGGGCTTTCTGTCCTTTTTTCACGAAAAAGATGGGAAGGGACAGGAAGACTCGTGAGCTGATACCTTCCTGTTAGGCGTCAAAATAAAAGTAACTCACGGTGTAGTGAAATGTATTGTTTAGAGGAAATGCTTTACTTTGAACCGTACCTAGGCTCTTTGTTGAACAGAGCTACAATAGGCTCCACAGAAGCGGATAGGGTTCTCAGGCGAGCAGAGGGACAGTTTCCCTGCAAGATTGTGACACACGTTTATTTAGTTTTAGAAAGACAGGCAGAGCACAAATCTTTCCCCAGCCAAAGTGACGGGTGGTCTCAATAACTTACTTCGGTAATTGCTTGGACTAAATTGGGGGGGGTTGTTTTATTTTGGGGCCCCCCCCCCCCCATCACAGTGATGGTGCCGTGGAGACACCGTTCATGTTGTCTCTAACTTTATAACTCGCTTGTGTTGTGGGTATTTTGACAGCAAAGTTATAGACTACGCATGTGGGGGGGGGGGGGGGTGGGGTTGGTGTTATTGGGGGGGGGGGTGGTGGGTGTTGGGAGGAAAAAAAAATTAAGTTTTAAAAATCCTCCCTGGGAGGGATCTCAAAACCTGCGGTTTCATCCTAAGTTTGTCAATTAATGATCTGGAAAACAGCACATGTATTCAAATTAAGGTGAGTTTAAGAATTGGTTGATACACTGAGTAAATCATTTACACTACCACTCCCTGAAATTTTGATAGAAGGAAATTTAATGAAGTTAGTTTATTATTTAATCTGTACAACATTATCGTCTCCTTATGAGACCTCAAAAGTAAGACTAGGTTTCTTGATACTGTGGTAGAATAATATAATGTGCCTTTGATCTTATTTCCTCTCAGTGTTTAGTTTTGACTCAGGTCAGCAATAATATGATAATTAAGGCTAGCTCACTCATGATTATATGCATTCTATAGATATTTTGGAATACAGGGCGATGGTTTATGGACTTTTGACACAGAAGGTAAAGTAAATATTTCCTGGCCAACCATGGCAACAAATGACAATGGAAAATACACAAAAGGAGGAGCTTACTAACTATGGATGACTGCATCTTGAATGACGAGTAAACAGGGTTCCAGCATCCTGTCAACATTTGCTTACTGCTCTGGGAGAAGCAGAGGACTGAAATAAGAGTGACTGTTCTGGGGTGCAAATCACTCAAACGATGGTACGAAACCATGAACTTAAAATACAATGGAAGACTAATGACAAAACTTGTGTTGCTATCTGTCACAGGAGAGGTGCTTCTTTCTGCACATCCGGAGAAGAATACAGTTCTGCAAGGAAGTTACGGTTCCTTTCTGTGTGGAGAGTTTCCTAAAACCCAGAGTTCCCCAAAAATTAATTTCTGTGCATGCTGTGAGGAGTCCGCCTTAAACAGACCAAAGTTAAGCTTCCATAGACATTAAATGTTTGATTAATAGAGACATAACTCTGAGCAGTTAGAGGGAAGTATTGTTTTTGTTGTTAGCACATAATGAGGGAAAGGAAGGTTTATGTTTCACTTAGGATTTTTCTCATGCTTTCAAAGACATCTCAATTTCTTTAAAGTTTCATGTATTTTAAATTGTAGTTTTTGAAGAGATTGACAAGTAAAGCCACATGCTGTTTCCACGCTTTTTCTAATTTAATTATAATGTTTGACTACCTGCCTCTGACTAAAGAGAAGCATGCTCTTTAGAGTAATGACATCATCTTCCAGTGCAAAATATGTTTTGGTAGTGTTTAGGAGTCTACTAATTGTTAGGTTGCAAGGTCATACAAAAATAAGGATTTGGAGGATTAATATTAGAGTAATTAATGTTTGATGGTTGCAGATAAACTACAGGTTAGGGAACCCCTAGAGTTCTAAAGTATGACATGACCATGTTAACCCGGTACACAGGCTTAAACATGTAAAAAATGTCTGATTGGAAACTAAACATTCATGAAATAAAGATAGATGTAATAGTAATTTGCAAATATGAGTTTAAAATTGTATCACTATGGTGCACTGCTAACAGGTATTCATGTAAAAAACAAATGATTACATATCGAAAATATCATCATTAACCCATTCAATTATGTAATCTTTGGAACACTTTTTGAGTAACTAATACAGGGAAATATCACTTTTATAGTAGATCACTATATTATGTTGATAGAATACAGGATATTTTTAGAGGATTTCTGAGAGCATCTCAGTTAGTTCGTCAACTTTTTTTTTGATCATAACCATTTTTATTCAGCTATTTGTTGCAGATATTACAGGACCTCAATTTCTATTCTAAACCTACCTAATTCGGATATTTGGTTTGCTGCCTTGTGGAATGGAATACTGACAATTGACAAATTTGGATATGCTTTTTATTTGTGTACCTTCTGGATCTATTTGATCTTTTATCTTATCCTTTTACACCGCTGTCCTAGGAACTGCGTAATGAAACATTAGGTAAGGTTGCATTTGTATCTATTCAGTAAACAGTTGTAGTGCAGTGGCAGTTACATTTCGGAAGATTATCTTGCTCTAGCCTTTTCAGAAATTGACAAAATATCCATGAAATAACACTGATGTAGAGGTTTCAAAAATCATGTATCAAATGTGATACTTGGACATGCGTGGGTATTTTTAATGTGACGAGCCAAAGTGAGTAATGCAGAACTATTAACCACTATTACCACTACCACTATTAAACAGGCAGCTGTCGCAGTGCAACATCGTCCATTATGATGTGCATAGCCATATGTAGGTACCAGTTATTTTAAGGTTAACAAGGTGTTTCAGTTTTAACTAAGGTAGAAGTAATGTGCACAAGGTTGCTTTGGTTTCTTTACCAATGTGAAACACATAGGGATCTGGATATCTTTTCGTAGTTATCAAGTCAGTTATGTCATTTGTTTCTGTAATTTCTTCAAGTGACAGGAGTCTTGTCATATTGGTGAACACGGATGGAGACTTGGTGTTCCCCTTGAGGAATTGTGAGGAGTTGATTGTACACTAGGCTGTTGAATGTGATGAGCTCGAGGACTCTCCCGGTTTTACATTTTCAGGTAAGTGCAGGCCTGCTGGGGTACATGTTTGTTTGTTTGTCAGATGTCAAGTTGCATGTGTTGCATGTTTGTGGACCGGTCCTTTATACATCTTATGGCCTAGATAAATGTCTGTGTAACTTTATTTGACAAGGTTTGAGAATTGCAGCTTTCCATCTTGGATCCGGAAATACGGCGTTGGATCCCTTTAACTAATGTTGTTTGCAATTTTTAACTATGTTTGTGGAAGATTTCTTTGATTTTCCGTAGGATACGTACAGTCAGGTGTGTGAAACCAGAGAGGTCTCTCTGTCCCACTGAGCAAAACAGAGGCTCCAGGGGGGTGGATCAGATTGTCAGACTGGGACTCAATGGACGCAAGCTGCTAGTACACACTAAGAAATGTCACCTGGTGGCCACATCCAGAACGGCAGGCTGCACCGTCAAGTTATCAACTTTGCTTGAACAACATCATCCCATCGGCTGTCAGCAGAAGCACCAGCTTAGCTGCGACACCAACTGCATCCCCCGGAGGAAGAACTTCAGCTTGTGGACGGCTTGACAATGCCGTGTACGTATTGTTATTATTGAATAATCAGATTTGTTTGATCTTGGATGTATGTTTGTTGTCTGAAGTTTGTATTACTGAGAGTGACAATAGGTTGCGACATCGGCTGTGTTATTTTCTACACCTAGAATAAGGAGCAGCAGCGTTGCCAGTATTTGTTCAAACTTTATATGAGATTCAGTTTTAACAAGGGGGGAGGGATTAGACAAATAAATACCTTTATCAAATTTTAAAAATGTAATTGAAATCTGGTCTGGAATTTTTTAAATTAAAGTAAATAGTGTTAAATTGCTTGAATGGGAGGTAAATTAAAGAGCAGTCAGTGCACTGCTTCTGATCCCGGAATCAAATTTTGAACATGTTTAACACATAAGAAATTGTTACACACGTGATGTTCATTATTGGCAAAGGTACTGGTTGTTGTTTTTCTCTCTTCTCAGTGTGATGGGGAGGATTATATGCCTGTCCAGGGAACCAAAAATGGACAAGTGAATGGACTGAGAGACTCAAACATGGACTAAGGTTATGATGGTTGGGCCCTGGGCAGAGCCTGGACTGAGAGAGAGATTACTTTGATTCAGGGTTTGAAGGACATTAAGAACCCCCGCAACAGATGGCAACGTTGCTTAAGAAGGAGTTTGGTTATCATACAGAATGTAATACACATCTATGTTCTTATATATATATATGTGTAGACACAGTATGTTACAATGTGGAATTTATATTGTTTGATGTCAACCTGTGATATTGATGTTACGACTGTAATGTAATCTTCAGTGCTTTATGCAAATATACTCATTAATAATCTTATAATAATAGGTTAATCTGGTTTACTCTCTAATACATGTATTTTTTGATAATATTCTAAAATAGGTTTAGACTCTAATGGCCGATTGGCACGTGGTCATTTAATCTTAGGTTAATGGATAATGATAATTGTTAAATTTAAAAGGAGTTTCCCCACCTTAATTGGCTTGACAGGTGCGGACTCTTCACGTTGAACAAGAAAGGTCTCCTAAATCCTTTTTACGTCTTGTCTAGACGGGACGGTTTTGGCCTAGGAGATATCAGCTTATTTGTAGGACTACAGACACACCGTAGGCGCTATATGCAAATATTTTAAGTTTTGAGTACTTTCCTGAATTTGGAAAGGGTGTGCCTTTTAGTCTTGCAAGTGGGCTAAGGATAGCCGAATTTGATCTTTACTAAGAATTAAGCAATTAGCTTTCTAGTCTAATTTTTTTTATTTTTTTTATTTATAGAGTATTGCATACATCAAAACATTGTTTAAAAGTTATTTCTTGTTGTTGATTACAGAAAATAAAAAACAGTACAAGTGAAACAATCAATGATCGTAATCAGCCAAACCTTAATACTCCCCTTTTTTTTTTTTTTTTTTTTTTTTTTTTCTACTTTTCTAGAACAATGTAACAGGGATGCACTGACAATAGTAATAGGGGAAGGTGGGGTGATTTGTGCAACTTTTTACTCAAAGTGATTTTAAAGTGAGGCCTTGACAGTTATGTCTCCAACTCAAATATGTACATATATTTCAGGATGTTGTGCATCCCTGGCAATAAAAACTTTGGATCTGGAATAAACTGTTTAAGAAATATAGCTTTCGGAAAAAAAGTTGTCTTGTCGCACAAATCACCCCACTACGTGGGGTGATTTGTGCGTCATTGTGTCACAATGACAAAGTCACCATCATCATCTTTCTGGCCATCTGAACTCTCATCAGTGGTGTCGTTAAGTGGAATTGAGATGTCACTCTCTCCTGAGCTACTGTAGACTATCACTTTCTTTTGGTGACCAGCGTATACAGCCATGCCACTGGCACAACTCTCAGAAATGTACTTTGCACTAGTTGCTCCGTGCTTGTGGAACCAACTGCCACCTGACAAATGTGATTCCCCCTACATTTCTGCCTTTAAATCAAGGCTCAAAACCCATATGTACACCCTGGTGTTTCCTCCCCATTAACCTCTGCACTACTTACTTAACTCTGCACTACTATCTGTGTTTATGTGGATGTATGGGCTTTACGTCTTTTATTTTGGTTATTGTTATTTTACCTTCATTGTTTACCTACTGAATGCACTATGTACAGCACTTTGGACAGTGCAAACTGTCATAAATGTGCTTTTATAAATACATTTTACTTACTTACTTACTTATAACTCACCCAGGCCCTTGCGCACAAATCACCCCATCCCCAGAATTTTGGATAATAGGCATGATGCAGCAATTTAGGGTTGACATTGTGCTAACTATATAGACTCAAAGTGTAGCATACCAAAGCACTAAAACATGTGTCAAATGTTTTCAAACGTGTCTATAATTGTTCAGACACAATAATCAAAAAACCTTGATCATGGAAATTTTACTTTGAAAGGCAAAACACAGTTTTTTGAGCTTAAATGTGCTTATATCTTATTCCTTGTGTCTCCCTTCTTTACAGGATGAGTCAAATGGATGGCTCTTCTTAAATATGTGGTCACATTTCCAATTTCTTCCACAGTTTTCTAGAAACAAGGGGTTTTGCAACTTCCAAAATGCACAAATCACCCCACCTTCCCCTATATCAAAGAGAGAGAGGAGAAAAATTAAAAATAAAAATAAATAAAGAAAGACACCTTTTGAAAGGGGGTAACCTAGCACCTTTTAGAGTGGGTGTATTTTTTACATCGAATAAATAAGAAAAATAGAAATAGGAAAAACGTAGCATGTTTTTTCTAGACTAGAAATAAAAGACATAAATAAGAATACAAACAAAAACAAATAAAAAGGGCAACAATCCATCACATGGAGGGGTTCGGTTTGGGAGATTTTTCTTCCCTTAATCCATCGGATCTATATAATTTGTCTGCGTCTTTTTCATGAAAAAAGTCCAATTTTCCCATATCTTAGTGAACTTGTCCATTTGTAGATTAAGTGAGAAGGTTATTTTTTCCATCAGATAAATGTCATTAATTGTGTCTGCCCATTCTTCTAATGTGGGAGGATCGGGATGCAACCAATGTCTAGTAATGTTTTTCTTAGCTACTGTTATCATTATTTGAAATAAATATTTATCAATATTTCTCATAAAAAAGTCAGCTTTACCTAGAATAAATGTTTCAAAGTTATTAGGAATTTTCGTGTGGAATATTTTTTCCATTGTTTTATGTACCTCTGACCAAAAATGTTTTAACCCTGGGCATTCCCAAAATATATGCCAATGGTTTGCATCCCGATTTCCACAGCCTCTCCAGCATTTAGAGTCTCCTCCAGAGTAATGGGCTTTTAGTTTTGGAGTAAAAAAAAATCTTACTAAGCACTTCCATGCGAACTCCCTCCATGTGTATGAACTAGTACATTTCCATTGTGAATCACAGTAGTTATGCCATTCTTCTATTGTCATCTCAAAGTTTCCCTCTCTTTCCCATTTATTTTTTATGTATTCTGTAGAGTATGTTTTTTTTGTCAAGAAACCTTTATATAATCTAGAAACTGTACCTTTGTTTGATTCACCTGAATAGGCCTTTAAAATTTCTTTCAGCACCGGGTCTTCCAAATCTATTGGATTTTTTTTTCTACATTTATCAAAATAGTTACGCAACTGTAAATACCTAAAAAAAATCTTGTTGCTCTAAGGAGAAGTCTTTTCTTAGAGTTTGGAAATCTTTCAATTGCCCTTTCTTTGTAAGTGAGTAGAAGGTTGTAATCCCTTTGTCTATCCATGTTTTAAATCTAAGATCTAATTGATTGGGTTTAAAGTCAGAGTCATACGCACTCCACCTAATTATCCATAATTTATCCATCAATTTATATTCTGTCTTGATTGTATTCCAAACTTTAAGTTGAAACTTAAGCCATGGGTTTTTCAATGTATCCATTATTCGGCCTGATTCTTTATTTCCCAAGACTGCCTGAATAGGGGAATCTTTAATTAAACTCTTTTCAATGTCCTTCCATCTTGCATTATAGTCCTGATTGCATAAATTCAATAAGGGCCTAATTTGGGTTGAGTAAAAATAATCTCTCAAATGAGGAACTCCCATTCCACCTTCTTTTTTCGGGAGTTGCAATGTCTTGAATCGCACTCTCGGTTTTTTCCCTTGCCAAATAAACCTCGAAAGAATTTTATCCCATTCGTGGAATTGCATTTTGGAAATTTCCACGGGGAGAGCCTGAAACAAAAACAAAATTCTAGGAAGAATATTCATCTTGATGGATTCTATTCTTTGAGTCAAACTCATAAAAGGGTTAGAATTCCATCTTAAAATGTCAGATTTGATCTTATTCAGGAGTGGGTCATAATTAATTTTTTTAATAGTTATAATTTCTTTTGGTAATAATACCCCAAGATATTTTATTGCCGTTTGGTCCCACTTCAGATGAAATGTGTCTTGTAAGGCTCTTGGTGGAGTATAGTTTAATCTTAAAATTTGAGTTTTTTGGATGTTTAATTTATATCCTGCATATTTGCCAAATGTTTCTAACAAATCGAATAATTCAGGTAGAGATTCAGAAGGTTCACTTAAAAACATCAAAATATCGTCCGCGTATAGCGCCACCTTGTGTTCGTCATTATTTATGCTAATTCCTTTGATACTGTTTTTTTGCCTGATCCACTGAGCCAGCGGTTCAATATATAATGCAAAAAGAAGTGGTGACAATCCACAGCCCTGCCTAGTACCTCTTTCTAACTTAATAGATTTTGATAGGTGTCCGTTTATTTTAATTTGGGCGGATGGGTTATTATAAAGAGAGCTGATACCTTTGATAAATTTTTTATGGAAGCCAAATTTTTCAAGGACCCTGTACAAAAACTCCCATCTTACTGAGTCGAAGGCCTTTTCCGCGTCTAGACTAACCAATAAGGCCTGTAAATTTTGTTCTCGAATATGGCTTAATATACTTAGTGAGCGTCTTATACTATCATGCGTTTGTCTCTGTGAAATAAATCCAGTCTGATCTGTGTGAATAAGCATGGGAAGGACTGCTTCGACTCTTCTTGCTAGGATTGATGTATATAATTTATAATCGACATTAAGGACAGAAATTGGTCTAAATGATCCACAGTCTAATCTATCTTTTCCCTCTTTGGGGATTACTGATATAGTAGCTTCTCTCCACGTAGGGGGGACAATACCTTCTTTTAATGCTTTATTAAATATATGGAGGAGGCTTGGTTTTAATTCAGTCCTAAAAGTCTTGTACCATTCGGAGGAGAATCCATCCGGTCCCGGAGACTTGTTGGATTTTAGCTTAGAAATCGCTTTATCCAATTCTTCCACTGTTATGTCTGCCGTCAATTTATTATTTTGGTCTTCGATTAAGGTGGGTAGGTTAAGAGAATCTAAGAATTGTTTAATATTTTGCTCCCCTTCCAATTGTGGTTGGGTGTATAATTGATTATAATGTTTTTGGAAGGCTGTTTGTATTTCTTCTCTTTTGAATACCAAGGTCTTTGTATCCGGGTCTCTAATTTTATAGATAGTACTGTCTGCTTTTTGTTTTTGTAATTTTCTCGCTAAAAATTTTGCAAATTTTGTACCAGCTTCATAGTATTTTTGTTTTGTATAAATCATATTTTTTTGTATCTCTTGAGTATATAAGGTATTTATCTCCCTCCTGATGTCCTTTAATTTTACTGTCACATTTGCGTTTAGGTCCTTTTTATGTTTTGTCTCAAGCTCTCCCAGTTCTTCGTTTAATTTTACTAATCTCAGTTGTCTTTCTTTCTTTTTCCTTGCACAATAAGAAATTATTTTCCCCCTTAGAACAGCTTTTAAAGTGTCCCATACAATTTCTGAGGCAACTTCTCCATTATTATTTTCTTTTAAGAATTGTTCTATTTCTTTCTTCATTTGTGTTTTAAATGGCATATTATTAAGGATACTTGAGTTCAATCTCCATAAAGTATTTCCTACTTGGCTGTTTATTTGAATTGTTACCATAACTGGGGCGTGGTCTGACAAATCAATATTTCCATGTTCACACTGTTCCACTCTATGACGGTCTCTCTTGTAAATAAAAATATAATCAATTCTTGTTTACACGTCATGAGGATGAGAATAATGGGTATAATCACGCCCTGTCGGGTGTATTTCTCTCCAGAGATCTATCACCCCCAGTTCTGACATAAGAATTTTAATTTTTTTGTGAGTTGAGGTTTGAGTATTCATCCTCGAGGAGTCTAACCTCGGATTGATACGTATGTTCCAATCACCCCCGCATATAAGGATGCCTCTTGCTTCTGACATTAAATCAAATATTTTCCTATAAACAGAGATGTGACTGCCTGGAGGAATATAAACATTTATTATTGTTATTTCAGTATCTTCTATCTTCCCTGAGTCCTTCTTTATCTTTTATCTCTGAGGTTTTCTCAAACGGGACTCTATTGGATATCAAAGTGGCTACTCCTCTTCTATGGCCTGATTTGTATGATGAGTAAAATACTTTTGAAAATCCCATCCTTTCAAGTTTTTCATGCTCAACTGAGTTAAGATGAGTTTCCTGTAATAATGCAATATGTGCTTTTTCATTTTTCAATTTATTCAGAATCTTACTTCTTTTTATTGGGTTAAGGAGTCCATTTATGTTATTATGTCCATTATGTTGTTATTTTTTTAAGAACATTATGCATCCCAAAAACATTTATGAACCTTAAGAACAAAACTATACACAAAAATAAGATGAACTTCAATCTTATTAGAACCATTCTACCTGTTTTAGCGTACGTTGCTTCCTTTGGTGAGGCTCGGTCTAATCGAGCCTTTCTAGTGCCCCTGGTGTTAAGGCACTCATGAAGGGAAAATCCTCTCTTTCCAGAGAGAGGAGCCCTAAAAGATGGTTGCATATCGTCCACTGACATGCACACTGCATCTTTGTGTCCCGACTACTTTCTAGTGTTATCTGTTGGAGTCCTCAGTATTTGTAACTCAAAACAAATCAGAACTATCTCAGCCCTCGCAGTTCAAGCTAGGAAATACACATTGCTTATAACAGTCTTATAGTTCCAGGTTAGCTCTTAATAGGACCACAAAAAACTATA
The DNA here is from genome assembly GCA_026929865.2 of Hyperoplus lanceolatus. Taxonomy (NCBI): domain Eukaryota; kingdom Metazoa; phylum Chordata; class Actinopteri; order Uranoscopiformes; family Ammodytidae; genus Hyperoplus; species Hyperoplus lanceolatus. The sequence goes on from CM049397.1 coordinate 750,546, forward strand.
TTGTTCAATTAAATCAGGTTGCTAGGCTTGAACCACATAAATCAGGCTAATATTTACTTGGTGGAGTGTGTGTTTCGTTTTAATTCCTGCAGTTTTTCTCTGATGGACCGCTGTCTGGTTCTCCCTTCTCGTTGCGTCTCTGCGGCTGTGCCCGCTGTCACCTTCGGGTCCCCGGCCACCTGCCATGCCGAAATGAGTTGAAGCTCCCGGTCATCTTGGTCGAGTGGTGCCGTGATGACGGTGACTGGTAGTCCCCGCGAAGCCATGTCCTCCGTTGCCTGCGCCGCGCTCTGGTACAGCTGGATGCCATCGTTATAGTAGACTCGAAGTTTTGCTGGGTAGGGGGTTTGGAACTTGATTTTCCGCTCCTTCAGTATCTTCTTCGCCTCAAAGTATTCAAAGCGATGTTTAAGCACCGCGGGTGGATAGTCATGGTCTATGAAGAAGCGGGTGTTGTTGTAGTAAACAGATTTCTTCTGCCATGCTCGGCGGATCACCTCTTCCTTTACTCTGTAGCTAGCAAACTTAGCAACAATAGACCGGGGCTTTGACCGTGCGTCCCCTGGTTTAGCTGCCTGAACTCGGTGAGCTCGCTCGATCCGGACCTCCATGTCCTCCGATATATCCAATGTTTCTCTCAGTAGTTTCTCTAGGAAGCCACACATGTTCTCGCCCTCATCCTTCTCGGGTATACCATAAATCCGTAGGTTATCCCGGCGGGCTCGCCCTTCTTGGTCAATTAGCTTAGCCTCGGTGTTAGCTTGGCGATGCATTAGCTTTTTCATGAGCCTGCCCATAGCCTGTAGTGCTGTCTCGGCTTCTTCAATCCTACCTTCAGCTTCATCGAGTCTGTCGTTTGTTCTGCGTTGTTCTTCTTTTATCTCTGAGAGTTGTTGTTTATTGTCGCGCCTGAAGTCTTTTATCTCCCGCAATATGCAGCTCAAAGTAGTATGTTCTGCCCCATCATCCTCACTAGGCCCGTGGGTAGGGGAGCTACTCGGGCTAGCTTGCATTAGCTGAGACCATTCTTCCTCATTCCGTGTCTCTGTTGCGACCTGAGTTCTCCTACTTGCTTTCTTACTAGCTCTGCCCTCTGCCATATTTGTTTCAGTTCGTTGTTCGGGATATTCTTAATGTTTTTAGGGCTATTTTCTTAACAAGTCGGGGAGCGCAGAAGTCAAGCAGCCATCTTGTGTCACGTTCAAGGCGGAACCTCTTTCTAGTCTAATTTAAGTCTAAAGTAATGTGATATAGCGTAACTAGGACATAGATAATACATTTAATCCTAAAATCAAAGTTCAACATAGGGCTCTAAAGATATTAAAAGTTTAATTTTTGAGGAGGTCTTTTCTGAACAGCAACTTGTGAACTGTAGTTATGTCTAACGAATGCCAATCATTGAAATGTGTTTTTGTATCTTTTGCGAGACATTAATTTGTCTCGAAGTGGGGCTATGTAGTATATTAACTTCTTAAAGCACATTTCTGTAAGACTAGCTGAAGGCATAATTTGCCAACCCCCACTTCTTGGAATGTGTAAGTTGGCGATGAGGTCTGAGCTTCTGTAAATCATCTTATCTGTGTTTAAGCTAAAACAGACACTTGTATGACTGTTTTATAGGTTTGAGTTAACACTGGCCGGTCTCGGGCTTTTCCCAGCCATTAGGAGTGGAGATAATATACGGCCGCTGTCCAAAACTGTTGGTGTTACTGGTCAAATCCAGACTTCAGGCCGCCAGGCCGGACAGTGTCTCTGTTAATCTATTCCACAGATGTTTAGGAGTGGTAATTGTGCAATAGTTAAAACTGACCAATCAACACGAAGAGGGTCGTCTTTGACGACCAATCAACTCACTAGACCCCTGAATATCATAGCGAGCAAATAGGATTCGGGGGGCTTTAACGTTTGACCAGGAACAGTCTTGTACCTTCCTCTGTTTCAATTTGGCTAGAATACCTTGACTTTCATTTGGCTTCGTTTACTGCAGTATGAGCTTGTTGTTTTGAAATAAAGAGAACCGTTCCTGAAAGCCTCCTCAAACTGCGTCAGCTGTCAACTTCTTTTATCACGCCATACCACCACCAGAACCCAGAAACGACAGATGCTCTGCAGCAATACCATCTGTACCACATGTCGTCCTCATTGGGGTCTTGACCTGACTCCAGCTCGTCGCCGTAACAGACTTGAGTGGGCAAATGCTCACATTCGATGGCGTCTGGCACGTTGGAGAGGTGTTCTCTTCACGGATGAATCTCGGTTTACATTGTTCAGGGCAGATGGCAGACAGCGTGTGTGGCGTCGTGTGGGTGAGCGCTTTGCTGATGTCAATGTTGTGGATCGAGTGGCCCATGGTGGTGGTGGGGTTATGGTATGGGCAGGCATCTGTTATGGACGAAGAACACAGGTGCATTTTATTGATGGCATTTTGAATGCACAGAGATACCGTGATGAGATCCTGAGGCCCATTGTTGTGCCATACATCCATGAACATCACCTCACGTTTCAGCAAGATAATGCACGGCCCCATGTTGCAAGGATCTGTACACAATTCTTGGAAGCTGAAAATGTCCCAGTTCTTGCATGGCCAGCATAGTCACCGGACATGTCACCCATTGAGCAAGTTTGGGATGTGCTTGACCAGCGTAAACGACAGCGTGCACAACTTCCCACTAATATCCAGCAACTTCGCACAGCCATTGAAGAGGAGTGGACCAACATTCCACAGGCCACAATTGACAATCTGATAAACTCTATGCGAAGTAGATGTGTTGCACTGCATGAGGCAAATGATGGTCACACCAGATACTGACTGGTTCTGAGTCCCCAGACCCTATGGAAGTAAATGAGTGTCATCGGATTTTGAAAATAAAAAGCCATTGAATTTTAAGCACTGAATATTTATGCATTGAAATAATGTATCTGAATTTTTTGCCTCTGAATTTAACTCATTACATTTTAAACAACTAATTTTCACCTTTATTTTACAATGTTCTCAAATTCAAAATCAAATATTCAATGTTAAAAAATTCAACGTGCCAAATTCAACTGCGAAATCCCATGTATGAAATTCAGAGTAAAACTTTGGGGACCCAAGGAAGAGCAATCGATCATAGATGCTAGATCGCGTTCAAACAAAGAGAGCCACAACTATCCACAACTTTCTGAAATTTGACTTTATCAACACCAAATTTCTCGTGAAGCCCCGGGGGACTACAATAAACATACCCGTAAAAGATTAGTAGGACAACTTGAAAAACATGGCCGCCATTGACCAAAACGTTTACGCAGGGGCGGGGCTTAATAACACGTTGGCCATAACTCCTTAACCAAGCTTATCGCGATTAACCCATAGGGGGCGCCACAGGGATGGGGCCTATCCACAAATTGGCCATAACTCCTTAACCATAGGTCCTATCATCATCAAACTTGCTGGGTATGAGCAGAAGTCTTGTGGTAGCATGTCCCTGGAAGCTCATCGAGATTAACCCATAGGGGGCACCACAAATGCCCCCTGACTCTGATTGACTTGAAATTTCTTACACTTGTACAGCTCTAGGTGCTCTACAATATATCCTCTTTACTGCATTAAGCTCCTCCCCTTTACCACGTTAGACTCCCCCCTTTACCACTTTAGGCTCCTCCCCTTTACAACATTAAGCCCCTCCCCTTTACCATGTTAGGCTCCTCCCCTTTATCACATTAGGCTCCTCCCCTTTACCACGTTAGGCCCCTCCCCTTACCGCGTTAGGCTCCTCCCCTTTCCACGTTAGGCTCCTCCCCTAACCACATCAGGCTCCTCCCCTTTACCACATTAGGCTCCTCCCCCTTTACCACGTGAGGCTCCTCCCCTTTCCACGTGAGGCTCCTCCCCTTTCCCATTTTAGGCTCCTCCCCTTTACCTCGTTAGGCTCCTCCCCCTTTACCACATTAGGCTCCTCCCCTTTACCTCGTTAGGCTCCTCCCCCTTAACCGCATTAGACTCCTCCCCTTTACCACGTTAGACTCCTCCCCTTTCCACGTTAGGCTCCTCCCCTTTACTGCATTAGGCCCTCCCCTTTACCGCGTTAGGCTCCTCCCCTTTACCTCGTTAGGCTCCTCCCCCTTTACCGCATTAGACTCCTCCCCTTTACCTCGTTAGGCTCCTCCCCCTTAACCGCATTAGGCTCCTCCCCCTTTACCGCGTTAGGCTCCTCCCCTTTACCTCGTTAGGCTCCTCCCCCTTTACCGCATTAGGCTCCTCCCCTTTACATTTACCCCCCCTTGCATTTAGACTCCCCCCCTTTACCTCGTTAGGCTCCTCCCCCTTAACCGCATTAGACTACTCCCCTTTACCACGTTAGGCCCCTCCCCTTACCGCATTAGGCTCCTCCCCCTTTACCGCATTAGACTCCTCCCCTTTACCTCGTTAGGCTCCTCCCCCTTAACCGCATTAGACTACTCCCCTTTACCACGTTAGGCCCCTCCCCTTACCGGGTTAGGCTCCTCCCCTTTCCACGTTAGGCTCCTCCCCTAACCACATCAGGCTCCTCCCCTTTACCACATTAGGCTCCTCCCCCTTTACCACGTGAGGCTCCTCCCCTTTCCCATTTTAGGCTCCTCCCCTTTACCTCGTTAGGCTCCTCCCCCTTTACCACATTAGGCTCCTCCCCTTTACCTCGTTAGGCTCCTCCCCTTTATTGCATTAGGCCCCTCCCCTTTACCGCGTTAGGCTCCTCCCCTTTACCTCGTTAGGCTCCTCCCCCTTTACCGCATTAGACTCCTCCCCTTTACCTCGTTAGGCTCCTCCCCCTTAACCGCATTAGACTACTCCCCTTTACCGCATTAGGCTCCTCCCCTTTACCATTTTAGGCTCCTCCCCTTTACAACTTTAGACTCCTCCCCTTTACCTTTTTAGACTCCTCCCCTTTACAATTTTAGACTCCTCCCCTTTACCGCGTTAGGCCCCTCCCCTTTACCACATTAGGTCCCTCCCCTTTACCATGTTAGGCTCCTCCCCTTTACCGTGTTAGACTCCTCCCCTTTACCACATTAGGCCCCTCCCCTTTCCACGGTAGGCTCCTCCCCTTTACCACGTTAGACTCCTCCCCTTTCCACATTAGGCTCCTCCCATTTACCACATTAGGCTCCTCCCCTTTACCATTTTAGGCTCCTCCCCTTTACCGCGTTAGGCTCCTCCCCTTTACCACATTAGGCCCCTCCCCTTTCCACGTTAGGCTCCTCCCATTTACCACGTTAGGCTCCTCCCCTTTACCACATTAGGCTCCTCCCATTTACCATTTCAGGCTCCTCCCCTTTACCATTTTAGGCTCCCCCTTACCACGAGAGGCTCCTCCCCTTTACCACGTTAGACTCCTCCCCTTTACCGCATTAGGCTCCTCCCCTTTACCACGTTAGGCTCCTCCCCTTTACCACGTTAGGCTCCTCCCCTTTACCTTTTTAGCCTGTCAGACCATAGGGGTCAGTCATTATTATTTTTTTCGCCGCCATTGCCCAAAATGTTTACGCAGGGGCGGGGCTTATTAACAAATTGGCCCTAACTCCTTAACCATAGGTCCTATCATCATCAAACTTGCTGGGTATGTGCAGAAGTTATGTGGGAGCGTGTCCCTCAAAGCTTATTGAGATTAACCCATAGGGGGCGCCACAAATGCCCCCTGACTCTGATTGACCTGTATTACACTTGTACAGCTCATGGTGCTCTACAATACAGCCTCTCGGACAGTTTTTTGAATTTCCGCTAGGGGGTGCTGTTATTAAGCCCCGACTGAAGAAAGACCACGCCCCGCACACCGTAAGTCCGAATGACTTGAAATTTCTCCCACAGGTGTATTTTAGGGTGCTCTACAAAAAAGCTTCTTGGATCATTAAAGTCAACCTGGAAATATTTTCGGCTAATTAGCATAAACTGAAAAACAGGGTTTTATCCACAACTTTTTCAAGTGTTAGTCTATCAACACCAAATGTCTCACGAAGCCCCGGGGGACTATGATGCACGTCTCCGAAAAATATTAGTAGAATAGCTTCAAAAACATGGCCGCTTTGATGGTTCAGCCCCGTTATCAGTCATTATGACGACAAATAACTGTATCAAACAAGGCTCCCGCTCCCCTTCCCTCATCTGGAGGGATAGGCTTCTCAATTCACGTTGCTGCGCCACACTGAAATCTGCGACCAATACGGATATGTGACCATAGAGCTTGCATGAGCGAACCGAAAATCGGACTGGGTGTGCGACCAGACCAAAAGCAGAAATAAAAACTATTTAAAAACGTCTTTCTTTGCACTGATGGTCTCGTTTGCTGTTAAAGGTAATTTATGATTATCAGAGGAAACATGAGGCTGTTTAAAAGATATTTAAATGTTACTCGTAGCCGCTTTAATGTTGGAGCCATAGATAGTAGCCTATATAAAAAGCGCTGGTTGAAGCGCTGATTGTCTCTGCGGCTTGGCCACATCTATGAAGTAGACTAGTGTACGGCAGCCAACAAGGGCAAAAACTCAACGTGATACGCCATGCCCTCTTTAAATTAATACGTGTTGTGTCTATAAAAACACATCTGTTTACATACGCCTACCTATCTATTACACACAGGCCCGGATTAAGAGGAAAGATTACACTAGGCATACCGCATTTTTTCGGGCCCCCTCCAAACGGATACTTCACGATTTAGTGACAAAACTACATACATTTGAACTGCCACAAGAGTATTATGCTCATTCATTTGTTTAAGAGTTGCGCGTTTGTAAACGGGAGTAAAGAGAAACGTAACCGTGTGCGACTTCACGTCTGTTTGTGAGCGCATTGCAGGAGCACTTCTGTAAGGTGCGTGCAGAGTCCAGTGTGCAAGGACGGATTAACATGGGCCCTGGACACAAACCAGCCATGGACCCCTACCAACACGCAAATACACGCACTAGCACACCGTGCAATCCACAATCACACACATTATAATGCAGCGCACAGCCTAGAGAGAGAAAGAGAGAGATAGATCGAAATACAATTCTATAAAGTCTCTCTGGTGCTGCGCAAGAGAAAGAGAGTCTGCGCCGGAGCCTACTAGACAGTTAGATTAGGGCAGAGACACCGACGATGCGAGCGCGCTCCAAGCGCGCGAGCAGATTCTCTTTGCCTTTGTAAGATCTCTGCGCCTGCTTTTTCGGAGCCTACACTCAATAGGCTCGTTCGACCTCCGTTGTGGCTCGTCTGGAAAGTAGACGAGAGCAGCCGAGTGCAGTCGGGGGAGTGACGAAAAAGCCTGACAGGAGCCGGACAGCTCGTGACGTCGGAAGTAGCGTCTTTGTTGCGGATGCAGTTCGTTTTCTAGTTTTATTTTGAAGGCCTATTAGAAACATATTCGTAGAAGAGCTACACATGCTACAACCAATTAGAAGCAGAACACAACACAAAGACGAGTAAACACTTTAAAAGCGAGGGGCATTTTCAAAACAAGAAACGAGATATAATATCCCCATTCCCCACACATCTTTATCTTTCTTGTCACTTTACTAGAAAACCTACTTTTAAGTGATAAAGAATAATTTACTAATCCAAATAAAGAAGGTTTAGTATTTCTCCCTTCACATAACGAATATGATCGGCCTAAATAAAGTTAAAGAAGGTCTAAGATAAGATCCCTTATTATTATTGTAGAGATGGATATGATGAACTTTATTATGATGTGTAACAACAAACAAACTACTTGTTGTAGTTTTGGTCTGGCTTTGCAACACTACATGTAAAATACAATTCCCAGACCATTTAGATCACTGGAAATAAGCCTATGATTTAATCTTAATGGTATAAAGATATCACTTCACCAAGATCTTATGTGACTCAAGTTTGTGTTCACTTTTAAATAAATCTATACAGGAGAGTTACACATCCAAATTATTTCTATGTCAAGGGTTCAGATCAGTGGAGGTTTAACTCTGATTAAGTACATTTCTGCTTAAATGCATACTGTGGCGGCCTAATGGTTAAACATAAATTAAAATCAAAAAGAATGGATCGTAATTTAATTTTGAGCGGTGATGTCAGACTTTTGCCTAACCAATTGGGGAATCGCATCAAAGGCACGGGGTTTAAACTCCCAATTAGCGCTCAGCTCCGCCTGTCAGCAAGACGTTTCCCATCAGACATTTTGCTCCCGCAGCCCGTGGGGAGCAACTGCAGCGACTTGCTCCAGTGTCTGTGTCCGTCTTGATACTGCGGGACTTCAAAGTCTCAAGCAGCCGAGCCGCAGCCAGCCGCGGGTGCAAGTTGGACAAAAAGTCTAACCATAATGCAGTGCGCTCAGCAAGACGAGCGTCATAATTGCGCAGGTCTTAGCAAGACGGCGACAGGTCGAATGAGCCTAATGTCTGAGAGAAGCAACGCGTCACCCCGTGAAACGCTGTGTTGGTGTCGTTCACAGTGAGACAGACACACTCTGTGGTTTAAAACTAAATGATCACAGGGGATTCCTGCACGTTAACGGGTGTCGAGGGGACAGGCTCCGCGATCTGATTGCATGTCCCGAGCCTGGATACCCCAATCCCCAATCTCACTGCCGACTAACTGTAAAGTGAAACAACCGCCTCGCTCGTTACACTGGTACTGGTGCGTAAAGGGAACGCACAGTTAGCAAACTTTCCTCACTACAACTGCCACAGCAGTAGCTGGCGAAAGATAGTCTGTCTAAGCTATTGGAATCGGCCTGGAATTAAACCAATCAGTGCCCAAGCTCTCCAATAGCTAATGGACCTCAGCTATATTTCGGCAAATCAGAGAAGGCCTGTCCAATAGCTATAGGAGATTTCGGCCAATCAGTCAACGCCTGTACGGCTCATGCGCAATGCGTCATGACGCTCAGCACAGCAGCACTGGACGTCCATCTTTGTTTACGTTTAGAGAGCTACGCTGTTTGTTGGATAATAACCTACAGATATTCCTAAATTCGTTATCAAAGTAAGTAACCACTTAATGTTTTTACATCCATATTAGCTATGCTTCACATTTTCATTCATCCCTAACGTAGCACAGGCATTTTATCTCTGTATTGAAGCAACAGTCAGTAGCCTAGTTAGCTGTCGCCTTTGCTGACTACATTAACGTCGGTCAGCATGGAAATTTACGATGTAATCTAATGTAATTCACAAGGCTTTAGTTTTCGTTTGTTTATGTGCTAAAGCTGTAAGGCAGTAGAGGTATCTAGGAGCTCTATTTATTCACCCAGCACCCGCTCTCTCTGTCACTACACGTCCGCTCTCCCCGGGCTTCTTGCCGCACTCGCCCGCTGAATTCTATCACAAACTGGCCCGTTTTAAACTCTAAAAGGGACGCGGTGGTACCGGGGGCATCCCATAACCTTAGCCGATCCCTCCCCAGCAAAGTCCCGTCCCAAAACAACACGCAGTCCCACGCGCTATCTCAGTGTATAGTAGTTAGTTAGCATGTTTACATCCAGAGTTTACTTGTTCACAAGAGCTACTGTAGGTTCCCTTAAAGATAATGATGTAAATATTAGCTCATTATGTGTGTCTGACTTAGTTATCAAATGACATGCATTGTAGTTGCTACAAGGGAATAATGAAATGTATTAGCCCACCTGAAGCCTAGGTATGATGACAGCTGTTAATGGTTGTGTAGGGGGTCAAACCTATGGACAGCTCTGTGCCGCCACCGTGCGGCCAAAACACTGCAGTACACCTTTACCTCTTCAGGTGGGCGTACCCAAACGCTAGCCGGAAACTCCACCCTGGTGGAAAGCCGGGACCTTTAAAAGGATGCCCCGCGGCTTATTCTGTCTTTCTGGGGGCGGCTGTTGGCTGTCCCATATAGAAACAACGAAGTCTGTACAGATCTACAGGGGCCTCTTCACCTCTGACCCAACCCCCACGTGTTTTGCTATAGCTATCGCCTGCGGCCGCGGCGATCTCTAAAACAACGAAGTGTTGAAGCTGTTCCGTTGGAACGACCAGAAGAACACTGGAAACAGGCGGTTTACCCAGAAACCTGCCTTTGGACCAAGGACGTAAGCCGGTCGAATTGGTCTTCGATCGCAACCACACCACACGAGAAGCAGGCGGGTTTATCCAGAAACTCAGCCTCTCGGACCGCGGACTGGATAGCCGATCGAGTGATCTTCGACCGCCATCCCCGCACCAAATCAGTTGCGCCCTTTGCCTTTTTCCTGCGATCTGACGAACGCAGAGATCACCTCACCAGCTCACCGACCGCCAACGGCTCGGAGCTTGGATCGCCATCTCGCGGGCCCCTTTCGCCCGTCCTGGACAGGAGTGGCCTACCCGCCTCAACGACGACGAAGCAGTGGAAATCTAAGTTTCCCCCAAGTGAGATTTTGGCTTTATAATTACCTGGGCAGATGTTTAGTTATTATTTACTTTTTAAGGTGTGAACAATACTGTTTATTTTCGAATTTGTGTTTGCTATTTTGAAACAAGCTGTGTGATCAATCTCCGTTTGTCTTCTCCCCCACGGAGAGCCAGAACGGAAAGTTCGATCTTTTCATTCACGCTGCAGTGTGGTTTCAAGTCTGCTGTATGTTTTAAAAACCTAACACCTTTCTTTTTCCCCCTCTCCGCGTCCAAGCGTGGCCTTTCCTCCTCTTCCTCTCCTGCACGCACGTACACACACACGTTAGATGGTAGCCTTGATCAGATAGAATTGGTGCTAAGATCTTTGGTAGAATCCCCTTTTAAATGGCTAGTAGCTCTTCGAAATTCCCCGCCTCAAATCCCATCGTCAGGTCCTTTGTTCTAAAGATAGACGCCCTTTTGAGTACTTCCCCCTTCGGGTGGAAGTAGAATAGAATAGCCTAGCCATCCAGGGACGCCATTTTGTGTCATTAATAACCTGACCTAGATAGAATTGGTGCTAAGATCTTTGGTAGAATCCCTTTTAAATAGCTAGTAGCTTTTCGAAATTCCCCGCCTTAAATCCCATCGTCAGGTCCTTTGTTCTAAAGATAGACGCCCTTTTGAGTACTTCCCCCATCGGGTGGAAGTAGAATAGAATAGCCTAGCCATCCAGGGACGCCATTTTGTGGCATTACTAACCTAGCCTATTTTGGGTCGCCATTTTGTGTCTGTCGCCCCAAGTCACGTGGGAGCTTCCCCGTCCCCTTTTTTCTTGCTCCACACACACACACACTCACTCACACACACACACACACACACACACACGCACTCACTCACTCACTCCCACACACACACACACATTGGTACATAGCTGTATAAACAACAATGTTCTAGACGTTTTTCTTTGATTAAGTGTATTTGCTTCATGCGTGTATAAAACGGATGTTACCTTAAGTTTCATCGTGGTTAAAATAAATGTTCTTGTATTGTAACCAGAAGTGTTTGTGATTTATTTGTGTGGATATTATTGGAGTGTCAACAATCAACAAGTGAAAGACTCTGTAGCCTTCAGTGATCATATTACCAAATTTATAATAGTAACTACTTGATTACATTATTTATGGAAATGATCTTTGAGACTAGGATTTGCTAATGTTGATTTGTTTAACTGAGCGTTAGACTAATCAACGTTTCTAAATAAATCCTTTGATTAAACGAGACAATTTGCTATTACTTTTCCATTCTTGAATGAATGGTGGTGCCCCTTTTGAACTTTAAGAAATTATTAAAGTATTATTAATCATCAGATTAATTTCTAATAGCTGAATTAATCTGAACTACCTGTACCCGCTACAGTTGTAATAACAATGCATTTGCTGCTTGCGTCACTGATAGTGTATCTGTTTTCTCTTTTTTTAAGACTGTGGATGACTGTACAGTACAAGGTATGGACATCGTGCCAGGCTGTTGATGACTGCTGTGCCACGCATAGACAGAGTTGACAGAATGGCAGAGTATCTGGTGGAGAAGAAAAGGCGTGTCTGCAGTCTAACCACCACTGGCTGTGAAGCTGAAGCTGTTACCTGCTCCACCCTCCAGCCCTCAGCTTCCGATGCTTGCTCCAGCTGCCCCCCAGCTGCCTCAGCTATTTGCTGCCCCGCTGGTCCTGGGTGCTACCTTTTTTCCTGCCCCTTTTGCCCCTGCTGCTGCTCCCGCTGTGCAAAAACTGACCCGCACACGCAAAGTAATGCACAACACATGCAAGAAATGTGGGCAGTTCAGGATAGCAGAGACTGGGCACAGCCAATACAAGGGCATTGTTTACTGCCCCTCTACAGAGACTGTGCCAAAGGAGCAGTGGTTGGAAGACATTAAAAAACAGAAAAAGTGAAGCGGTTTACCCCCCCCCCCCCCTCACCAACCCCACCCTGCACACTGCACTAATATTTTTTTATTTTACCTGTTTGTGTATATCTTAGTCTCTTTTTATCCTTTTGGTCATGTTATACCCATTTTATTGCATTTTGGTTGTAAATAATACTTGTTAATGTCCATCCAGTTTTTTCTTGTTTATTGTTCTTAATAAATACGTTTCAAATTCCAATCACAATGAGTCAATGTCTTATTTGTATGACATATTAAGTGATATTCGAAAGATACATTACACTTGGTATGACTTTAGGTTAAAAATGACATGTTTTTATGTTTTAATTTATATTAACTCAGTCCTTCAAGTCATTTCCCCTCAATTTTTTATTTTTTCCCTATTTTTCCCCTCTTTTTCTCATTTTTTCTTCATCCCCCTTCTTCCCCTTCTTTCTCCTTTCTCCCCCCCCCAGACAGACTATTGTTCCCCAGCTTTTGGCCAGGGCATCAAAGCTGGAGTTGCAGGCTTGTTTTGACTGCACCAACTGGAGCGTTTTTGAAGCTGCAGCTACAGACCTCAGCGAGCTCACTGACACTGTAACATCTTACATCAGTTTTTGCGAGGACATCTGTGTGCAAACCAAGACCTTCTGCACATATAACAACAGCAAACCTTGGTTTACTCCTAACCTTAGGAGGCTGCGTCGAGCCAAAGAGGAGGCCTACAGTAGTGGGGACCGGGACCTATATAAGCAGGCCAGGAACAATCTGACAAAGGAGATCAAGGTAGCCAAAAGAAGCTACAGTGAGAAATTAAATAATAGCCTCTCAGCCAACGACCCTGCATCAGTTTGGAAAGGCCTGCAACAGATCACAAACTACAAGAGGGCACCCCCCCACCCTGCAGAAAATCTCAGATTGGCTGACGACCTGAACGACTTTTACTGCAGGTTTGAAAAGCACCCACCATCACACCCCTCACGCGCAAAAGATTTTCCCTCAACACCCAACCCCCTCCCCCCACCTGCGCTAACTATCCACGAGAAGGATGTGTGCCGGCTGTTTCAGAAGCTGAAAATCAAGAAGGCTCCAGGACCTGATGGTGTGTCCCCCTCCTGTCTGCGAGTCTGTGCTGAACAGTTGGCGCCAATCTTCACGCAGATCTTTAACAGTTCTCTGGAGCTGTGTGTAGTGCCCTCCTGCTTTAAACGCTCCACCATCATCCCAGTCCCTAAAAAACCCTCCATCACAGGACTAAATGACTACAGGCCGGTCGCCCTGACGTCTGTGGTCATGAAAGCCTTCGAAAGACTGGTGTTGAGCCACCTGAAGGACATAACAGGACCCCTGCTGGACCCCCTGCAGTTTGCCTATAGGGCTAACAGGTCGGCGGATGATGCTGTCAATATGGGACTACAATACATCCTGCACCACCTCGACTGCCCAAGGACGTATGCCAGGATCCTGTTTGTCGACTTCAGCTCGGCATTCAATACAATCATCCCTGAACTCCTATATCATAAGCTCACCCAGTTTGCAGTTCCTGTCACCACCTGTCAGTGGATCATCAGCTTCCTGATTGACAGGCAGCAGCATGTCAGACTGGGGAGCACCACATCCAAAACTCGGTCCATCAGCACTGGCGCTCCACAGGGGTGTGTCCTCTCCCCGCTGCTCTTCTCCCTCTACACCAATGACTGCACCTCAAAGAACCCGTCCGTAAAACTCATCAAGTTTGCAGATGACACCACCGTCATTGGTTTGATCCAGGATGGTGATGAGTCTGCCTACAGACAGGAGGTGGACCAGCTGGTCGAGTGGTGCAGTCAGAACCACCTGGAGTTAAACAACAAGAAGACTCTGGAGATGTCAGTGGATTTTAGGAGAAGCCCCCCCCCACTCCTCCCCCTCTCCATCCAGAACGACACAGTGTCCACTGTGGAGTCCTTCAGGTTCCTGGGAACAACCATTTCACAGGACCTAAAATGGTGTCCCCACATCGACTCTGTCCGGAAAAAGGCCCAGCAGAGGTTATACTTTCTACGACAATTAAGGAAGTTTAATCTGCCTAAAGATCTGCTGACCACCTTCTACTCCGCCATCATTCAGTCTGTCATCTGCACCTCCATCACTGTCTGGTTTGGGTCAGCCACCAAACGGGACAGGGCCAGACTGCAACGGACAATAAAGACTGCAGAGAGGATCATTGGAGCTGACCTCCCCTCCATCCAGGACCTGTACCAGTCCAGGGTCAGGAAAAGGGCCGTAAAAATATCTGCAGACCCCTCACATCCTGGATATAACCTATTCAACCTCCTCCCCTCTGGTAGGCGATACAGGGCACTGCCTGCCAATACCAGCCGACACAAAGACAGCTTCTTTCCCCAAGCAGTCACTCTGTTGAACTCTCAGATCTCCCACATCCTGTCGCTGAAGGTCCATTAACACTTGTGTTGTACCTCATGTATATTTTTCAAACTCAAATATTGTTAACACTACCTCAGCACTGATCTGCCTTGCACTGTACTTATATGTTTATATTTTTGTTGTAATCTTAAATCTGACCGTGTATATATACCATATATATATTTATATTTTATTTAATTCTTAATCACTGACTGATTGCACCATTTCTTCCACATCTTGAATTGTTGTTGAGTATTTGTTTTTGTTCATTTGTAATATTGTTTAATTAACAGTATTTTTAATGTTTTAAGTGAATGTTGTACTTGGAGAGCAAATGGAGCCGAAATCAAATTCCTTGTTTGTTTACGCAAACCTGGCCAATAAAGCTGATTCTGATTCTGATGTGCCCACTTTGCCCATGCGGTAAGGAGCAATTTTTCAAACTGGATGAAAAACAGTGCAGTGCAATGCTTTATTCAGCATAAAGTTTAAACACTCGTGCAAGCCAGATTTAAACACAAAAGCCGTGCGCGAGCGAAGCAGCGATTCACCTGGTGAAACCTGGCGTGGAACTCTGTGGTGGGTAACGGCGAAATTCACACTGATGAGACATAAAAAACTCAAAACAGAAAAACTCTGGTTTGACGACTAAAATAATAACCGGGGAGCAGAGCCGGCCCAACCCTTCATAAGGCCCTAAGCCGAATTTGATTAGGGCCCCCCTCTCCAATGTTATCGTGGCCAAATGATTGACTATTGTTAAATGTCATTCACACACCCAGTTCATTGCTAGTGCCTCCAATGTCCAGCTTAGTGAAAATAGTAGCTAGCCGAGATCCTGACTCTCCAAGGGGGGTCCAGGGGTATGCCCCCCCCGGGAGATTTTTTTGTACCTTTTTAAAGTGAAATGCATGAATCTGGTGCACTTTGAGAGGGAAATTAAGAGGCTAAATCTGAGGAATTTTTTGTGAACAAATAATTTGGAGATACTGGCTCAAATGAAGTAGAATTAAAAGCTATTGAAGAAAGACATATGGATTTTCCATAAAAATATTAATATAGAAAAAATATAATTCAGTGTCCTCTGGGATGGGCTTGGTGCTTTTTTTTTTCTTTTATGGGACATATTTCTCTGTTATTTAATGAATGCATTTAAATGCAGTGAGAGGAACGTAGCAGAAGAACTCTGTTGTCCAGCTATCTTTTTTCCACAGATGAGGCTGAAATAGGCTATAGACTATACACAGTGTATGGGCAACTGAGGGCAGCCCCATTTCCAATTTTTTTAAATAAACTCAATACCGAGTGATAAGTTAACCTCGGATGAACTGTTTCAATTATTAGGCTATTAACTATCCAGACCAAAACATTGTATTAATTTTTTGTATGATAACTTACATTTGCATAATATGATGTTAACATCAAACACACATACTAAAAAAAAATATATACATAATTTTTTTTTTTATTATCCTTCTCACAGGGCCCCCTAGTGGAAATGGGCCCTAGGCACGTGCCTAGAATGCCTATGCCTAGATCCGGCCCTGATTACACACGTCTCTGTCAATCATGAGACTTCTGATGGGATACTGTACCTTCCGTCCTACATCAATAGCCTTAATTATGTTTTTCTGGTCAGCAAAAGCACGTCGCTAAAGAGACTAAGGGCACACATAAAGCCTAGCTTTCTGCAGTAAATCTGTAGGCCTACTTGAATTAACAAAGTCGGGTATTCAGTATGCTAGCCTTTTCATCTTCAGCTACATACAATAAACTCGGTTTTTATGTAGCTGAATATCAATCAATCAATCAATCAATCAATCAATCAAATGGCCATTTGCCTCTGTGCTTCACAGTCCATACAGTCATACAGTGACATCCTCTGGCCATAGAACCTGATTTCCACTGAGGAAAAATTCCCAGAAAAAAAAAACATTTAGTATAAGGCACTCTGAGTGCCAAACCACTGCCATGCAAATAATTACAAGTTGTAAGAAAAAGTACATAAAGAGCAACTCAGACAATGTCATCTTGCTTGTCAGGTTAGTTTGGTGTGCTGCTGCTGTACACTGAGACTTTTGTTGCTATTCTGTATCTCATATTCTAGTAGGTCAAGATTGCCCTTATTGCTCAGCATCTTCTAATTTGTATTGTCACTTACCCATTTGCTGCCCTATTCTTCTTCTTCTTCTGTTTGTCTGCATCCCTTTTATTCTCCATTTCTACACCTGTCTTCTCCAACTCTCCTTTATCCGGCTCTTCTTGCTCTTCTTGCTCTCCCTCCTTCTCATCTCTCGTCATGGTTTCTATCTCCCCCTCTTTCTCCACCTCTCCTTTCTCCATCACTTCAAGCTCTTCTCTCTCTACCTCTGTCTCCATCTCTTCCTCATCCCTCCTCTCCTCCGCCTCTACAACTTCACCTCCCTCACCCTGTTCTCTTTGGCCATCCTCTGTCCTCTCTTGCTGCCCCATTTGGTCAGGCTGCCATGCTTTGAAAAAACAACAACCAATCAAAACATTTGGGATGTAGTACATGGTTTAAAATGTAGGTAAACAAGGGGTCATGGTCTGTACTGAAATGTATTTTATTACAGAGGCATACATGTATTGCTATTTTGTTGTGTCATACCTTCAGCATGCCTTCAAAAAGGCACATCATCCTCTCCAGGACTGCATGTGCCATTGGCAGCAGCTCGTATGGGCACTGCAGCTGAGCAGACCATTTATTGGTCCTTGGTGTGTACTTTCCCCACATAAATAAGGGAAAGTACCCCAGGGCCTTCAGTTTCTCCACCTTAATACAAATATATGAATATTAGCTCAGAAAGATTTCCAAGGATCTAGTGTGAAGTTACTGCAGATGCAAACTGAACATTTGCTGCAGCTGTAGCATTATATTAAAAAGCATTTTACTGGTCAAGCGTGAGCTGATGTGTATTATGAAACACAGACAGGAATGTAGCATAGTGTCAGTCTGTAAGATTTAAAATGTTTTCATTGTGTAATCATATGCTCCTTATCTAACCACGTCTTGTTTATACTCCGTAATTAACCACATGTTGTTGTGAAATATGTACTTTCCAAAGGGTCGCCATGACTTGGCTGACCAAGGCGGTCAGGGCCCAGGACAGATAGGACACGCTGACATGCCCCAGCTGGAATAAACAACTTCCCAGTATCATTAATCATTAGTAGATACGCACACACACAAGCTTGTAACCAACATTCAAAGTGAATAAAAGCAGACGGGGAGAGCCAAACGGAGGAGTTGATTCTGAGCAGCTGACCTCTCCCCAGTTTGCAGAAACTGAGCTGACTGTCTCCGTGTATCATTGTGTCTGTGTCTCATTCGTCTGGTTGAACTAACCTGGGTTTCCTTGTCTTACACACAAGTTTGATAAACCTAACACAGTCACTACAGCAGCATGCCTTCAGTGTGAAGTTCTATGTTGTGAAAGAAGACCACAGAAAGCTTGGAACT
The DNA here is from genome assembly GCA_026929865.2 of Hyperoplus lanceolatus. Lineage (NCBI taxonomy): Eukaryota > Metazoa > Chordata > Actinopteri > Uranoscopiformes > Ammodytidae > Hyperoplus > Hyperoplus lanceolatus. Next base: position 768,658 of record CM049397.1, read on the forward strand.
ATGAGTTCACACCAAAAGCTTCATGACAGTGGCTGCTGTCAGTCATTCATTTTCTATTGAATGGAGTTGTACAGTAGGCAGGATCGAATTCTGTGTAATATTTTACTATTTATACATAAAATAGCTCCTTACGGTCTGAAAAATTGCAAATGCATTTGGGTTGACATACATATTTGTGTGTCATGACACACAATTGCCTGATATATAGTTAATAGTTAATGCTTCCCTGTACAATGTAAATTACTTTTTTTCAAAAGACAAACAACATTTTTGTTACCATCAGGGCTGTGTTATCAAACACTTTTGCCTGATTGCGGGACTTTTTTGTTTTCTCCGCCCATTCCTTGGCCCTGGCTCTGAAGCCTTTCATCCGGGCAGAATGCCTTGACTTCAGTTCCAAAAGCTTGCCACACTGAATAAGAGAGAGAGACACAAAAAAGCATGGTATGACAAAAATTAGTAACAGGTAGGTTATAAGCTGTATCCCTGGGGAATGATAATAATATTATAGGCAGGGTGCTAGACAGCAAGTTAGGACAACCAATAAACAGAACCATAGGACTCACTAAAACTATCCATATCTATGAAAAAATTATGAAATATAAGAATGCCCATTACCTGGCTAGATACATAATGCATTATTGCTTGCCTTTGAGGAGATGTAAAACTGAATTGAATGTTAATGCAAAACATGGATGTTAATGCAAAACATGGATAATCGAATAATTTGCATTCATTATTGCAACAGAACTATTTTCTTTTCTTTAATAGACCTTTGTAATAGGGTGTTATTTAAACAAGCCAAAGGTCAAACATCCAATTGCAACAGATAGTTTCCCATCAAGCGGGAAGTAAAATGTTATGAAATAACATAATAAGAAATAATAAAAAACTAGAACTGCGAGCAGTTGTGAACGGAGGCCAAGCCTCCCACGCGACTCGGGATCGGGCGTCGTCGTCCGCGGCGCTGGCCCCTCGCTTCACGGAGTCCGGGGATGTAAAGTTTTTGAATGTGGGATGTTTGGTTTGGGAGTTATAGACCAAAACGCAAAAAAATCGCAGAGAAAGATGCTCAAGTGTGTTTTTGGCGCCCCCTTTTGGAGCAATTTAAGGAAAAAGTAGAAACAACCTGAGAACCATAGGACAAACACATTTGTGAAGTTTGGTGTTAATAGGATGAATCGTTTTGGATTTAGGAGCAGTTTGGTACAAAGTAGCTAATGTGCAAATCTTTAAAGCGCTACCGTTTGGTCTTCTGATGGTCGTAGAAAAATTCTTTATACAACTTTTGCTTGTGGGAGTCGGTAGAGTATAATGCTTTTGGTTTCGTCCAAATCGGGCAAAAACTGTAGGAGGAGTGTGTTTGGTGACTGACACAGTTTTTGCGATGAAGCGAAAAAAAATCCCATACGCAAATGGGCGTGGCCTATCTCAAAAGATGCAGCTGACTTGTGGGCATCTGTGGATATAAAGTTTGACTGTGGGATGTTCGGTGTGGAAATTATAGCCCCAAACGCGTTTTCTTTACTTTTTGTGGTTTTGGCGCCCCCTATGGATGACATTTGCAAAACTACGTTAGATATAAAGAAGCAGCTCAATGTACCAAACAAGTGGATGTCAAGTTGTTGAATGTGCGATGTTCGGTTGGGGAGTTATAGCAAAATCATATTGTCAACCTCTCCATTGTAAAGACAGTTTTTTGAATTTTCCCGCCTAAAGACTTAGAAAATGGTGAAAACAGGCAAAAAAATTGAAAAACTCTTTTTTTTAATAAGTCCGGCCCACATAAGAATTTCTTGCCCATATTGTTGCCATAGGCTCAGGTATGCCCCATGATAGTCTCCTTTGGGTTTCAAGAAAATCCCTTTTTTTTTTTTTTTTTTACGGATTTGCGCGAATCTTTAAAGCGCTACCATTTGGTCTTCCGCTGGTTGTAGAACAATTATTTGACCAACTTTTTCTCGTGGGAGTCAGTAGAGCATAATGCTTTTGGTTTCGTCCAAATCGGGCGAAAACTGTAGGAGGAGTATGTTTTGGTGACTGACACAGTTTTTGCAATGTAGCAAAAAATGTATATATACGCAAATGGGCGTGGCCTATCTCAAAAGATGCAGCTGACTTGTGGGCATCTGTGGATATAAAGTTTTTGACTGTCGGACTTTCGGTGCGGAAGTTATAGCCCAAAACGCCTTTTCCTTTGTTGTAGCGCCATCTAGTGGTCGGCATGTCTGAATTTTTTTGTCTGCGTACGGGGTACGGACCTGGATATGCCCTGGACGTGGCATGTACCAACCCTTTACGGTTTGGGCTGCAGCACCACTTTTACGTAAGGAATAATAATAGGAGGAACTAGAACTGCAAGCAGTTGTGAACGGGGGCCAAGCCTCCCACGCGACTCGGGAACGGGCGTCGTCGTCCGCGGCGCCGGCCCCTCGCTTCACGGAATCCGGGGATGTAAAGTTTTTGAATGTGGGATGTTTGGTTTGGGAGTTATAGACCAAAAGGCAACAAAAATCGCGGAGAAAGATGCTCAAGTGTGTTTTTGGCGCCCACTTTTGGAGCAATTTAAAGAAAAAGTACAACCAACCTGAGAACCATAGGACAAACACGTGTGAAGTTTGTTGTTAATAGGATGAATCGTTTTGGATTTAGGAGCAGTTTGGTACAAGGTAGCTAATGTGCAAATCTTTAAAGCGCTACCGTTTGGTCTTACGATGGTCGTAGAAAAATTCTTTATACAACTTTTGCTCGTGGGAGTCGGTAGAGCATAATGCTTTTGGTTTCGTCCAAATCGGACAAAAACTCTAGGAGGTGTGTGTTTTGGTGACTGACACAGTTTTTGCGATGTAGCGAAAAAAAATCCCATACGCAAATGGGCGTGGCCCATTTGAAAAGATGCAGCTGACTTGTGGGCATCTGTGGATATAAAGTTTTGACTGTGGGACTTTCGGTGCGGAAGTTATAGCCCAAAACGCCTTTTCCTTTGTTGTAGCGTCACCTAGTGGCCGGCATGTCTGAATTTTTTTGTATGCTGAGAGACCGGGGGTTACTTTGCTTTTTGTGGTTTTGGCGGCCCTTATGGATGACATTCGCAAAACTACGTTAGATAGAAAGATGCAGCTCAATGTACCAAACAAGTGGATGTCTAGTTTTTGAATGTGTGATGTTCGGTTGGGGAGTTATAGCAAAATCAAATTGTCAACCTCTCCATTGTAAAGACACTTTTTTTAATTTTCCCACCGAAAGACTAAAAATGGCGAAAACAGGTAAAAAAAACGTACTTTGTAAATATTACTGTGATGTCACAGTAAAAGACATCACAGTAATATTTACAAAGTAAGTTTTTTTTTAACCCTATATTTCTCTTTCTGTGATGTCACGAGAAAGAGAAATATAGGGTTAAAAAAAACACTCTTTCTGCCTTTTCTCAGGCTAGGATGAACCGATTTTAAAAAAAATTCGCACATTTATACTACATAGGATCTCAGAATTCAATACACCTTCATATTCAAACCGGTGAAGTAGGCCTTAAAAATTGGCCTTCGTATCCTTCATAGACCGCGAGACTGCGTCCTACCAAGTGCGTGGTCTCTGTAATGGGACATAGCTAATGTGCGTGTGTGTGTGCAGCAGCATTACGGCCGAGTTTAAGCTGAACTGTGGCGCAACACAAACGTTCCCCCCCCCATGAAATATAGCGTCTGCTATGGGGATATTTAGGATTCGGGTACGGTGACGTTGAAGAGATAGTGTTTAAAACTTGGAAACTTTTAGTCACGTGGCGACCGGTGGCCGCACACACCCAGTCTATCAACACATGAGACATCGCAGAGAAAAGTCAAATGAATGCATGGAAGTGAAGGGCCAAGCACGTTAAGTTTAAAGACACTGCTACTGTCTTTGCACTTTGGAGGAATGCATTTATTTTGGGGGGAAAAAGGTTTTTTTTTATTACATTTTTTAAACCATAATTTTTATTATTTTGAAAACAGCTACTAGCCTACAAGCTTTATTTTATATATTTTCAATGATTCTTAGTGTGTACATGTTTTAAACTGAGATATATGGGTTTCAAAACCTGTAAAGTAACGTTTAAAGTAACTTGTAATCTAACTTAGTTACTTTTAACATCAAATAATCAGTAAAGTAACTAAGTTACTATTTTAAGGAGTAACGAGTACTCAGTAATCGGATTACTTTTTCAAAGTAACTGTGGCAACACTGATTGTTGGTGAATGGCCATAATGTCCCAACAAGGCTGCGACGTCAGACAGGAGGTGGCGGAGTCATGTTTTGGGCCGGGATCATGGGGAGAGAGCTGGTAGGCCCCTTTAGGGTCCCTGACGGTGTGAAAATGACCTTGACAAAATATGTAGAGTTTCTGACTGACCACTTTCTTCCGTGGTACAAAAAGAAGGAAAGTGCCTTCCGTTGTAAAATCATCTTCATGAATGACAATGCACCATCTCATGCTGCAAAGAATACCTGTGTCATTGGCGGCTATGGGCATAAAAGGAGAGAACCTCATGGTGTGGCCCCCATCTTCTCCTGACCTCAACCTTATTGAGAACCTTCGGAGCATCCTCAGGCAAAACATCTATGAGGTTGGGAGGCAGTTCACATCAAAACAGCAGCTATTGGAGGCTATTCTGGCATCCTGAAACGATATTCAAGCAGCAACTCTCCAAAAACTCATAAATTCAAAGGATGCAAAAATTGCAAAGGTATCTAAGGGGTGGTGGTAGGATGGCCTAGAGGTAAGGTGGCCGACCTGTAACCATGAGGTCGCTGGTTCGATCCCCGGCACCGGACAGGGGGGTGTTAGTTGTAAAACTAGCAGAGGCTGGTATTGCGTCTACGGTGCCCACCATCTCTACCATTGTGTCCTTGAGCAAGACACTTAACCCCAAAACTGCTCCAGGGGCGCTGTACTATGGCTGACCCTGCGCTCTGACCCCCTCCGAAGTGTGGTAACTTGAGAGGGGATATGCGAAAAGACGAATTTCAATGTGCCTCGTGTACAACTGACAATAAAGATAACTTAACTTAGGAAGGGGTCCTATGTTAACATGTACCTTGGCATGTTAAGATGTTTTTGATTGAAATAGATTTTTATTTCACTAAATATGACTTCCACATGCTGCAAATTCAACAAATGACAGTTTTTAGTTGTTTACAATCTATAACATGTTTTTAAACTCTGTTGTGCATAATAATTTGGAACAGTGCATTTGGAGTGTTTTATTTTTGAAAGAAATACTTTTATTATTGGGAGTTTTGTTCAATAACATTTTAAATATACTCTAACGGTTGATTTATACTGACTGTGATTTGCATCGACTATTTCGGAAAATCTGGGAAAATCGAATTAGCTTTATAATTTGGAACGCAGTGTAGTCCCTGATGGGGGAGGGTCAAAATAAATCCATGTCAATAATTCATGAAAATCTATTTTGATCAGATGTATGATTTCAGTAGTCAGAACTACACTCAAACAAAAAGTACATTGATCAATTCTTATATTTACCAATCAAAGCGTACAGCTAATTAATTGCGTACTTTTGGGCTTTTTGGAAAACTATTAGCCTATTATTATTTTTTACCCAGGCTTTCTTTATTTTCTCCATTCCAGTTGGTGGCGGTAATGCACAAGTTGTTTTTTGCTTACCGCCAATAAACCTAGAGAAGAAGAAGAAGATCAGCTTTCCGTTTCCGGTCTACAGATCTGCTCTCCTACATCACACCATGTAAGCGTCAACAGTTTGCTACAATGATCTTTGTAAAGATATTAAGTTCAATAGAGGAATAGTTGGGTGTTGTAAAGCTATCATTGCAGTGCGCTGGCATTGACCTAACGAGGCAGCATACATGATCACCGAGGCTTCAGCTCTACAAACGTTAGCTACAGTAGCTAAGCTGTTATAGATAGCATGTACCTTGATAGCTTCCGTCTATGCCTGGACATAAGTAGCCTTCAGCCTTATAATTACATTGCAGCCTATGTTTTGTGATAGGCTACAGTTAAATGAGTGGACACCATTTAGTCAAACGTAGAAAAATGTCAACGAAATGCAGTTTGAAGCGCCGCAACGCCTCAACACATTTCCAACAATCAAACGAATGGCAAAATATCGTTAGTAGCCAAGCCAGAGTTCTCCATCACTGTTCGGATACGACTGGCCCCTGCTGTGCATTTAGCGAGTCACAGTGGTTAGGTCACAGTAACAATTAGTTTGGTAGGAATTTAAGCCACCGGTACAGCAACATTGTAATGTTTCTGGAATTCATAAAGATGATTTATTATATTGAATATGTGTTACTTCATATAGAATAAATGATAACAAGCTGTTATTTACAGAGGTGGGTCGTAACGCGCTACATTTACTCCGTTACACATACTTGAGTAACTTTTTGATTAAATTGTAATTTTAGGAGTAGTTTTATTGCAACATACTTTTACTTTTACTTGAGTAAATATTTGAAGAAAGAACGGTACTTTTACCCCGTTCCATTTGGCTACGTGACGGTCGTTACTATATTTTTATATGTATTTTATTTATTACATGCGAGATCTTTCTCTCATGATTTCTCTCCCCAGGGATGTCTTCAGCCAACATCTCTATCACGTGACTATTTCAACCAATAAAAACCACATTACAAAAGCTTGCCAATCAAATGCAGCCACTTGAGTCACATGACAACTGTTGTCATGTTGTCATAGGGCTCAACAATAGGCTCGTTCGACCTAACTTTCAGCTCGTCTGGAAAGTAGACGAGAGTAGCCGAGTGCAGTCGGGGGAGTGACGAAAATGCCTGACTGAAGCCGGACAGCTCCGAGTCGGAAGTAGCGTCCTTGTTGCGGATGCAGTTCGTTTTCTAGCCTAGTTTTATTTTGAAGGCCTATTAGAAACATATTCGCAGGAGAGTCACACATGCTACAACCGATTAGAAGCAGAACACAACACAAAGACGAGTAAACACTTTAAAAGCGAGGGGCATTTTCAAAACAAGAAACGAGATATAAGCTAATATCCCCATTCCCCACACATCTTTATCTTTCTTGTTACTTTACTAGAACACCTACTTTTAAGTGATAAAGAATAATTTACAAGAATAATTTACAAATCCAAATAAAGGAGGTTTAGTATTTCTCCCTTCACATAACGAATATGATCGGCCTAAATAAAGAAGGTCTAAGAAAAGATCCCTTATTATTATTGTAGAGATGGATATGATGAACTGTATTATGATGTGTAACAAACAAACTACTTGTTGTAGTTTTGGTCTGGCTTTGCGACACTACATGTAAAATACAATTCCCAGACCATTTAGATCACTTGAAATAAGCCTATGATTTAATCTTAATGGTACAAAAATCACTTCACCAAGATCTTATGTGACTCAAGTTTGTGTTCACTTTTAAATATATCTATACAGGAGAGTTACACATCCAAATTATTTCTATGTCAAGGGTTCAGAGGTTTAACTCTGATTAAGTACATTTCTGCTTAAATGCATATTGTGGCGGCCTAATGATTAAACATAAATTAAAATCAAAAAGAATGGATCGTAATTTAATTTTGAGCGGTGATGTCAGACTTTTGCCTAACCAATTGGGGAAACGCATCAAAGGCACGAGGTTTAAACTCCCAATTAGCGCTCAGCTCCGCCTGTCAGCAAGACGTTTCCCATCAGACATTTCGCTCCCGCAGCCCGTGGGGAGCAACTGCAGCGACTTGCTCCAGTGTCTGTGTCCGTCTTGATACCGCGGGACTTCAAAGTCTCAAGCAGCCGAGCCGCAGCCAGCCACGGGTGCAAGTGGGACAAAAAGTCTAACCATAATGCAGTGCGCTCAGCAAGACGAGCGTCATAATTGCGCAGGTCTTAGCAAGACGGCGACAGGTCGAACGAGCCTATTGTCCGCGGACTTTTTTAATGGCAAGTCTGCGCAAGATGGCGACCAAGGCAGACGCTTGTCTACGAGGCTAAGCAAAATTACAAGCTCTATCCCTTAACAACGACTTTTCGCTTCCCTTATTATGTTCTAAGAGTCTCGTGAACTACAACGTTCCATCTCCCAGCCTTTTATCACCGTAATTTACCCTTTTGAAGTAAGTTTGTAGCGTATTTGCCGCCAAAGCTACTACAGCATCATTGCTAATCCAGCATCAGCTAAACTGCCCACGAGTGACGAGCCTGCACTTTCACAAGCAACATGGAGCCTTCTGATAAAGGAACCAAACGGAAGGAGAAAGAAACAACGCGCCCGACTGATGGTATGGTTTTTGGTGTACCTATTAACTCTCCCAAGTCACATGCTAGCTATGCAGCTACAACCCCGACTGCAGCTAATCCCGACCACGGCTATGCTCTCGCCCATGTCCGCAGCCGCGAACACAGCCCAGATGCTATACCGTTACCAGATTCTGACCCCAATACACCAGTCAAGCCAAAAGGAAAAAAACAGAAAGCAGAAATGTCTCTGCATGAGTTACAGAACAACATTGTTGGGATAATCTCAACAAAAATTAATGAGCGGGCAGATAACCTGGAAAGCATGATTAACCATAATGCAGTGAGCATTGACGCCCTGAAGAAGTCTATTGACTTTGCATTTGTGGAGGTTGATTCTTTGAAGACCGACATGAAGGTGGTTAAATCTACTACTGAAAAAAATGACCAGAAACTGTCAGAGTTAGAACTCAAACTCAATGACGCTGAAAGATACCAACGGAGATGGAACCTCAGGCTCCATGGTGTCACAGAGGAGAAACAGGAGGACATCAAGGCCAAAGTCATCAACATCTTCTGCTCCATGGTGCCTGACGCCCATGCAAAGATCAAAGAGGACATCGACATTGTTCACCGGCTTGGCAGGTACCAGGAAAATGTGAGAAGATCCAGAACGACCATCATTCGCTTCACAAACAGATCCACGCGGGACCTCCTGTGGAAGAAGGCGAAGACCTGCGAATACCTTGCAAAGAATAAGTTGAGGTTTGCCGAGGATCTGACTTCTGCGGACAAAACCTTACGAGACAAACTGTGGCCCATAATCGAAGCTGCAAAGAAGGAAGGGAAAAAAGCACACTTTGCAGGTGTTCGTGTGATAATCGATGGAAAGGAGGTACGTCCTTCTTTGCCCCCAAAATAAACACGTCCGGACGGTCTCAAATGGACACATCCTCCTAAGATGATGCTTACCTTGAACTAACTACACCATTCCTCCTGTTTTCACTTAAGTGCTGAGCATTTATTACCTTTTTATGGGTAAAACTTATTTTTTCTCTTTCTTACTGTTAAAAGGTTCGGGAGATTGTTTAACACTGTTACTTAGAATATATTTTCTATTATTAAGGGATAGAAATTGTTCGCTGTAATTTCATAGCACCTTTCTTTGTTATACTGTCTTTTTCTGTTTTTTCTCTTAATGCCAGGGGGTTGAGACATAATGTTAAACGAAAGGCTTTATTCTTATTTGCAAAACAGCAAAAAACTGATTTTTCTTTTTTCCAGGAAACGCATTCAGTTATAGATGATGCATCTTTATGGAAAGCACAATAGGGTAATGACGTTTGGTTCTCGAATGGTACAGAAAGAGCAGCTGGTGCTGCTACTTTGAAGAACAGTTTCGATGGGAATATTTTACACTCTAAGGGCGACCCAAATGGTCATTACCTTATTTTGATTGTTGATATAAACAATACTATAATTTTACTTGTCAATATTTATGGGTATAATTCAAAACAAGAAAATGACATTTTATTTGATGATTTGGAAATTCACATTTTAAATTGGCTGTCGAAATATCCAAATTTATTAATATTAATGGGAGGTGACTTTAACATAGCATTAGATAGTTTATTAGATAGATATCCTCCTCGAACTAATAATTCTATGGCCTTAAACTTGACGCACTTTATGCAGAAATTCAACTTGAAAGATATATGGAGAGAAAAGAATCCTGGAATGAGTTCATATACTTGGAGTAATAAGGCATGTTCTAGTTTATCATGCATAGATTTCTGGCTGATTTCCGACTGTTTAGACAAAAATTATATTAAGGTCAATATTCTTATAACACCCCTAACTGATCACAGAGCTATCTCAATAAATATCTCATTGAACAGTATCAACAATATTTCACAGAGAATGGGTTCATATTGGAAATTAAATAGCTCTATCCTAACGCACAAGATTGTGATCAAAACGGTCTTTAATTGAACGCTTTTTGCATAAAGCTTTAATTGATAAAAGATTTAGTAGTAGTTGGGAACTTTTTAAATTTGAGGTGTCAAAATATTTAAGAACATACGGAAGTTCTATATTTAAAGCTAAAAGAGCTGAGGAGGAAAAAATAATATCAGAGATAACACAGATTACACAAAAAACACCAGAACAGTTAACTGAAAGTGAAATTGAGTCTTTAATTATTCAGCAAAATAAATTGGATGAATTATATAGAGGGAAGGCGGAAGGGGCCTTTGTAAGAAGTAGAAGAAAATGGCTTGAGGAGGGGGAGCAGAATAGTGCTTACTTTTTTCGACTGGAAAAATCCCGTGCAAAAAAACAACTCGATACAGAAATTGAATATTGATGATGTTATTACAGATGACCCTAAAAGAATAGCTCTGTATTGTTCCAATTTCTATAGCACTTTATATCAATCAAATTACAGTGAGGAGTCCACCCTCCAATTCTTAGATTCTCTCACTGAAACAAAAACAATTGATAACGACCAATCAGACTTCTGTGATAGACCTATAACACTAGGGGAAGTTAAACTTGCTATTGGACATCTCAAACTCAATAAATCCCCTGGAACAGACGGTATCACCTCTGAATTTTACAAAGCATTCTCTGACCAACTTGCTCCCTTCCTCCTCGGGCTCTTTTTAGAATGTGTAGATAATGAAACCCTCCCACCCACGTTAACTCAAGGCCTCATAACTCTTATCCCAAAACCTAGGAAAGATTATTGATAACTGGCGTCCAATCTGCCTTCTTAATAATGATTATAAAGTTTTTGCACAGATATTTGCAAAAAGGATTAAAACTGTTTTGGATCATATTATTGATGATTGCCAGTCAGGTTTTATGAGACAGACACATTTCCAATAATGTCAGACTAGTTCTTGACTTAATTGACTATTCAGATTTATGTTTAGATGAAAGTTTTATTCTTTTCTTAGATTTTCAGAAGGCTTTCGATGCAATTGAGCATAACTTTATCTTCCATGCCTTAGAGAAATTTGGATTTGGTTCATACTTTAACAATGCAGGGTTTTTCCTGGCTCAGAATGGGCCTTTGGGGGGTCAGTACACGACCGACTTTTTTTGGGGTCGCGACTCGCGACAGTAAAGGCAAACGGTTTGTGTATTTTAAGAGGGGTGTTGGGTTGGGAGAGGGGAGTTTCTGTCCAGCTCAAGAGCATTTCAGTCAGCCTGTCAATCACTGCGTTACCATGGAGCTCACTGACACTTATGAAATCACAATAAACAACCTGTAGATATGAAGTCAAAATACTAATAATGACTAGGCCTACCTATTTAATACTTTAATTGATCTAAACCATGGAAGAAGGTAGGGCTGCTCGATTATGAAAAAATCATAATCATGATTATTTTGAGTAATCACATTGTGTTATCACGACTATTAAAGACAGTTAATCATTGATTTAAGAACATTATGCATTTATTTTACTTTTAACAAGGTTTTTTTCTAAAAACACCATGACTTTGGACTTTAAACAAAGGCCTAATTGAACTGAAAACAGGGAGAATAGAAATAGGCTAAATAAGTGAAACATATTTTTAATAATTTAATAAAAATATGTCAAAATAAAAATAACCAGTTGTAAATGGTGTTGATAGGGCACGTCTTTTGCTAGCATTGAATGTAAGGGCATGATTTATTTATGTCATGGAGCTGGCTGGATAGGCAGTTGCATTGTAGTGTTGACAGTTGTGGTGGCAGGAGTTAAGGAGCTTTAAACTTCCTGTGTTTTTATTCATTGATTGCTTGGTCATAGACCACTATGACTCGACTTAAAGTGAATAAACAAATTGGTCGGGATGTTTAAAGGTGCAGATCAGGTCGTATATCACTTTTCTTTCTCTCTCTGTCTCTCGGTCGCGTATGTCATGTTACTCGCGTGTCCGCGCGTGACAAATCTTGCAAATTTTTTTAGTTTGTTGTGAGTCTGAAGTGTTTTCAGACAACACAATTAGTTTTACCTTTATTCTCGTCATCTAGAAGTTTTTCAAAACACCCGGCAATGCGCAACATCTCCCTCGTACTCTCTGGACTAGCCGTTAGCGAAACTATCAGGTGAGGGAGGGGCCGAGCGGAGCTCACGGCTGAAAGGGTTTGCTGCATTTATATGCCTGCATGCCCCGGCGAGCGGAACAATGATAGTTTAATAACGATTATCCCCGACCTGATTTCTTTTTTTTTACAACTGAGATTGCAAGTAATATGACTGGAATGGCGCGGAAATGGAAACACATTTGGAGCCGTTTTAAGTAGATTTTTATTTATTTATTTATTTATCTATATATATATATATATATATATATATATATATATATATATATATATATATATATATATATATATATATATATATATATAAAAAACACTTTGGCGCTGAGGATTTTCCTTTGGGGGGCGCTAAAATTCCTTTGGCGGGCGCCAACATTTTTTGAATGTAGGAAAAACCCTGCAATGCAATCAGTTAGTTTAGTATACATCTATTGATGCACTTAGACACATCATCAGTGATGGAACCTGGGGTCATTGGGTGTTTCGGGTCTCGCAACATCATACACCCTCACCCAGGCGACCCAGCCGGGATTGATCAAGTCCCAACTTGTGTCTAAGTAGCATGTACCCACGGATCACCCCTTTTGATCCACAGCCATCTAGAGGCCTTCTCAGCTGCCTCTGTGGTGGTCTTGATGGCCTTTCTCTGGCGTGCACCTGCGATTCCAAACATGCTGTATGCTTTGCAGAGAGATCACGCTGCAAAGCCTCTACAGCCCACCTCTATTGGCACACACCGGGCACGCCACCCCCGACTGCGGCACTCCTCCACTAAGTTGGCGTACTTGGCACGCTTTCTCTCATTGGCCTCTTCCATGCGCTCTTCCCAGGGAACTGTCAGCTCCAGAAGGACCACCTGTTTTGTTGAATCTGAGAACAGAACTAGGTCTGGTCTCAGGGTGGTTTCCACGATGTGCTCTGGGAATCTGAGCTGCTTTCCCAGGTCGGCCTTTATCTGCCAGTCCGGTGCGGTTCCAAGGAGTCCTGCTGCCCCCCTTGGTTGGGGCTTAGGCTTCTCCCCTGCACGAATGAAAACAATCGCCTGTCTTGCTGGTCGGAGAGGCTTGTTCTGAGTGATGCTGGTGAAGATGGTTTCTGCTATCGCCTTCAACACCTGGTCATGGCGCCAAGTGTAGCGTCCTTCTCCCAGGGCTTTTGGGCAACAGCTGAGGATATGCTCTAGGGTTCCTCTCCTGAGGCACAGAGGACATGATGGTGCGTCAACCTTGCCCCAGCAGAAGAGGTTGGATGGGCTGGGTAAGACGTCATAGACGGACGCAATCAGGAACTTGATCCGGTAAGGCTCAGCTTGCCAAAGCTCAGACCAGGAGATCTTGCGGTCCACTGCCTGTTCCCATCTTGTCCATGCGCCTTGCTGTTTCATCCCCACCATCTGGCTAGCACGCAGTTCCTCCACGCCAGCTCTCACTTCCTCTTGGACCAGTCGGCGTCTGTCTTTGCCCAGAACTTTGTCGTAGCGCGTGGTTGCAACGCTGCCAAGCCCTGCTCGTCCAGATGCCACTGGGCCGACCAGCACGCTGTGACGCAAGCGTGACTCCGCCTGCTCGACTGCTTCCTGCGCCCTCCACTTCCTCCCAGTCCTGACTACGATGCCAGCTTTGGAGACCTTCGGATCACTGGATTCCCTGTACTGCAGCACCTCTCTTGCACGGGTAACCATAATTTCCTCATTCAGGCTGCTAATGGGGAGCTTCAGTTTGTTGTTGTGCCCGTACAGAGCGATGCTACTCAGGCTTCGTGGCAGGCCCAGCCATCTACGTAGATAACAGCTGATCCTCCTCTCGAAGCCCTGTACCGTTGTTATAGGGAACTCGTACACCAGCAGGGGCCACAGAATCCTGGGGAGAACACCGTGCTGGTAAATCCAGGCCTTGAATTTACCAGGCAGACCCGACTTGTCCACTGCTGTCAGCCACGCTTCCAGCTCCCGATTTGTGGCCTTGATGGATGCAGCGTCTTTCAGGGTGCAATCAAAGGTCTTTCCGAGGCTCTTGATGGGTTTCTCAGTCACCGATGGAATCTGGGTGCCGTCCAGAGAGAAGCGGAACTTGTCAGTCACTTTCCCTCTCTTCAGCACCAGGGACCTAGATTTTGCAGGCTTGAAACACATCCGAGCCCAGGTGATGATCTTCTCCAAGCCCTGAAGGATCCATCGGCACCCCGGGACTGACGTTGTTGTTACTGTCAGGTCGTCCATAAAGGCTCTGATGGGGGGCTGGCGGACTCCAGACTTGGTGAGCGGACCTCTGCACTCGACTTCGGCTGACTTGACCAGCATGTTCATGGCCAAGGCAAAGAGGATCACTGAAATGGTGCATCCAGTGATGATCCCTTTCTCCAGCCGATGCCACTCAGATGTAACTGTCCCAGAGGTGACTCTCAGCTTGAAACTCTTGTAATAGTCCAAGATAAGGTCCCTGATTTTACCTGGGACATGGTGCCGGTCCAGTGCTGTTTCCACCAGCTTATGAGGAATGGATCCATAAGCATTGGTGAGATCGAGCCACAGCACTGCTAGGTCTCCTTTGCCTTCTCTTGCCTCTCTGATCAACTGCGTGACCACACCTGTATGTTCGAGGCATCCTGGCACCTTTGGGATTCCACCCTTCTGCACAGAGGTGTCGATGTATTCGTTCTTCAGGAGGAACTCCGTCAACCGACGGGATAGGATGGCGAAGAATATCTTCCCCTCAACGCTGAGCAGCGAGATGGTTCGAAACTGCTCGATGTTCTTAGCATTCTCCTCCTTGGGAATCCAGACACCTTCAGCAAATCTCCATTGTTGGGCTACCTTTCCCCTCCTCCAGATAACCCTCAGGATCTTCCACAGCCGGTGAAGGAGTCTGGGACACCTCTTATATAGCTTGTATGGCACTCCGCTTGGTCCAGGGGCTGAGCTGGCTCTAGCTGCCTTGACAACCTCCTGAACCTCCTTCCAACTGGGCTCCTTGCTGTTGAAGTCTGTGGTGGGTCCAGGGGGGTCTATCAAAGATCTGTAGGGACCTAGGTCTTCCTCCCAAGCAGCATCACTGTATGTGTTGCAGAGATGGTTGTCGATCTCCTCTTTGGGACAAACGAGGTTGCCGCTTCGTTTTTGCCCAAGTAACTGCTTGGTGACTCCAAAGGGGTTTGCGATGAAGGCAGACCGCCTCTTGGCCCTCTCTTTCCCCCGCCGTCTGTGCCATTCTGCCCTTCGAAGAGTGGTGAGCTTCTTCCTGAGGATGCCGCGAAGTTCTGATAAGGCATCCCTTTCCTCTTCTCGCGCTACCTTGTACTGCCGCTTCAGGACCCGCAGCTCCTGCCTTAACTGGCAAAACTATGTACAAAAATGGAAACTGTTCAATTAAATTAAATTAAAAGAGGCAACATTAAATTGATATGGG
Source organism: Hyperoplus lanceolatus (assembly GCA_026929865.2). Lineage (NCBI taxonomy): Eukaryota > Metazoa > Chordata > Actinopteri > Uranoscopiformes > Ammodytidae > Hyperoplus > Hyperoplus lanceolatus. Next base: position 784,387 of record CM049397.1, read on the forward strand.
AAAATATTGATGATCTCACAAGGAGAAACCATAAATCTTTTGGAGATCTTATATTAAAAGTACAGGGAGAGTTAATTGAAGATAATCGTGTTGTTGCTTCTGCTCTTAATAATTTTTTTCTTGAATCTGTATGTGAACTTGGGAAAAAATTTCCAACAAGAAAACTGGATGTTGCTCCACTAGATAAAACAGCCCCGGTCTTTGAACTGGTAGAAACAAATGTGTCACAAGTACAAAAAATCATCAGCTCTCTGAAAAGCTCAAAATCTAGAGATGCTTTTCACTTTGACACCAAGTTTGTTAAGTCACATAAGGATATTTTATCCTGTCCTGTCACTCACCTAATTAATCTCTCTTTTGAACGTAGTCTTTTTCCTGATGACTGGAAATGTGCCATTGTCACACCTGTTTTTAAATCTGGAGACCGCCTTGAAGCTAGTAACTATCGACCTATAAGCATACTGCCAGTATTTTCAAAAATTGCTGAAAAGGTTGTCATTGAACAACTGACCTCATTTCTTAACACCAGCAATTTTGGTCTACATTGTATGCAATTTGGTTTTAGAGCGAACCATTCAACCGAGACTGCCTCCTTACATTTAATAGAGCAAATTAAATCACGGCTCGATAAAGGCGGAGTAGTTGGTGCTGTATTTTTAGACCTGCGTAAAGCATTTGATACAGTTAACCACAGTGTCTTAATATCAAAACTTTCTAAATTTAATTTTTCGCCTAGAGCTCTGGCTTGGATGTCGTCATATTTATCAAACAGGAGGCAATGTGTTAAAGTCTGTGTTGCACAGTCCAGTTACAGGACATGTACTATGGGAGTCCCACAAGGCTCGGTATTAGGTCCTTTATTATTTAGTCTTTATATTAATGATCTTGCTGAACAGTGTGCTGACGTCGATCTGCAGATGTATGCAGATGACACTGTTGTTCATGTACATGCTAAAACAGCTGACTTAGCAGCTGCTAAGTTAACAACTGCACTGGAGAGAATCACTCTTTGGCTTGATCAATCATGTTTGAGTTTAAATGTAAACAAAACAAAATGTATGTTTTTTTCTAAAACCATGGTACAAATCCCTGATGTTGAGATTCTCATTAAAGGTGAACGAATTGATATAGTTACTGAATTTAAATATCTTGGCCTGTTTCTGGATCCAAATTTAAAATTTAAGAAACATGTCAAAAAAATGGTTAAAACCATAAAATACAATTTAGTTAATTTTAAACACATCAGAAATTGTCTCTCTCTGGATGCAGCCAAGATATTTATGCACGCCATGATTTTGTCCCGCATGTCATATTGTATCACCTGCTGGGGGCAGGCTGGTGAATCTACTTTGAGACCTCTGGAGTCTTTATACAAACAAACCTTAAAAACACTGGACAAAAAGCCAATTCGTTATCATCATTGTAGGATACTTGACAAACATGAGTTATTGAGCTTTGAGAATTTTAGGTTATTCGTCAATTTGTGTATGGTCTATAAAATTTTAAATGGTTTGGCCCCACAGTCATTATGTGTTTTTGTCCACGCTCGCTCGTCAAATTCCATCAGATCCACTAGAATATCCTCCATACGAGATTGTACCATACCATTTCGCCGCACTGTAGCGGGGCAATCTGCTTTTTCTGTAAGAGCCACAAACCAGTGGAATACCTTACCTGACGCCGTAAGGGGCAGTAGCTCTCTCAGAGTCTTCAAATCTAACCTAAAAAATCTGTTAAAAGCTGCTCAGCTCTGCAACCACTAATTTGGTCCTTAGACTTGTTTTTGTGTGTGTGGGCGTGGGTGGGATGAGGAAGGTGGGGGGAGTTGCACGCAGACGTGTGTAGCCATGTTGTTGTGGTGTTTTATCCCTGTATACTAATAATCTGTCTTGTTACTGTGTTGTATTTTTGTGACCTGCCAAGGGACTACAGATGCAAATTAGCTTAAAGCTATAATCTGGTATAGTGCATCAAATGGCAACATTTATGTTCTAACTGTACATTGTCCCTTTTAAATAAATTAAATAATAATAATAATAATAATAAATTACATGCTGGTACTTCCCCTAGATTCTTGTTAAATCGTGGTGTTAGACAAGGGAGTCCTATTTCCCCCTACCTCTTCTTACTTTGTACTCAACTACTCACTGAATCCATAAAGCTTAGTCCGCTTAAAGGTATCTCAATAGCTGATGGTGAGGTCATCATCAGTCAGCTGGCTGATGATACAACACTCTTTTTAAGGGATGCCTCTCAGATACCTATAACCATTGATTTAATTCAAACTTTCTCCATTGCCTCCGGGCTAAATTTAAACCTTAAAAAATGTGAATTGCTTGCTCTTAAAAATTGCGATGTACCATCTATATGTAATATTCCTGTAAAGGACTCTATAACCTATCTAGGAGTTGTTATTACCAAAGAGAGAGATTCCAGATGTGGTTTGAACTTCAACCCTATTATTGACAAAACTAAAAAAAGGTTAAATCAATGGTTACAGCGAGACTTGTCAGTCAGAGGTAGAATCCTTCTAACCAAGGCTGAGGGCATCTCCCGGCTCACTTATGCAGCTCTATCCTTGGATTTAAACAAAAAAACTTCTAAACAAATTGACAAAATGTTATTTAATTTTATTTGGAGGAATAAAAGCCCCTATATTAAAAATGCTGTGATAATGAACCCGTATGATAAGGGTGGCCTTAACTTCCTTGATTTTTCAACCTTAAATTACACTTTCAAAATTAACTGGCTAAAACAATTTATAAAGAATCCATATTCAATTTGGAATTTCATTCCCAACTTTATCTTCTCCAAATTAGGGGGCCTGCATTTTGTTTTATTTTGTAATTATAATATTGAGAAAATCCCTCCAAAATTGTCCAACTTTCACAAGCAGATGCTTCTCTCATGATCTATGATTTATAAACATAATTGCTGTCCTCAAAGGTGTTATATATGGAATAACAGAGACATATTGTACAAGAACAAATCTTTATTTTTTGAGAACTGGTTTGCACATGGTTTACACCTGGTCAGCCAACTGCTCGACTGTAATGGTTTTTTAATGTCATATCAGGAATTTTTGATGGAGTATGGTATTCCAATTCCTCCAAGGAAATTTGCTATTGTCATGAATGCAATCCCTACAGGAGTTTTGATGCTACTAAGAAGTACAGCAGGGGTTAAGCCAACCTTACTACCTCTTGACCCTACTGAGTCTGCAGTTGGTAAGGTTTGTTTCTCCCCTGGTAACAATAATTGTGAAATAAGATCATTGTTCCAAAATGATATAGTCTCTGTCCCATATGTAGTTGCCTACTGGAATAATTGTGTATCTGACCTTAATTGGAAGAAAATCTGGACTTTACCATCAAAATTTTTGATCACTAACAAAATGAAAGAGGTATCTTTTAAAATTATACACCGTTACTATCCCTCTAAAATATTTTTGCAAAGATTTAAATTAGATATAGATGTCAATTGCTCATTTTGTAATATGTACCCTGAAGATGTATCTCATTTATTTTGGAACTGTTCCCACTCAAATCTTTTATGGAAAGATATTTGCACTTATATCACTCGTTTCATTGACCCCAATTTTTCCTTTTGTGTTGAACATATATTGTTTGGTTTCTTTAATTACACCCCTAGTCAACCAAACCAATTTTTTATTATAAACCTTATTATTTTATTAGCTAAATGGCATATTCATAAATGTAAGTACTCTAATCAGAAACTTCTATTTATTGTGTTTGAAAAACAAACCAAGCAATATATGAAAAATATTATGTACTCCAAAAATAAGAAAGCTATCAAAACACTTTATGTATGTCATTTATATAATATTTTCATTTAATATAATGCTGTTTTTTATTTTTTGTATCTGTATTTTTATATAGGCCTATCGGCTAGTTCTGTAGGCTACCCCCTGGCGGCTGTTGTATTGCTTATTGTCAATAAAATGTAAAAAAAAAAAAAAAAAAAAAATAATTTTAATGGCTCCGGTTCCGCACCGATGTTGTGGCCGTGCCATGTAGGCTACACCCACGCATATTTTACCGACTATCTGGGTGAGTCGAGAAAATGGAAGAAACAGCTGATTCCGACGAGCAATAACCACACCTCTGGCCTCAAATACAAACTCACACACTTGCATGCTCTCAATCACACAAACTCTCAAAATAACAATCATACACTCACAATCGCATTGACACAGACTCCCACACACTTGCAATTACAGAGACACTGTTCTTCTTTGACACATGTCCTGTTCTCCCTGTATGCCCCAGTCTGGCTGTGTGAGAGTCTGAGAGTGGTCTCTTTTTTTCAACCTCTTCGTAGTTTCATACGTTAAGTTAGTGTTACTTACTTACTTACAAAGTTTAATTTTGTTTGTTTTATATTTTTGGGGCTAAACACAACATAGATAATTTTCTCAGGGCCAGTGACATATTTTAGGAATTAGTTTAAAAATGTGTATGTGCAAAACAATTGCAAAAGTGTTATAAGTGTAGCCTATTGGTTTAATTTATTATAGTTTTATTTGAAGGGTGATGTATTTAATTTGGCAAATTATTAATTTATTATTGTTTGAGTTCAAGAGTTATTCATTTTATTTTTAAAGACCTTATTTATTGTTTTATTTAAAATTATGTTATTTAACATATCTTTATTTGAACATTGCTGTTTTATATTTTGTTTGTCTATTCTGTACCGTTTGTGCTGCTCTGTATATTTAAAAAATAAATACGGAGTAATTCAGTAGGCCTACTTGTACTCTTGAGTACTTGAGTAGTCTTTTCACTAGATACTTTTTTACTCTTGAGTAATTATTTTTACTTCTACTTGAGTAATTATAATCTTAAAGTAACTTACTTTTACTTGAGTAAAGTTTTTGGCTACTCTGCCCACCTCTGGTTATTTATACACGGAAATCTTTGTTTGAATAAAAGCGATACATCTTTAAAGGCACACGTGGTAGAAATGTCCTTAAAAAACTAAGGTTGCGTTCCGAATCGCATACTCTTTTTTTTTTCTATTCTACATACTACATCCGACGATAAAAAGAATCTAGTTAGGATGCAGTTAGGATACTATTGGGACATACTTTTCTCTCTCATTTCATCATAACATTGCGCCTTGATCTTGCCTCTTGCTTTTATATCCATCGTATCCCCGTTTGTTTTCATATGGAGGCTTCGTCGATGTTACGTCACTTCATGTGCGCACTGGATTGTGGGTCAGAATCGCCCAAATAGGATGCACTTTTCAACACTAACAATCTTGGCCGCATGAAGTAGGACATCCGGGTACTTTTAACCATCCTAAATCTGGCCACATGAATCGGGACATCCTAAATTTTTTTTCTACATAATATATAGTAGAAAGTATGCGATTCGGAACGCAACTTAAGTATAGTCACACATAGGGGTGTAACGGTACACTAAAGTCACGGTTCGGTACGTACCTCGGTTTTGAAGTCACGGTACGGTACAGTACGGTACGGTTCATAGTTAAGGGAGAATGAACAGCTTTAGCTGTCAGTAACTAGCTGACAGTATGTAACATACAAATAAAATGCATAACAAATAGAAAAATACTGCTGCAATTCTCCAATAAATAAAATACTTATTAAATACTAGTGTAGGTGCAGTAACTAAAATTGCAATGAAAAAATATACAGTAGGCTATTAATGGGCCTTTTTGACTTTAAAAAAAGAAAATATTGATGCAGCTCTATTAACCCATTGTGACTATTGCAATCTAGGATGCATGTCCTTAATGCCTGAGGGTTTTCTGAAAAAATAGTACAAATTGTCAAGTCTACCAAAACCTTAATATCTAAGTCTGCGTAGCACATAGAAACATGAAATAAAATACATTTAAAAGTTAAGGTTCACAGGTTTTATTTAAACATGCTCCCTTAGCGCTTACAGACCAACACATTTTTCTAAAAATCGTCAAAATTAGATGGGGGAGAAAATAAATAAATAATATAAAATATTTAAAAATAATGTGCTAAATGAGGTTATAATCCTGCTTCCTTTTAGCATGGATAGTAGTGACTGAGTGTGCAGTGGAGGGATAAAGATAGACAGATATAGGAAGGAGAAGATCGCTTTATTTTATCATTTAGTTCAGTTATCACTGGCACCATAAATCCGACTTCCCAGTAGGCTACAACTGGAACGCAGACTGACTCCTGCTGTCGGGAGCCGATCAGCTGGTCCAAACGGATGTATACCACGGAGATGAAAACGAAACTGAAACTAAACTATCGCCTGGCTGGGCTGAATTTGAGTTGGAGCAGCAAAATAGGCTATAGCCTAAATTCATAAATATTGTTAATAAATAGATGCAATGTGTTGTGTGATTTTTGTCAGTAGCCTATAGTAGACCTAGATGCTGCGCCACAAACTGTTCTGTAATACACTATCGCCCCGTATCTTTTTTTTATTTATTAGTTATTTATTTATTTATTTATTTGTTTTTAATTTTTTTGATTGGCGTGATTTTCGGCAAACCACACAACTTTTGGGTGGTCAAGTGGTCTTAAAAAATCAACAAAACCCACCTCACCAGTGATGGTGCACTCTATGTTGTGCACGCCATGAAAATTAGATAAAAGTAACAATACTGCGTTACACAGCATCAGGCAGGAGATACAATGTGGCATAATTTTTTCTTCACAGTAACGGTGATAGTAACACCTGGATGTTGCCTTCTAAAATGCGCATGCATGTTCGACGTGTTGCCGCATAGGCGATCGCAGTGAAACAATGCCCCTTCTGCCGACATTGTTCCAAACGTCTATCACTGTTTTCATAATTCACCTGGAATCTTAAATTATCTCTCAAACGGGATTTGAATAACAGGGGGACGCCTCCAAGCTCCGGTTTCCTGTTGACTTTCGTCATGCAGTTCGCTCTCTGTTCGATAGCACTGTATAACATCTTTATTTGCACTACTGATAGACTGTAAACGAGGGGGAACGCTGCTACAACTGCTAGTAGGGATGCAAACGGAACAAGAGAGGGGATCTGTTTATCTCTTGCTCTGACCGCAGCTGGGAGGGACTGCTGCGTGAAAACTCGGCCGCCTGTCAGTGCTCTGGGACGGGGGGAGTGGCCGCGGAGTCACCCGCTGCTCGTTTAGAAGTTAAGAGCGATACATGCTTTAGCGACAGCCAGGGTCTCCAAAAGTCACCAATAACACCAGAAGAAGCGGCTAGATTGGTCGCTGGTCGCTTTTTTTGAAAAAAGAGTCGCCAGAGGGGTCTGAAAAGTCGCTAAATATAGCGACAAAGTTGCTAAGTTAGCAACCCTGCCTGACCCTCATGCTCACCATGGAGATAAGAGACTCTCATTCGCTGGCTGCTACTGCGCACGTGCGAGCCGAGCCGGAGGCTAAATGGTCCGGGTGGTGTTTTTATATGCACAGTCCCCCAAGCCCCTTCATTTTAAAAAGGTATTTGCTGATTGTATTGTGTAAACCATGCACTGTGCCAGGATATTTTCTCCATCGGGGCTAATATGTGGGGGTGCTGCACGCACGATGCAGCACGATCCTGACATTTTTGCTAAATTGTGTTGCAGTAGTATCAAATTGGCGATCAGGGGGTGATTTGGATGCAGCAGCCTATTTCAGTGACATATTCGCTGTCGGGCGGACTCCGCCCAGCAGAGCAACTTGACTCTCGGCCGGGTGCGAGGCAAAAGAATAAATAAAAATACGCTGTGCATTACTAGGCTACAGAATAGGCTGGCCTGATGCGAAACTTCTCTAAAATATTGGCTACTTACTCAGGCTCGCCAACATAAAACAGACGCACATAGGCCGGATGAGACCGAAGTGCGACAAGTTTTTTTTGTTTCGTCCGACGATATACTGTATATGGTCATATCGCACAAACCGCACCTGAAATGTCCCTCTTTTTTTTTTAAAGGATGTAATGCGTGTGGGTAGGGCTGGGCGATATATCGAATATATGCGATGTATCGCGAGATGTTCTCCAGGGGATGTATAAAATGACCCTATCACGACCATCGAATACAAATTGGCACGTAATGTGTTTTTTTCTTTTAGCCGCCGACGCCACCGGCGAACTCGCTGGTATTCGCTTCTCTCCCCTTTCCTGTGCCTCTCTGCTTCACAGACTCGCATGCATTGGCAAATCACTCACTCCCCCTCCCAACCAGAGTCTCCTGGGCACGCATCTGTGACGTAGTCTGCAGTGCGTGCTGTGTGTGTTTACTTTTATCGCTATGTGAAAATAACGAGAGGGGGAGAAAAAAAGATGAGGGCTCTTGTGCTCTTATGACAGCCGAACGAGCGGTTGGAGGGGGGCACAAAAGACGGCGATGGTGGCCGTTGTTCATAGCATGGACCTTTTTTGTAGGTACATGCTTATGAGAAGAAGGCTACACAGGCTAACTACCGGGGGAGGCGGGCGCACATGACAGCATTAGCGGCCGCTGTACACAGCACAGCTTGCCCTGGTCCTTATGAGAGGAAGGCTAGTGGCTACACAGGCGAAAGAACGGGGGAGTTGCGGGCGCTTGACAGCATAAGCGGCCGCTGTACAGAGCCTGGTTCTTATGAGAGGAAGGGGAACGAGCGCCGGGGGACGGATTATTCCGACTTCACGGAGTGTTTTTGGTCCAACGTCACACAACCGCGGCATCACATTTATTACGGGCAGCCTCTTATAATAGGTCCATGTCAGCACCAAGGGAGGTGCACACCGTTTATTAACTTAAAGTAGGCTACATTTGCGAGTATTTTTTATAAAATAAAACATAGACAACTATTATGGAGCAAAACCTGTTCTGCATTTAAAGCTCCCATATTATACACTTTTCGGTACTATTATACACCATATTATATGGTCTTAGTGGTCCCTAATACGTTTTTCTTTGATTGTTTGCTGAAAAAAACTTTCAGATAATTTATTGTACTATGCTGATGTTCAGCTAATCTCACAATGGCCTATTTTTTTAAAAAGAGCTGCAGCTCCCCTCGTAAATATACAATCAAAAAACAAAAAACTGTTTCCAAATAAGATAATGCTGGATCCATTGTATGGGAGTGGAAGGATGTGGAATAATCAATACAATGTGCAAACTCTTTGCCATGTGCAAGTTTCAAATTGTTCCAATAGAAAGCACTAAAGAATATAAACAAGATGTTGTTACATGTAGTTTGCAGGGACTATTTAAATCATATTACTGGTTTGATGTTATGCAAAAAATAAATTAAATTGAGCATTTAGGATGTGCTCTAGAGGAGATTTGAAATATATCGAGATATATATTGTGTATCGAGATATAGTACAAAAAAATATCGCCCAGCCCTAGGTGTGGGCACATCTGCCTTTGACTAACATTACAATTATTAATGATGATTACTTTTTCAGCGTATATCAGGATTTTATGTAATAACTCAGCATGGCATGCTTCATGTGAGCACATATGCAATGTGTCCCTTGCAGCTTCGCTCACCCAGATGGTGCGGTCCGCTAAATTCAAATCAATGATCATTTTTATGCAAAAGAGCATTACATTATAAGCCGACATAGGCAAATGTCAGTGCCTGTGCACAGTTTATTAGAGTGATTGCTGAGAAAAGACGTCTTTCCATGCTGCGTATTCCAAGTACATTCCATATGATTGATAAACTGACATTGAGACACTGACATTTCCACACAATAGTGTACGATCATCTACTGCTGCCTCTTGCGCTGCCAACATATTCATTGGTCACATGGAGTTGGATCATCCCAATGAACAGCGTATGCAATGTGTGCACAGAGTTCCTCCACACAATCAAAAATAAAGCTGCCAACTAGCTGGGCTTCAGACCAGAGACTGTAGGTTGGTGTTGCAGCCCACCTTTGGGTGAAGCTCTCCAACATGTAAAAGCCTGTCCAATAGTCACTCTAGTCCGGCTTCTTGCTCCGTCACTTTCTGTTTATGTTCCTGGCTTCCTCTGTTCCCGTTCTCCTCTGTCTCCATTGTACCCGATCTGAAATACATTAAAGGTGCAGATAGATAGATGATCTGTTACTAGAATTAAACCAGCATTTTGTGATCTATTCTGTTGAAAAGATGTAATTACCTTTCATCATGTGCACTACTCTCCACCGAGAGTAGAGCAAAGCTGCATATCTGCATATAAATCTCTAGAGCAAAGCTGCATATTTCACTGTTGATTGTCTTTGAAATGAACACTAGAGGGCGGCTTTGCACTGAAATAAAATAATTATTCTTCATCCCTTTCTCAGCAGAATGCCCAAATCAAAGGAACAAGTGTCCTCCACATCTGGAAGTGACTCGGACAGTGAAGTAGAGACCAAGGTTTGTACTTAAACACTAACTTCTGATTTCCTCAATTTATTAATTAACTTTGAATATTTCTGAAAGCAAAAGTTACTTTGAGATATAGAGAAAATGTTAGGACATGGACAGTTAACACACCTCAAGGCTAGATGGCATGAACATCTTGTGGGTTGAATGAACAGTATGAAAGATTAGTAACTGGACTAGCAAATAATATGGTTCATTGATTTTAAAAAAACAAATGAAAAATGTCAGGGTTACCACCAGCCTGTGGACCTAAGCTATGAAGGATTGAAAAACAGCCTTTTGCTAGGAATGGCTTAGGACTGTGATTTTTTTTTGTTGTTGTAATTACATGATTCGATTTTGGATCTACTCCATTCACCAGGGGCATCTACGAATAGTCAGATCTCCTATCCTTTAAGCCTCCTTTACTATACCTTAACCCTCTTGGGACCACCCATGCCACTAGGTTTACCTCTTCCTGGCGAAGATAGTGCTACTTGTGTGAATGTGTATGATTGCTGTATGTTTGAGGTGGTGGTCGGAGGGGCCGTTGGCGCTGAATGGCAGCCACGCTTCCGTCAGTCTGCCCCAGGGCAGCTGTGACTACTCTCGTAGTTTGCCACCACCGGTATGACTGTGTGTGAACGAATTGAACGAATTGAACCAGGAACCCTGTAAAGCGTCTTTGAGTGCCTAGGCAATAAAGCACTATATAAAACCTATCAATTATTATAAATTAATTTTTATAATTAAATCCTTGCCTTGCCTTGCCTTGCCTTGATATAAAACCTATCAATTATTATAAATTAATTTTTATAATTAAATCCTTGCCTTGCCTTGCCTTGCCTTGCCTTGCCTTGCCTTGCCTTGCCTTGCCTTGCCTTGCTATAAAACCTATCAATTATTATAAATTAATTTTTATAATTAAATCCTTGCCTTGCCTTGCCTTGCCTTGCCTTGCCTTGCCTTGCCTTGCCTTGCTATAAAACCTATCAATTATTATAAATTAATTTTTATAATTAAATCCTTGCCTTGCCTTGCCTTGCCTTGCCTTGATATAAAACCTATCAATTATTATAAATTAATTTTTATAATTAAATCCTTGCCTTGCCTTGCCTTGCCTTGCCTTGCCTTGCCTTGCCTTGCCTTGCCATGCTATAAAACCTATCAATTATTATAAATTAATTTTTATAATTAAATCCTTGCCTTGCCTTGCCTTGCCTTGCCTTGCCTTGCCTTGCCTTGCCTTGCCTTGCCTTGCCTTGCCTTGCCTTGCCTTGCCTTGCCTTGATATAAAACCTATCAATTATTATAAATTAATTTTTATAATTAAAGCCTTGCCTTGCCTTGCCTTGCCTTGCCTTGCCTTGCCTTGCCTTGCCTTGCCTTGCCTTGCCTTGCCTTGCCATAGAACAACTTCAACAACGCTAATGGACATGATATCCCCGGTTATAATTAAGCAGTCAAACCAGAGTTTTCTTGCGCGGCTGCTCACACCAGCGAGGTGTCACTGTGAGTTTCACCATTACCCACCGTCATAGAGTTTCACCCCAGGTTTCACCGGGTGAATCGCTGCTTCGCTCGCGCAAGGCTTTTGTGTTTTTAAGATGATATAACATCAGTCTAGGACGAGCGTTTTAACTTTATGCTGCTTAAAGCATTGCACGTTTTTCATCCAGTTTGAAAAAGTGCTCCCACACTGGACTCTGACATTTTCATGCACACACCTTACAGAACTGCTCCTGTAGCGCGCTCACTAACAGACGTGAACAAACACACGGTTACGTCTCTCTTTACTGCCATTTACTTATTTACAAACGCGCGGCTCTTTTAAACACACCACCACACATTGTGTGAGGCAGAAGTGATAATTGAGTCTGACTACTTTTATGTGAAATTACTATTATTATTATTTTTTTTTTTTTTTAAGATATTTTTTTGGTATTTTTATGCTTTATTGATAGGGTAGAGACAGAGTTGAAATGGGGCAGAGAGGGGAGTGACATGCAGAGAACGACCGCGGGCTGGAATCGAACCCGGGTCCGCTGCTGGCCGAGGGGGGGACGCCTTACCAACTGAGCTAAGGGCGTGCCCATGTGAAATTATTTTTAATGGAAATGTTGCATAGGCAACCTTTAAACCTAGACTAAAAATCAAAAACCGTACCTGTCTATGGTATGTTTTTTTTTTTTTGCAGCCCAAAAGACAGAAGATAAGTGCACCGGTGAAACATGCCAAGAAAGCAAAGAGCGGAGAGAGTTCCAAGCCAGGTGGCTCATCCAAGGGGAGCAGTGATGCTGACAGCAACATGTTCCAGGTGGGTACGAGGTAGACTGCATTTTGTGTAGATACAAAATAGAACTCCAGAAATGCATTCACTTTCAAACCATTGCATTCATTGTGAACTTTTAACAAACGGAGGTGTTGGAATTGAATCTTAAACATTCACATTTTTAACGAGATAATAGTGAGACAATATTTTGCTTTTGCAAATAATTTGGATGGAGTTGTTGTTTAGTATTTGTTGGGTGGTGAATTGTAAAGGTAAAAAAAAATGTATGTCCCCAGTAGTTTTTTTAGATGAAAATCCAGTCCAGTTGACAATCAGTTTGCTTCTTCCAGATTGGAAAGATGAGATATGTCAGCGTCAGGGACTTCAAAGGTAAAGTCCTAGTGGACATCAGGGAGTACTGGATGAACCAAGATGGGGAGATGAAGCCAGGGAAAAAAGGTAATAACTACTGTTATACATTTGAATTATATGTTTTAATTAGGGCTGTCAAGCGATTTAAAAAAATGTATCTAATTAATTACAGGCTCTTTGATTAATTAATCTAAATTAATCGCATACTTTTATACCTGTTTATGTATAGCCTACTACAGTTTGTTTCTCTGTCTCTCTCTCGCTCGCCGTCTCTCGTAACTTCTGTCTCCTCCCCTCAGCCAGCTTTATACATGAACTAGAGCCGAAAAAAACAAGCAGACAAAATTACGACTTTCCATCTCCCACAACAGACAGCGCTGCACTGCCACCATTTCGTAGCCTACTCATAGGCAAAAATATTGACACACACACACACGGGGCGGGTGCTAGACAGCTAGCAAACAAAATTGGAGGAAGATTGAGAGATAGGCCTACTGTTTTGAACCTAGCCTACATTGTTGCACCCACTAAATCAATAATGCAAGGACACTGCGGAGAATTAAGTAAGATATCTTCCTACCTTCATGCATCCCATAAACCGTCCATAGAGCCCTCGAGTCGGCCCCTTTCCCCTGCTTCTCTCTTTACCTTTCTCCCTTTAACCCACGCGCCCGGTGAGCTACAGGTGCAGCTCCGCACCACTTTTGCACCGGGTCAAAGGGCATTATAGAAGTGCGATTAATCTGCGTTAATTTTTTTTAATCGCGTTAATTTTTCTGTGATTAATTAATCGAAATTAACTCGTTAATTTGAAAGCCCTAGTTTTAATATATTTCAATGATTTTAGGGGTGTCACAAACTCAATTGTAAGTTGAAAATCGAAGGTGAAATCGTCGATTGCCCCCCCCAGAGTCACAGGCAGGCTTGCAAAAAAAAACCTCGGCATGTAGCCCCTGCCAGTTACCACCTACTGTAGGTCTACCTGCAACTAAAAGACACCATGACGACTGCTGAAACGTCGGCTGAAGTATTTTATGTATTTTGCTCAAAGATGCCAATACGCACTAATGAAATAAACAACTTTTTATTTGAATACACAAATACAACAGGCACTGACCTTACAGTTGTCCAATTTTGTTTACTATACAGGTCCTTCTCATATAATTAGCATATTGTGATAAAGTTCAATATTTTCTGTAATGTACTGATAAACATTAGACTTTCATATATTTTAGATTCATTACACACAACTGAAGTAGTTCAAGCCTTTTATTGTTTTAATATTGATGATTTTGGCAAAAAAGTAAAGAAAAACCAAAAATCCCTTTCTCAAAAAATTAGCATATTTTATCCAACCAATAAAAGAAAAGTGTTTTTAATACAAAAAAGTCAACCTTCAAATAATTATGTTCAGTTATGCACTCAATACTTGGTCAGGAATCCTTTTGCAGAAATGACTGCTTCAATGCGGCGTGGCATGGAGGCAATCAGCCTGTGGCACTGCTGAGGTGTTATGGAGGCCCAGGATGCTTCGATAGCGGCCTTGAGCTCATCCACAGTGTTGGGTCTGGTGTCTCTCAACTTCCTCTTCACAATATCCCACAGATTCTCTATGGGGTTCAGGTCAGGAGAGTTGGCAGGCCAATTGAGCACAGTAATACCATGGTCAGTAAACCATTTACCAGTGGTTTTGGCACTGTGAGCAGGTGCCAGGTCTTGTTGTAAAATGAAATCTTCATCTCCATAAAGCTTTTCAGCAGATGGAAGCATGAAGTGCTCCAAAATCTCCTGATAGCTAGCTGCATTGACCCTGCCTTTGATAAAACACAGTGGACCAACACCAGCAGCTGACATGGCACCCCAGACCATCACTGACTGTGGGTACTTGACACTGGACTTCAGGCATTTTGGCATTTCCTTCTCCCCAGTCTTCCTCCAGACTCTGGCACCTTGATTTCCGAATGACATGCAAAATTTGCTTTCATCCGAAAAAAGTACTTTGGACCACTGAGCAACAGTCCAGTGCTGCTTCTCTGTAGCCCAGGTCAGGCGCTTCTGCTGCTGTTTCTGGTTCAAAAGTGGCTTAACCTGGGGAATGCGGCACCTGTAGCCCATTTCCTGCACACGCCTGTGCACGGTGGCTCTGGATGTTTCTACTCCAGACTCAGTCCACTGCTTCCGCAGGTCCCCCAAGGTCTGGAATCGGCCCTTCTCCACAATCCTCCTCAGGGTCCGGTCACCTCTTCTGGTTGTGCAGCGTTTTCTGCCACACTTTTTCCTTCCCACTGAGGTGCCTTGATACAGCACTCTGGGAACAGCCTATTCGCTCAGAAATTTCTTTCTGTGTCTTACCCTCTTGCTTGAGGGTGTCAATGATGGCCTTCTGGACAGCTGTCAGGTCGGCAGTCTTACCCATGATTGCGGTTTTGAGTAATGAACCAGGCTGGGAGTTTTTAAAAGCCTCAGGAATCTGTTGCAGGTGTTTAGAGTTAATTAGTTGATTCAGATGATTAGGTTAAGAGCTCGTTTAGAGTACCTTTTCATGATATGCTAATTTTTTGAGATAGGAATTTGGGGTTTTCATGAGCTGTATGCCAAAATCATCAGGATTAAAACAACAAAAGACCTGAAATATTTCAGTTGGTGTGCAATGAATCTAAAATATATGAAAGTTCAATTATTATCATTACATTATGGAAAATAATCAACTTTATCACAATATGCTAATTATATGAGAAGGACATGTATGTACAGGGACACATTTTGTGCAAACATGCAGACAGTACAAAATACAATTAAATAAAAGCGCAACTTCTACTGTTTTGATTTAATTTTAAATACAGAGGTTATTTGTTGTTTTGGAATACGTTTTTCCTAATTTAATTTAATTTTAATTTAACTTACTTTTTTTTTTAAATGCTCAGAAATGTGTGCTCTACAAGTCGCGGGCCGGATGTTTGACACCACTGCCTTAGACACAATCAATCATCGATATTAGCATGCTATTTGGCCACATATATTGGCCTATTTACAGCCCTCAGAAAACTGACAGCTCTTCTTAGATGCAAGTTCATCAATTCATGGCTTAAAATCCTGAGCTGTAGAACTTTCAGGAGACATTCCTAGCTGTAAGCCACGTAAGTTTCCTAACAGTGGGAGCGTATGCGACGTGCGGATATGGCACAGGCTCCATGAAGAAGAAATGTTTAATTACCATATGTAAGAGTTTGTGCGCAGAGGGGATTGTCGGGAAAGAGATGGCTGCTTGAGGAAGCTCCCATTTATTAGCATAACGTATTCAGGTGTTGCCATTTAGTGCAATAGTAGGCTAGCTACAGAAGATATGCTGTGCTGTGTAATAACAGGGTTGAAAAATGGGGAAAAAGTTGCGACTTATTGTTAAATTACGGTATATACACTCAACAAAAATATAAACGTAACACTTTTGTTTTTGCTCCTATTTTTCATGAGATAGACTTAAAGATCTAAAATTGATTCCAGATACAAAATTGTACCATTTCTCTCAAACATTGTTCCCAAATCTGTCTAAATGTGTGATAGTGAGCACTTCTGCTTTGCTGAGATAATCCATCCCACCTCACAGGTGTGCCACATCAAGATGCTGATCTGACATCATGATTAGTGCACAGGTGTGCCTTAGACTGTCCACATTAAAAGGCCACCCTGAAATGTGCATTTTTTTGCTTTATTGGGGGTCTGGGGACTCAGAACCAGTCAGTATCTGGTGTGACCACCATTTGCCTCATGCAGTGCAACACATCTTCTTTGCATAGAGTTTATCAGATTGTCAATTGTGGCCTGTGGAATGTTGGTCCACTCCTCTTCAATGGCTGTGCGAAGTTGCTGGAGACGGCTTATGGTGGAGAAATGAACATTCAATGCACGAGCAACAGATCTGGTTGACATTCCTTCTGTCAGCATGCCAATTGCACGCTCCCTCAATGCTTGTGGCATCTGTGGCATTTTGCTGTGAGACAAAACTGCACATTTCAGGGTGGCCTTTTATTGTGGACAGTCTAAGGCACACCTGTGCACTAATCATGATGTCAGATCAGCATCTTGATGTGGCACACCTGTGAGGTGGGATGGATTATCTCAGCAAAGCAGAAGTGCTCACTATCACACATTTAGACAGATTTGTGAACAATGTTTGAGAGAAATGGTACAATTGTGTATCTGGAATGAATTTTAGATCTTTAAGTCCATCTCATGAAAAATGGGAGCAAAAACAAAAGTGTTGCGTTTATATTTTTGTTGAGTGCATATTTTTGGGGAAAAAATTCAATTGATTTGTCCGATTAATCAGTTTCTGCCTATATTAAGAATCGGCATCGGTTTTGTTTGCTGTTGTGTAGGGCTGGCCCATATTACTTGAATATTCTACTATTCGTTCGTTAGGTTAGTATTCAAAGCTGAATTCAGTATTCGGAAGCGTTTTTTCTTTTTCCTTTATGCAACAACATTTTTGTATTTTACATAATTAATTGGTGCAGTGCATCCACGTAATCGGAGCGCAAGAGGCCGGTAAATAGACACAAAGATATTGGAAGTGTGGGTATAAAAGCAGAGTGTTAAGTAGGTTTGTGTTAAGGATTGCTTAATGTTGTTTTCGGCTGCTCCTTCAGAGATATTTAAATCCACCTGTTGTTCCAATGAGGTAAAAACTTTTAGCACGTCTTGAAAACGTCACAATCACAATGGTCCACTGACCCTCACGGCCAGTGGGAATGCAGCATAGTTTTGTTTGTTTAAATAAAACAAATACACTAACAACAACACAAACAAAAACGGAAGACAAGGAGCGTAGTTGTTTTTAATAAGGTCTTTTTTTAAAAAAAAATGTGTTTGGAAAAACCAACAAGTATTCAAAGCCTATCAAATGGTATTCAGGACAGCCCTACTGTTGTGTAGGATGTATTAAACGCATATGTTTTGCATTTCTTGTAGGTATCTCCTTGAATCCTGAACAATGGAACCAACTGAAGGACCAAATGTCAGAAATTGATGATGCCATGAAGAGAATATAAGCATTCCTTTCAGTGTTATCTGTTAACCTAATTGAATACGTTAGCTAATCAGTTTTGTAAAAGTCTTGTGGTGTTTTTTCTAAGGAACTTTGTAACTTGTAGTTGTGTTGATCTAGTGTTGTGCGCATCCTAAAAATCACAGCACTAGCTCCATATTTGTGTTCAGTCAATGTGTAAGTTCATGTTCACAGTTAGACTATCATGTAAATATATAAAGAAGAAGAATTTGTTTCGTCTGACCTTTGTAATACGTTGCACACAATATCAGTGCTCTTCTTTTCTGAAAGTTAAGGCCTGTCTCTCATGTTTTAACTGCAGGTGATAAGATCTATGGTGATTTAAAAAAATAAATTAAACTACTTAACAAACTGTCTCACTTAATTATTACAGAATAGTATAAGACTTGTGTTACCTTACCAGGTATCTGCTAAATATTCACAGGCTCTGTCAATTATAAAGAATGTTATTTGTGAACCATTGAATATAAGGCTTTAGTGGCCTGAGTGATTAACCTTTTATGTCCTTTTTTTTTTTTTACAAAACTTGAACCTTCACATTTTTGAGAAGATTGTTCACAAGTTTATAAGTGAGAAATGAAATGTCACAATATGTTTATTTCGGTTTATTTGCATCATGCAAAAGTGTCTCAACATAAAGTCACATTCAAATATCACCCCTGAAATCTCATTGGTCACCCCTGTGTCCACCCCTGATCTGATGGGTAGTTTTTTTGTCTGTCTGATTTTCTGATAGGTAGTTCCAAGATGATAGGTAGTTTTTTCTTTTCATTTTTTCTGATAGTTTGCCACGTTCATCAAGACAAACACTGATACATCAATGTTGACAGCTAATCCGCTGATACAAGACCAGTTTGCAATTTCCAAGTACTGTGTCCACTAGAACTAGTCTGGGGTCAGCAAAGGTCTTGAAAACGGCATAAGTCTTTTGAGGCAGATTTGTGTGTAAGTAGTTTCAATTATCTATATTATAAGTGTAACATGTTCTTAGTAATGGCAGAACTTCTTAAATAAATGTTTATTTTCTTTGCAAGATATTTGGTAAGATTTTTGATCAGATGATGGACAGCCTGTTTGCGTTTGAATTCAGTTTAAATTCAGTTTTCAATATATTGCATAATTAGTTTTTTGTCTTTTGTCCTGATGTCATTTTGAAACTACTTAAAACTTGGTTACAATCAACCACCGCGAAATGCAAATACTTTGCAATTCTCCCTTGGCCTTAAGATTTTGTTCATGAGTGTATATATAGAAAGTCTATATATATCTATTTTTACAATGACTGTATGTAGCAGAGTGGCGAAAAAGTGCGGTCCTAGTGTGTGTGTGTGAGTGGGAGAGAGGAAGAGGACAGTTCTAGTTGCTGCTGTCTGCTCTGTCTACAGTAAAAGAGAGGACAGCGCTTATCTCAGACACGGAATGCACGCAAAAAAATACAACATAAAATCATACTGACACTTCTGGTGAAGCAATCTTTTTCAAGTTAAAATTATAACGCAAAAAACTTTATTTTCTAAACAAAGTGCTACATGAAATAAATAACTTTACCTGAAGCCTCCCTGCCATCTCATAACACATACACATCTGGGTGAACATCATCATGCACATAGTCCTATGACTTTGCTATTATGTCCATTACAGATGTGGTTCGCGGCCTGTGCGCTTTGTATGAAGTTATTATTGTAGCAAAAGTATGAAGTTATTATTGTAGCAAAAGTCTTTAGCACATGTAACTGCAGATTTTGCATGTGTACACTAAAGTCACAAATGTGTAACAGTAAATTTGAAGTCGCAAATATTTTTTCTACCATTGTGGACACAAAATAGGGGCTACGAGTTCACAAGTCTTTGTTACAGGTGCACACA
Organism: Hyperoplus lanceolatus; assembly: GCA_026929865.2. Lineage (NCBI taxonomy): Eukaryota > Metazoa > Chordata > Actinopteri > Uranoscopiformes > Ammodytidae > Hyperoplus > Hyperoplus lanceolatus. Next base: position 804,305 of record CM049397.1, read on the forward strand.
TCCTATCCTGTGCATCAGAACTTCAAAGAGTCATGCACTTAACACTTTTGCTACAATCATTGTGCAGTTGGTGCGAAACACATTTGCACACCTGTGTTTCATAACAAAAAGTTGTGCATTTGTAAACCCAAATGTGAACTAATGCATCAGAAGTTGCACATCTGTGAAAAATGTCCTCACAAATAAAATGATAAAGATCGCTATGTTGATTCAGCATTTTAATGAGCGAGCACAAGTCCATGGATACAACTGCTCGAATCCGCTCCTACAAGTCTCAGCTATGGGTTTTATTTTATTTTTTTTTCATTTATTAGTTGGGGACAAATGCATATTCATGAACAGCTATAACAATTACAGCTGTAAAAATGCCAGATTTTAGCAAAAGTGCTAATTTTCATCTGTTGTCCCTAAGCAGACAAATAAATACAGGTTACAGAAAGAATACATATATAAAGACACAAATAACACAAGAAAATAAAAGAGTTTAAACATGGTCACAGACTTGGTTTTCTTTTATCCACTGTTTGAGGTGTGTTTTGAAGGTTGAATACTGTTGTGAGTCTCTTATTGTGAGTGGGAGAGTATTCCAATATTTAGTTCCTTTGACTGACAGAACAGTTTGTCCGAATGTAGTACGTCTGTATGGGACGTCACAGTCTCCTCGGGCTGTGGCCCTGGTGCCAGTCCCACTCGCAGACTTCAGCTTAATAAAGTCTTTCAAAGGAGGAGGAGCAAGTCTGTGCAAAATTTTATATATAACACATGCATTTTTAAAATAACCAAAGTTATGAAAATTTAATGAATTATGTTTATCTAAAACAATGCAATGGTGAAACGAAAATGTCTTTTTGTCAAAGATTTTTATGGCCTTTTAAAAAAGAGATTGTATTGGTTTAAGTGTTGTGCCAGCAGCAAGTGACCATGTGGTTATACAGTATTCAATATGTGAAAAAATCATCGAGTGTAAAAACATTCGAGCAGCATTAATAGTCATGAAGGATTTGAAGGAAATTTGTGAAACTGTTAACAAAACTTTGTTACTTATATATATTATAACATTGTACTGTAAAACATTCATCTACTGTTTTCCTATGAACCTTGTTTGACCTCACAAGACAGGTACTGTGAATGTCCTTGCAGAAAGGGGTAGAGAGACTCCCACAGTCCGTTCTCAGATAAGAATATCTGCGCAATTAAAACTCATCTTGCAAGGAACTCAAGGACCCTGGACACACAAACCCAGTTTGGTTCGCATACACCTTTTTCATGCATAAAACCTTGTACATCTGTTCATTTCGTTGTCTCAATCATGATGCCACACTTGTGCTTGTGTGGCGTCTGGATCGAACCCTTGCTTTTGCTGTTGCAAGTAAAAACTTCACCTGCTTTGAAGCCTGCCTGACTCAAATTCTGTTTATTGAAACACTTGGGTTTTTAATATAAGAATTCCTTTAACAGAAACTTCATGAGTATTCCTGCCCTGTGTAAAAACAACGGCATCGTCAGCATACATTTGAATGTTCACATTTCTACACGCTTCCGGAAGATCATTTATATACATAGTGAATTAGTGAACACGCATTGTTTTCTAATTGATAAGTATGATTCAAACCACAGTACAGTCATCCTACGAAAACGTGCCATTTCCCTCTCTGAAAATCAGATTTTCAAAGTATTATTTTTATTGTGTTTAAGGACTAATTTGGTTTAAGTAGACCCTTACCTGTAAGAAAAATATGTGGTGCCATCTCAGGCTATTTTCATTTATTTTTTATTTCCCTAAAATAATCAACATGGACATGTGCTTTGTCAATCGCGTTACCAACACCAACTTGTATTAAATAAGTAATGAAGTGACACTATATTTAGGGACAAAACATGCTATTCTTAATATAAATAACATTTATAATCATGTATTGTATAAATTATTCTGGTTTGGACACACAATAAACATGGGGTCATGGCGGGGAAAGGGTTAATAGTAACAGGTTTGACAGTAACAGGTTTGACAAAATATCCTTTTGGCAGCCATTACTAGCCATGTGGTTGACACCATGACACCACATGGTGTGCATTCTAAAGATGCTAAAATGTGTTTTTATATGTACATTTTAATTTAAAATGTTTAACTTTTTAATACATGATATAATGGTAACGCAGTTTGACACACTATGACCGTCCCCTTCAGTCAAATTAAAAACAACTCACTGAAAATTCATTAAAATAGAGGAGCACTTTCTTGTCTCTTTGGCAGTATCCTAATAAAAGGCAGATGATGACACTCCCTGAAAATGATGTCACTTATGGGATAGTGCATTGTCCCTGGGGGCGTGTTTATACAAAGTAACGCATTTGACGTAACACATAGGGACATTACTTAAATGTAATTTTTTTCAATATTCCAAAAAGGTCAAGAATAAAATAAAAGCATTGTCTGTTAACTAACAATTAAGGCTTTTCACAAATTAAAGTTCATCATCATCATCATCATCATCAACCGCTTATCCGAAATCGGGTCGCGGGGGCAGCAGCTTGAGCAGGGAACCCCAAACTTCTCTTTCCCGGGCCACATCAACCAGCTCTGACTGGGGGATCCCGAGGCGTTCCCAGGCCAGTGTGGAGATATAATCTCTCCACCTAGTCCTGGGTCTTCCCCGAGGCCTCCTTCCAGCTGGACGCTCCTGGAACACCTCCCTAGGGAGGCGCCCTGGGGGCATCCTTACCAGATGCCCGAACCACCTCAACTGGCTCCTTTCAACGCAAAGGAGTAGCGGCTCTGCCCCGAGTTCCTCACGAATGACTGAGCTTCTCACCCTATCTCTAAGGGAGACGCCAGCCACTCTCCTGAGAAAGCCCATTTCGGCCGCTTGTACCCGCGATCTCGTTCTTTCGGTCATTACCCAGCCTTCATGACCATAGGTGAGGGTAGGAACAAAGATCGCCCGGTAGATCGAAAGCTTTGCCTTACGACTCAGCTCTCTTTTCGTCACAACAGTGCGGTAAAGCGAGTGCAAAACCGCCCCTGCTGCTCCGATTCTACGGCCAATCTCACGCTCCATTGTTCCCTCACTCGCAAACAAGACCCCGAGGTACTTAAACTCCTTCACTTGGGGTAAGGACTCATTCCCTACCTGTAGTAGACAATCCATCGGTTTCCTGCTGAGCACCATGGCCTCAGATTTAGAGGTACTGATCCTCATCCCAACCGCTTCACACTCGGCTGCAAACCGATCCAATGAGAGCTGAAGGTCACAGGCCGATGATGCCATCAGAACCACATCATCCGCAAACAGCAGAGATGAGATCTTCAGCCCACCAAACTGCAACCCCTCCCCACCACGACTACGCCTTGATATCCTGTCCATGAATATCACAAACAGGATTGGTGATAAAGCGCAGCCCTGGCGGAGGCCAACCCCCACCGGAAACAGGTCTGACTTACTACCGAGAACCCGTACACAGCTCTCGCTTTGAGTGTACAGAGATTGGATGGCCCTCAGAAGAGACACCCTCACCCCATACTCCCGCAGCACCCCCCACAGTATCTCCCGGGGAACCCGGTCATAAGCCTTCTCCAGATCTACAAAACACATGTAGACTGGATGAGCAAACTCCCAAGCTCCCTCTAGGATCCTTGCGAGAGTGAAGAGCTGGTCCGTTGTTCCACGGCCAGGACGGAATCCGCATTGTTCCTCTTCAATCTGAGGTTCGACTATCGGCCGAACCCTCCTTTCCAGCACCTTGGAGTAGACTTTGCCGGGAAGGCTGAGAAGTGTGATACCCCGGTAGTTGGAACACACTCTCTGGTCCCCCTTTTTGAAAATAGGAACCACCACCCCGGTCTGCCACTCCTTCGGCACTGTACCCGACTTCCACGCAATGTTGAAGAGGCGTGTCATCCAAGACAGCCCCTCCACACCCATTGCTTTCAGCATTTCTGGACGGATCTCATCAACCCCCGGGGCTTTGCCACTGTGGAGTTGTTTGACTACCTCAGTGACTTCCACCAGGGAAATTGACGATGATCCCCCATCAGCCTCCAGCTCTGCCTCCAACATAGAGGGCGTGTTAGTCGGATTCAGGAGTTCCTCAAAGTGCTCTTTCCACCGACCGACTACCTCCTCAGTTGAGGTCAACAGCGTCCCATCCTGACTGTACACAGCTTGGATGGTTCCCCGCTTCCCCCTCCTGAGGTGCCGGACGGTCTTCCAGAAACACTTTGGTGCCGACCGAAAGTCCTTCTCCATGGTTTCTCCGAACTTCTCCCACACCCGCTGCTTTGCCTCGGTCACGGCAGAAGCTGCAGCCCTTCGGGCCTGTCGGTACCTTGCAACTGCCTCAGGAGTCCCCCGAGATAACATATCCCGGAAGCACTCCTTCTTCAGTCGGACGGCTTCCCTGACCACCGAGGTCCACCACGGCGTTCGAGGGTTACCGCCCCTTGAGGCACCTAAGACCTTGAGACCACAGCTGTCTGCCGCGGCTTCAGCAATGGAAGTTTTGAACATCGACCACTCGGGTTCAATGCCCCCAACCTCCACAGGGATGCTAGAAAAGCTCTGCAGGAGGTGCGAATTAAAGATCTCTTGAACAGGGGCCTCCGCCAGACGTTCCCAGTTCACCCGCACTACCCGTTTGGGCTTACCAGGTCTGTCCAGAGTCTTCCCCCACCCTTTGACCCAACTCACAACCAGATGGTGATCAGTTGACAGCTCCGCCCCTCTCTTCACCCGAGTGTCCGAAACATGCGGCCTCAGATCAGATGATACGATCACGAAATCGATCATCGACCTTCGGCCTAGGGTGCTCTGGTACCATGTACACTTATGAGCATCCTTATGTTCGAACATGGTGTTCGTTATAGACAAACCATGACCAGCACAGAAGTCTAACAACAAACGACCACTCGGGTTCAGATCGGGGAGGCCGTTCCTCCCAATCACGCCTTTCCAGGTGTCTCCATCATTGCCCACGTGCGCGTTAAAGTCTCCCAGCAGAACTATGGAGTCCCCTACCGGAGCCCCATGCAGGACTCCGTTCAGGGTCTCCAAGAAGGCCGAATACTCCGAACTGCTGTTCGGTGCGTACGCACAAACAACAGTCAGAGTCTTCCCCCCACAACCCGGAGGCGTAGGGAGGCGACCCTCTCGTCCACCGGGGTAAACTCTAACGTAGTAGCGCCCAGCCGGGGGCTCGTGAGTATCCCCACACCGGCCCGGCGCCTCACACCTTGGGCAACTCCAGAGAAGAATAGAGTCCAACCCCTGTCCAGAAGTACGGTTCCAGAGCCAAGACTGTGCGTGGAGGTAAGCCCCACCAGGTCTAATTGGTAGCGCTCCACCTCCCGCACCAGTTCCAGCTCCTTCCCCCACAGCGAGGTGACGTTCCACGTCCCCAAAGCCAGCCTCTGCCGCCCGGGTCTGGTCCGTTGTGGTCCCCGCCCTTCACTGCCACCCTTTAGGCAGCGCACCCGACCCCAGCGGTTCCTCCGACGAGTGGTGGGCCCATCGGTCATAGAGGGGGTTGGTGCCACGTAGCTTCTTCGGGCTGTGCCCGGCCGGGCCCCGTGGCAGACCCGGCCACCAGACGCTCGCAGGCGGGCCCCCTTTCTGGGCCTGGCTCCAGACGGGGGCCCCGGGCTTCCTCCGGGCAGGGTCTCTCCTCCTCTTTGGTGATTTTCCATAGGGTCTTTTTGAACCATTCTTAGTCGGGCCCCTCACCTGAGACCACTTTGCCTTGGGAGACCCTACCAGGAGCACTAGGCTCCGGACAACACAGCTCCCAGGTTCACAGGGGCACACAAACCTCTCCACCACGGTAAGGTGATGGTTCCCGGAGAGGACAAATTAAAGTTGTTTTCAGATATTCAGATAATTTGATTTTATCCTCTCTAAAAGCTGCTTGTAATATAAACATGTAACCAAGGGACAAGCCATTTTTACCATATTTAACAGATTGTTTAATTGTAAAATCTTTAAAATGCAAAAAATATCAATGTATTAGTATTTAATGAAGATTTTAAATGCAGATTGTTTGTTTACCATATCATACCAATGATTTTTTTTTAAAATTGTGTTGTTAATACAGTTCATTGGGGTAGATTTTGTGTCAGGGACACAAAATGGCACGTTTTCGTAGTGCTTCCTGGGAAAAATTTTAACAAGTTAATTTTGAGAGAAGAACACTATGGTTGACGTTATCAAAAGCTTTCTTAAGGTCCAGGAATACAGCACCTACACAGGCATTCCTATCAAGAAGGCCTTTGATTTTTTCAACCAAAATGCAGTTTGTGGACTCTGTAGAATGGTGGTTACGAAATCCAAACTGCAATGGATGCAGCAGCCATTGATACTAATGGTTGCCTGCTTGCCCGGGGCAAGTGAAAATAATGTTTGGGCAAGTTGAGATTGCTTTTTGGTTTCCCAGACGGGCAAGTGGATATTAGAGGGGTTGTCAGTAGTCTAGGCTAGTTATTCATTTGTTTTTAGAGTCCGCAACCTGCTTCAACTCCGTCTCCAAAAAAAAAAAAAAAAAAAACTGAGCCGCTGCCGCTGCAGACAGGCACTGTCTCTTCATTCATTCAAAGCATCGGTGTTCAACAAACGAGAGACTGTTTAGCAAGTTCCTAAATCCATATTAAAATCTGCAGGATGATAAATTATCTTAAAAAAAAAATCGCAAACGGTTCAAATGTGATGTGTTCAGGTCGGCTCAGTAAAATGATTATTAGGCAAAGGTCAATAAAAGGACATCATGATGTGTTCAAATGTAACATCAAGACATTTTTTTTTGTTTTTTAGAAGATTCAATAATACAGTTTGGGTGAAAAACTTGTTTTCCCAGCAATATAAAATAATTAGTGGGCCTAAATATGGAATTATGACCTGTTTAAAGTCCTATCCTTAGCTCTGCTAATCTTATAAGCAATTAAAGCAATAATACCAGTTCTCTTTTAACAAAATAATACAATCAATAAAGATTTGGATTGTGGAGTCTTTATAATGGTATCAATATGAAAAGAAATGAATTATCCCCCTCCTTACTTACAGTATAACTGGGCAATAGCTTTAACATGGTGGACTTTCATCATTTTATGGCAGACGATCACTTTTTGGCACAATGTGACCGTTTTAAATAAGTAAAATAAGTAAAACATTTCTAAACACATTTGTGTGGAAGCTAACATTCAGCTTGACTCTGAGCTAGACTGAGTTTTCTGAGACCCCCAAAACCAGGCCAGGTGCATGGCAAAAAGAGGCCCTTTCACAATGCTGCAGCAGGACCAAGCTCTTGGCTGTATGTGTGATGTCATGATATCTAGGCTTATATGAATTGTTGTTGGTTGTATGTGGTTAGGACGAGACAAGTAAGCACTGTTTGCATTTAAGAGATAAGGTTAGCTAAAATATATATTTTAATAAGCATATATCACTGTTTAACTTATTTTTTTTTGGGGGCAAGTCAACACGACATTCGGGCAAGTACAACATTACCTGTACTTGCCCTACGGGCAAGTGCTTTTGAAACCTTAGTGTCAACCCCTGATGCAGGGATGTGTTGCCATTATTTAAGTGTATATTCAGTTGTTTTGCGACCCACTTTTTCTGATAGGGTTAGGATTAACCCTAATTATAATTTGCCATTTCTGGCCTCACCAGATTTAAAAATTGGGGTGATAACCGTTTGAGGGAGTTAATAATGTTCATCACCTCCACTTCAGATATTTCCGCTATCTTAAAAGCTGCATGATTGGGATTAGGAAGGTTATATACACAGTTAGGGGGGGTAAACTGTTGTGTTATCTCGTTAACAGAATCCATAAAGTATTTGTTCATTGAAGTGGCTCTAGTTGATGGATTTTGCACAGGTACATAAGTTTTATTACAAAGTTACCATTGCCATTTTTAGGTTGCCTACCAATTAGTTTATTAATATTTTGCCATATAACCTTGTTATTTCCTTTTTTCGTCTTCGATAATGGTAATGAAGAAATTCGCTTTCTCCCTCCGCATTGTGCTTATTACTTTATTTCTAATTGCGGTAAATCTCTGTCTATCTGTGGTCAGACTTGATTTTAATGCTTTTTAAAGTAACACATCTCTGTCTTTCATTAGTTTTCTGCATTCTTCATTTATCCAGTGCAGTGGATTCCTTTTATTGTTTCTTTGTTTTCCCTTTCTCAGAAATGGTGACATTATTTCATTTAGTTTTAAACCAAATATATCACAACCATTTTCTATATTTTTACTCACGAGAGTTTCACTCCAGTCACTCTCTTTGAGAGCTGCTTCCAGACTTGGAATTTGGTTTTGTGGAATGTACTCATGACAACTTCTAGTTGTGTATGAAAACTTGTTTTTGAGAGTTTTCATAAGAACAAAATTATATTATGATCTGAAATTCCTGTTAGTAGATTGTAGGTTTTTTTAATTCTTTCAAAATGATTTGTAAACAACAAGTCTATTCTGGTTGAGGAATGAGCAGTTATTCTGGTGGGTTTATCTACTATTTGTTTAAGATTAAAATGGTCAGTAATTTGCTTGAGATTTTTTCTATCCTTCTTATCATCCCAGTTAATAGTCAAGTCACCCATGATAATTAACTATTTCTATTTGTTTAAGTTACAATTGTCCAGAAGAAGTTTTAGTTGATCATAAAAATCTATCTTTGCAGATGGCTTCCGGTAATTACAAATTACAATAAATGATATTTCAGAGGAGAGAGAAATAGTGACACCAATACATTCAAGTCCAACTTCACTAGGCCATTCAATTTGCTCACATTTTAAGGTGTCTTTAATATATAAGATAACCCCCCACACCTGCCCTTACCCCTGTCTCTTCTTAAAGCTACTACGAGTAAGTCGGCACGTTGGCGACACCTTTGAACAAAAGCGGTAGTATTATTACGACGCCAGCTGTCGTGAAGCTGTTTTGTAGCTCGTCCAGGGAGTGCAAGAGTCAAATAATCAGGAAGCAATATGGTGCGTGGCGTGTCCGTGTGTTGAAAGTGTGAGGGCACCGGACTCTTTTTGGCTCTGTGAGTCTATGGGTGACACAGCATCAACTAATGCCAGTAAGTGCTAAACACACCTGATTGCAATGAGTTGATGCATTGTCACCTCTCACGGAGCTGAACGAGTCCCCGTGTCCTCACACAAAGCGAATGAACGAGAGATGGCAGTTAGTTAGTATGGATCACGATGAGGTAATGTGTTGTTGTAAATAATGACTATTTCAGATGAATAATGGTCATCTGATGATGCTGGTGAGGCAAAGTAAACTTTGTTTTAGTAGGCTACCGCTCATTCATTTAGGAGTAAACACTGCAGTCTAGTTTCGCTGCGTGAAATTGTGTATACGTTGCTTGGCAACGCCCTCCCGCCCGACTATCACTCTCCCTTTTAGCTTTTCTTCATTGCATTTTCTTTTCTTTCTTTGATGGTTCAGCCCCGTTATCAGTCATTATGACGACAAATAACTGTCTCAAACAAGGCTCCCGCTCCCCTTCCCTCACCTGGAGCCATAGGCTTCTCAATTCACGTTCCTGCGCCACACTGAAATCTGCGACCAATACGGATATGTGACCATAGAGCATGCACGCGTGAACCGAAAATCGGACTGGGTGTACGACCAGATCAAATGCAGTAATAAAAACTATATAAAAACGTCTTTCTTTGCACTGATGGTCTCGTTTGCTGTTAAAGGTAATTTATGATTATGAGAGGAAACATGAGGCTGTTTAAAAGATATTTAAATGTTACTCGTAGCCGCTTTAAGGTGTTGTATCCAGGTATATATATCACAGCTTCTGTAGAGGAGTGAGTGAGCGACGTTTCTGTCAGTCCTAAGAAGTCCACATTAGAATTGCCTAATATATGTTGTAGTTGTTCCTGTTTTTGAGTCATGCTCCTGATGTTTAAGTGTCCCCCAAATAAACCACCAGGCTTGCACTTTGGATCCCAGACTGTTTTTGCTTGATTGAGTGTTTGAAAATGTTTTGTAGCACAATGCTTTTTCATTACTGAGTTCCTCAGTTTGATGTCCTTGCACTGCTGGTGGAGTGAATCTGCTAGCTGTGGTTGTAGCCTATGAGGAGGGTTTAATAATGAACTGAAAGACTCACACACAGGGATTGGGTGAATTTTTAGATTAATGGATGGTACAGGCCAGGAGGGGGCACAAGTTGCAAGGGGACTAGTGGTCATGGAGGCTGAGTCACGTGAGATAATAACCTCTTGAATGACCAGGTGTGGAGATAGTCAATCATGCTGGACAGAGTTCTTGCAGGTACTTTAGCAACACGTATAGGTGGTACATGTATAGCAAAAGTGATTTGTATCTGTAGAGTGGACTATGGTAGAAGCAAAGCGTCTGTGGGAGGGACAACATTGTCGCATAATCCAATGAAAGCGTCGGTAGGGACCCGTGACGTCAGCATGTGAACAGACAGAGGAAAAGCCTGTTTTCTTTGTCTCTTTTCACCAGAAAATGTAAGAAAAGAGCGACAAAAAATATCAAAACAACTACCATAACAGACAGAGGAAGGCTCGTTTGTGGGAGTAGATTGGGACAACACTTGGCGGACACTTTATTATATCAAAGTCAAAGTCAAAAGTTATTTCTATAGCATATTTAAAACAACAGACTATATATCTATTCTCAGTATTTTCTCTTGTTGTCCGCAGGTTAGGGGCTTACCAAAAATTATTTCCTCTGTCTTCACTTAATTAATTAATAATAATGGAATTTTTTAAGAAAGTTTTAAATAAAAAAACAAGCCTACTGCTGCCTCGGACGACAGTCCAAGGGCCTTTTTCAGGAAGCGGGTTAGAGTAAACTCTGGGTTTTTCCGTTTCAGGAAGCAGGTTTAGCTCAACTCAGTGTCCGTTACTGCGGCAATATACGCCGTGGGTCTAACCTGCTGGATAGGTGGTTAGACCAAACCTGAGTTTGTTTTCACTTTACGCTGCAGCTCCGACTGCAGTGTCACAACACGTCCCTGTACAGTTTTAAGCAAAATTACTCCATAGAAATCTCCATCGATGTTTTTTATCATGTACTGATGATTTTATGTTTGATCGATCATTCATCTGATCAGTAGCCTAGTTTTCAGCCCTTGTGTCGTTCATGCACCTTACACATCGTGTACATGCTCTACATTCAGATTTAATAAACCTATTTGTGTTGAATCTCATTTTTTTTTTATTAATAGGAGTTTTCAAACGTCTGTGCCACTGAACAGATTTCTGTCAGGGAAATGTAACGCTGCAGCTGCATGCAATTGTTACTGTTCACTTGTGTGATCCCAGTCACAGATGAGCCTCGTTCAATAGCCTTATGCATAGGACTATAGAAATGATTTAATAATTTAAACTGTGATTACTTTAGGAACATGCCTTGCAAGACACACACACACACACACACACACACACACACCCTAATTTATTTTCGATTAATATTATAATATTTCATCCAGACCAATCCATTAAAACTACTCTCCACTTTTTCGCCACTCTGCTACATGTAGTCATCGTAAGCGCTAGGGGTGTGCGGAGACGTCATTATCTGTATCTGTATCTGTTCAACCAACAAAATTATCTGTATCTGTATCCGGATACACAACAAGAAGTGTGCGTGGCATATACCGGATGTTTCTTTTACATTAGCCTACATTAAAGGAAGTCACACCTACATTGATTTTCTAAACTAATATTCATTGTCAATGCAATTGTTGTCCCTTCAAAGCATCACATTGATGTAATGTTGACATATAAGTCAAAAAGTCAGATATATTTCTACCATTTCATCTCTCTCTTCTTTGTTCTCAGAATACGAAGAAATTCAGTGAACGAAAATATTGATAAATAACAGCCCAAATCTGTGCATAGGCTACTCACTGTTAGTAAATGAGGGCCAGTGTTTTAATTTTAACTAAACTAAGATCCCCCTTTAACTGGGGGAAATTGAACAATCTGAAACTGGAAAAAACATGTGGGCTACAGCTGTATTTCATGATTTCTTTTTATCTCTATCTCTCCCTATCCCTCTTTTTTTTACATTTGTTTTACTAAACTAAGATTTAGGAACAATCTGTATCAACGTATTTGCCAATCTCATAAACCCTAAATAAAATCTTAGCCTTTCCACAAAGCCGGGGTGCAGCATATTCCATTGGTTCGTCTCTTCTCCACCACGGCAGCGGGTTTCAGTGAATGCGACCGGTAGAACCCTCTATTCAAGGGATATGGCGAACGCGCTGCATTTATCAGTGGATAAAAAGAGAGACCGCGGGTCACGGGACGCGCCCAGTCCTCTCGTGTCCACCGCAGAACAGTTAGTGTCATTCTACCTGCATTGAGGCGGAACGCACTGCGTCAATTAAGCGCATAATATTAAAAAAATGTAATCCCTGAATAAAAATGGGACTATTCGGAAATTATCTGTATCCGTATCTAACTCATTATCCGTGCTTATCCGAATACATATTCAGATTCGGGCTCATCCCTAGTAAGTGCTCTTAAATTGTAGGCTTAATGGCAACATCCTGTCGCAGAAAATGAATAATCGGAAAACCCAGAGTTTACTCTCACTCAGAGCGAACAAACTCTGAGTTGCCTCAAAACCCACTTCCTGAAACACAACCCTCTGTTTCAGGAAGTGGGTTTTTGAGGCAACTTATTTTCCAATGTCGGACTGAAAAAATGAGAGTCTTGCTGGAGTTGTGGCGCGCGCCTGTAATCTCAGTGGTTTGGTGTGAGGTGGTCATCCGACCCGATTTCAGTCAGATATCTTCCCGTCTTGACATCTTGACAAAATCAAACATGTTTGATATTATCGTGAGTCTTTTAGGGCTGCCCCCTGAAAGTCGATGATTCGAATCATCAGTCGGGAACCCCCGCAGTCGACGCAGTTTCTTCAAGTCAAACCATTGGTTTTTTTTTCAGCCAGTGTACATTATAATAAAAGAGAAAATAAGAGCAAAATACTGACGTTATCATGCCAGGGCAATAGGTGGCGGTAATGTGTCTGGTCACATCAGGCCGCCATAGAAGAAGAGTGGTGAAAACTAAAGAGGATATGGCAAAAGAAAAAACCAAAGCAGATGTCTACATTTGCGCTGTGCAAATTGCGCACCATATATGCCTATTGATTCTGCTCTGCTATGTGCTGTAATAAAGATAGGTCGCCTTGGAAACAATTAGGCCTAAGCCCCAGTAGACCGCGAGCATCTCGTCTTTTTTGCTCGTGCAAATCACCATCCAGCCTCACAATCACCTCCAGCTGTGCTAATGAGCTCTAATATACACTCAACAAAAATATAAACGCAACACTTTTGTTTTTGCTCCCATTTTTCATGAGATGGACTTAAAGATTTAAAATTCATTCCAGATGCACAATTGTACCATTTCTCTCAAACATTGTTCACAAATCTGTCTAAATGTGTGATAGTGAGCACTTCTGCTTTGCTGAGATAATCCATCCCACCTCACAGGTGTGCCACATCAAGATGCTGATCTGACATCATGATTAGTGCACAGGTGTGCCTTAGACTGTCCACAATAAAAGGCCACCCTGAAATGTGCAGTTTTGTCTCACAGCAAAATGCCACAGATGCCACAAGCATTGAGGGAGCGTGCAATTGGCATGCTGACAGCAGGAATGTCAACCAGATCTGTTGCTCGTGCATTGAATGTTCATTTCTCCACCATAAGCCGTCTCCAGCAACTTCACACAGCCATTGAAGAGGTGTGGACCAACATTCCACAGGCCACAATTGACAATCTGATAAACTCTATGCAAAGAAGATGTGTTGCACTGCATGAGGCAAATGGTGGTCACACCAGATACTGACTGGTTCTGAGTCCCCAGACCCCCAATAAAGCAAAAAAATGCACATTTCAGAGTGGCCTTTTATTGTGGACAGTCTAAGGCACACCTGTGCACTAATCATGATGTCAGATCAGCATCTTGATGTGGCACACCTGTGAGGTGGGATGGATTATCTCAGCAAAGCATAAGTGCTCACTATCACACATTTAGACAGATTTGTGAACAATGTTTGAGAGAAATGGTACAATTGTGTATCTGGAATGAATTTTAGATCTTAAAGTCCATCTCATGAAAAATGGGAGCAAAAACAAAAGTGTTGCATTTATATTTTTGTTGAGTATACGTACATATTGAGCATACATTTTAATCACAGACATACCATGCATGTTAGCTTAAAATCATTGTAAGTGTGCTGGTAGGCCTAACAAAAGTAGCTGTAACAGCCAGGCAAGATAGCAAACTAATTGTAACAGAGCGGAGAGGTGTGTGTGTCTACTATCTATGCTCCTGCTCTGACCGCAGCTGGGAGGGGCTGCTGTGCGTCAGTGCTCCCGCTGCTCGTTGAGAAGAGGTGATACTTGCTTTGGCGAAAAAAGTCAGCAATAACACCAATAACATGTCGCTGTTTTGAAAAAAAAAAGTCGCCAGGGGGGCTGAAAAGTCACTAAATATAGCGACAAAATCGCTTTGAGTTGGCAACACTGAGCACAGGATGTCTTGCTGCTAGCGGCAGGCAGCCTAGGGGCAGAGGAAGGGGACGAGGTCGCGGTCGGAGAGGTCTTGATGTGATAGGGCAAGAAGACATGGCCGGTGTACTTTTTTTTTTCGAGCTCTCTCCGTCTCCCTTTCAGCAGTTAACTTTTCAACATTCGTTTTTTTTGCTGTCTTAGCGGTGTTAGTTGTTGGTATCCTGGGAATGGTAAATTGAGGGTTCGTTTGTGAAGACATTGCTACTCGCTGTCCGCCGTAGTAGCCTAGTACCAAACAGTCGGCTAGTGTCAGACTGCTAGGGTCGTGAACTCTCACGCAACTGACGCATCAACGTCGTTGCCAAGGTCCCACAGCCAATAAGAATGGAGAATCTGACCTCGCTCTGATTGGTCAAAATTAACATGAGCGGTGGCAATTTTGGGGAGCAGCACACAGAGGCAGGGTGGAGCACAGTAATAAAAAAATATTTTCAGACCACTTCACCTACATATAGCTGAATGGCTATTATGAGAGTTTTGCCAAATATTACAGTAAAAAAAACTCTCAACTGCAGCTTTAAATGACGTGAACACTGTCAACAACCACAATTTGATTTGTATCAAAATTGTTGACCCACGATTCGACACAATGATTTTTGATATTTGAAAAGCATTTTATTTAAATAGCAATTATAATAACATAGTAACATTTAATAACAAAACAGATTAAAAACAGATTTGAACACAAAGAACAATATAAGCAACATGAATAATTAGATAAACAAAGATATAATATTTCTCTCTTCTCTGTGACAAAATAATTCTGTTAAAATAAAAAATATTGCATTGTGCTGTAAACCAAAAATCAACAAATAAACGCTAAAGAGCTACAGCTTCCTTCACCAAACCTTTTATCCAAAACTTAAGCCTGAATAAATAAATAAAATAAAATCGCGATTCGGCCTTCTCACACCGCGATGCGGGATCGTGGCTCTGTGTATTGCGATTCTCGCTTCGATACACATATCGTTACAGCCCTATCCAGCACCAAACACGACACAGGAGGAGCGGCATTAGCCTGTGTCCGCCTGTGAGACATCTTTTTCGGACACTTTTACCTAGCAGCCTCGGGTGAAGAACCAGGCTGACTGCGCAACCTTAACACTTTACCGTCTCATTTAGGGTTAGGAATTACAGTTATTGAGGGACCAGAGATCACCAATTAAAGCTGGTCAAAGAACAACAGTCCCCCGCTCGGCTCTACAATATCAAATAAACTTTTTTTATTCAATAATCACAATTACGTTTGCAGTTTTTAACATGATCAGGCATAACATTTAGCCTACGTGACGTGATAAGGGCATATACCAGTTAATATTTACTTGGTTAAGATTAGAGTCCACCCAGGCCATTTTACCTGCTAAAAAAATACTTTTTTTTGACTGAAATCACTTTTTATCCCCGGTAGCAGGATTGGATTTTCATAATCTTAAAAGAAATCTAGTTGCCCCGGAATTCCACTGGCTGCGCGTGCGGTGTCCTAAGGTTTTGCTCCGCCGTCCGTCAACAACCACCGGCTCCGTTTTCAGAGCGGGCACGGCAAGCGGCGCCGGACAGCTGTTAGTCGAGGAGTTCCCGCGGTAATTAAAAGTGATGGGCGATCTCACTTGATAATATGATTCTGTATGTGGTATTTAGACTACAACAAACGCACGGAAGGTTATTGTTCCCATCCGAACGAGTGAAAGAACATTGGACGCGCTTGTATGTGTCTCTGTTTTGGGATTGTTACCTGCAGTGAACACCTAGTGTCTTATTTTGAAAATGTACCGGATGTTTTATTATTATTTATTTTATTATTATTGTGTTCCTGTCTATCTCGATGTGTTCTGTGCCAAATTGATGCGATGAGCTTGGGCATCCGGCAGAAATAGAAGCAGTGCGTATTTCACTGCATCAGAGAGACGGTGCAGCGGACGTGGTGGACGCTCACGCCCTGACTAAAGTAAAAACCTGACAGTTCCGATGCCGTGCTGGAGCGGAGAAGGAGAGGCAGCCGGTGGAATTCGGCTTTTCAAAATCTCCCTGTCTTTGCAAAATCTTGGTTGTGTGACTGATGTGAGAGGGTGTTAATCTTTAGTCTTTTTAAAATCTTTTAAGGGAGCTTTCACACCTAATTGTTTACATCAAGGTCAGAATAAGAACACCTTTTTAAATCCCCGGTATGGATATGCTTCGCGTAGGTTTGGTTTCTCATTGCAGCCTTGCCAGCACGCTGTGTCCCCCTATACTGGACATTGATGGGTTTGTAGATGGGCGTGCGTCTGACGTCAGCGTTTCTATTCAGTGGTAAAGCCTTTACCAGTTTGAATGAGTGAATGACTGAAGGAAAATGTACAAACAGATTCATTTCCTGCAGCGCTGTATAGTTCAGGCAGCTGCCCAGACAACGCACACCTCCAGCTTTGACTACAGTTGTATAGGCCCAAACATCTTTTTAAAAGAAATCGCCCATCTCCTGTCAGCAACCCCCCACTCGCTCCTACAGTTCTCCTGTTCATTTCTCCTCTGTGTGACTGGTGATAGCCGGTCAGGACGTCCTGTATTTGGTCCAAAAGTCTGAACCATCCAAAAAAACTGAACCATGTTTGAGTATAATCCGGACCGAGACCAGCTCTTTAGGTCGGACCAAACAAGGAAGTTGTGAAAGCCCCCCAAGAGTCCTCTAGTGTGTGGTAGGCATTCTCTGTGCAAATCCTTTATAAACTATGTACCCAATTAACAGGGAAATGTAAATCACATACAGAATGTTATTTCTACTTCCACATTCTACAAAGCCAGAAGGAAAGAGTGATAATGTTTTTGATTGTGCAGCTCTAACTTCCAGTTCTTCAACTCTCGACTCCTCCATGTGTGTGAAAAGAGCAAAGAGTGAACAGTGCAGACGCGCATGAGTCAACACAGGCAAACAAATGGAACGTTTGAACAGCTTGTTTTCCAGACTGGCTTTGTTACGCGTGATTCCTTTTTGGACACATATGTCCACACAGCAGGAAGTGCCTGGGAAAAGTCAACACATAGCACAATACTCCCCTCCCCTGTCCCAACTTGACAGGTCACCAGTAAACAGTACATTTTGTTTAAACAGTTCCCATCACGCTTCTTCTCAGCAGGCATCAAGATGATGTGAACTTTACAGAGACTCAGGACAACACAATGGCTCAGGGAAATGGTGTCATTGCACAAAGGTTTTTCTGTGAGAAAGCTTGATCTGGATTCTAATATGCAGCAGCATATGAACGGGGACAATAAGAGAAGAAATTATGTACAGTATAACAAAGCAGTGCTAAACCAACTTTGGTTTTGTTTTAAGTAAGGTCAAATACTTCTATGGGCTACATGAGTTTGATTCTTTATTTTCTGATACGCATTGTCTTGTTGAAGTCATCTTGGAGGTAAATCATGGGAGGGATAATTACAGGGCAGATACCCCAGTAAGGGACCAGCTAAGCCCTGCAGATACAATAACTGAAAAACAATTTGGTAAATGGGATATTTCTGAACACATTTATTTCTTGAAGATGATGGTTCACCACTAATCTTTTAGATTTTATTAATCCATTGGATACTTCTTAACTTGTTTTTTCTTTGCTCGATGCGGGCAAATAATTTGACCCTTCTGAAACAGAGACACTTTTTTTTAATCCACGACCAAAGCATATTTCTTCCTTCTTTTTTAGGAAATAAGAAGCTGTACACTCAATCACTAAGGGTTAAATAGCTTGTTGCTAACTGAAACATATTAACAACTGCTGTTTCTATCCAATGGAGGGCTCTTACCTATTTGGTTAGTTAAATTCGGGCGACCGTGGCTCAGGTGGTGGAGCGGGTTGGCCAAGATCCAAGGGTTGACGTTTCGATCCCTGCTCTGCCATCTGTGTCATGGTTGTTGTGTCCTTGGGCAAGACACTTCACCCACCTTGCCTGGTGTGAATGTGTATGACTGCTGTATGTTTGAGGTGGTCTGAGGGGCCGTAGGCACTGAATGGCAGCCACGCTTCCGTCATTCTGCCCCAGGGCAGCTGTGGCTACTATGGTAGTTTACCACCACCAGAATGACTGTGTGAATGAATGGAACCTGGAACCCTGTAAAGCGCTTTGAGTGCCTTGAAAAGCGCTATATAAATCCTATCTTATTATTATTATTATTATTATTATTTAAATCCAGGTGGTGACTGTGGTAGCAGATTTTGCATATGATATATCTCTGGACTCAAATGTTGGAATACTTAATAATGCAATAGTAAACATTTGCTATAATCTAGTATAGACCCTAGTGCAATGATATATTGAATGTGGTTTTAGTTGTAAACTGAAATGTAGACCTCAAATGCGTATCCAACAAACCACTCAGACGGGCCCCCCCCCCCCCTTTTTACCCTTTTTTAAAAATTCCCCGTGCCCTCTTTAAAATTTTCCCCCCCCCCCCTCCCCCCCCCATTACTCGCTACATTAAGAATATTCATTGTGTTAGGTGAACTGAAGCCATTGTTGTATCTCAACCTACCTGTCTCCCTACCTGTCTCCCTACCTATCTCCCCAGCCTCCTCAAGCATCTCCCCCTCCTCTTGTAATACAATTTAGCCGACTTCCCCCACCCAGCTTCCTTAAGTATGTATATTGAACCTGTCTACCTGTCTCCTTCCTGCCTCCTACAATGTCCTTAAATAGCTCATGATTTTAAGAGAACATTGTCACTGTTTGCTTCCACCCCGCGGAGTTTTCTTGTTATTGATTGAAAATAAACCTTTTGCTACTACAACATATCACTCTGCTTGATTTTCTCACCACATGACCCTTTTTGTCCAGGCAGTGTATTTGACAGTATTGTTTTAAATGCTTGTTTCACTGAACAGAAAATAAAGTAAACTATTCAAAGTGTTAAACAAATATATTGAAAGTACTGGCAGTATTTTTATGTCCTTTTATTTATTTTTGTTGAATGAGATTTTGGACTATGGGCGCTTGGTTTAATTGTGCCAATATATAAAAAGAAAGGTGACATGGGAGACTGAAACCCACATAATCCGACGCTTTTCTTTAGATGCCCTAGATTTTTTTTTTTTTAACCCTGTTAAATCAGGGCTGTAGTTTTCCATATCTCTCTCTCTTTCTCTCATTGGCACACACACACACACACACACACACACACACACACACACACACACACACACACACACACACACACACACACACACACACACACACACACACACACACACACACACACACACACACTTTCTTGCAAAAAACAAAACGTGACAGTTTTGCCATTAACAGTTCCTCTGTCGTTTCAATGTTGTTTTAAATCTCCACAGCAAATGCAACATCAATAGAGATAGGGCTTGCAGGTCCGCCGTAAACACTAGAGCTTGCAAGAGGGAGCATTTCCATGAGGCGGTCGCTGCACAGCAGTTTGTCACCCATAGTGTGATCCATAGATATTATTATATATACACTGTAAAATGGATGTAGCATCTGGGCTGATCCCAGCATTTGAGAGAGGTGCAACAGCGGCTAGCTGTCACTCAAGAGGCCGTGCCCCTAATTATTCATACATTTTAACCCCCAATATAATAAAAACTAGTCTGCTAGAAAGGAATTCACCCCTCTCAGTGTTGTCATGGATATATGAACTAAACATACAGACTATTATGTTTTTTTGCACCAGGCCTTAAATAGGTTTGATAATGCTGTGAAAACGGCATATTTAACATTGGAGTCAACGAAAAATTGCTCTGTTTTGCAACCTGCCCCTAGTGGCTACTGCAATTTTTGTCACTTCCGCATTGGATGCTGGCAGAAGTCGCTGCCAGAACCGCTGGCAGAACTCACTGGGGTGGGGGCTTGGTGTGAACAAGTCAGTAAGGGCTTAGGACTGTCCCTCTGTCACATCATCAAGTCCATCAGGGCTCTTTGTGGCTGAATCCAAACCAACATGCAGACTTCAGTGGACTTAAGGACTTAGCGGGCATGTCCCCAGGAAGTCCGCAAGTCCTTAGGGTTGTCCAAAGCAAAGAGGGCAGACTTCACCGGACTTCATCATTGACCACAATGCATTGCAGTTAAAACAAAAACCGACAACAACTTGGAAAGACCCCACAACACCTCCACATCAGACAGTTAATCTTTAAAGAGCCTCGGCTGTGAAGAATACAGTAAATGTAAAATATAAAGTCCGAAGCAAACAATATAGTTTGCGCATGTTTTTTTATTTTTATATTCTCTGGTGGGGCAAAGGGCATCTTGGGAAAGTTAAGCTTGATCCTGTTTTTCTTTTCATAAATAATATTTTATTTCTAAAAATCTACACTGAGTTAATCATGAGAAAGTTAGGAATGAAAATATATTGGTTATGTGGTCATGACATCATTTCTGGGGGCGTGGTCTACCCATATTCAGCAGCATTGAATTTAGATGAACAGTCAAATGGCATAGCGTTTAGTTATTATGTTAGTAAATTATGTTAATGCTGGGGTGGAGGATTTGGGGAGAAAATGGCAGTTGGGCTAGAGATTTGAATCCAAATAACTCAATCGCTCCACTTGTTCTCTTTGGTCCCTCCCCTGTGGTCCCTCCCTGACACGCTCTACACCAACAAAGTTGTGCCAAAGTGAATGGACAGTCCCAACAGCCAATAAGAACAGAGAATCGGAGCCTCGCTCTGGTCAAAGTGTCAGCTCATGTTAACTTTGACCAATCATAAATCACATACCCCAGCTTTTAGGTCATAAAAATCTAACAAATGTATGGATGTTTGTAATGTGTATATGTAACACCGTGAGGGTGATTACAGTCTATATATTATTTTTGAGATTCGGATTCCCCGGCAAACCAACACAGGCAAAATGACACCCTGAAGCAGTTCTTATGAAAATATATACTTTATTATTCTATTTTAAAAAAGGAGCCAGTTGAGGTGGTTCGGGCATCTGGTAAGGATGCCCCCAGGGCGCTTCCAGGAGCGTCCAGCTGGAAGGAGGCCTCGGGGAAGACCCAGGACTAGGTGGAGAGATTATATCTCCACACTGGCCTGGGAACGCCTCGGGATCCCCCAGTCAGAGCTGGTTGATGTGGCCCGGGAAAGAGAAGTTTGGGGTTCCCTGCTCAAGCTGCTGCCCCCGCGACCCGATTTCGGATAAGCGGTTGATGATGATGATGATGATGATGATTCTATTTTAAAACACAAGCTTGTTTGCTCAATAGCCTCTTAAAAAAGGACAGAATTATCTAAAAGCAAGGTCTCTTTGATTGTCCAAGGTTCTATACCAGGGGGAAATCCCAAGTTCAGTCCAGTCTCAGGTGAAACAGCTTTGCTCCGCTCCGGAGGTCCAACGCCAGTGATTCCTGGGGGCCGCTCTGCTTGCGCCAACGATTCCTAGAGGCGCTCCGCCACTGTCAGACAGACATGAATATCAGTGTGTGTCTTGCAGTGCGGTACATTTAAAAAACACATTCACTCTCTGGGTTGGGATGTATACGAGCCCATCAACCAGTGCAGTCGTCACCACCGCTCCGCCGTCGCCTCTGGATCCGACACCTCAATAAACCATATAGGAACAGGAATCAACAGCTGCTTCTTGTGTCTAAATATAAAAAAGCACACACACACACCAAGGGAGGAAGAGACCCCTTTCCTTTAGTTGGAGTGTTTGCGAGCATTGACACTGCAGAGTCTGGGAGACGATTTCACCGAGACACAGGAGATCCAGTCAGCAGCAACACTGGGGGAAGAGCAGAGGCGATCCAATCTGCGACAGTGGGCAGCACGTTCGTCCGACCAGAGAGTTCCTCACCAGCGAGTCCTTCACTAGAGTGTTTTTTCCCCTCTTCACTGAGTTCCTTCTTTCTAGTTCCTCTCCTTTCCGGAGAGCTCCTTTCAGGGAGCCCTCCTCCGAGAGTCCTCTCTCTCGGAGTTCCTTCCGCCACTTCCCCTCATTTCCGACCCTCATCTATGGTTCCTTCATGTCTTTTAAAGGGAAGGATCTTCTCAACTAGCCAATTGGATAGCTGATTGTTAAATGAGGTTCAGGTGTGTCAATTAGTGGCATGACAGAGGCTGTGTCTTGATTCAGGGGTTGCGGTCTTGGAACCGGCCTCATAGGCTGCATTTGAAGACCGATTGCGTCATAGCGGCGCGCAAAGGCTGTCCCATTTGCAAGGCTCCTCGCAAGGCTCCTCATATGCGGTCGTGAAATGCAGCCTTCGTTTCACGGTTTTGAAGCAGTTTTGAAGGCTGCATCAGATGTATCCTTCGTGGCCCAACATATCCCATGATTCATTGCGTTTTTTTCAGAGATGGCATACAATAAAATAAAAATTAACAAAACAGCAACGTGTTGCTCCATCTTCTTAACTTTTATATTCCTTTCTTTTTTTCTTGTACTTTTTTTCTTTTCGTCTGGTAGGCAACTTCTTTTTCTTTTTTCCTCCGTTGACAAGGCTGTCTCCGTTGGCAGCAATCAGGGTTGCTAGGCAGCACAGGAGCGGCGAGTCGTCACGCAAGGTAACGGCTTGTTACGTAAACCGGAAATGCTCGTAAACGGAGACCTGCGGAGACCGTCCCGTTTAACAAGGCTTGTTGGCCTCAAAACCGGCCTTAAAATCGGCCTTCATAGACCGCGAGACTGCGTCCTACCAAGGCTGCAACCCCTGAATCAAGACACAGCCTGAGTGTAGCAG
Source organism: Hyperoplus lanceolatus (assembly GCA_026929865.2). NCBI lineage: Eukaryota > Metazoa > Chordata > Actinopteri > Uranoscopiformes > Ammodytidae > Hyperoplus > Hyperoplus lanceolatus. The sequence goes on from CM049397.1 coordinate 827,568, forward strand.
GCAGTTCATGGGGGAGGTAACAAATGATAAAAGTCCACAACATCAAAACAATACAAAACCACAGCAATCAATAATATTCAAATGCATAAAATAAAGTTAGCCATCATCCATACTGCCCATGCCCATGCCTACTCGTTTTCAGTGTGTTACACTCACCGGCCACTTTATTAGGTACACCTGTTCAATTGCTCATAAAAACAAAAAGCAAATCTATCAATCAGATAGAAAGATGTGACTCAATGCATTTAGGCATGTAGACGTGGTCAAGACAACATGCTGTCAGTGTCTTGGTGGAAACGGGAGTGACGTCTGTGAAGTTTGAATCAGCGCCCAGCTTGTTGCTGGCGAGCTTTGTTTGTTGCATCGGACAGGTTTGGGACTGCTACGGATTCCGTATCAAAACGAAACTGTGGGACTGAATCCATCAAGGCTTCCCCGTGAGGGGATAGTTTTGGGAGTAAGAGTTGGGAAGGATATGTCTTATGCAGAGGCAATAAGACAAGTTAAGGGCACAGGGGACGCTGACAGGCCAGTGGGGACCAGTGCTCACCCGATGCCAGGAAAAGGGGATACAATGCGGGCAGATGAAAAACAGTCACTTCTAGCATTCATGGTAGATGTTGTGTGGGCAGCAAGGAATATTACTAAAAGGTCTGATGCTATCAAAATTGTGGTGGAGGCGGCCAAAAGGTTCATCGGGGAGGTTGAAATGGGCCCAGAGGAGTTGCACACATACATGAGGCAGAAGCTTGAGGTGCAGGCGAGAGGGAGGGAGAGAGAAGGGAGGGGCAAAGGCAGGAGTGAGGGAAATGGTAAAGAAGGGGAAATGGAGATGACTGACTATGAAGATACTTAATTTTTTGATGTTTTATTTATTGCAATGGAACGCAAGGAGCCTTATTGCAAATGGCCAAGAGTTTAAAAGATATGTTGATGTTTTTAAAGGAGAGTATAAACCAGCTGTATTGTGTGTCCAGGAAACTTGGCTCAAAACCTGTTTGGATTTTGTGGTGCCAGGGTATGAATGTATTAGACGGGACCGAAGTGGGAAAGCAGGAGGAGGGTGTGCAACGTTTATAAGATCTGATGTGAAGTACCAGAGGGTGCAACTTAATTCTTCTCTAGAGTGCGTGGTGGTAAAGGTTTGGGAAAATAATAAGTGGGTAAATATAGTTAACTTTTATAATCCCTGCTTGCCAGTCAGCATAGTAGATTTGGAGGAGATTATGGAACAGATAGGGGCACCGGTTATTTGGCTAGGTGACTTTAATGCACATAACCCTTTGTGGGGAAGCAGGGTGAAAGGTACTAATGGGAGCACAGTGGAGGAGTTTATGGACAAATATGGTTTAGTGTGTATGAATGATGGCAGGCCAACTAGGTTGGAAATTAAGACGGGGGCGATTTCATGCATAGATTTAGCATTGGCATCCAGTGAATATGCAAGGGTAGGAGAATGGGACAATATGGACAGGTACTCAATGGGTAGTGATCACTTCCCAATACTTTTGAAGTTTGGGAAAACTTTGTTAACTGATGATCAGACTAGACCAACATATTTTAACTATGGGAAGGCAGACTGGGAGAAGTTTTCTAGTAAGTGTGATAGTGGCCTTGACAGTGTGAATGGAGAGGGAACAATAGATGAGTGGAACAACAGTTTGTGTTCAATGATATTAAGTAGTGCATATGAGTGCATCCCTTTAAAGAAAAACCCTAAAACTAGAGTAAGTGTGCCATGGTGGAATAGGGCTTGTGATAAAGCAGTGAGGGATAGGACCTGTGCATATAGACTATTAAGAAGGTGCCCGACAGAGAATAATGTGATAGAGTACAAAAGGCTGAGGGCTAAGGCAAGAAGAGTAATTAAGGTTACAAAAAAAGAGTGTTGGAGAAGATATTGTGGAAAATTGGGCGTGGATACATCAGTTGGAGAAGTATGGGCAGCAGTTCACCGTATGTCAGGAGTGGTAAGAAAAAGGAAAATGCCAGTATTGGAGGAAAAGGGAGTTATAGCGAAGAGTGATATAGAGAAAGCCCAAATGTGTGAAAGTAAGTTTAAGGATGTACATAGGGGAGCAAACATTGGGGAGGAAGGTATTAGAAAGAGGAATGAAACGCTAAGACAACAAGTATCTAAACTTGGGGTGAATGACGATAACACTGATTGTGTTAATTTGTACTTTTCAGTGGAAGAGTTGCGCAGAGCCATCAAAAATGGGGGGAAAACAGCACCGGGGAAGGATGGCTTAAGCTATGAGGTATTTAAAAGACTAGGAGATCCAGTGGTGGAAGAAATGTTAGCACTTATAAATAATGTTTGGAAAGAAGGAAGGCTTCCATTAGCCTGGAAACAGGCAGTGGTTGTCCCAATTCTAAAGCCAGGGAAGGAAGCACAGCATCCAGGGTCATATAGGCCTATTGCACTAACAGCAGTGATGTGTAAGATAATGGAAAGAATGGTGACGGATAGATTAGTATACAAACTGGAGAAGGAGGGGTGGTTCACGCAAATGCAAAGTGGGTTTCGCAGAGGAAGAAGTACCAAATCATTAAGCTGTATGATGCAGGGGTTAGAGGTCGTATGCTTAACTGGGTACAGGACTTTTTAAAGAACAGGGTAATTCAGGTTCGGGTGGGGGAAGCGATGTCAAATGGCACATGCATTGAGAATGGAACACCACAGGGAAGTGTGATAAGTCCAGTTTTATTTAATGTAATGGTAAATGACATTTTTAAAGACATTGGATCAGGGTTTGGTTTCTCATTGTTTGCGGATGACGGAACAGTGTGGAAAAGAGGCAGGAACATCAAACACATAACAGAGAAAATACAGGAGGCATTAAATAAAATAATGGAATGGGGAAGCAGGTGGGGATTTAAGATGTCAACGGAAAAAACTAAATATGTTGTATTTGGCAATAAGAAAACTGAGTGCCAAGATTTGCAAATGTATGGGCAAGCAGTAGAGAGGGTAAAAGAGTTTAAATTATTGGGAGTAGTTTGTGATGAAAGACTGACTTATAGAAAGCATGTAGACAGTATTGTGAGCAAGTGTGGAAAAGTTATAAATGTTATGCAGTCCCTATCAGGAAGTATGTGGGGTGCTGGCCAAGATACACAGATGATGATTTACAGGGCAATGGTCAGATCGAGGATAGATTATGGGTGTTTGTGTTACGGGACGGCAGCAAAAACCATTCTCAAGAGACTGGATGTAGTGCAGGCAAAGGCACTGAGAGTCGTCTGTGGGGCCTTCCGTTCGACCCCAATTGCAGCCTTACTGGTAGAAACGGGGGAGACCCCATTGGGTATCAGAAGGTCTAAGCTGGCAATGCAGTACATCTGTAAATTAAGGGGACATCAAGGGGAGAATGTGGGGGAGCTGGCTTTGGAAGGTGCATGGGAGTGGGGAGGAGCAAGAGTGAAAAGGGAATGTTTCATTTTTAGAGTCAATGAGGAAATGGGGAGGATGGAGTTTGGGGAGGAGGGGGTGGCCCCTGTAGTTCACTGGCCAACTGTACCACCATGGATTCTTCCAGTTCTAGAGATAGACCTAAGTGTGTTAGCTCATGAGAGAACTGCAACTTTTGGGGGAATTGTAAAGGAAAGGCTGAATAACAAATGGGGACAGTACATACAATTGTACACTGATGGGGCTCAAGATCCAATAACTGGGAAGTCTGGGTTTGCTTTTTGCATCCCAGATTTGGATGTGGTCAAATATAGGCGACTGTCTGAGGGGGTTTCAGTTTACACCACAGAGCTACTTGCAATAATCTGGGCTATGCAGTGGGGGGAGGAGGTCAGGCCGGGGCCAGTTGTGATATGTTCTGACTCTGCTTCAGTGCTGATGACATTGAGGGAGGGAGGGCTTGGAGCAAGGTCGGACCTCATGGTGGAGCTTCTTACCCTGATGTACAGGATTGAGCAGGCGGGAGAGTCAGTGGGGTTCATGTGGGTCCCAGCTCATGTGGGGATAGAGGGGAATGAGCTAGCTGATGGGGCAGCAAAAAGGGCTTTAAGAAGGGAAGATGTGGATGTAAAAGTGAGGCTGGGGCTAACTGAGTGTAGGTCAATCATCAAAAAGAACATCATGGCTGTGTGGCAGGAGGAGTGGGATAAGGAAAAGAAGGGGAGGCATTACTACAGCTTGCAGAATAGAGTCACAAAGAGCCAGTGCTTTTTGGGAAAGGAAAGGAGGCATACAGTCATGATGACCAGATTGAGGCTGGGGCATTGCGGACTCGCATGGGACTTACACAAAGTTGGGAAACATGAAGATGGACTATGTGGAGTGTGTAAAAAACAGCAAACAGTAAAACATATCCTGATGGAATGTTCTGGACTCACTCGACAGAGGGAACATCTGTATGCAGCAGTGGAAAGCCTGGGCAAAACACCGGTTACACTAAAGAGCCTTCTAAATCCCATTGAGAATCAGCCTGGGACTATAAAAACTGTCCTGGATTTCATTACGGCCACTGGATTATTCCTTTGGAAATAGGATGGACGGATTGCGTCTGGAATATATATAGTATATATATATATATATATATATATATATATATATATATATATATATATATATATATGTTTTGTTTGTTTGTTTGTTTATTTTCATTAGTCTATTTTTGTCCTGTGGGTGGCAGCAATGTGCCTTAGGGGCATACAGTCTGCCGGAAATCAAGAGAAGAAGAAGAAGAAGAAGAAGAAGACAACATGCTGAAGTTAAAACCGAGCATCAGAATGGGGAAGAAAGGAGATTTAAGTGACTTTGAATGTGGTTGATGGTGAACGGCAGGATGGAACCATGCTTTAATGTTCAAAAAGTGTTCCTGTCCAGGTCTACATGCCTAAATGCGGTGAGTTGCTGATATGTGATTGGCTGTTAAGTTATATGTGTTAACAAGAAAATGGACCGCTCCACCTAATAAAGAGTGTATAATGTTAGGTAATAGAGTGGTCAATCAGAATTTTAAAAAATCATGTTCAGATCACTGTCCCAAGATGCCAACATGCCATTGTCATCTTGGGACAGTGTATTACTGGCATCATGGGACACAGTGATTCAAGACATTTGCAAATTAATTGTTCCAAATAACTTTATTTAATTTTTTTTCGGTTTATACTAGCTAGCTAGCAATTGTCATCACAATTAGGCTATCATTAGCGCTGCCAGCTAGCTTAATATTAGTCTTAGTGAGTTGATTTTTTTAGATTTTCCTAGGCCTTAGCTCAACAAAGATTTAGATAATCTGTTGCACCCTTCCTTTGAGATTAAAATTATCTTTATCATAATTGCTACTGTCCCAAGATGCCAATACAGGTGTCCCAAGGTGACAGTAATGCCTTGAAATGTTTTGTTTTGATTGATGTGTGTTTGAGGAAGAGTCATCCATCATGTGTTAAATTTTGACTTCTTTTTTCATCTCTGTTGTATAGCAGAGATCTCAAGCTGTTTAGAATGGTATCATGTGATGGATTTGAATCATACTTAAAATTTACAAAAGGCATAAAAAAAAATTCTAAGATGCCTGTATTCACCCTATGCCATTTTATTTAATATATCTCTTTTTTTTTTGTTTTTAGATTTTTTTTTTATGCTTTATTGATATTGTAGAGACAGAGTTGAAATGGGGCAGAGAGCGGAGTGACATGCAGAGAACGACCGCGGGCGGGAATCAAACCCGGGTCTGCTGCTGGGCCCGGCCCGGGGGGGACGCCCTACCAACTGAGCTAAGGGCGCCCCCATTTAATATATCTTTTTAACTAGAATTTGTTAAAGAGGACCTATGATGCTTTTTGACTTTTATGACCTATAAACGTTGTTATGATGATTCATAGTCATGCTTAACCATACTAAATTATCAAATAATGACTTACATGCATTTCGACATATTCCCTGCTGACCGTCTGGGGGTGTCTGTGCAGAGCACTAAACACTATTCTAGCCAGTCGAGAAGTCACGTCTTCAAAGCGGTCTACCCTTTCATAATTTGTGACGTTGCATAAAACCTTGTGACGTCTCCACGCGGATGTTTCCATGTATGGTAATGCTGTCACTTCCCTGTTCGCGTCTGCCTCGCGCCCTTATAGGTCCATGCTCGCGCTTCCCGCCACTGAAAGTGTTCCGGAAGGAAGGTAACCAATCACAACGGAGTGGGGTTTGCAGGAGGGGGGGGAGGGGAGCGGAGATGGCCGAAGCACAGGCGGAGGGAGCCGAAGCACACACACTCAAGTGTTGACAGGATGTGCTGGATCGCCAAAATAAGAGAAAGAGCTTCCCGAAAATCTACATAGTTTTTTGTGATGTGATTCGTGTCAGGTTGCTCTATAGCAGTGTAAAACAAGAAATTAAGACCAGAAAAGTAGCATAATAGGTCCTCTTTAAGGCTGGTTTATTTTATTTCTTTGCCATTGCTTTAGTAATGTTAAGTCTTGTTTTCCATGCCAATAAAGCTCCGTTGACGTGAATAGTAATTGCGTTGCATAGGTAAAGTGATCTGTGACAAAGTGCTCATTTTACCATTATGAGCCCTCATAGCTTCTTTCACTAAAACCCTACATAAGACGTCAGCTGAGGTCAGTAAGGGTTCAGGGCTTGAGGCTTTAGTGAGGACATTGGGATTGGGCCTCTGTCATCCCACTCCTCTGTGCCAGATTGTCTTTCCAGCTTTCTAGTTATTTGTGGCTCTTGCTAGTGTTTGTAGACCATCCCTCTGCCTGTGAATGGATTACCCTTGTAGTGTAGTGTCCTTCCTCTGTTTGAGCCTGAAAGCCCATTCATTTTGATGATGCTGAGTTCAATACTTTTATACAATTAATGGACCTGATGTACACAGACGATACACATATCATGTCCACAGCCAAGATAGGCTTCCAGAAAGCTATTAATCACTTTTGTGAGAAATTGAGACTAAAAGTTAATAATGCTAAAACTGAAAAATTAATATGCTTGATCGAAACGATTCGTTGTCCTGCTGGAAGGTGAACCTCCGCCCCAGTCTCAATTCTTCAGCAGACTCCAGCAGGTTTTCTTCCAAGATTGCCCTGTATTTGGCTCCATCCATCTTCCCATCAACTTCGACCAGCTTCCCTGTCCCTGCTGAGGAAAAGCATCCCCACTGCATGATGCTGCCACCACCATGTTTCACAGTGGGGATGGATGGTGTGTATATAGGGTGATGTGCAGTGCTAGTTTTCCGCCATACATTACATTTAGGCCAAAAAGTTCAAATTTGGTCTCATCCGACCAGAGAACCTTCCTCCACATGTTTGCTGTGTCCCCCACATGGCTTTTGGCAAACTGCAAACGGGCTTTATTATGACTTTCTTCTTGCACATTTGTGGAGTGTACGGCTTATAGTTGTCCTGTGGACAGATTCTCCCACATGAGCTGTTGATCTCTGCAGAGTAACCATGGGCCTCTTGAATGCTTCTCGGATCAATGCCCTCCTTGCCAGTTTAGGTGGACGGCCACTTCTTGGTAGATTTCCAGATGTGCCATACTCTTTCCATTTTTGGATGATGGACTGAACAGTGCTACGAGACATGTTTAAAAGTTTAGATATCTTTTTATAACCTAACCGTTCTTTAAATTTCTCCACAACTTTATCCCTGACCTGTCTGGTGTGTTCCTTAGTCTTCATGATGCTGTTTGTTGAGAGTCTGTGTTGGTTTGTTCACTTATTTCATCTAACAAAGCTCTGAGGCCTTCACAGAACAGCTGCATTTATACTGAGATTAGATTACACACAGATAGACTCCATTTACTAATTAGTTGACTTGTGAAGGTTGCACTGGATTTTATTTAGGGGGGTCAGAGTAAAGGGGGCTGAATACTTTTGCACGCCACACTTTTCAGTTTTATATTTCTTTAAAAAATTGAAAACCATTTATCATTTTCATTCCACTTTAAAATTATGCACAACTTTGTGATGGTCTATCACAAAACATCCCAATAATATAAAATTACTTTTGTGGTTGTAACATGACAAAATGGGGAAAAGTTCAAGGGGTATGAATACTTTTTCAAACCACTGTACATTCCCAGCATGTCCGTGAGTACTTTGGAAATGTTACAGTGGGTTAAAGTGTCAACCTTAACAGCACTAATATGACTGATAGCGAAAATGTAATGAGTGTTAAAAAGTGAATAGCACAGCTCAGGGCTATTTGTGAAGAGGTAGGTAAAATGCTATCCTTCATCATGAGGATTTTATCATTTTTAAAAACAAGTGTTTGTTTAAACAATAGTGTTTAATACAAACACAAAAGGAAATACCAAATACAGAGTTCCAGGAAAAGAACCTCATACCAACTGTGAAGCATGGGGGTGGAAGTTCATGGTTTACCATATGAAACGTAAATACAGGTATAACATGCTTCATAACTTACCATTCATGGATTCTCTTTCAAAAAAGCTTCAAAATATTACAATTATAAAAATATGTTCCTGAGTTTCAATGTCTATATGACAAAATTAACATGCATTACTATTTTTTTAATTTTTTAACAATGTCGTATAATCTGCTAGTTGTGTAAGAGTTAAAGAACTGGGGCCGGTTTCCCAAAGCCTTCTTAGAGCCTTCTTAACGCTACGTCATTCGTAACCCCTATGTAGAGTTCCTACTTAACATTTCGCCTGTTTCCCGAAACGTTCTTTGCTACGAATCTCTTTCGTACGTCATACATTGGTAAGGTTGGTCTGGAGCGCCCTCAGAGCCTTCTTAGCTCTACCGTAGGGATGTTTCAGCTCTCATTTGTGTCATTTAACTAATAAATCTGACTTTATTTAATATCAAACGGACACAGCGATGACTGTATTTAATAACAAACTGTTAAAAACGATCCAACTGTATGTAGGCTTAGGCTATTATATATTTTAGCAGAATACCATTAACTCTGATTCACAAAGTGTTCAAACTATATGAACAAGTAGCCTACTTTTTAGTCATCTAACTGACTTGACAATCAGCATTAACTGAATGGATGCGATGTCCGTCAATATGAAAATACTTTATACGCAGTGTTGTGCCTGAACGCGTTCAATGAACGATCGTTCATGAACTCGTTCATATTGGGGGCAAACGTGAACTGAACGTATGTATTTCTGCCTCATGGACGTTTTTGCGAACGCGCTCATTCTGGCATTTGTGAACGGCGCTCTTACAGTCGTTCAATCGTTCATCAAGTGCCAGATTTCCATAGAAACCCCCCGCTAAAAGACAGCGTAAACAGCCCTTAATATGTAGCTGAAAAATACCCAATCTGGCAACACATGCCACCACAGCGTCGCACCGCCGCTGCGTCATCAAAATGTGAAACACCGCGGAAAAAAACAAAAACAAATGAATGCAGCAGCACTTACTCAGACCATGGACCTAGCCTCAGGCTATACCCTCTTCTTTATATGATTGTTACCTACCTCAGATTGTGTTTGTGTTAATAAGTATGTCAACACATCTTCTGGACTTTGTTGTTAACAGTAGGCCCTACACTGCAGTTTAGAATGGTCTCCTTGAGGGTTTTACTAGTTTAAGTTGTAGGCTCATTTGTTTGTAGAACCTGCCTGGTATATTTTTCAGTATTGCTTTATTTGAATGAAATTTCATGTGAATTGTTTCCAGGTTTGGAAAATTATAAAAATGGAAAAACATTTGCACCTTAACCGTTTTTGTTTGAATAATTCTTAATTAAAAACACCATTCAAACAGCAACTTTTTCCTCATGTTTTTGAGAATATACTGTAGGGGTAAAAGCTGCAGCTGGTTTCTAGTGTGGACTGAATGTTATTGAAATAATTTCTGTCTGTGGTTCAATACGGTATGTGGCAATTATTTAGAAAAATAATAGCCTGCAACAACATATTAAAAAAAAAGAACTGTGAACTTAGTTCATAATTTTGAATTATGAACTATGAACTGAACTAGTTCATTTTAAAGGGTGTGAACTGAACTTTGAACTAGTTCACGTAGAAAAAGAACTTTCCCAACACTGTTTATACGTGATACACTATAGCCTACAGTCTGATCGTTTTTATCAGTTTGTTATTCAATACATCACAATCATCGCTGTGTCCCTTTGATATGAAATACAGTCAGATTTATAAGTTTAATGACTCAGGTGAAAGTCCCTGCGATCGCTGTGGCATCGCCAGAGATACAAACCCCCACATTTCCTTCCGTAAAGCACCATGCGTAAAACGGACACGAGTGACATCCCTGTTGCACATGGAACTGCCACAAGTCCTTCATGATGAAAATAATTGCTGTAAACAATCTTCATCTCCTCCGCTGTTTCTATATTTTCTATATCTTTTTTTAAATTAGTATAGGCTATGGTAGTATGTTTGACATGGTTAACACTAGAACCTCCGCACTGTGTTCCATACGGCTCGTCCGGCTCAGCTGTTTGGGCCGTCTGTTTTTATTTATATAGGCTATTGGCGATATTATATCTACTTTCAGTTTCATTACTGACCCACCAAGTAACGTGATTAGTGTTCTTAAAGATACTTAGATTATAAAACAAGAGGTCCAAAACACAGATGATGATTCAACAAACTAATTTATGACTTTATATTACACTAGAAATGCATGGGTAGATTTGATTAGACAGCCTACAGATGCAGCTGCGCATGAAATGAGCAGGAAATGGATAATCGAACTCTTAGCAACCGATTTCAGCAGTGTACGAACGACGTAAGGAGTGTTTCTCCTAAGACACCGTTCGGGAACCACGACTACAGAGGTAAACAACTTTGGTAAGTCATAACGTAGGAGTCTTCGTTGCTCGCTAAGAGAGGACGTTATCGGGAAACCGGGCCATGACCATTACATTTAATGGTTTTATATTTTCTTAGTTAACAAATATTGCTAGTCTTCTTCTTTCTTAATACAGGTAAATCCCATTGAGTCCGAAGACTCTTTTGCAAGGGAGACCTGTTCCCATTTACACGTTACCATTCACACACTCATTCATACACCGATAGCAGGCCAACTATCGACATTCACACGAGGCAAGGTGGGTGCAGTGTCTTGCCCAAGGACACAACAACTATGACACAAGTGGCAGGGCGGGGATCGAACCTCCAACCCTTTGATCATCGGCCGACCCGCTCTACCACCTGAGCCACAGTCGCCCCTTGTAATTCAACTGCTATTATAAAAAGAAGCGGGCTAACTGGGTCACCTTCGGATATTCTTGATATCAAATCTCGTCGTTGTACCTAACCAAAGTAAAACAGAGCTTGAAATTCCTTTGTACAGGATTGCCACAACATTTTTAAATTATTTCCCAAAGCCGAAGTATTGCAATATATAACAAAAGGGTGTTTGAGCTTGTGAAAAGCTTTGCAGAAGCCTAGAAATAATATGATGCCATCATCTTCTACCAAGTGTGAATAATCCAAAATGTCAAATACTAGCCGGATATCATTATGTATTATTTATTATTATATGATACGGTTTTGTATAAAGCCAGATTGTGTATCACTGATGGGTTTATCTATACCACTTTAAAGTCTGTAGCTAATGTATTAGTAAATATTTTGTAATCAACATTAAGTAATGTGATTGGTCTTAAGTTATCAATAACATCCTTATTTGGTTTTGGTTTTCAAGTAATTATACCTTGTTTCATTGTTGTTAATAATGTATTATTTCGAAGACATTCTTTCAATGCTTCAAAGAGCTGTTCGCTTATTTTGGTCCAGAAAAAATGGTAAAAGTTAGTTGTAAGCCCGTCTTGACAGGGTGACTTTCCCAAGGCCATTGCCTTTATAGCTGTATCAAGCTCCTCAATTGTCAAAATTGAGTCACATGTCTCTTTAAATTCTAAATAATTTGTTTTGAATTAATGGTGGTACTTTCTTAAAGACGTTTTGATAATTTGTTTCTGAGAATGAGATAATGAATATAAGTCTTGATAAAATGTAAACATTTCAGCAGCAATTCCTTTGGGTTCAGTTACAATTTGGTCATCCACTATGAACAAAAATAGAAACGCAACACTTTTGTTTTTGCTCCCATGGCAACAATAAAAAGCCACTCTAAGCCCCCCCCCCCCCCCCCCCAATAATGCAAAACTGGACATTTCAGATTGGCCTTTTATTGCGGCCACTCTAATGGTGCTTTTCCTCTGCGTGGTTTCAGCTGAACTCGACTCGCATTTTTTCGTTTCCACCGCAAAAACATGGTACCTGGTGCCTGGTAGCGGCTGCTTTTTTGGTATCGCCTCGCTCTAGGTTCCAAGTGAGCTGAGCCGATGCTAAAAGGTGACGTCGGCAGACTGCCGGCCACTGATTGGCCAGAGACCACTGGCTTCATTCTGTTGTATATACTCCAAAACAATCCGGGACTTTTCGAGTGTATTTTGTCTCGCCGTGTGCAGCCTTCTCTGGCTCTCTTTCATTTGATTAGCATCACAGATCCGAAAAACGTAATGAAACGTCCATATATTCGCTAAGCTCACCCAGTTGTGTTGGTTGTTTGGGATGTTACTTTAAAAATACTATACAAGTTTATTAAGTTTAAGTTTATTTATTTAAAAGGGACATTGCATATTAATAGACATTTACATGTAAATATACAGGATTGTAGCAAGTGCTAATTTGCATCCTACAAGACACGAGAGGAGACGTGTAGGGGAGCTAGCAGCTATATATATATCCTATAGTAGCCAGCTGGGACAGAAATGATAGCGAGCGATTACATTACAAGCCTCGGACTGCACTGATTACCTCAATAAATTATTCAGGCTGAGACATGGCTTGCATTTGAAAACACTTATCCTGAAACAAGCACAAAACAGTCAACTTTATGATGCCCGTGGTTACATGCATAGGGATGTACGTGACGCATCCCTATAGCTGACTGAGTGGCAGTCACACATTGGTACACCAGTCCTCTCTTTTAATGGCCCTTTGCAATATTCTTGTACTTCTTAAAGCAAGGGGGGCGGGGGTATTTCTTAAACATTTTTCACCCGTAGTTTTTGGCTTGGTTCAGTTAATAGCACAACAACTGCTCATTATTTCTGCTTTGCTACTTGGCTCCGGAGTTGGCTTTCTGCCCCTTTGTATGACGAGCCCGCCCACGTTTAGGAGGTACAATTTGCAGTGAAAAATGACCCGTGCTGCTACCAAAACAGAGTTGAGCTGAGTCGAGTTAAGTCGAGTAGATCTACATGTGCGGCACAACTGTGCAATATTCGAGCGGTCTTATCAGCATCTTGATATGCCACACCTGTGAGGTGGGATGGATTATCTCTGCAAAGGAGAAGTGCCCCCCGCCCCCAACACAGATTTAGACAAATTTGTTTACAATATTTGAGAGAAATGGTTCTTTTGAGTATATAGAAAAAGTTTTAGTTCATAGAGTTCAGCTCATGAAAAATGGGAGCAAAAACAAAAGTGTTGCATTTATATTTTTGTTCAGTGTATGTTTAGAGCAGTAATCACATTTCGTTTCTGTTTTGGGTAACACTTTATTTTGATAGTCCACTTTTGACACTCAACAAGCTATCAGTAGATATTCTGTAACGGTTGGGTCTGGAGGACACAGGCGCGGAGACAGTATAAGTAAAAGATGATTTATTTCAGGAGAAACCAGCAGGGTGTTAGGACCGTGATCCGGGGAGGGGAACTGGCTGGCATGGGGGTCCAGGGAGAGAGCAACGGGGCAAGTCCAGGGGGCTGAGTGGAAGCAGGCTAGAGCAGACAGGCAGGAGGGGTCCGAGGAGTAGTGCTGGAGAGCTAGGGCTGGAGCTGGTGGCTGGAGTCAGGCCGGGAGAACTGTGGCAGAGAAACAGGGGTTAACCAGGAAAAAATGCAGAAAAGCGGAGTCGTATTCACTTGCATTTCAACAGTGAATGAGTCGATATTCAAGAGAACTATCTCACTAGATATGTAACATGTATTCAACTAACTGCTAGTTAACTATAAGTTGCACGATTAATAGATGTTTAGTTGATATTCAACAGAACTCTTTCAACAGATAATACACATGCATTCAATTAACTGTCAGTTAACTATAAGTTGAAATATTAGTAGATGTTGTGTTGCAAACGTAACATGCATTAAACTAACTATCAGTTAACTATAAGAACATTTTATTTTGTTAAAATATTTTACAAGAACTGTCTGCAGCAGACATTATAATTTTTACAACATGTTATTTACCAATATTCAACTAGCTATCTGTGTGAATGTCGATAGTTAGCCAGCTATCGGTGTATGAATGTGTGTGTGAATGGTAACGTGGGAAAGGAAAAACAGGTCTCCCTTGCAAAAGAGTCTTCGGTCTCAATTTACCTGTATAAATAAAGGTTAAAAAAAAAAAAGTGTCAACTTCTAGTAAGTTCACTATCAACTGTCCCCCCACTCACAAGGTACATATCTCATCTAATGAAAGAACAGTCAACCCTCTGTTGATCCTACATTCATTGTAAAAAAACATAAGAATATTTTAACAATCAATATGTAGTAGTGTAACTATGTGTAGTGTATATGTTGATTAATTAACTAATGTATAAAAGACTGTCAACCAACTATCAGTCTATATTTAACTTAGTAGGCTATTTGTACTGTAGACAGGTTTGAGGACTATCAAATTAAAGAGAAAACAGTTGAGAACAGTTTTGTAGTTGACTGTTGATTGTCAACTAATCTATAAATGACTGTCAACAAACTATCAGTCGATATTCAACTTACCATTTGTAGAGGGTGGTTAGGACTATCAATTTAAAGTGAAAACAGTTAAGAACAGTAGACAGTCTACAAGCTATGTTTTGCTCAACTGATAAGCAACACTGGATGACCACAAAGTAAAGTTAAAAAATATAGGTAGCATATCTGAGCAGGAAAGTACATTTGTTTGTAGACAATGTAGTTTTTTTTCAGTAGTTACAGAACAAGTAGGTACACAGCAAGTACCATCAATACCTGAAAAAAAGACAATAAAACTAATACATTTATTTACTTACAGTCCCCTCCAATAGTATTGGAAAAGTGAGGCCAATTCCTTTATTTTTGCTGTAGACTGCAAACATTTGGGTTTGACACCAAACGATGAATATGAGACAATAGCTCAACATTTCAGCTTTCATTTCCAGGTAATAACATCTGGATCCAATACACAACTTAGAAGATAGCATTTTTTGAAAAGGAACGCCAAATTGTTAGGCAAGCAAAAGTATTGGAACAGATAGACTTTAAATAAATTAAAGTGAGTAAACCGTAATATTTTGTTGCAAATACTTTGCTTGCAATAACCGCATCAAGCCTGTGACCCAGTGACATCACCAAACTTTTGCATTCTTCTTTTGTGATGCTTTTCCAGGCTTTCACCGCAGCCTCTTTCATTTGCTGTTTGTTTTTGGGGGGGTTACCCCCTTCGATCTCCTTTTTAGCAGGTAACATGCATGCTCTAAAGGGTTAAAGTCTGGAGATTGACTTGGCCAGTCTAAAACCTTCCACTTCTTGCCCCTGATGAACTCCTTTGTTGTTTTTGCAGTTTTTTTGGATCATTATCTTGCTGCATGATGGAGGATCTTCCAATCAGTTTGGTTGCATCTTTCTTTAAATTGGCAGACAAAATGTTCCTGTAGACTTCTGAGTTCATTTTGCTGTTGGCATCATGTGTTAGTGTTGTCGTCAAGATGCACCTTTACCAAAGTGATGGAAAGGCTAAAGTTTAGAGAAAGAAAGAATCTGCTCATGATCCCAAACATACAAGCTCATCTGTGAAACACGGTGGAGGCAATGTCATGGCTTGGGCTTGCATGGCTTCTTCTGGGACGGGCTCATTATTCTTCATTGATGATGTAACACATGATGGCAACAGCAAAATGAACTCTAAGTCTACAAAAACATTTTCATCACATCACGCCTCAGCACAATGGGTGCCCGGTCATTCAGCTGTTCAGCACCCAGGCTCTGGAACTCCCTCCCCCCACACATAAAACAGTCAGACACCATTACAACCTTCAAGTCACAACTCAAAACTCACCTCTTCAAACTCGCTCACAAAGTATAGCTGGTCACTGTCTCGATTGTTTGTTTTGTTTTGTTGTTTTGTTTTCCCACAATGTCTTGTTTTTAATGATTTTATGATGATTTTATGCTCTGTACGGTGACCTTGGGTGTCTTGAAAGGCACCAATAAATTAAATGTATTAATATTATTATTATTATTATTTTTTTTTTTGGCACTTTTATGCTTTTATTGATAGTGTAGAGACAGAGTTGAAATGGGGCAGAGAGGGGAGTGACATGCAGAGAACGACCGCGGGCTGGAATCGAACCCGGGTCCTCTGCTGGCCAAAGCCCAAGGGGGGGATGCCTTACCAACTGAGCTAAAGGCGCCCCCTATTATTATTATTATTATTATTATTATTATTATTATTATTATTATTATTATTATTATTATTATTATTATTATTATTATTACCTGGGAACACCGTTCCCCGACTGGGCACAGCTGATATTGATTTGAAGCCGCCCTCGCCATTCCAATTTTGGGGCGGCGTTTGTTTTACGCACCGTTGGAGGCAACTAGTCTACATTAATTCATAAATCATTTAAATAATCAACAAACAACTCAACATTGATAAACAAATGCAAATTAATCATGAAATCAACCATTTGGCTTCAACAGTTCCTAAGCCACTCCTTTGTAATTTTAGGTGTGTGCTTAGGATCATTGTCTTGTTGGAAGGTGAACCTTCGGCCCAGTCTGAGGTCCTGAGCACTCTGGAAAAGGTTTTCTGCCAGGATATTTCTGTACTTGGCCGCATTCATCTTACCTTCAATTGCAACCAGTTGTCCAGTCCCCGCAGATGAAAAACCTCCCCACAGCTGCCACCACCATGCTTCACTATTGGGATGGTATTGGCAAGGTGATGAGAGGTGCCTGGTATACTCCACACATAGCGCTTTGAATTAAGGCCAAAAAGTTCAATCTTTGTTTCATAGGCCAGAGAATCTTATTTCTCATAATCTGGGAGTCCTTCATGTGTTTTTTGGCAAACTCTATGCATGCTTTCATGTGTCGTGCACTGGGAGAGGCTTCCATGGGGCCACTCTGCCATAAAGTGGAGGGCTGCAATGTTGGTTGACTCACTAGAACTTTCTCCCATCTCCCCACTGCATCTCTGGAGCTCAGCCATAGTGATCTCTGGGTTCTTCTTTACCTCTCTCACCTATAACTTCTCCCCCGATCACTCAGTTTAGAGGGACAGCCCTAGGAAGAGTTCTTGTCGTCCCAAACTACTTCCATTTAAGATTTATGGAGGCTACTGTGCTCTTCGGAACCTTAAGTGCAGCAGAAATTATTTTGTAACCCTGGCCTGATCTGTGTCTTGCCACAATTCTGTTTCTGAATCATGAGGTCCTTCGACCTCATGATTCTCATTTGCTCTGACATGCACTGTGAGCTGTTAGGTCTTATATAGACAGGTTTGTGCCTTTCCTAATCAAGTCCAAAGAATTTAATTAAACACATCTGGACTCCAATAAAGAGTCCAGATGTGTCTCAAAGGTGATCAGAAGAACTGGAGTTTAATATACGAGTGCCACAGTAAAGGGTCTGAATACTTACGGCCATGTGATATTTCAGTTTTAGTTTTTTAATAAATTTGCAAACATTTCTACAATCCTGTGTTTTTCTGTCAACATGGGGTGCTATGTGTGCATTAATGAGGAAAAAAGCAATTTTAGCTAATGGCTGCAAATGAACAAAGAGTGACAAATGTAGGGGGCTCTGAATACTTTCCGTACCCACTGTACGTGACCGTCTCTTCCTGGTTTCCTTCCAGTATTTATATTGTTTTTAAATTACATAACATGTTAAAATATAGAATGCAACATAATGTGGTTAATTAACAAGTCCCAACAAGCACACAAGAGCGTTTAGTGATGTTGTAAAGTTTATAATTTGACCCGCTCCCCTTGACTGCCAGTGTTTTTAAGGACATGAGGGTTTATCATTGTACAACTTTTGAGACTTTGTTAATGCAAATGGCTTCATATTTGGGCTTATGATTTCTGACAAATTTGTAATTTTTTACCTCAGTTCATTTAGGGGAGAACAGGGTTATATGTCACACAGGTTGGTTGTCACAATCGTTATATCTCGACAACAGAAGATGCTGTCTGTGAAATTTTGGTATGGAAATCCAGAATTGGGACCAGAGGTAAAGAGAGAGATAGTCATCCTCAAAGTTAGACAGCTGAATTTGATGTGAGAGGACTTTTGTGATTTTCATGTAAAATTAAAAATATTTAGTGCCTTTCAGTTATCATGGTTTGAGTTAGCCATGATCCGGTTGCATAAAAGCGGAGGGACATAAATTACCATGGAGATTTATCCTTTACGTTTAGCCTGGGGCCTCATTTATAAACGTTGCGTACGCCCAGAAGAGGGCGCACGCCAATTTCTAAGCAAATATTGGGATTTATAAAACCCAAACTTGACGGGAGATGTGCGGTCCTCCACGCAAACTCTGACCCATGCGTACGCACAGAAAGTGAAGAAAGGAGAAACGGCGACTCCGTCGGCACATGTATGAAGTGCGAGAACGAATGTGTTTGTGTAAAATGAATCCAGATAGGCCTATTATAAGCCATGTAGGTCTATCATATATTGGGAGTTCCTTTGCAAAACGGAAGAAGCCATTCTTACAACTAATGAACAAATGCCTCCACGGATTATTCCATGGAGTGATACCAACAAAAACAAAACGAATTAGGATCTTACATAGCCTACAAACGGAGATAGGCTATATGAGTGCAAATAAAAACAAAATAGCGTTCGAATAAGCTCTGTAGTTAGAATAACCTATCTGCATGTTGTGGAATTAATTCTGATAATATTGAGGTGGAATACAGCCTATTACTTTTACACTGACGCTGTTCTCGATGCCTCAGTCAGGCAGACAGGAATGCACCTTTTCATACACTAATCATAAGCCTACTGTACATCACATACTGTGATCTTTTTCACGGCTTTTAGTCCGTTTTATCTATGTGTTTTTCTTTGAGTTTAAGCACGTCGCAATTGTGTTTTGAAAGGGAAGTTTATTATTAACCCTCCGCCGCCCGCCACTGCCCCGGGATGAATTCTCCCAATCTGTATCTCATGGGGGGTCTCAGTGTCCCCCGTTCGTGGCACAAACACTGTTGTGTGAGGATATGCACTTGTTTGCGTCCACTTTTCTGTCGGATCGCTTCTTTTTATTTCGGCCACAGCGTTCACAGAGATCGCCACAGGCTGCACTCTGACGCCTTTACGCTCACACTGCCACCAAACTATATTTTCCCTGGTCGCCACTTCTCCAACGGGTACTTCGGGGTGACCGCAGTGATCCACACCGTGTGGAGTCTATTTTTCCATTTCCCTTTCAGTCGGCGATTGCCACTACCACCTTCATGCACTCAGTAAATGATATTAATTTGGGCGTGTCGATGACTATGTATGGGTAAATATGGGCGGTACGTGAAGCCCGCAAAGTCTGCGCCACATTTAGAGTTGATTGTGATTTATAAAGGGAAACAGGCGTAGGACGTGAGTGCGCACTGTTTTATAAATCCGAATATTTTTGTTCGCACGTACATCCTACATTTCTTCCGTACGCCAGCTTCCACGTGAATCCCACGCAAAGCTTTATAAATGAGGCCCCAGGTCTGGACCAAGCTAAACGTAAAGGATAAACTTGTTCTTTTGCCTGATTGGCTCAGTCAGCTGTCATTCCCATCTGAAATCAAGGTGTTTAACAGTTATTCCATGATCTTCTGTGTACTGCTTTATTTTCTTTAGTCTGTTTTAAGGTACCACATAAAGGACTACATTGGCATTTAGTTAAACAGTTATTATTTTTTATTTATTTAACCTGAACCATTTATAATTAACTTAATTATGATTAGATTAAAGGTGAAGTAAGCAAATTGTTTATGTTAATATAAGTGTTAAATCGCTCTTTATTCATACAGTGATCACTTATATAGTGTGCGCGTTTCATAAAGCCGATCTCTCAGTCACTCGCTCTGCATGTAATTGGCAAATAAACTTTTCGGGGATCCCACTACTGATAAAGAATAGAGAACGCTACAAACCGGCACCCGTCTCACTGCCGGTGCACGTGCAGAGCGACAGATGGGTGAATGTATATGCGCCTACAATGGCGGAGCAGGTAAAAATCCTTCCCAATGCCTGTTTTGACAGTTTTTATCATGTTTTATCGCACTCATGGATCTGAGATGATGCTAGATAACTCACTGCTTGACTCAGAAAATTATATACTCAGTGCATTAATGTGGTGACGTAGGGACGAGGCAGGGGAGTGCTAACTGCAGTCACTGACAGGAAGTTAGCTAAACTGACCATTCCGCTCACTGAACCTTTAAAATGAAATTATATAAATTAAAATAATTGATGTGATAGTCTGTTCATATTGCAGGTTATATTTATACAATTGATTATCGATGGCAGATGACGTTGCAAATGTGGGTCAAATAAATTCACTTTGTACTTATAACCATATACAGGTGCAACTAAAACAAAATTGAATATCAATGAAAGGCTTATTTTTTCTGTAATTTAATTCAAAAAGTGAAATTTAAATATATTCTAGATTAATTACACGTGAAGTGAAATTAATCTAGAATAAACATACTTTTCAGAAGGACAAGTAAGGTCAATTGAGGATAAATACATGAATGTGGTAATATTAGACATTCATCCTGTTCTCATACATTGATTTTTTTTTTACTGTGTTACAGATGTTTGGTGAATTGTATCATTATAGGCCTGAAGAGCCGATATACCCCTAGTGGAAATGAGAGAAATGTGATACACTTTGTATTGTTATTAGTTGTATAGGCCATAGGCAAGGATACAATGGAGGTTTAACTCTGATTAAATATATTTCTGCTTAAATGTTGTTACACTTGGTTACACTTCGGAGTAGGCCTAATGATTAAACATTAAAATCAAAAAGAATGGATCCTAATTTAATTTTGAGCGGTGATGTCAGACTTCTGCATAACCAATTGGGGAATCGCATCGAAGGCACGGGGTTTAAACTCCAAATTAGCGCTCAGCTCCGCCTGTCAGCAAGACGTTTCCCATCAAACATTTCGCTCCCGCAGCCCGTGGGGAGAAACTGCAGCGACTTGCTCCAGTGTCTGTGTCCATCTTGATCCCGCAGGTGTAGGTTTATTATTGTTCAATGCTGATCTGTTTTGGTTTTGCGTTAAACTTAATTGTATGTGTATCAATTGTTCAAGTTTTTGGTTTGGTATTATTTACAGTCTAAGCATCTGTACACTTCCCAAATGCTTCGATCGTGTCGAACAGGTGAAGTGAATTTAGGTGTAGCAGCTCTTGCCACATGAATAAATTATTTCAGCTAAAATGTTCTCTCTATGGTGATAGCATAGTGTACTGTATACGTATGTTTAAAAAAATAAGTTTGTGTGTGTGTTTGTCTGTGTGTGTATTTAATAACAGACACTGAAATTCACATTGAGAAAAACAGCTCAATGTAAATCCATAAAAACTGCATGTTTTAATCCCATGGTCAATTGAGGATAAATACATGAATGTGGTAATATTAGACATTCATCCTGTTCTCATACATTGATTTTTTTTTACTGTGTTAGAGATGTTTGGTGAATTGTATCATTATAGGCCTGAAGAGCCGATATACCCCTAGTGGAAATGAGAGAAATGTGATACACTTTGTATTGTTATTAGTTGTATAGGCCATAGGCAAGGATACAATTCATGTGACATCTGGACAATCATTAAAAAAAGTACAATTTCAAGTTATAAGAGCATGATGAATGTCTAATATTACCACATTCATGAATTTATCCTCAATTGACTATGGGATCAAAACTGCCTTGGGAAACAACAAAGTAGAGAAGACAGAATGGGGATCAAGAGCAAGTTAAACATTCTATGAATCATATATTGAATTAGGTTTTCAGATTGGAACACCATTAAATATCAAATTGCATAAAATGACATAATACATCTGTGCAGGAAATCCATTAGAGATAAGCAGACATGGTGACATGTCTCAGCATCAGGGTGGAATGCATGTCTAAAGGGGGCCTTTGAACCTGTTAAAGAGAAACCCTGTAGATCTATAGAAACTGTTTTAGTGCTAATAGTTAAAGCAGCTCCAATCACCCTTACAAGAAATATAGTGGGTGAAGGCAAGCCTTTTCTTTGAGAGAACAGCTACTAGACATTCCTGTTGTCAAAGTAACAAGTCAAGATGAAATTTCTAAGCTAGTAAGAACAATACGCTGTTTCCTTAGTAACCATTGGTGTGGAGGCAGCTGTTGGCAATTCTAGACAATGGCCATGTGACAACTTTCTTGAAATTGGTTATGACTTTATGTTATACTTAGACTGAGTCACCCAATGAGTGTGATCTTTTGTATCCTATGCCTATTAGAATCCTTGATATGTAGGTGAGGGATATCTTCTTCAAATAGCACTGACGACACACGATGGCAAAGGTGTACGATTGCCTTCAGCGTTTCTCCATTCAGGGCCCACTCCAAAACTATGTACTCCAAAACACTAACCCGTTATCCTGGCTTTCGCCAGACCACAGCTAAATCTTATTGATGATTATGAGTGAACATGGGTCTGCAATAGACGTTTTCATTTCCAACTTTGAAGAGGCGGGATCAATGGATGTAGATTAAAATAATTGTTGTAAACATTTGGGTAGACCTTCAAACAATCAGACCAATGATCCACTGTCGCTACACTGTCGTCATAGTGTTAAGCCCACCTCTAGTGTGTCTGGGGAGAAAGCGCGTTTGTGATTGGTGCCAGAATTATGGGAGGAAGTAAACTGGGCCAAACGTTTTGGGTCTAGACTAGTTTGCAGAGCGAAATCAAATCGCTGGCAGACTCGGCTGGGTTGACCCAGGCTACTAACCTGCATTGATTTAGGGTGTATTTACACCTGTGGTGTTTAGTTTGGTTGAAACCAACTTAGGTGTGTTGCCGCCATTGGTGTTCATCTTTCGGGCAGGTGTGAATACAGCAATCGCACTCAGGTGGCACTAAAGAAGCGCATTAAGATCATAGGTGGTCTTGGTGCGCTTCCAATCGAGCTCTGGTGCAGTCCATATGCGATGTGAATGTGGCCCGACCTCAATCCGACCCAACTGAAGCACGGTATACTTCCTCGGACCTAGCACAGTTGGGAGAGGTGCTGATGCTGACGCACACAAATGGCGATCCTGATGTCAATTTATATGAGACTGTTCCCCGCGACCCAATACATCCATGCGTGTAACTCACATAAAAATAATGTTGCTGAAGGGATAGCGTTGGTCTGATGTAGAAGTGTAATATTTGCTGCAAATTTAGACGGATGAAAATATAAAAAATAAAAAATAAATCCCAAATTTCACGTATTAATACGTGGTGACATAGGGCAATAAGCATTCGTGCCTAGGTCCGGATCTTGGTGGGGGAGTGGGGCAATCGTGCTTAGGCATGGTACGGGGCAACTGGGCCTAGTGTGAGTGCACCCTGGGCATATAAAGTAACTTAACAGTCAAAGATAATCTATGGTTAATTATGATAAATGTAAAGTTCCCATTAAAGGAGTGCTTGTCATTCATTTTCGAATGCACGTGGTGTCTAATTCTCAGGAGAAGATAAGACTATGTTGACATTATGCAGTTGCATGTGAGGCTGGTAAACAGTGGCAACCAGGCAGGACGTTTGGAGTGATGCCCGAGGTTTGATTGGTATCAATGTTGTAAACATTACGGAGAGAGCCACTCAGTGTTAGCCTCAACAAAGAAAGCTCATTTCCCCATCACCCTATCAGAAAGTCTATGATGTTGATTTGGACATAATCCATTTTGCCATCATCTGTTGACTTGAATGACGTCAAAATCCTTTTATCAGATCAGATTCTCACACATGGCCAAGTTGACAATTTGCAGAGGAATGCATTCCCTTTCAGCTTTGGAAGAAATGGCTTCCTTCCTTCTTTACTTTATACTTCCTTTCTCATTAGTCTCGTACATACCCAATGATTGTTGTACTTTCCTTCTGCATAACTTGCCCTTAACTTGATTTTGTCTTTCAACAAAAAAACTTGGCGTTTAAATAATCTTGATGCACTTCATAGAGGGAATTGCAGTGGAAGGGAGCTTTTTATATTCGGGTCATTGACGTATAAGGGTTTTCAACAAGCTAATTTAAAAATACAAAAAATAAGAACATATTTTGCAATTGTTCAAACATTAAGAATGTTGCGTACTGATAAATTCATATACATTTTTTAGATTAAGTTATTTTAGTGCTTTTTCATGTATATGATTGGGCCATGGCCTTCAAAAGTGTCATGTGGTGCGACCGTGATTTAACTTAAAATAATGAATTTACAAAACATGCTTCATATTTATTTTACCAGTTGATTAGTAATAAACAATTTTAGAAATAATGTAATTACATTTTTTTTGAGATTTTGTAACAAATTAGACCATAATTATTTTCTATAATATCCAAGCTGCCTACGTAAATGCAGTCAGCAGACTTGATTTTCCTGTATATTGCATAAAACTGATATAAATGTTTAAGGAATACCTTACACTTGAGCATACTGTATAAGTGATTACCATTTCGCCCACAAAAATGGCATATTTTATTTTTAATTGAATACAATTATTACTATTACTGGTCGCACCGGATGACTATTGGTCGCACCAAATGACATAAATACCTTATATGATTGAAAATATATAAAATAGGTCAATAAACAATAAATTTCATACAAAAACATTGATTTAAACCAGATTTTATTAAACTTCCACAGAATTTTCACGAAGAAATATTTCATAAACATTACATTTTCATAAAAATTTGAAGCAACAAAACAAACATTTAAAGGTGCTTCGGCAAACTCTCGAGAATGCTTGTCAAGTCCCTTTTAGTTTCAAAGTCAGTGAATATCTCCTCACGAGCCACTACCTGTCCCTACTGTGTGTCAACTGAAAATAAATCTGGTGTTAATACACAGCCTAGGCTCCGTAAACTGGTATGTTAACAAAAGGGGCTTTGTCCAACCCATTGTAACCAGCAGCAATGCTATCGATATAGGCTAAGCTGATCGGCTTATACTTTAGCTTTGACAAGTACTTGGCTTCAACACCAAATTAAGTGTTGACATGCTTATTGTCACATTAGCTAGGAGACTACTACAAAAACACATGCAACCCCTAGTTACGGGGGTTTGGTCGGAACCCCTTTGTTTACATAACAGCCTAGGATGTGAATTAACACCAGATTTTTTTTTCCAATGCACACACAGTACAGACAGGTAGTGGATGGTGAGGAGGTATTCACTGATTTTGTCAAAAAGGGATATTGACAACAAGCCTTCTCCAGAATTGCTGACTCCCACCTTTAATTGCAGTACACATTCATGCATAGACAAGTAATTTAACTTGACAGTAATCATGTCGCTGATGGGTTTATGAAACGTCCTTCTCCTCCTCGCAAGGTACTCGACTCTGTAGATAAAGGATTAAAGGAGAAGTCAGCGATTCTGGAGAACGCTTGTCAAAATCACTTTTTTGTCAGAATCAGTGAATATCTCCTCACACTACCTGTCCATACTGTGTGCGTGCTGAAAAAAGAATCTGGTGTTAATGTACAGCCTAGACTCTGTAAACTGGTATGTAAACAAAGTTGCCCGTTTACTGAGCCTAGGCTGTGTATTTATTTTCAGTGAACACACACAGTAAACACAGGTAGCAGCAGATCATGAGGAGATATTCACTGATTGGTCAAAATGGGATTTTTACAACAAGCTTTCTCCAGAGTCACTGACATCTACCTTTAACATGCTGCCTGTTGACAGATTTCACTTTGTTTGGCAGTGGCATCTAGTAAAAAAAGATTAAAACTGTAATAGAAATACACATGTTAATAATAAATGCATAATTATGAAAGTGAAATGACATTCTCCAAAATAATCTTTACATTTTTGTTCTCATATTATTAGACATAAGCCATTTTTTCTGAAATGTTAGAAAATAGATCTCAGATTACATAAAAGTATTTTAATAATATTTTAAAAAAAGTACTTAATGCATGTGAATCATCAACTATATATATAAACACAAAAACTGCTAATCTAGGACATATTTCTATCATGGAAAGCACTTAACAATGGTTGCACCACATGATATTTGGTCGCGCCGCATGATATTTTCAAGTTCAATCAGAATTTACAGGCACAGAATGGGCCACCTAAAGAAAACAAGCTAGCTTTGAACAATAGGGCACCAAGACATTTATAATAAAAGTATATATTTGTAGAAATAACTTCATATTTATTGTTTTTTTGCGGTCGTACCACATGACATCCAAAAGTCGACACATCATACCAGCCGTTATAAAGGTTGATTTTTTCCAAATTTAAGAGTGAGCTACAAACCTGTTTGAAGCTTCCATGGGTCCTTGGTAAATTGGCATATGATGCACTTTCCTGTCTTTGAATGGATTTCAACATAAAAGTACTAAAAGTGGTTGTTCTTGATGGTCGCACCACATGATATTTCATGAAATGGACAATTTGGTACAAAGTTTGTTTGTATATAATGATGGAAATGTAAATGCAAATGCTTTGCAATTTTGCACAGAACTACAACACATTTAGGAGGTCATGCCAAATAGGGCAGACTAATAATTAAATGCATTCAGAGTAATGTCAAAGAAGTTTTAAAAACAAAAAATCATTGTGGACGGTCGCACCACATGATTTTTTGACACTTTGGATAACAGAAAATTGCAAATGACTAATGTTCTTTGAAAAGTTTAAGTGAGCACATATATGGTCAATATGCCACAAATATATTGTATATATTTATGTATTTGAATAATTTCTCAATTTCAAATGAATGCAGGAGTACAGAAAATGAAGGCGTCACGTCTTTGACCCATTCATCAAAAACTTTACAAAATGACTCTCATGAGTGTTTGCATGTATGTCTTTGTCAAGGCACTCAGACTAAAGTTTGTCTCTAAATCCTCTTTCTGGATAACAGATTGGCAGAGAATGATCATTTATGTTATTTTTGTATACCGTATTTTCCGCACTATAAGCCCCAGGTGTTTTGATGTTTAATTACCATATGTAAAGGTGCGAACACACCAAACGCGTTGGGTGCGGTGGCCAAAGCGCCCAACGCACCTGATCTGGCGCTTGGTCATTTTGTGTCAAAAAATGGTTCAACGCGCCCAACGCTACGCAGCTAGTCTCCCCCGATATATTTATTCCCCTAATCAACCATGGCTGCAATCAGACCCGACCCGACACAACAGCGTTCATGTCCACACAAAAACAACAACAACACGGCCAACAATTGTGCCAAAAGACAAATAAACAGCAACTGAACGGAACAAATAGCCTTAAAACAGCATTGCAGATCCACGCCACTCGGAAATGAACACAAACAGCAAGGCAGCACCATACCAAACACATTTACAGCAGCATTGTGCAGTAGAAAATAAAGGCAAGTAGCCTACATTACTAGCCTGGCGCTACCAGACCATCGTACTTCATTTCATTTGTACAGAAGGTCTGGAAGTGCTGTAATTGGCAAACGTTCACTCACTTGGAGGCGGGTGTCTGTTGAAGTTTAAAACTATTGGATCTGCGCAGTGCCACTCTGGATTATCCAACCAATCGCATATCGTTTGGTCGTGAGCCGGCTGTTGATGGTGCGTTCAGGGAACTCGGAAATTTCCGACTTCACTACATATTGTAGTCTATGGATCTACCGGTACCTGGCAACGGTAACTTGCTAGAGCCTAACGTTTAGTTATTTGGATGTGAAAGGTTGTAGGCGTCCATACTTTCCCGAGCAGATGCACTGGAACACAGACAGGTCGGAACTCGGAACTAACAAGTCGGAAGTTTCCGAGTTCCGAGCGTAAGGGAACGCAGCATTCAACTGAAACTGGAGCGCGACTTCGACCCTCATCGTTCTCAGCCACTTCTTCTGTTCGCTGATTGGATACTCAGAAATCTGTTCGGAAAAATCTCACTAATACGCCCCACCACCAGACTGACTACTGAAGGGAAAATTAAATTTGGGCGGAAGTAGGTAGGCGGACGGAGCCAGGCTACTACATTACCCTACCTGGCTGTGACGGGACTGTGGCTGGCGTAGATATAGGCATAAACACCGGTGCTTCGCTGTACTCGTTGTGAAAGTTCCCCGGACTTAGCCGTTATGTTTGGGTTCATTATGGAGGTGGTAAATGGACTTGTATAGCGCTATATCTCCGTTTATCACAGACCCAAAGCGCTTTACATTGTTTTTGTACACATTCACCCAGTCACACACACATTCATACACCGATAGCAGCAGCTACCACGCTAACTAAGCCAACTATCGGGAGCAATTCGGGGTTCAGTGTCTTGCCCAGGGACACTTCGACGTGTGGCGGGGAGACGGGGGATCGAACCTCCGACCCTGCACACCAGAGGCGAACACCCTACCCACTTCGCCACTGCCGCCCCAAAGGTGGTGGCCGCACACAACCGGGTGAGTTAACTAACGCTATCTGACCGGTGCTAACTTGGTTTATCGGCTAAAGCACAGCCGCTATATTCACTGAATTAACCAGGAAGCCCATTCTCCTGGCTCACTTTCCCCATGTCTTCTAACCCAACCCCGAGCGGCTTCATATCACCAGCCAGCAGCTGCATTTCCTACTCGGTGTTTCTCAGCCTCTGTGTTGTCCTCCCACCCATGCTCCCACCATGCCGATGTCCGTGACGTCGGGTCAAGCTCACCGCTGATTGGCCAACGCGGCTACCGCGCCCTAAGCGCCGCTTTACCGCAGCCAACGCATCATCGCGCCTAAATCAATGGTTCCCTATGCAAAAATAGGATTTTTCAATGCCGCCACCGCACCCAACGTATTTGGTGTGTTCGCACCTTAAGAGTTTGTGCACAGAGAGGATTGTCGAGAAAGAGATGGCTGCTTGAGGAAGCTCCCATTTATTAACATTTCAACAAACAAGTTGTATATCCAACCACGTAATGCTCACTCCGTGTCCGTGAATAAATACCGCAACTAATTCCTAAATACGTAATTTAAAGGTTTCTCCTTCGGCTGCGCTGCCTCCAGTGTGCTAATATATATTAGAGCTCTTATCCAATCAGATTATTTCCCTGCTCTGTCTCCACGTAAAAAAATATCTGGCCGAGGCCTTCAGAAATCTGAGAGAATCCCCTCTCTGTTGTCGCTAATGGGGACGATGTTGTGATTGACATGTTCTTTAAACAATCAGATTTCAAGTTTTCCGTTGGGCGTATCATTTTACACGGCTAGGCCTTCTAGCTGGCCCTGAGCTGGCCTTGTCGCAATCGGGAGGGAAAGTAGCCTACTTGAACTACTGCTAGCTAGCTGACATTACTTTCCATGGATAGATATTTTTGATTAGATCTTTTAGATGAGACTTTGTTGGAACACACAGTGGATTACAGAGGAGAAGGAGTGGATTTAATGGCCAACTTACTAGGTAAGTTTTTTTATTGAGAAAACGACTTTTTAAGAACAGCTGGACATTGTGAAGCAGGGTGGAACAACACCGCAGCTAGCTGGTCTGACTCAGCTGGATAAAGGATCTGTGCGACACTTCCAATCAGGCAGCAACTTATAGAAGGTAGGCCTATAGTTGGCACATTGCTAATAGTTTTGCTGGATATGTACTAGGAGCGGTGACCACAGGACGTGCTGCCAGTGCCGTTCTGCTATTCATTCTCCATGGTATGACCCTCTAGTAGTGCGCTGCTTCCCAGCATTATTTTCCGGCTTAAAACGTATTAAAACATGCAAATAATGTTTGTTTTTCTTAGCTGCTGGGCTGTCCAGCGCTCTAAAAATTGAAACTAAATTGATAGACAGAAGATCTGACAGGTAGTTTTCATCCTGGCGCAGGGTCTGTGATTAAGCTGGGATCTGTGTGTGTGTGTGTGTGTGTGTGTGTGTGTGTGTGTGTGTGTGTGTGCGTGTGCGTGTGTGTGCGTGTGTGTGCGTGTGTTTGACATTTGCCTTGACCGGTGCTGCTAGTGACTTGTGGCTGTTTTGAATTTGTTCTTGATTATTTGCTCATGTCATGATTTAGACTATGTGCGGCATGATGCGGCATCTTGTCAAGCTGTGTAGTGTGTAATATTAGTTGGCTTATGCTCTTGGTTTAGTCAACATGTTTAGTGTCATTAGTGTAATGTAAGTGTATTACACTTGTTAAAGGTTACTGTAACTGCTGCAATCGTATGGTTATCCAATGACAATAGCCGTGACGTCATCATGAAGAAGATTTTTGGGATGATGGCTCTGAAGGCCTATAGGTGTAAAAGGCATGGCCCGCCACTGAGTCGACTCATTACTAACTGAGAGCAACAAGCAGGGCCGGCGGTAGCCAGGGTGGGCCGTGCCCACCCAATCAAAAAAAAATCAAAAAATCTTTTTTTTTTTTTTTTAGGTGGAAGTCCAGACCCAGTATCAGACGGACCTGTTCATTCGCTGTACAAGAAAATGTCAAATAAAATTCAGACAATTAATTAATACTAAAGAATATACCATTACCATGCATTGCTTCCAATTGTATTATTGGGTGGGCAGGACAGCCTGCCTCCACCCGCTTATAGTGGTCACTGGTCAGCAGCGCCGGCCCGAGGCATAAGCGAAATGAGTGGTTGCTTAGGGTCCCGACTGCCAGGCCCCCCCCCCCCCCCCATTTTTATTTTATTTATTTATTTATTTTTTAAGTTTGTGTGTTTGATATTAACATCATAGTATGTGAATGTAAATTATCATAAAATAAAAGGAATACAATGTTTTGGTAGATAGTTAATATTTTAATAATTGAATCAGTTCATCTGGGAGGTAATCCGAGGTTAACTGATCACGTCACGTTCAAGTCCATGGCATGCACAGTGTGTATTGAGTTTATTTAAAAATATTTGAAAATGGGGCTGCCCTCAGTTGCCCATGTGTATAGTCTATAGCCTATTTCAGCCTCGTCTGTGGAAAAAAATATAACTGGACAACAGAGTTCTTCTGCTTCGTTCCTCTCACTGCATTTAAATTAATTCATTATATTACAGAAAAATATGTCCCATAAAAGAAAAAGAGCTCCAAGCCCATCCCAGAGGATCCTGCATAATATTTTATTTTTAATTTATATTTCTATGGAAAATCCATGTGTCTTTCTTCAATAGCTTCTAATTCATCCGACCCAGTGTCTCCAAATTATTTGTTCACACAAAATTCCTCAGATTTAGCCTCTTAATTTTCCTCTCAAAGTGCACCAGATTCATGCATTTCACTTTAAAAAGGTAAGAAAAATATCCCGGGGGGGCATTCCCCCGGACCCCGCTAGCAGGGTTGTGACCTTGGCTGGCTACTATTTTCACCCATTTGGACATCAGAGGCAATAGTGGAAAGTGGTGTGTATAGTATATAGCTCTGGACTACCACAATCCAGGTTGCCCAGTCCCAAAGCTTTCTCTTCAATCAGCTCAGGCTGCCTACAAGATACATTATGTTGTATATAATGTATATTATATGTTATTCATAAACATTTGGGAAAAAACATGCAAGAATCAAATCTCCCACACAGCAACACTCAAAGTTTATTTGCATATTGTGTTCTACACAATTCACAGTAAATGTGCCAAAAAGCAGACGCAGAGATCTAACAAGGGCTAAAATCTTTGGCTCGCGCGCAGCGCGCACTCGCATCTTCGGTCTCTCTGCCCAGTGTGCCCACCTAAAATTTCTACAGGCCCATCCAACTCTAACTGTTTAGAACCGGGCCTGGTAACAAGTGTCATCTCCCCTTTTTAGAAATGTAACTTTATCATCTGCTTTGAAATAATTGGACAAAAACTAAAACTAAAAAATGTTCTGGAGAAATGAGAGACCGTGTTCAGCTCTGCGGTGCCGTGGAGAACACAGCCTGCGCACGGAGGTGGCAGTTATTTGCAGTTGCTGTTTGACACAACACTCAATACACAATATTTAATTTTGTTAAACTTTATTTTATCTGTTTTGTGCCGTTTTGTACACGTATATAACATTTGAAAATAGGGGCGGCCCGCCAGCCTAAAGGCTACAGACAAAAAAAAAAAAAGATTTTCCTCATCCACCAATCGAGTTCATTTGAAATGAGGAGTAGGCTACTCGAGTACTCGATTACTAACGCCTATCCCTAGTAGCTACAGAACATATACTGTGCTGTGTAATTATTATATTATTAGCTGCACCGTTATATGGAACAGCCTACAACATCAAATTAAAATAAATACACTCATAACTGTTAACCAATTTAAAGTTATTATTTTGAATCAGCCCCACTCCACTTGTAACTGTTTTAATTAGGCTATTGTTCTATTTTATTCAATTGATCTGAATGTTTTAATTGTTGTTGTCTCTTTGTAAGCTTGTTGTGTATTCTCATTGTATATTGTGTATCTGTCTCGACGTCATTGTAAAAGAGGGTAACCTCAATTGATCTTTCGAGAATAAATAAAGGAAAATTAAATGAATGAAATATAAGCCGCAGGGTCGAAAAATGGGGAAAAGGCGCGGCTTATGGTCCGAAAATTACGTTCACTTTTTATTTTAGTTTTAACAACAAGCAAACAAACATGAACAGACACGACATAAGAATGAAGACAAAGTAAAACAGAAAAAGAGGACACGTGTATGCTGTTCATTGTAACAGTGTTCCCTGCTCTATAAAATGAGAAAAAAATAAAGACAAAAAATAATAATCTTTACATACATTTATATATCTTTCTGCAGAGAAGAGTCAGTAAATGATCGCATGTTCACACACCCACACGCGCACACACACACACACACACACACACACACACACACACACACACACACACACACACACACACACACACACACACACACACACACACACACACACACACACACACACACACACACACACACACACACACACACACACACACACACACACACACACGTTGTCCTCAGATAATGTATCTTCTATGGTCAGATAGTATTTCACAAGTTCTTTCCAGCTCTTTAATGTAGGTGCCTCTGCATTTTCCAGTATTTTAAAATTAGTTTCCTGTAAATAAGGGAAGAAAACATAATTTGCCATCCCGTAGGGTACCTTACACCCTCGGGATTCTGAAAGATACACAGCTGAGCTGAGAACTGCATTTTTGTTTTACAAATGGTTGATATACATTCTTGGATTTCATTCCATCCTTTGTTAACTTTCGTACAATGCCAAAAGGCGTGAATGAGGGAGTCTTTTTTTTTTTTTTTTTGAGCATTTTCAAGCTTTATTAGATAGTACAGAGTTGAAATGGGGAGACAGCGAGAGAGGGGGGATGACCTGCAGTAAAGGTACACGGGTCGGATTTGAACTTGCGACCACCGCGACGAAGGCTGGAGCCAATATGGTACGCGCTCTATCCACTACGCCACCAGAGCGCCCCGTGAATGAGGGAGTCTTGAGAGCCACACTTCACACACTGGTCAGAGGAGTCAGCATAAAACTTATGTAATTGATCTCTAGTGTAATATATTCTTGTCATCAGTTGATATTGTATTAATCTTAGATTTTCATTTGTGGTAATCTTATTTGTTAGATACAAGCATTTCTTCCATTTTATATTGGCTTCTTTGAATTGGAGATCTTTATTCCATTTTTCATAGAGCTTATGCATTGTTGTGTTTGGATTCTTCCTTCAAGAGAATATTATATATTCTGCCAATTAACTGTTTATTTTTTTTCCTTTTTTAAACATAACATCCTCAAATTGTCCTGGAACCAAATCATAATGCAAATCAAAGTTTTCTGTAATCCAGTTTTTTATCTGTTAATATCTAAACGATTCTTGGTTTGACAGTTTGAATTGATTCTGAAGTTCTGTGAATGGTTGAACCCTATTGTGCATAATTAGATCTGACAATTGTTTAATTCCCCTTGTACTCCAAGTGCTCCAGTTGAGCTCTTCATTCTGGATTTTAATTGATGGGTTATTCCATTCTGTGTTCCTAGGGATACTAAGCTGCGCTCCAAGTATTTTTTCAATTTTGTTCCATGATTTTAAAGTGCTATTTATAACAAAGTTTGATACTTTTATATTGCTTTTTGTAAACAAAGCTGTGAACAGGTTTTGGGGTTTTAATTGTTTACTTTCTATATCAAACCAGGGTTCTTCAGCTGTATTATTGATTATCCAATCTATGTAAAACATATGTGAGACATAGAAGTACAGTTCTACAGTAAATTAGGAAGTTTAAGACCACCTTCTGTTCTTACATGTTGAAGAAGAGTTCTACTGAGTCGATGTGCTTTACCAGACAAACGAGGTGAGTAAAGTGTTTAGTTGTGTGAATTTTTTTTTGGAGGAATTAAAGGTATTGTTTGGAAGATCAAGAGAAATTTTGGTAACCACATCATTTTAAAAAGATTTATCCTTCCAATTATATTTATGGGCAGGTTTGACCATTTCTTAATGATCATTTATGTTATTAAACAAGGGATACTATAATTCAGCTTTGCACACTAACACTTCACATACTAACACATCCTGATCGAGCTATGCACTTTGTACAAACATGTAAATATGTGTCTTATCCTTCACCTATCTTAAGATTCAAATCCAAATATTTCTCAAAGTTTTGAAAATGATCTATTTGTGGCCATAACACAGGTATGATGTTTGTTGTTCCCAACATCTGTCCCACCCCTAGATAATGTTTTGACAAAGTTTGGAGGCAGGGAATGTAGTGGTGTGCATAGCATAGAGGCACACTCAAACGCAAACATACAATACAATTATAGTAGTAGGATAAGTAAGTCAATTGAGAAATAATCTCAGGCTCTAAAGTTTGTCTGCATCAAGTGTGCACAGTCGGCACCAATGTATTTATTCCTGATTGACCTTCTAATGTGAAAAGGTTGTGGATGAGCCCTGAAAGATGCAAGAAAACTGACACAGAAAATAATTAGGATCTGTGTAGATATGCATATGAGATTTCAAGTTCAAAGTATCAAGTTCATACTGTATTCTGTCACAAAGGTCCAGACACCATACCAGGAAAGAATGGCTGGTTCACTTAAATTATACTTATGTCAAGGAGCCACAAAACAAGAAATGTGTGTAGGCAAGGTTCTCATGGCAACAGAGATAGGCAGCGGTGATGACAGATAAATCCTACAGAGGAAACCTTACGTTTGAGCCTGATAAGCCTTCAGCAACCTGAACCACAGATACAGCAGAACAGCCTGACTAAGTTTAATAACAAAGTGATAGGCTATCAGTACACCTGAGTAACACAAATTGATCAATGTGTGGGTGTGTGTGTGTGTGTGTGTTAAAGAATGTTTGATGTTTTGAGTGATTATCATGTTCACTCTAGAGCCTTCAGGAAGGGTGGCCCCCACCAGAATACCACCAGTCAGTGGTGCTCACCGGGCAACAAAAACGTGTATGTGCGTGTGTGTGTGTGTGTGTGTGTGTGTGTGTGGATTTTATTCATATGACTTGGACTTTTTAGACTTGAATCATGTATATGATGACTTTAGACTTGACAAATATGAACAAAAAAACTTTTACAATCTTGAATTCACTTGTTATTGACAAGTCTTGTTATTTGAAATGAGTTATTATCAATACCAAATTTTAAAAGTTATTCAGTTTGACTTAATCTGACAATCACGTTGCATGAATAGGAGTTAAGGGTGTTTTTGTCAGTGCTGACAAGAACAAATACCAAATAGACCTATAGTTTATGTATATAGTATATACCTTGGTAAAACACCAAGACACAGATTGCCAGTTGATCAAGTTTGGTTGATTTTGTGGATGAAAGCAATTTTGTCACTTAAAACACTACTGCGTACCTTTTTCATATAAATTAATGTCCCTTACATTCAGGGATGTGTTTGACATCAGAACAGAGAAAAGACAACAGCAAATTATGCAAAACTGTGTAGGACGTCACACAGAGGGAATATTAATTGTGGTAAATAAACTTTTTACAAGAGT
This sequence comes from Hyperoplus lanceolatus, assembly GCA_026929865.2. Lineage (NCBI taxonomy): Eukaryota > Metazoa > Chordata > Actinopteri > Uranoscopiformes > Ammodytidae > Hyperoplus > Hyperoplus lanceolatus. The sequence goes on from CM049397.1 coordinate 863,691, forward strand.
TAGGTAGGATTGGTAGTGTGAAATTTTACCTATGAAAAAATTATTTACAATGTGGGATTTATAATTTTTCGTGGTAACCTGGGATACTGATGTCATAAAAATGTTTTAATACTGTGAACTACGAACTTAATGAGATAATACTTTAATTGGGTTTTACTCTTAATACAGCAGCATATGCTTTTGATAATATTGGAAAAGGACATGAAAGTTTTAGAGTTCAATGGCCGATCGACATATGGTCATTCAATTAGAGGATAAATGGTAATTGGTCATCGTTATTTTTACAGGAGTTTCCTCGCCTGGATTGGCTTAAAGGTGAGGTTTCTCCTAGTTGATTAAGATTGAAGTTGAAAGATTTCCAGCGCTTTTTGAAAGGAGTGTACCTGAAGGTAGTCCTGCAGGAGAGGCTAAGGCTAGCCGAATTTGACCTTATTAGAATAAGTGCTTAGTTAACATAGTCTTAACATAGCCTAGAGTAATGTTAAATAGGACCTTGATAGGGAACTAGTTAATTAACTAACCCCAAATTGAAGTTCAAAATAGGATTCTAACATTTTTAATAGGATTGGATGAGGACGACTTTATTGAACATAGACAAGCATTGCGACTGAGGTAAACAAAGGTAAATTGTTGTAAGCTTCTCTTTTGGGGCCTTGCAAGGTGTATTTCACAGAACACATTTAAGCCTAGTATACAGAAAGGGTGCTCATTGGGATGATCAGTAGTATTTAATGCTATTTACATGCAGGAGGTCATTAAACATGTCAGATCTGTGTGCGTGAGTTGGGGTTAACTATAGGGGAAAGGAAGCCTTAACTGGATTATATAGATGGACAAAAGCCATGAACATAGACCGAGGGACGCCACACGTTTTGAGTGATGTACCCATCGTCAACTTAACGTAGATATTAGGATATGGATATGTAAACTGTTTTCAGCCAATTCGAATGGACCAAGTCTTGACGAAATGCAAAATTGATCAGTCAGGAGAAGGAGGTAAGTCCTGATTATTGGACTTTAAGAAGGAGTACAAAGGGAGACCAGAATGCTTATTAAGATTTCTTGCAAATTTGGAAACTGGAGGATGGCCATGTCCAGATTGATGGAAGGCTTGAGAAAAATGCTGTTTCAATAAACAATCCTCTACAACCCACTTGCCTTGTCTCAGCGGATTCATTGTGTCAACCAAACTTCACTTTTGATGGAAGAAGCCCACAAAAATATTTCAGACGTACAGTAGAAGGCACACAATCCGTGCACGATAACCAAAGGCTTACCTCGAGTAGATGCACAGACAGTGTTTTTGTAATTTCTCATGGTTTCTTATGGGGACAACAGAGGTTACGCTCTATAGCTAAAGTTGAAGTGACAGCTGTAAGTTAATAAATCAAATACCTATCTGGTTCTCCTAGTAAAGACAACTTGGGATGGAACTTGAGAAACTTAAAATCTTAAATGTAATTTACTAACTGCTTGTGTGGGTCTGCATAGTGTACATAAATATGTCAGAAAAAAATAGTACTTCATCTCACATGAATTAGTAGTCATGGTGACCAAGTGCAATGAATCTATCATTATACAAAATGCACTGCAGTGTAGTGTAGTGTTAATTAATGGCACAGATACGAGCTGTGTTTAACAGTTGATCTAAAAACTTAACATTGAATTTAGCTGAAGAGTGAGGGATTTCATATATGAAGTGAGTCAATGAGCACTTGGTTTCCATAGCAACTAACACACCAGAGTCGGTAGCCTGAGCCTTCTGTAAATGCAGATCAGATCAAAGAGCCAACACACACTGATGGATCGCTCTGCCTAATGAGGCTGCCTCTAGCTTATCTGTGTCTGTGCTATGATTGTAGTATTGGCTGTGAGTTGCTTATTGTACAACTATATTCAATAATTATAATACATTCAATAAATAAGATTGTATGCTTGGAGTTTTCATGCAACACAAGGAACATTTCCTCCGTGATTTTCTCTACTTATGACATCTATTGCAGCATGTCCGTCCTGGGAGAGGGATCCCTTACTTTGTCGACTCTCCCTGAGGTTTCTTCAAACATTTTTTAAATCCCGGTAAAGGGTTTTTTACTGGGAGTTTTTTCTCAGCTGAGCTAAGGGTGTAAGGGCAGGGTGTCATACTGCATCATATTGTATGGAATGTAAAGACCACTGAGGCAAATGTCTATTTGTGATATTGGGCTATACAAATAAAACTGATTTGATTTGATTTGAACATTGTTATACATATTCCTGTATACATGATCATAACAGTATCCAGGTTTAAGTGCGGCATGTGTCCGCCTATGAGACACCTTTTTCGGACATTATACCTGGCAGACTCTGCTGGAGAACCAATCTGACAACTGCGCAACCTTCATATTTCAGGTTAGGAGTTAAGAGTTATTGAGGACGAGATCAGCGAATAAAGCCACAAGGGCTCTATCTGTTCCTTTTTAATACTGTGCATAGTAAACAAAGGGAATGTAAACAAAACAGCTGTTTACATTCCCTTTGTTTACATACCAATTTACAGAGCCTAGGATGTGTATTCACACAGAATTTATTTTCAGCGCGCACAGATAGGTGGCAAGCTCGTATAGACAGGTAGCAGATTGTGAGGAGATATTCACTAATTTTGACAAAAAGTGATTTGTAATCAAATATTCTTCAGAATTACCTAGTATGCCATTAAGTCTGTCAAGCCTGAATTCCACCAGATGCCTGTCCAGAGGGGTATACTACGAAGCGAGATTAAGGGCTGAGCGAAGTCTGTTGAGTGTAAAGCCAGAGTTTTCAGTATCACGAAAGGTGGCTCTCTTTCTACCTGGCTAGATCACCGTGGTAACAGAGGCTGCACGGCTAACCTGCTCAGACCAGTTTTTGTTCCAGAGTTTGAGCTTAAATTCGGCTCTTAGAGCGCTGCCCTTTAAGGAAACTACACATTTTGAAATCCCGCGGACCTGACTATATTGTCTGAGCGATACATTCTCACTGAGTAAACTAGTAAATCAGTAAACGTATTGCTCAGTAAGTTAATTAAAGAAACAAAGCCGTGACATAAGGCTTACAGTAGAGTGAACTGTCACACTGGGACTTTTTGCCACATGCAGTATTGATGCAGAAAATGTAAAATAGCCTAGACCTACTGTACGCAGCACCACTTGCTCTCACCTCAAATGATTTTACCTGGCGATCTACACACACTGGCTCTTAATGAAGCGTTCTATAAAATCACGGGTCGCAACATTATTTCACTGTAGGCTTCTTTCTTTTCATCAGTAGCGATTACAGTTGGGACGTGACAGGTGACAGCTGTCACAGTTCGGGCATCGCTGCAGACTCGCAGGTTAAGCTTCTCACAGTAGATTCATATTTGTCCGGAAAATACAGACTACAGGTTTTGTATCTAGGCTATTTATTTTATTGGTAGGCCTATTTGTAAGATGCAAATAAAGGGCTATTAGCCTAAATCAAACTCAAAATTTTATTAATTTTGATGTGGCCCAAAACTAAAGTGATTTTCCACATATGCTATTCATTAGGGTACAGTGTCAGACTTAAATCACATTCTTAAGTGTAGGACTATCAATTAGGCTAAATGGTGTAGTGTTTAAATCCGAGTTCAACCTTTAATTGCCTTATAATGTGACGTTACGCACTGCGAGAACGATCTGTAAAATAGATGAATCAATTCAGTAGCCCAATTTTCTGACAGCATTTCACTCTCTCCTTATTTGTATTTCTGCTGTTCTGTGATAATTCAGACTGACAAACTCTTCCTCTTGAGTGAAGTCAGCGACGCACTTTTTAAAATTTTTTTATTTTTACTTAGCTGCTCGCATTCAGTCCGTTTGTGTAAAGTTAGCGCACAAGATCAGTCCATTTTGTGCGGATGCAGAGTCAAATGACAGGTCAAACGCCCCCTTTCATAGGAACGTGCACAGAGCCTGAAGCTGAAACCCTCGTTCAACATAGGAGGTTGATAACTTCCTTCGTGATACCGGTTAGCTCTGAGCGAGGGTATGTGTTATGTTGAACCAGATCAAGAAAAGAGAGCCGGGCTCTGTTGAGTTTGCTTCGTAGTATACCCCTCAGTCCTTCCACTAGTTCCGCTGTGTGATGTAGTGGTTACAGCGCTCAGTCCTCAGAAGTAGCAGAACACAGGTTTGAATCCAGCCCGTGGTCCTTCTCTGCATGTCATTCCCCTCTCTGCCCCATGCCAACCCTGTCTCTCCAAACAGTCTAATAAAAGCATAACAATGCCAAAACATTATCTTAAAAAAGAAGAAAAAATCTTTAGGCCTATCTAGCTGATAAACAAATCTGTATATAAACACATTACAAAATTTCTATCGTCACAGTCAAGGCAACCAAACTTTGTAAATCTGTTGAACTCTATAGGAGGAGTTTCAAAAAGCTCAACATATGTTAAAGCTGGGGAATATGATTTCTGATTGGTCAAAGTTAACATGAGCTGACACTTTGACCAATCAGAGCGAGGCTCCGATTCTCTGTTCTTATTGGCTGTGGGACTGTCCATTCACTTTGGCACGACTTTGTTGGTGTAGAGCGTGTCAGGGAGGGACCATAGGGGAGGGACCAAAGAGAACAAGTGGAGCAGTTGAGGTATTTGGATTCGAATCTCTATCCCAACTGCCATTTTCTCCCCAAATCCTCCACCCCAGCTTCAAGTGGGGTGGTCTAGAGAATGGCGTTTCGTCTTCTGTCCTACAGCGTTATCGTTCAAGGTATCAATTATTCCTTCACACATTAAGGTCACATAAGTCAAAGCGTTGTACCAACCAAAATTCAAACTAATCTGCTAAACCCTCAAGGCAGTGCTAGAAGGGGGCCTGTACTCACCGTTAGGCAGTACCGGCATTTCATCTTTTGACTCTTTGGTGTATCGGGACTTTTACATGCCTACATGCACTTGTCACAGGCTTCTAGTATGCTACCTGACTTTTAACAGTGTAATAATGTGTTCTGATCATAGGGACAAATGTTGCTCGACCAATTGTATGGAGAGGTCAGTTGCCTCGTCTGCCTCCAATGTAAACACTGAGGTTTCTGCAGTGCAGCTCCTGCAACCTCCCACTCGCCTCCCTTCTCCCAAACCAGCTGTACCATTATGTTAACATGTTGCACATGGACAATCTGCTGATGTGTATGGCGTGTTGTTCCGCATATAATCCGCCAAGTTCAGCTTCAGAGTATCAGCTGCCGTGATGGAGCGGAGACAGATAGGTGTATATTTTGGGGGGGGGATGCTGGGGATACAGTCCCCTCCATAAGTATCGGAACACTGAGGCCAATTCCTTTATTTTTGCTGTAGACTGGAAACATTTGGGTTTTACACCAAAAGATGAATATGAGACAATAGCTCAACATTTCAGCTTTTATTTCCAGGTATTCACATCTGGATCTGATACACAACTGAGAAGATAGCATTATTTGTAAAGGAACACCACATTTTTAGGCGAGCAGAAGTATTGGAACAGATAGACTCTAAATAAATTAAAGTGAATAAAACATACTATTTTGTCGCAAAACCTTTGCTTGCAATAACTGCATCAAGCCTGTGACCCATTGACATCACAAAGCTTTTGCATTCTTCTTTTGTGGTGCTTTTCCAGGCTTTCAACGCAGCCTCATTCAGTTGTTGTTTGTGTTAGGGGGTTACTCTCTTAAGTCTCCTCTTTAGCAGGTAAAATGCATGCTCTATAGCGTTTAAGTCTGGAGATTGACTTAGCCAGTCTAAAACCATCCACTTCTTGCCCCTGATTAACTCCTTCATTGTGTTTTGGGTCATTATCTTGCTGCATGATAGAGGATCTTCCAATCAGTTTGGTTGCATCTTTCCTTAAATTGTCAGACAAAATGTTTCTGTAAACTTCTGAGTTCATTTTGCTGTTGCCATCATGTGTTACATCATCAATGAAGAATAATGAGCCTGTCCCAGAAGAAGCCATGCAAGCCCAAGCCATGACATTGCCTCCACCGTGTTTCACAGATGAGCCTGTATGTTTGGGATCATGAGTAGATCCTTTCTTTCTCCAAACTTTAGCCTTTCCATCACTTTGGTAAAGGTTCATCTTGACAACAACACAGTAACACATGATGGCAACAGCAAAATGAACTTAGAAGTCTACAGAAACATTCGGTCTGCCAATTTAAAGAAAGATGCAACCAAACTGATTGGAAGATGCTTCATCATGCAGCAAGATAATGATCCAAAAAAACTGCAAAAACAACAAAGGAGTTCATCAGGGGCAAGAAATGGAAAGTTTAGACTGGCCAAGTCAATCTCCAGACTTAAACGCTATAGAGCATGCATTTTACCTGCTAAAGAGGAGACCGAAAGGAGTAACCCCCAAAAACAAACAGCAACTGGATGAGGCTGCGGTAAAGGCCTGGAAAAGCATCACAAAAGAAGAATGCAAACGTTTTGTGATGTCAATGGGTCACAGGCTTGATGCAGTTATTGCAAGCAAAGTATTTGCGACAAAATATTACGGTTTATTCACTTTAATTTATTTAGAGTCTATCTGTTCCAATACTTTTGCTCGCCTAAAAATGTGGTGTTCCTTTTCAAATAATGATATCTTCTCAGTTGTGTATCAGATCCAGATGTGAATACCTGGGAATGAAAGCTGAAATGTTGAGCTATTGTCTCATATTCATCTTTTGGTGTCAAACCCAAATGTTTCCAGTCTACAGCAAAACTAAAGGAATTGGCCTCACTGTTCCGATACTTATGGAGGGGACTGTATGTCCCCCTCAATATTAGAAGACGTACTTTTGTCCCCCTCAGAAAAATAATGAAAGCCCCCCTTCTGCCCAAAAGAGGTAAAATAACCTTTACAGTATTTAAAAAAAACATAGGCCTGTATGTAAATATATGAAAGCAATACAGAATGCCCGAGAGCCTTATTGTGTCACCTTGTTCCCACCACAAGTTGATGCAAACAAGGCACAAATTGTTGCATAAAAATTCACCAGAATGCAGGAATTGAAGTTTTTCATGCTCATAGTTTTCAGGGAGGAACCCCATACCTCCCGCTACTTCTGTTGGCAATTCTCACAAACAATCGCAACATTGTTTCAATTGTATACACAGTCACTGCCCACTTTATTAGGTACACCGGATCAATTTCTTGTTAACACATACAACTGATCAGCCAATCACATGGCAGCAACTCAATGCATTTAGGCATGTAGACCTGGACGGGACAACTTGTTGAAGTTCTAACAGAGCAACAGAATGGGGAAGAAAGGGGGTTTAAGTGACTTTGAACATTGCAATGTTGACGATGCCATAAGAGCTGGTCTGAGTATTTCAGAAACTGCAGATCTACTGGGATTTTCATGCACAACCATCTCTAGGGTTTACAGAGAATGGTCCGAAAAAGAAAAAATATCCAGTAGGGATGGGAATTGATAAGAATTTAACGATTCTAATTCCGGTTCCGATTCTACTTATCGATCCGATTCCTTATCGATTCTCTTATCGATTCTCATTGGGTGAGAGAATAAGTACAAATTACTTTGTTTATATTAACTCTCTTTAATATCTGATCAGAGGTGTGTCTAGTCTGTGCCTTGAAAGATTATCAAGAGTAGGCTACTTGAGGATTAGGAAATTGTCAATTTTCACATTAATTGGTCCAGACAAAAAAATAAATGTTTGGCTTTTAAGCCCAAATGCCATTATGTGCCCTAAAAACTAAAAACACAGACTGAAAACAGTCAAGGAAGAGCTTGTGCCTTTTGGAATATTAACAGTGCTCATTTGCACTTGAAACCAAATTCAACTGACATAATAAATATAAACAAGTCTTTTGAAAAGATAAGACCAACTATCAACTTTGGCAAATTAACCATTTTTATGCAGAAAAATCATCATGTTTGCCCTCTCAGGAAGGATATGAGATATTTGATTTATGTTCAGTGTTATTATTATATGATGATTGCGCCCTTACTCTGAAAGGGCAACATGATGATGTCACTACTTTCACGTGAAGGAACCCTTTCCTTATAGGTCCGTGGAAGGAACGCCTCAGGTCAAACTGTCACATTGTTGTTGAACATGTAGGCTATTTGGGGGCGCCTTTAGCTCAGTCGGTAAGGCGTCCCCCTCCCTGGCCGGGCCCAGCAGCAGACCCGGGTTCGATTCCCACCCACGGTCGTTCTCTGCATGTCACTCCCCTCTCTGCCCCGTTTCACCTCTGTCTCTCTGCACTATCAAATAAAGCATAAAAATGCCCAAAAATATATTTAAAAAAAAAAGAACATGTAGGATATTCAAGAAGAGAATAAATATGCCATAAAGGCTAAAAGAGAATGTATTGCTTTGCTTATTCTTCACCACGCCAGTGACGAGAAGTCACCGCTCCATCTCACAATATAGCTGTTCTTATGTGCAGCGCGCTGTTTATTATTAATATAATGGCCCGTCATCAGACACACGTATAGCGGATGGGTTTATACATCGATCGGTGCATCAAGTATGCATGCTTTATGTATTTTAATGCTTCAACTACTGAATACTTGTATGTGGTTATACTTAATGTTTTATCTGTTGCTTTTATATGTTATTTTTTTTAACTTTTTCTGTTATTTGCTTATTTGCTTTTTAGGGAGCCTATTGTTACATCTGGCCAAGGACTGCAGATGGAAACTAGCCTTCAGGCTAAATCTGGCATATTTACAGAAATGTTTATTAATATGCACTGTCCCTGTCAAATAAACAAACAAATCAAAATCAAATCAAATAGGCTAATCCAAGGCAGAGCTTTTTTTTTTGAGAGCGTTATTTTAAGTGTGTCTTACTGTCTTTATAAAGTGTCTTCTTGTTAAACGTTTTCTTATCACCGGACCGCCGAGTCCCGCTGTGTGTTAAAGGCAGCATTTTAACAGCTGATGAACGAGAGTAAACAGCGGGCCTTTGGCAGCGGTAAAGAAATCCTTTTTGCTTTGCTTTATGCTGCTCTCGCCTTTTTATGTAGGCCTATCTCCCCCTTTCACTTGCCCACACCTAGGCTTACACACACGTTAATTCTCACACATTTTATGTTCAAATCCAAGTGATGGGCAATTCTGGTGCCGACTAGTAAGGCAGCGGACGTTTAAATGTTTAACCTTCAGGTTCGCAGTATGCGCGCTTGCTTGTGCATGAGTTGTTTGATGAAATGGAAACTTTACAATTGTTGCAAGTGGCTGTATTGTCGCCTTTTCGTGTGAAATACAACCACACTTTAGAGCGTTTCTGCCTCGACGTCATGTTTGTTGCGTACTGAACCAAAACAAAGCAGCGCGTGTCTGAAGTCATGACACATTTGCAACGAGCGGAACCGATAAGTGGCATCGTTAAGCAGGCATGTTAACGATCCAAGGAATTGGTTAACTCGGCACCGGTTCTGAACAAGAACCGGTTCTCGATTCCCATCCCTAATATCCAGTGAGTGACAGTTGTGTGGGCGAAAATGCCTAGTTGATGTCAGAGGTCAGAGGAGAATGGGCAGACTGGTTCAAGATGATAGAAAGGCAACAGTAACTCAAATAACCACTTGTTACAACCAAGGTATACAGAATACCATCTGAACGCACAACACAACCAACCTTGAAGCAGATGAGCTACAGCAGCAGAAGACCCCACCGGGTGCCACTCCTGTCAGCTAAGAACAGAAAACTGAGGCTATAATTCACACAGGCTCACCAAAATTGGACAATTGAAGATTTGAAAAATCTTTCCTGGTCTGATGAGTCTCAATTTGCAGGGGTGGAAAGTTTCCGGACACTTTCTGGAAACTTTCGTTTGGGAATTTTGGGAATATTCAAATTTGGGAATTAACTAAATGGCAGTAATTTAAATGATCTGTTTCATATCCAAACATAAATCTATACGTATTAACATTATGTTTTGGCATAGGCAGACATCCATGCAAAATCATACAATTAAAAAACATTAGATTTGAACAGATCTATTTGTAAGTAGAACTTTATCAAGTTTTGATTATTTTATGAACAATCACAATAATTTCACTGCAACTGTTTAAGCCTCTGTTAACCTGGTCTACTGTAGTAAAAATAAACTGTATGATATCAAGTTAGGTGTCTTAAAACTTTAGCTAAAAGTTATCATTTTGATAAGAAAGAGTCCTTATGACCTGAACAATACAACACCTTAAAAATGTAAATAGATACACATAGGCCTATAAAACACCCATATGAAATTAAATGCAGTATTGGACTTACAGTAAGGGAATAAGTACACCCAATGGGCCCAGACCCGGCGAAAAGGGCGGCCCATTCGGTGTCTTTGCCCGCCCATTTGATGTCTTTGCCCTTGTAAAAATAAAATTTATTTTACTTTTTTATTTTATTTTTTATGCTAAGATATATATGATGTCAGATACTATTTAAAATCTCAAAAAAATAATAGTTACACTAAATAAAAAATGTGTAGAAAATAGAGACTATGTGATTGACATATGTGTAAACCTATCACTATTCAGAATGCGTCACACCGAACGACAGCGTTAAGCGGCAAATTCAAATTAGTAGCCTAGCCTGCTCTGGGGCCTCATTTATAAACGTGGTGTACGCCCAGAAGAGGGCGCACGCCAATTTCTACGCAAACATTAGGATTTATAAAAAGCAAACTTGACGGGAAGATGTGCGGTCCTCCACGCAAACTCTGACCCATGCATACGCACAGAAAGTGGAGTAAGGAGAAACGGCGACTCCGTCGGCACATGTATGAAGTGCAAGAAAGAATGTGTTTGTGTAAAATGAATCCAGATATAGGCCTATTATAAGCCATGTAGGTCTATCATATAGTGAGATCCTTTGCAAAACGGATGAAGCCATTCTTACAACTAATAAAAAAATGCCTCCACGGATTTTTCCATGGAGTGATACCAACAAAAACAAAACGAATTAGGATCTTAAATAGCCTACAAACAAAAAAAAACTTTGAATAAGCTCTGCATGTTATTGTACTCATTCTGATAATATTGAGGTGGAATACAACCTATTACTTTTACACTGACGCTGTTCTCGATGCCTCAGTCAGGCAGACAGGAGTGCACTAATTTCATACACTAATCATAAGCCTATTGTATAAGCCTACATCACATACTGTGCTAATTTTTCGCGGTTTTTAGTCTGTTTTATCTGTGTTTTTCTTGTGTTTAAGCACGTCGTAACTGTGTTTTGAAAGGGACTGTGAAGTTTATTATTATTAACCCTCCGCCGCCCGTCACTGCACCGGGATAAATTCTCCGAATCTCTATCTCATGGGGGGTCTCAGTGTCCCCCGCTCGTGGCACAAACACTGTTGTGTGAGGATATGCACTTTTTTGCGTCCACTTTTATGTCGGGTCGCTTCTTTTTATTTCGACCACAGAGTTCACAGAGATCGCCACAGGCTGCACTATGACGCCTTTACCCTCACACTGCCACCAAACTAAATTTTCCCTGGTCGCCACTTCTCCAACGGGTACTTCGGCGTGACCGCAGTGATCCACACCGTGTGGAGTCTATTTTTCCATTTCCCTTTCAGTCGGCGATTGCCACTACCGCCTTCATGCACTCAGTAAATGATATTAATTCGGGCGTGTCAATGACTATGTATGGTTAAATATGGGCGTTACGTGAAGCCCGCAAAGGCTGCGCCACATTTAGAGTTGATTGTGATTTATAAAGGGAAACAGGCGTAGGACGTGAGTGCGCACTGTTTTATAAATCAGAGTATTTTTGTTCGCACGTACATCCTACATTTCTTCCGTACGCCAGCTTCCACGTGAATCCCACGCAAAGCTTTATAAATGAGGCCCCTGGTGTTTTGAAAATGGATATCAGACGCTGGTTAAAAACGAATGGGCCTACTTATCCGGAAAAAAAAAAACCTGCAGTTACAGTAAGTAAAGTTAGCTTAAACCCTGTCCGGGCTGAGCCCCTTGCTGGAGCTGGATTTGAGTGTGTTAATGTGTATTATTTGCCAGCTGAGTGCGTCTTAAGGCAATGCTGTTGGCCATGCTGATGTGTTTGCGCTGCTGTGGACTGTCGCAATTGAGTTTTTTGTAGGCTACACCTGTCTGTCATAATATTGATGCGAGCCCTCTTGTGGGAGCAGTATTCAAGGCAAACACTTGATTCGCTTTATTTTTTATCTCATTTCATGCGCATCAGCCTACAACTTGCTCCGTGTGTGTTTTGCAGGAGCCGCGATAACTCCTCATCCAAACAGAGGGTGGTGGAAAGTACCGGTATTCTCCGTTTCATAAGACTACTCATAAGACTACTCATATCTCTCTCCCTGGTGGCGCCGCGCTAGTGGCAGCCTGTTGCAGCAGCTCCGGCTTTGTCTTGCGTTTTAGGTGTTTTTAAAGTGTTTTGTTACCTGTTAAGTCACCTGTTCTAGCCTACGAGTTAGCCAAGATGGGCACTAAGTGGCTGTGTCGAGTTTTATTAGTTTTTATAGTTTTTACATACTTTTTCGCGACGGGACAGTATGCCAACGCTGGCGGTATTGTTTACACGCGCGACCAGCTGTTAGCGCTCTCCAAACCACTACCTTGGATGGGAACGAGACACGAAATCCCAGAGGAGCTTACGAGAAGACGCCGAGGATGCAGAGCCGGTGTTATAAGGAGAGCAAGGAGGAGAAGGTTCAAGCCCTGCATCCCCTCAATTGTCATGGGGAACGTGAGGTCGCTGGTGAACAAGGTGGACGAGCTTGGAGCGCTCATAAAATCACAGCGTGAATATCGAGAATGCAGTTTAATGTGTTTTACTGAGACATGGATGCAGGAGAATATTCCGGACGCAAACTCAACAATGAATGGATTTATGACGGTGCGGGCTGACCGGGATCACAGGCTGAGCGGTAAGAAGAGAGGAGGGGGGCTTGCTCTGCTTGTGAATAACCGATGGTGTCATCCTTCTCACATTAATGTAAAGGAGCGCATCTGCACCACTAACATCGAACTGTTGGCTGTTAGTCTGCGTCCATATTATCTCCCGAGGGAATTTACCTGTGCTGTCGCCATTGTTGTTTACATCCCGCCGTCAGCTGATGCCAACATAGCATGTGACGTCATCAACTCAGTCACAGCTAAAATACTCACACATCATCCAAATGCCTTCGTTGCAATCTCTGGGGATTTTAATCATGCCTCTCTCTCTACAACCCTCCCAACTTTTCACCAATTTGTCATGTGTCCTACCAGAGACAATAAAACATTGGATTTACTGTATGCAAACATACAGGATGCATACAGGTCCACAGCCCTCCCTCCCCTTGGCAGGTCAGACCATAACCTGGTTCTGCTTAGTCCAACCTACACACCCATTGTTCAGCGGCAACCGGTAACCACAAGAACAGTCAGGAGCTGGTCTCAGGAATCCAATGAGATCCTTCAGGGGTGTTTTGAGGCTACAGACTGGGATGTGCTCTGTGAACCCCATGGGGATAACATTGACTCCATGACAGACTGCATAACTGATTACATCTCCTTCTGTGTTAATAATGTGGTACCTACTAGGGAGGTGAGGTGCTTTGCAAATAATAAACCCTGGATCACCAGTGATTTAAAATGTCTGCTAAATAAAAAGAAGAAGGCATTCAGGGACGGTGACAGTGAGTTGCTGAATAGCGTACAGAGGGAGTTGAGAGTGAGGCTGAGAGAGAACAAGGAGGCATACAGGAGGAAGCTGGAGAGCAAGCTCCAACATAACAACATTAGGGATGTGTGGCAAGGTATGAAAACCATAACCGGCTTCCAGGTGAAAGGAAATCAGGCAGAAGGTACTCAGGAAAGGGCCAATGAGCTGAACGTGTTCTTCAATAGGTTCAGCACGACGCCTTTGGCTACCTCCCCGGCCCCTGACAGCCACACAGACCCTATATCCTCCCCCCTCACACAGCCCCCCCCTCCCAGCAAGTTACCTGGACAGCACCCACTGTCCCCCCAACATGCTCGGACCCCCACCGTGCCCCACCCCTACCCCACACTTCTCTAGCCTGTCTGTCTGTCTCCAGTAGTGAGGTGAAAATGCAGCTCGAGAGACTTGGCAAGAACAAGGCAGCTGGTCCAGATGGCATCAGCCCCAGGGTCCTGAAAGCCTGCGCAGATCAGCTATGTGGCATTCTACAGCATCTTTTCAACCTCAGCCTTAGCCAGGGGAGGGTGCCTGTGCTGTGGAAAACATCCTGCCTTGTTCCGGTCCCCAAGAAACCCTCGCCCTCTGCCCTCAACGACTACAGACCAATTGCCCTAACATCGCACATTATGAAGGTACTTGAGAGGCTGGTCTTGGTCCACCTGAGACCACAGGTGACCAGCTATCTGGACCCACTGCAGTTTGCATACTGCCCAAAGGTGGGGGTTGAGGACGCCATCATATACCTACTCCACAGAGCCCACTCTCACCTAGACAAGTCTGGTAGCAATGTAAGGATTATGTTTTTTGATTTTTCAAGTGCGTTTAACACCATACAGCCAGTACTGCTACGTGAGAAGCTGGAGCTGATGCAGGTAGACACTACAACAACATCATGGATCATGGATTACCTGACTGACAGACCACAGTTTGTGAGGCTGGGGAGGTCTGTGTCTGAGCGGGCAGTCAGTGACATAGGAGCGCCGCAGGGGACTGTGCTGTCTCCTTTCCTCTTCACACTATACACCTCAGACTTCCAGTACAACTCTAAGGCTTGTCACTTACAGAAGTTCTCAGACGACACTGCGGTTGTGGGGTGTATCAGTGGTGGAGAGGACACAGAATACAGGCAGCTGGTGGATAACTTTGTTGCATGGAGTGGGAAGAACAACCTGGTTTTAAATGTCACAAAGACCAAGGAAATGGTGGTGGACTTTAGGAGGGCCAGTCCTGAGCTAAGCACCATCTCTATCCTTGGGGATAAGGTGCAGGTGGTGGAGTCCTATAAATACTTGGGGGTTCACATGAACAATAAACTGGACTGGAAGCAACACACAGAGGCTGTCTACAAAAAGGGCCAGAGTAGACTCTACTTCTTGAGGAAGCTTAGGTCTTTTAATGTGTGTAACAAAATGTTGGCCATGTTTTATCAGTCTGTTGTGGCAAGTGCCATTTTCTTTGCGGCCATCTCCTGGGGCAGCGGCATCAGGGCTTGTGACTCTAAAAAGCTCAACAAGCTGATCAGGAGGGCTGGCTCTGTGCTGGGTACTGCTGTGGAGCCCCTGGAGGTGGTGATGGGGAGAAGGATGGTACAGAAGCTGCTGAACATTATGGACAATAACATGCATCCCTTACACAGTCTTGTGTGTAAACAGAGGAGTGTTTTTAGTGGGAGGCTACGGCGGCTAAGCTGCAAAAATAACAGATACAAAAGCACTTTTTTACCTACTGCAATTGCACTTTATAATGACTCCCCTTTCAGTAAGGACAGAGGACATTTGAACTTTTAAACTTTAGCCTGCGCTGCATTTTTTGCATTTTTTGCACATGTATAATTGCACACTTGATTGCTTTTTCTTTTAGCATAATTTTTGTTTTTTTATCATATCATATGCACTGGCAGAGCTAGTATTTGTGTACTGTTATATACGAGTAACAGCTACTTATGCACTTATGCACAGAGACTATCCATACCACTTTCTCATCTTGGCTATGTATGTATGCTCATGTTTGGGTGGGGATAGGCCTATATGTGCTGTGTTGTGTTCTGTGTATGCTGGCTGCTGTAGCATCTGAATTTCCCTGCTGGGATGAATAAAGTATATCTTATCTTATCTTATCTTATCTTATAAAATGTAACGATTTTAAAAAGAGAACAGTTAGTCTAAACAGTTAACCAGTGTTTAACATAGGCAGTGGACAAGATGACGATCAGCTTTTTTCTCCCCTGCTCACAGCGTTCTCTCTCCCAGCGCATAAAAATTAATTTTTGCCTCAACTTATTTTTTATTTATTTTTCCTTTACAGGACCAGTTTCAGAACTGAACATGGTTTCCCGTGTCTCCTTTTTTCTGTCCACACAAAGCGTTCTCTCTCCCATTGCACACACGCATGCCCCGGCCGCTCCCGAGAGCATAGACAGTGAACCGACAAAAAGATAAAATAAACACAACTTGGACACAGGCCTTGAAGCTATGAAAAGCGAAAATCACTGTGTTAATGGTAATTGTTTTGGTAGTCTTAGTCTGTTCACATGCCGACGTCATGGCTCCCGACCGGCGCTTTCACTGGATTATGCGACAATGTTTTTGCCGAGCACATGATTCAATGTTGCGAATGTTTTGTATGTTTATGTTTATTCGCGCACACAATGCAAATGTGATTTGTATTTGGCTGTTTGTGTGTGTTAATGTGTATAGGCTATTATTTGCCAGCTGCGTGCGTCTTAAGGCCATGCTGATGTGTTTGCGCTGCTGTGGACTGTCGCAATTGAGTTTTTTGTAGGCTACACCTGTCTGTCATAATATTGATGCGGGCCCGCCCACAAAATCGACATGCCCCCTGTATAGATTTGCTCTGGCGCCGGGTCTGAATGGGCCTCATTTATCAACTGTGCGTAGACCAGAAAAGTGGGCGTACGCACATTTCAAGGCAAACCTCCGCATTTATCAATTTGGCTGGCTGTGCCGGGTAGCCGATGACTTTGTTGGACAAATGTTAGTAGATAATACTAATGCAGTGTTTGCTCAGACTGAAATACACATATTAATCATTTAAAAATGTGCAGCTTATGGTGTGAAACTGAGTAGGAGAGCTGATTCAATAGTGCGCACACCAGCCACTTAGGAGCGCTGCATGGGACTGTGTAATGTCAGTTGTCTCCGACTTGGAGCAGCTGGGGGGACACTGCAGCACGGGGGCTGCATTCATTCATCGCTTCTAAAATGTTAGCCTAAGTATTAAATATGTAGGCTATGCAAGTAGTACGCTGCTCTTTATGATGAAAATACACTGCACAACATTCAGCTTAACATTTTATTTATTTGACGCACTTTTGAGATCTGAGTTTTCTCTTTTAATGTGTCATGTATCGCTAAAGCGAGCGATTTATTTCCATCATAAGCCGGCACGTTTCGGCTTGTTTTTCCACTAGTCGTAGACTCTAAAAGAGAGGGGGAAAGCTGCTACTACAACTGCTAATAGTGATGCTGACGAAAAACTAGAGCAGAGAGCTGTGTGTGTATCTCCTGCGCTGACCGTAGCTGGGAGGGACTGCTGTGCGAGGACTCTGCCGCCTGTCAGTGCTCTGGGACGGGGGTGGGGCCGCGGAGGCACCTGATGCTCTTTGAGAAGAGTTAAGAGTGATACTTTTTTTTAGCAAAAAAGTCACCAATAACACCAGAAAAAGTTGATAGATTTGTTGCTGGTTGCTTTAAAAAAAAAATAACACCAGAGGGGTCTGACAAGTCGCTAAATATAGCGACAAAGTCGCTAAGTTGGCAAGACTGCAACAGACCCCGGCTCATCAAGATCATTCCACCACACGTCCGCCACCATCATTCTCAACAGCAGCGTCCCCCAAGGCTGCGTTCTCAGTCCAGCCCTGTACTCACATTTCACTCTGTCACATGCCTAGAATCATGATTCAAGGCAAGATATTAATAAAAAGCGTTTGAAGGTCGTCATTTTTGAAAAGCCAAGATGGCCGCCATATTGGCGTCCATGCACATTAAATCATGCATGAAGCTTTCAAAAGTATATAGTTTTCCAAATCCCCCCAACAATCCCACAAACCCCCTTTTTTGGACATAGTGTACTGGACTAACATGCCCGTTTACAGAGCCTAGACTGGGTATTAACTGTGTTTTCTTTTTCATCTTGAGGAGATATTCACTGATTTTGACAAAGTGATTTTGACAACAAGGGTTCTCCAGAATGGCTGACTACACCTTTAATTTAGTTCACCATGTAACTAGTGTTTTCTTCTCAAATGTTACATATACAGGTACAGGTACAGGCATTTGAACTATACTAGAATTACACCATAGTTTATGAAGAGATGGAGACCGAGAATGTTTCCCAAAAATATGAAACACATTTGATTGAATTAGTGACCTACAATGATGAAACACATAATGAGCGAAATGCATTAGGTTACCAAACCATACCATGTATCAAATGTCATTATAGTAATAATATACACTGCTTTGCTCTGGAGTTAAATTGCTCTTGAAATAGAGTTCAATAAATCTGTTGTCCCACGGAATATTTTCCTCATCACACAAACAGGCAAACGAGGCAAGAAAGGTTATTATTATATTATTAAGTTCACTGCCTTTATTTAGTTTTCTATAAAAAGGTATCTTAAAATCCTGTCTGAATAATGCAACCCAAATTATAAAGAGTAAGCTAAAAAACAACCTATAGGTCAGTCACCTATGTGGAGTGAAATTTCTCTTTCATGCAGTTATAACTGTTTATGGTCAGCACATCACACTTTATAACACTGAAATACAATTCTTTATAAAAGCACACTCATATGATTCCAGTTCCACTTTCTGATAAGGAATACTCATGTCTTTGGTCATTAATACATAATCGACAAAAGGAAAGAGTCAGTAATAAGCCATTAATAAACTACTTTTGTGTTGATCCTCCTTCAGCATGAAATTTGAAAATATAATTTGTTTGTTTTAATCTAAGGGTGCTCCCATTGATCGTTATCAGCAGATTATCATCAAATTAAAAATTGTTTGATTGTTGGTTGTAATAAACACAGATCAGATGATGTAACACACACAAAGTAAGTTGGTAAGTGATAATTACTTCAGCAGTTTTAACAGCTGTCTCAGAATGACAATCAACTTGCTGTTTGCAATTTGTGTTGGAAGGGAATCCATTGTAGAGGAACATAACCCAAAAATGTCAATAAGACAAACCTAATCACAAAGCCTAGTCCCGTCACAACAATACAGCAAGGACATGGAGAAATCTAAATTGAATGTTTAATTTGTTCTTAACTGCACATGTTCTAAACTAGACCCCAATAAGTACCAAATACGCAAGCATGGCTCACTTAATGGTAAATGGACTTATATAGCGCTATATCTCCGTTTATCACAGACCCAAAGCGCTTTACATTGTTTTTGTACACATTCACCCAGTCACACACACATTCATACACCGATAGCAGCAGCTACCACGCAGGGTAGGCTTAGCACTAGGGTTCTAAGCTAACTAAGCTAACTATCGGGAGCAATTCGGGGTTCAGTGTCTTGCCCAGGGACACTTCGACATGTGGCGGGGAGACGGGGGATCGAACCTCCGACCCTGCACACCAGAGGCGAACTCCTTACCCACTTCGCCACTGCCGCCCACTTTTCTTTTAATAATAATAATAATAATAATAATAATAATAATAATAATAATAATAATAATAATAATAGTTTAAGTTGTGTCTCTTAGAGAGATTGTGCTATATGTTGAACCTTTGCCTTGCATTAAATACTTGTCAACCCATCACACGGTCCCATCTCTCAATTTTCTTACTTAGTGTTATTAGGGGTAGGTTACATCATTCATAAAACAGTAAATAAACCCTGTGATCGGAGACTTGTATCATCTGATACTGCTTTTGGCAGCTTTTAAGCAAAACTACCAAAACCCAACACCCAAACGTATTAATATTACTGGCTTATTACAGATCTATAAAGCATTAGCAAGTGACTTATTCAATTAATTAAAAAGGCACATTTGTAAAGAATGCCTCGTCAGAAAGTAATACCAAAATGATACAAATATCAACGAAACTTATTAAATAGAGAAATATAAAAGAAGCAATATGGTCAGTTGGGAATTAGGATCTCAGCAAGGCTATGGTTAGCTGACCATCTTAAAATACCAGTAGCTTAATATAAATAGCTTATAACCTATGGATATTAATCTCTCCTATTTTCCTTTTGAGTCAGTGTGGTTCAGCTGTATCATTTCCTTAAGGTTGTGTTATGACATTATTGTTTATCTTCCTCAAACATGAGGCCATTATTTTACCTGTCAACCTGAAAGGCAAGGGAGAACTTGCCCACATTGTGCCATGCTAATATAATGTAATATGTTCTGTTCTGAATCATGGTAACCAATATCTGAATTAAAAAATAATAATCTTAAAAAAAACCTTAAAGAATATTATGGCCAAAGATTTCTATACAACAATACAAGTATATACTTTTGTATGGAGGAAAATCCAAGACAGTGGTGCTTTGTGACTGTTACAACTGTCCTGAGTTACAATTATCTCATTCTTAACAGCACATTGCTCCACTGGAAACAATTGCAAAGTCTTTGGTCACATTTAAATGTGTGATTCTCTGTGAATTGACTGCTGCTGATGTTGGTTATGCGGCCGAGAAGGTGGACCTGATGGAGTCCTCCCGTAACTGACGGTGCTTCCCACTGTCACACTCTTCACTAGCCGTGCGACGCTCAATGGTAATCCTGTAGTTTTTTCTATAGAGGAAGAAATGACAAACATTTTTCAACCTGCTCGTTATAACGATCATTCCTTTCAGTTAGCATAACATCTTTGAGATGCAGCTTTTACAACAATCTTTTTACTTATGTACAGTAGAAACCTTGAAAATGGTTATCTTAAATGTGTTGTAAAAGCTGTAAAAATCAAAAACCTATTATACCTGAAAAAGTAGAACGCTATAAGCATAACAGTTCCCAGAACAGCTCCCACGATGACTCCAGTCAATGCTGAAACTCCTATCCCACCTGTTTGGAAGAGCAGAAATTTGTAAAAACAAGTATTCCATCATTCATACTATATATGAAATAAAAATCCAGCATCAAAGCACAGGTTTAAGAGAAAATAAGTGATTTTTTACATGATTTGTCTGGTATCTCTTTGTGTGCTGTATATCTTCCTCTCAGAGTGAAATGGTCAGTGTTGAAGGCAGGAAGTAGCTGAAAAGTTCCATTTACACCAAAGTAGTTGGCCACCACCTGCAAGTTATGTACCATTATATCATTGAGTTACAATTCCACAAGCACCTTTACCATCTTCTGCCAGTCAGGAAAGATGCTATAACCATTTCCAGACTCATTACCTCTATTAGAATATTGCTTCTACTTACCTCATAGGTGCCTGCCTCAACATTGGTCATGGCCATCAAAGAAAAATCTCCGTTTCTATCCCCGTTGACATCCATGGATACCTGGCCAGCAATCCCTTTTCACCATCATGAAAACAATGAGAACTTCGTTTAGCTATACTACAAAAAGGTAAAGAAACGCGTGCATGCACAAACACACACACACACACACACACACAGTTGTGTAGGTGAAAATGCCTTGATGACGATGATGGAAAGACAACAGTAACACAAATAACCACTCGTTACAACCAGGGTATGCTGAATACCATCTCTGAACGCACAACACGTCCAACCTTGAAGCAGATGGGCTGCAGCAGCAGAAGACCCCACCGGGTGCCACTCCTGTCAGCTAAGAACAGGAAACTGAGGCTACAATTCACACTGGCTCACCAAAATTGGGCAATAGAAGATTGGAAAAATCTTGCCTGGTCTGTTGAGTCTCAATTTGCGACATTCAGATGGTAGGGTCAGAATTTGGCATAAACAACATGAAAGCATGGATCCATCCTGCCATGTATTATCGGTTCAGGCTGGTGGTGGTGGTGTAATGGTGTGGGGGATATTTTCTTGGCACACTTTGGGCTCCTTAGTACCAATTGAGCAATGTTTAGACACCACAGCCTACCTGAGTATTGTTGCTGACCATGTCCATTCCTTTATGACCACAGTGTACCCATCTTCTTATAGCTACTTCCAGCAGGATAATGCACCATGTTGCAAAGCTCAAATCATATCAAACTGCTTTCTTGAACATGACAATGAGTTGACTGTACTCCAATGGCCCGCACAGTCACCAGATCTCAACCCAATAGAGCCCCTTTGGGATGTGGTGGAACCACAGATTCTCATCATGGATGTGCAGCCGCCAGATCTGCAGCTACTGTGTGATGCTATCATGTCAATATGGAATATAGGAATGTTTCCAACACCTTGTTGAAAGTATGCCACGAAGAATTAAGGCAGTTCCGACGGCCAAAGGAGATCCAATCCGGTACTAGCAAGGTGTACCTGATAGGGATGTAACGATATGAAATTTTGAGTACGATACGATATTGCGATTGATATCACGATACATTATTAAGCGCGGAATTCATTTCTACCCCCTTAAATGAAATGTTGTACCGCTAATTTAAATAAAACACTCACGAATAATTCAAATTCTTATATCTTTTTATGAAGAAGAGATTTCTGAGATATTTAAACAACTTATCACCAAAACAAAGACACTGCTTCTCTACGGAATTTTAAATCTAAACTTAATTTAAGCACTTGTCTGTAACTGTAAAAGTATGCATAAAATAAAATAATTTAATAATAGTGTGATCATTTTCCCATGTCTTATTTGCTTATGAACTCTATTTTATTCAACACTATTTTTGCAAGCCATGTTTTCACCTTAAAGCCACTTCGACTAACATTGCACGTTGGCGTCCCCTTTGGACAAAAGCAGCAGTATTTTTGCCAGCTGTCGTGAAGCAGTTTTCTAGCTCGTGCCAGGCGTGCGAGATTCAAATGATCAGGAAGCAATATAGTGCATGTCCGTGTGTTGAAAGTGTGAGGGCACTGGACTCTTTTTGGCTCAGTGAGAGTGGTTAGTGACACAGCATCAACTAATGCCAGTCAGTGCTACACACACCTGATTGCAATGAGTTGATGAGTGTCACTTCTCACGGAGCTGAAAGATTACGTGTCCTCACAGAAAGCGAATGAACGAGAGACGGCAGTTAGTATGGATCACGATGAGGTAATGTGTTTATGTTGTTGTAAATAATGACTATTTCAGATGAATAATGGTCATCTGATGATGCTGGTGAGGCAAAGTAAACTTTGTTTTAGTAGGCTGCCGCTCATTCATTTAGGAGTCTAGTTCGCTCCCGTGAAATTGTGTATACGTTGCTTGGCAACGCCCACCTATCTCTCCCTTTTAGCTTTTCTTCATTACATTTTCTTTTTTTTCTTTGATGGTTCAGCCCCGTTATCAGTCATTATGACGACAAACACCTGTCTCAAACAAGGCTCCCGCTCCCCTTCCCTCACCTGGAGGGATAGGCTTCTCAAATCACGTTGTTGCGCCACACTGAAATCTGCGACCAATACGGATATGTGACCATAGAGCATGCACGCGTGACCCGAAAATCGGACTGGGTGTGCGACCAGACCAAATGCAGTAATAAAAACTATATAAAAACGTCTTTCTTTGCACTGATGGTCTCGTTTGCTGTTACAGGTAATTTATGATTATCAGAGGAAACACGAGGCTGTTTAAAAGATATTTGAATGTTACTCGGAGCTGCTTTAATAGTCCTACATTATGACAGGCACAATGAACTCAGTAAAATATTACATTTTTATTTTTATTTATTAATTAAAATTGCAGTCTCAAAATCAATGTTTTTGCAGTTAGGTTTTTTGGTGAATGCTCAGCGCTATGATGGCGCTGAGCATTCACCAAATAAAAAAAAGTTTCACAGCTAATGTAGCCGTTAGCACACTCAGGATCTCGTAATTACGAGAAAAGAATCTATTTTATTGTGTGTAAAAATAGAGTAAAGTGTGCTTTTAGGGCAGGAATAAAAGACGATAAGGTCGGACAGAGTCGTTGCCGTCCTGCAGCCAGCCAACCATCGTTATTGATGAATGAGAGGGGCGGTCCTTATCTCGTAATTACGAGATTTTAATCTCGTAATTACGAGATCCCTATCTCGTAATTACGAGATCCTGAGTGTGCTAACGGCTACATTAGCCGTGAAACTTTTTTTAATTTGATGAATGCTCAGCGCCACCGTACAGCGCCACCGTAACATGGTGAGATCTTCACCGAACCAAAAAAAAAACAGACAGTTATCGCAGTGCATTTAATTTGACCAATCACAGTCCACGTTTCCGAATCAAATGTGCGTACTGGCCAATCGGGGGCCAGTCACCGAGTCACGTGACACATGGGTCCGTGTATGAAATATTATTTTGAATTAAGGGCCGAGTCCAAAGTAACATAAAGGAATATACCACTCGTAATTTCGTTTTACCGTTTTCCAGCTGGAATGCAGAAATGAAAATTCCATCCGAATTTTCCTTTCTTGTTTATTGGTACAGAACGAAAAACAAATATGACAGAACAAGGAAATGGGTGAACGGAGGGTTTTGTTAATTTGTATTAAGAGCTTAGTCCCAATTCATGAAAACAAATAAACGAGCCTCATTGGCTGTGCCACTGAGAGCTTCCTGCTTCTGTATTTCCAGCGTAAAAGTAGCCTTTATAATAGGATCATAGCCTATGCCCTATTGAGCACAATCTGTAAAATGTATAGCCTACATGTTTGAATAAAATAATAGGCCAAATATTTTATTTTAGAACACATGCTCACTCCCAACCACTCAACATTTCTCCCCAACTCGTCCTCATTGACGAATGGTCAGTGTCCCTTTGAGTCACTTTTCGACGTGCAATAATATAGCCTACCTCTATAGCCAGTACATTGGCAAGGCATGTGCCACCGCACAGGCAAGGACGGATTAACATGTCCACGGGCCCTGGACACAAACCAGCCATGGACCCCTACCAACACGCAATCACACACATTATAATGCAGCGTGCAGGAAGGAGGGAGGGAGGGAGAGAGAGAGAGAGGACCGTTACATTGTGTATTTTCTAGGAGTTTTTATTTGAGTAATTAGTGTAGACGTGTCAGATGAATCGACACATTTATTGTGATTTTTTATTATTCTTTTGCAGGTGCAGTTGGTGCTGAACATAAATTGCAAACTGCTCGCTTACAGGTGCACCGCAGGCTTAATATTCACCATTTGCTTAGCTCTATTGATAATGATAAAGAGAAGCTTTATTTAAACACTGTCCATGTGACGGTGGTGATTGATTCATTGTAACTTTGTTTGCTAGATAGAATCTCACAGAGGGAAGAAACTGTCTCCCCTCACATTAAGGCTACATTTTCTCTATAGGCACGCAGTCTGTCTGGCAACACAGCGCTGTGTTCTAATTAAAACACGACAGGAATAAGTTGGCTACAATTGCCCCGCACGGCCACCGAATAGTCAAATCTCTGGACTGAAAAGCAAAGCTGAAAAGGCAGATCTGGCGGGGGGCGGCCACTCGTAGATTCGCTCGGTCGAGAGCGGTCGAGAAGGCGACTGCGCGCCCAGCATCACTGGAGCTTCTCCCCGCTGGGAGAGCCAGCGAGTCGGGCAGGGCTGGAGCGGCTGCCCCCAGCTACGGCGCATGAACCACCGGGGAACATAGGACCCTTTTTTTTGGAAAAAACGGGGAATGTTACCCGGTCACATACAAAGCGGGGAACATAGCACCCGGGCAACATAGGGATGATCCCATGTAGAGCATGTTCACGATGTGTAAGGTGGCCGCCTATATGAACGACAAGAGGGCTGAGAACAAGGCTACTGATCAGATAAATGATCGATCAAACGTAAAATCATCAGGAAATGATAAAAACATCCCGATGGAGATTTCTATGGAGTGATTTTGCTTTAAACTGTACAGGGACGCGTTGTGACTCTTTCTTCAGTTGGAGCTGCAGCGTAAAGTGAAACAAACTCAGAGTAGGTCTAACCATCTATCCAGCAGGTTATAGTCACGGCATATGTTGCGGCTTTGGCGAGGTGTTCACCCCTGTTGCTATGGACGCTATTGAAGCAAAACGTGACGTTAAAAAAAAATTGTCAGGAAAAAATCATATTCACATGAAAAAATTAACAATGTTCCGACCTTTTATTATATGTCCAACCACGCATTTTATTTAGAGGTTGATTATAGCCTATTTAGGCTTATTATGTGCTGCTTTCTGAGTTCCCTACTTTCTTATTGCAAGCATTGATCACAATCTGAAGATAAATGTATCAGTTTTCGATCTTTTTATAAAGGTTACTTTTATGCTGGAAATACAGAAGTAGGTTCAGTGGCACAACTGACGGAGCGCTGCAACCAATCAGGAGAAGTCCGCCCACAGACGGAAAAGCCAATGAGGCTCGTTTATTTGTTTTACTGTCAGAATTGAATGTAGGAAATAAAAGCTCTCCGTTCTTCCGTTTCCTTTCTGTCACTTTGGACTCAGCTCTTAAAGCTGCAGTTGAGAGTTTTCCCAACGCTCAACCTGCTGTAGCTCCTCCCTCCGAACGACAGCTATGCGCATTCATGTGAATTGAGTTACATTGACAGGAGACAAACACCATGTCCGATTCCGAGGTGATTAAACATTAGTAATGATAACTACATACATACATATTGAGCATACATTTTAATCACAGACATACCATGTATGTTAGCTTAAAATCATTGTAAGTGTGCTGGTAGGCCTAACAAAAGTAGCTGTAACAGCCAGGCAAGATAGCAAACTAATTGTAACAGAGCGGAGAGGAGTGTGTGTATCTTCTACTATCTATGCTCCTGCTCTGACCGCAGCTGGGAGGGGCTGCTCGGGGCTGCTGCGCGAGGAGCGGGCTGCGTGTCAGGCTCCCGCTGCTCGTTGAGAAGAGGTGATAATTGCTTTGGCGAAAAAAGTCACCAATAACACCAGAAAAAAAGCTAGATTTGTCGCTTGTCGCTGTTTTGAAAAAAAAAAGTCGTCAGGGGGGCTGAAAAGTCACTAAATATAGCGACAAAATCGCTTTGAGTTGGCAACACTGAGCACAGGACGAGGGCTATATAGGGCCAGCGGCCGTCCTGCTGCAGCCTAGGGGCAGAGGAAGGGGACGAGGTCGCGGTCGGAGAGGTCTTGATGTGATAGGGCAAGAAGACATGGCCGGTGTACTTTTTTTCGAGCTCTCTCCGTCTCCCTTTCAGCAGTTAACTTTTCAACATTCATCTTTCCTCGTTTTTTTGCTGTCTTAGCGGTGTTAGTTGTTTGTATCCTGAGAATGGTAAATTTGTGAAGACATTGCTACTCGATGTCCGCTGTAGTAGCCTAGTACCAAACAGTAGGCTAGTGTCAGACTGCTAGGGTCGTGAACGCTCACGCAACTGACGCATCAGCGTCGTTGCCAAGGTCCCACAGCCAATAAGAACGGAGAATTTGACCTCGCTCTGATTGGTCAAAATTAACATGAGCGGTGGCAATTTTGGGGGGCAGCACACAGAGGCAGGGGGGAGCAAAGTGATAAAAAAGTATTTTCAGACCACTTCACCTAAATATAGCTGAATGGCTATTATGACAGTTTTGCCAAATATTACAGTAAAAAAACTCTCAACTGCAGCTTTAATACAAAGTAACAAAACCCTCCGTTCACCCATTTCCTTGCTCTGTCATATTTGTTTTTTGTTTTGTGCCAATAAACAAGAAAGGAAAATTCGGATGGAATTTTCCTTTCTGCATTCCAGCTGGAAAACGGTAAAACGAAATTAAGAGTGGAGGGTCCGTGTATAAAGTGTTATTTTGTATTAAGGGCTGAGTCCAAAGTGACGGAAAAGAATATACCGCTCGTAATTTCGTTTTACCGGTTTCCAGCTGGAATGCAGAAACGAAAATTCCATCCGAATTTTCCTTTCTCGTTTATTGGTACAAAACGAAAAACGAATATGACAGAGCAAGGAAATGGGTGAACGGAGGGTTTTGTTACTTTGTATTAAGAGCTTAGTCCCAATTATATGAAAACAAATAAACAAGCCTCATTGGCTGTGCCACTGAGAGCTTCCTGCTTCTGTATTTCCAGCGTAAAAGTAGCCTTTATAATAGGATCATAGCATACACTGACCCATAGCCTATGCCCTATTGAGCACAATCTGTAAAATGTATAGCCTACATGTTCGAATAATATAATAGGCCACATATTTTTTTTATGTAAGAACACGTTCTCACTCCCAACCACTCAACATTTCTCCCCAACTCGTCCTCATTGACGCATGGTCATTGTCCCTTTGAGTCACTTTTCGACGTGCAATAATATAGCCTACCTCTATAGCCAGTACTTTGGCAAGGCATGTGCCAAGTGTGCCACCGCACAGGCAAGGACGGATTAACATGTCCACGGGCCCTGGACACAAACCAGCCATGGACCCCTACCAACACGCAATCACACACATTATAATGCAAGCGCGCAGCCGAGAGAGAGAGAGAGAAAGAGAGAGAGAGAAAGAGACACTCTCTTTGCGTCGGAGCTTACACTCAAAGCCCCGTCTGAGAACACAGCGTTTCACGCCCGGTGAAACACACACACACCTGCCGCCCCGATGGCTTTTTTTCCATGGGAAATTATGAATTTTACCTAGCAATGGCAAGACCACAGGTCTGTTTTTATAATATTGTTAGCGAGAAATATGCATTAGGCTATGATCACCCGATCAGCGTTGGGTCAATCAACTCTGAGCGTGTTCACTCTGGGTTGAGCGCATCCGTAAAAGCCATAGTCAATGGATCGCTGATAACATGATTCACCATAGAAACAGAAGAAACAAATGCTTGATCCTAAAACACTCCTGTTAATAAAACAAAGAATGATATATGCCTATACAACTAGGTTTATTAATCTGAATGTAGAGCATGTTCACGATGTGTAAGGTGGCCGCCATATGAACGACAAGAGGGCTGAGAACTACTGATCAGATAAATGATCGATCAAACGTAAAATCATCAGGAAATGATAAAATCATCCCGATGGAGATTTCTATGGAGTGATTTTGCTTTAAACTGTACAGGGACGCGTTGTGACAGACAGTGTCTCTTTCTGCAGCGTAAAGTGAAACAAACTCAGAGTAGGTCTAACATCTATCCAGCAGGTTATAGTCACGGCGTATGTTGCGGCTTTGGCGAGGTGTTCATCCCTGTTGCTATGGACGCTATTAAAGCAAAACGTGACGTTTAAAAAATAAAATCAGGAAAAAATCATATTCACATGAAAAAATTAACAATTTTCCGACCTTTTATTATAGGCTATGTCCAACCACGCATTTTATTTAGAGGTTGATTATAGCCTATTTAGGCTTATTATGTGCTGCTTTCTGAGTTCCCTACTTTCTTATTGCAAGCATTGATCACAATCTGAAGATAAATGTATCAGTTTTCAATCCTTTTATAAAGGTTACTTTTACGCTGGAAATACAGAAGTAGGCTAAGTGGCACAACTGACGGAGCGCTGCAACCAATCAGGAGAAGTCCGCCCACAGACGGAAAAGCCAATGAGGCTGGTTTATTTGTTTTACTGTCAGAATTGAATGTAGGAAATAAAACCTCTCCGTTCTTCCGTTTCCTTTCTGTCACTTTGGACTACGCTCTTAATACAAAGTAACAAAACTCTGTCATATTCGTTTTTCGTTTTGTACCAATAAACAAGAAAGGAAAATTCGGATGGAATTTTCGTTTCTGCATTCCAGCTGGAAAACGGTAAAACGAAATTACGAGCGGTATATTCCTTTCTGTCACTTTGGACTCAGCCCTTAATACAAAATAACACTTTATACACGGACCTATATTCCTTTATGTCACTTTGGACTCGGCCCTTAATTCAAAAAATATTTCATACGGACCCACATGAACTTTGCAGATAGAGACATACGGATAGGGCCAAGAAAGAAACGGCGTTTGAATAATCGTTTCCAAGGTTTGCTTTGCTTTATGATTCGGACATCGGCAGGTTGACTGCTCAGACATAATAAAAGGGGAACAAAGAAGAACGGAATATCAGTCAGCTCCGGTCAGCAACCGTGATGAACTTCACCGTGAAGAGGGCCAGTGTTTGTCTGCCAAGCCGAATCTGACATGGAAAAACGAAAATACTGCCAGCCAAACTACTTCTTCTTGACGGTAACTCGGTAAATTAAATTTTTCGGCAGACAACACAGTTGGTTAATCTACTATTTAGGGCTGTCAAAATTAACGCGTTAACCCAGGGTGATTAATTTCTGGAATTATCGGCGTTAATTTTTTTAACACATTTAACGCATGTGCAGAATGATCCGCCCCGCACATCCCACCAGCTCTTTACTACAGTCACTGCTGACCCAGGATCAGTAGCTGCGTGCAGCCAAACATAGCAGCACGTTAGCCCGTGCAGTGTTTTAAAGTTTTAAACTGCTAACGGTCACGTCTGTGTCGGGGGCATAGATAGTATATAAAATCAACTGCTGCGGTTGACAGTTGATGTCGAAGCAACAGGAAGAGAAACATTGTCCGCTCGGTTCAGAACCCGCGAGGACACAAACGTCTGCAGTTTTCAGAGGTGTGTGTGAGTAGACATCAGCCTCGTTTGATATGTCGTCGTCTTGAGACCTGCGCAACTATGACGCTCGGCTTGCTGAGCGCACAGCATTTTTGCAGCATTTTTGTTGTGCGCTCAGCAAGACGCGCGTCATAGTTGCGCAGGTCTGAGCAAGACGGCTCAGACGATTGTTATGTTATGTTGATAACGAGGCTATCAACATAACGTCACACATGGGAACAGTCCCCTAGGACGTGGTCGCGTGTACAAACGCACGCACGCACGCACACACACACGCAGACTGTAATCAAGTTGTATTCAAGAATACACAATCTATAGATTCACCAAATAAATGCCATTCTATAGCCTATCCTATATTTGCCCAAAGACATAGTAAAGAGACAGACCAATTGAATTATGGTTTGGTAGGTAGGCCTATATATTTGAGTTTGATTTAAATTTATTTTCAGTATTAAAACCATCATTTGGATTTTCAATTAATAAACACTAATACTAATTTTAAATGTACATGTATTGAGCTTCTGTCATTTATCTTTCCGTTCATACAACAATATACAGAGAAAATTTGAATTTTTCGAGCATATTTCGAATGTTAAAATTAATCGTGATTAATCCACAGAATCCTGTGATTAATCTGATTAAAAATTTTAATCGTTTGACAGCCCTACTACTATTATATGGGCATCCCCTGAGTTTATAAAATATTTTGCAAGCTGGATAATGTTGGTGTGGAATTCTAACCGTTAGCAACAACGTTATAGCATGGCTAAGCTCAGCTAGCTAGAAATAACCCAGTAACAACATGAGAATTAGTTATGTCAGTGATGAATGCATTCATCACTGACATAACTAATTCTCAATTCATCCACAACATTCAATTATATTCTAGTAAGAAAAAAATAAGGTTTTTAAATAGTGAGTGCATATTTAATCATGCACATTACAGCTAACCACGGGTTTTTACAGGTTTAGCTATATAGCATGGATGAACAAGGGGATCAAAATGGAAACCGAAAAGATGACAATTAAAGCCTTTTTTGCTAACTATATTAACTTTGTGTCCCTTTCAAAGACACCGCGATGAAGAAGTTTCCAAACAACACTGTGCCGGCAGTGCAAGGCAAGCCCTCATTTGCAGACCTGGGGCCTGTTTCAGGTAGCTGGTTTTGAGGCAACCCAGAGTTTGTTCGCTCTGAGTTGGTGGAAACTCTGGGTTTTCCGTTTCAGGTAGCAGGTCCAGCGCAACCGAGAGTCAGTTACTGCAGCAACATACGCCGTGGGTCTAACCTGCTCGGGAGGTGGTTAGACCTACCCTGAGTTTGTTTTCACTTTACACTGCAGCTCCGACTGAAGAAAGAGTGTCACTGTCACACGCGTCCCTGTACAGTTTGAAGCAAAATCACTCCATAGAAATCTCCATCGGGATGTTTTTATCATTTCCTGATGATTTTACGTTTGACCGATCATTTATCTGATCAGTAGCCTTGTTCTCAGCCCTCGGTCCGTTCATATAGGCGGCCACCTTACACATCGTGACATGCTCTACATTCAGATTAATAAACCTATTTGTATTGTATGTTTTTTAAAATGTAT
Source organism: Hyperoplus lanceolatus (assembly GCA_026929865.2). Taxonomy (NCBI): domain Eukaryota; kingdom Metazoa; phylum Chordata; class Actinopteri; order Uranoscopiformes; family Ammodytidae; genus Hyperoplus; species Hyperoplus lanceolatus. Next base: position 895,580 of record CM049397.1, read on the forward strand.
TATTATTACCCTGGAAATATTTTTGTCTTTTATGTTAACGATCTCTACATTAAAGTCAGTAAAATGGTGTTCTCTGTGTGTGTTGGCTTTTAAATATTATTTTACAGCGTAATATATTTAAAATGCATTATTTAAAATGCATTATTAATGAGCTATAGTCTATATTAAGTTGTGTTAAAGTATGTTTTACTGTATGTCTTATTATACTTTTAGTGGCTCTTCAAGTATACTTTTAATAATATCATGAAAAAAGAGCAAATTTAAATGAAATTAAAGATCTACTCAGAGAGCACTTCAAATGTGACTGAAAGGGTATTTTAAATGTAATTTAAAGTAATACACTAAATTGCAATAAAGATCACTTATAGTTGTTCCAATTTAACACAACTAAGTACACTTAATTGTATTTCTGTTCATTTAAAGTTGAACTTTTGCATATCTAAAAGAGCACTTATCATACTTAAAGTTGTTCCAAAATAACACACTTAGTATGCACTTAGCACGCAGAATGCAATAAGTATGTTTGGGAAAAGATCTACTTAAGTATACTTCTTTTCTACCTGGGAAGATATGAACCAAGACAGAGTTATATCAGAAAAATTGTACGTTGAAAGTTTTTAAATAAGAACATTGCTATTTATTTTGTCTAATGTTTTCTTAAAAGGTGCTACGAGGAACTTTTTAATATTTCTGAGACAGTCTAATTTTTCCTCTGATGATAATCAACCATCAGTGCAAGAAATGCTATTTTTATATAGTATTTCTTAATGCCTTTTTCATGGGTACGCTCAGCCAGGAACTACAACTGGAATATTTAAAACAATACTGCTTTTGGCTAAAGGGGGCGCTAGAATGAACACAAACTGTAAGTTCCTCGGAGCACCTTAAAGGTCCAAAAAGACAGCCCCCACCAAGTTTGCTTTGTCTTTTGTGACTAATTACAGCAGATAACAATGTGCACTCTATTTCTAGGTGATTCGTTAGCGATGTTGCCAAAATCTTTTAAAACACAGGAAGGATACTTATTGGCCAATAATTGCCAACCTGATTTGCTGCCCCAGATTTAAATGACTCTTGCTTGTTTCCACATTTCTGAGAACTTTTCACTAGTATTTACAGAAAATAGATGTCTTAGTTATAAAGATCTTAAGAGTGTGTTGAGGTAACACTTTACAGTAAGGGAACATTAATAAACTGTTATGCTAAGTTAATGCTATTCATTATTTTAGGTTTATTAAGCATTTACTAAACATTTATTAACCGTTAGTTAATGCTTAGTATGCTTATTAAGCCTTCATTAAGCATTAACTAACAGTTAATTAATGTACCCTTATTGTAAAGTGTTACTGTGTGTTGCTTTAAATTTGCTGATAACCTCAATAACTTGGTTTTTACCAACATTTTGCAGTTCAAATGCCCCGACCTTCTCTCCACTTGTGGTTTTAGACCAGCAAGGCTGATTAAAATTATTTGGAAGTTCCTCAACTGACCCAATAGAATACTCATTCCCTGAGTTCCAATTCCCATACTATTTAGTATGCCAGAGAAAGATGTAGGATGTCCCAATACATGCACATCAATTGTAGTTAGGACTGGCCCCAGGCTTCGAGTATTCGTTGGTTTTTCTGAGCGAATCTTCGGATATTCGTTCCAGAAAAACACACCATCAAATCAACATTAATAATGCCAATGTACTCACTGAAACCGAGTGTGTGAGCTGAGACAGCAAGCTGCGTAGTTTGTTGATGCTTTAATAACTTTCGAACGGTAGTAAAGTCGGAGTTCCTTACTTTTTCGCCGTGGAGGCAAACAGCTGTTTTTCATTCCAAATCAGCTGTCCTCCGCGCCATCGTAACCCATACAGGAGCTTATCAATTCATCCAGGAACGTGCATCTTTTTGGCGATTTATAAATCCATACAAAGATCCAATATTGATAGTCTTTTGTGTCCATATTATATCCATTATTGACTGCCTATTCCCATGATGCAAGCAAGTCACGGTTGATGATGGCTGAATAGCATGGCTGAATGTAAACACACAGCTGAGCTAAGCTAACATTAGCATTACGTCAAGCATTACATTTCCTTCCGAAATCGCGCTAATGTTGTGGTAGCCTATAGAGTTATTAGGAACACAATCTATTCTTCCTCCATCTCTCTCTCCCTCCTGCGCTTGGTGCCGCTTTTAGTTTGCCTCACTCTGGTAACATCATGTAGCCTACTACAGCTGATATCACCGGTGGCACTTTGAAAGGGCAACTGCCAACTAGGTCAAAGTTCAAATAATTCGATAATAAATTTTAAATGAACGTCTAATTTGCATTTTACAATTGTTTTATAACTTGTATATCCAAATATTATTTGCTGACAAAATATACTGCAGTTTGAGCTACCTTTGCAAAAATTTTTTAAAAAAAAGTTAAAAAAAAATATATATATAGGGGAGAACGGGGTAATTTGTCACATGGGTTGGATGTCACATTCGTTATATCTCGCCACCAGAGCGCGCTAGCTCTGAAATGTTGATATAAAAAAGGTCCAGAATTGGGATCAGAGGTCACATACATAGACTTCCTTGGAGTTAGACTGCTGCATTTCAGGTGAGAGGATGTTTTGTGTTTTTCATGTCAAATTCAAAATATTTTGCTTCTCAGTATTTTTCTTCTAGGCTTTTACACAATGGGTTTATAACAAAACACTTGTTACCCTCAGAAAGTGTGAAGGGTAAACTATAGTTTAGATTGTGGTTAGCAAGCTAATTAGTTGTCAGATGGTTGTTGGCCTTGATGCTAGCAAGAAATTCAAGTTGGGGTTGGTCGTCAAATTTTTTGGGGGGTTGGTTGTCACATGTTATCTCAAGGCTGCAGCCAGAAAAGGAACCCAATAACGAAATAAATTGTCAAGCTGTATCCTCACTGACACCCCAGAGAAGGAAAGAATAGAGCAGGAAAAGGCAGCTAGCAAGCAAAAGAAAAAAGGGCAACAAAATCAAAATAACCCAGTGCATCCCAAACTAGACCAGCTGCCAAGGCTACAGAACATTATGTAGGCCTATTTGTCAACTTCGAAAAAAAACATCAGCTGGAGAGGACGCTGGCGCTGTCTGTTCGCCGCTTTTCCAAGCAAATTTTGGGCCAATTTTGGCCAATTTTATTTTTAAAGTGATTTTCTTGTGGGCCTTGATCTGTTCTTGGTTCCCTACATACTGCATCAGCAACGAGGAGCAAGCTTGTGGACACACCTTTGGTTGCTCCGGTTTTGTTGTGGAGGAGCCGTGTAGCTCACACTATTTTGGCGTCCCTAGCAACGGCTAAAAACAAGTAGCCCCTGACATTTTCCTGATTGCTGCTGGCGTTTTTTCCCGGTGATCCTGGTGAGGAATATGGGAATATGCCCCGGTCAACCTGCAGGCTGTCTCTACTATCTCTACTATCTCGTGGATTTTTCTGCACTGCCTCCCGGCTCTTCTCCAGCTGCTTCGGGTCCGTACCTAGCTGCTAACAGGCTACCATCACTATGGCTGGTTTGATGTTGAAGTACTCCGCCTCACAGCTGCTGAAGTACAACAACCGCTCCATCCCACCCTGTATTTCCACCATTAAGCAGCTAGGATTATTGCACAGACCCCGATATGTCCACAGAGGCTCAGGGAGAAACTTTGTTTGTGGTCAGCTTGCCGGCTTCGTCCCATCCGTCTGGTCCGCTGGGACGGCTGAGGGCAAAGGACACAGCGTCGCGAGATCCCCGCACTCCCGGCTGGATAGATTACATGGAGTGGATTATAACCTGCGCGGAGTGGATTTTAAGGCTCTGCGACCTGTACAGAGAATAACCCCACAGTCACTGGTCAAATTTGAACTTTTCAACACTCAATCCATTAATAATAAATCCAGCTTGATTGAAGAACATATAAGGGAAAAAGGACTTGACTTCATGTGCCTAACAGAAACCTGGCACCAGCCAGAGGTTTACTCTGCCCTAAATGAAGCCTGTCCCCCAGGCTACTGCTACTTGGAGGCAGCCCGCAGAACTGGTCGCGGTGGTGGCCTAGCTGTCATCCACAAACAGGACCTGGAGTTGTCCCTCATGCCGCTGCCTACAACTTCCTCCTGTGAGTGTCTCGCATTCACATGTAAGCCCCCCATCCCATGACTGTTCTCCTCATATATAGGCCCCCAAAACCCAACTCTGCTTTCATCCCGGAAATGTCTGATCTCCTCACAACACTCTGTACTACCTCTGCCAATACCATCATCCTGGGTGATTTAAATATTCATGTTGACACTCCCTCATGCCAGCCCGCTGCTGATTTTCTTCAGCTGCTAGACTCCCTCAACCTACAACAACATGTTGTTGTCCCCACACACTCCAGAGGACACACACTTGACTTGGTCATCTCTAACTCCGCCCCCATCAGCAACCTACAGGTTTATGATCTCGGCGTCTCGGATCACAAAGCTGTGTCAATGGAGCTCCCTTTTCTTTCCCCCCACACCAAACCAAAGCGGCAGATCCACTTCAGGAATTTGAAAAATATCAACATGGACGCACTGGCCCTGGACCTTCAACATCTCTCCTCTGGCTCAACTGACTCCCTCTCTATTGCTGACTCAGTGGACTTATACAACCAGTCCCTGAGCAGTCTCCCTGGATCTCCACGCCCCCTTAACATCGAGGTCAGTCTCCTTCTCGCGCTCCGCACCCTGGTACACCAGTGAGCTACGTACAATGAAGGCGGCTGGGCGTGTCCTTGAGCGGCGCCTCAAGGCCTCCGGTCTGACTGTCTACAAACAGGCATACAGGGAACACAGGAGGGCATATGCTGATGCCCTGAAGAATGCACGGTCCAGGTTCTATTCCACAATCATTAACAATAGCCCGGGTAACTCCAAACAACTCTTTTCAACAATAAATCACCTTCTTAAACCCCCTTCACCATCCCAATCTGAGGCCACTGAGGAGAGGTGCAACATGCACATCAACTTTTTTAAACAAAAAGTAAATAACATCCGCTCAAAACTCTCCTCCACTGCTGTCCTGCCCCTTCCAACTGCTGACCCACCGATTGACTCTGTCCAGACCCTTTGCTCCTTCTCCAGCATCACACAGGAAGAGGTGGAGGACGTCATCAGGAAAATGAAGCCATCCACCTGTGCACTAGACCCCTTCCCTACAGCTCTGCTGAAGGCCAACATCTCTGCCGTCTCTCCGCTCATCACCAAAATTATAAACCACTCCCTCCTCGCCGGCCATATCCCATCTGCGTTAAAAACTGCTGTCATCAGACCAACATTAAAAAAACCTACCCTTGATCCAGAAGTCCTCTCCAACTACAGGCCCATCTCAAATCTCCCATTTCTGTCAAAAGTTCTGGAAAAAACAGTTGCAGCACAACTTCAGGATCACCTCATACAACATCACCAGTTTGAAAAATTCCAGTCTGGTTTCCGCCATGGCCACAGTACAGAAACAGCCTTGGTAAGGGTCACAAATGACCTCCTGATGGCAGCAGACACCGGCTCCCCATCTCTCCTCATCCTCCTGGACTTAACAGCTGCTTTTGATACGGTTGACCACACTATTCTCCTCCACCGCTTGCAATACACCATTGGACTATCAGGAAACGTACAAAACTGGTTCACCTCGTACCTCACTGACAGAACTGAGCACGTCGCCCTGGGCAAAGCAAAATCTCACACCAACAACGTCACCTGCGGTGTCCCCCAGGGCTCGGTGTTGGGCCCCACCCTTTTCTCACTGTACATGCTCCCCCTGGGCAGTGTCATTAGCAGGCATGGGTTATCATACCACTGCTATGCTGATGACACACAGCTCTACATCAGGACAACCCCCACTTCTTCTGCCCCTCTGCCAACATCCACACTGACCACCTGCCTGGAGGAGATAGAGGCGTGGATGAAGCTCAACTTCCTACAACTAAACAGCTCCAAAACAGAAGCCATCCTTGTTGGCACGCCACATCAGCTCCGCTCCCCAACCATCACCAATATCACCTTCTCTGGCCAAAACATCCCCCTTTCCACATCTGTCACCAACCTTGGTGTTAAAATGGACCCTCAACTCAATTTTGACACCCACATCAAACACCTCTGTAAGACAGCATTCTACCACCTCAAGAACATCGCCAAACTCCGTCAAACACTCACCCTGGCAGATGCAGAAAAGCTTGTCCATGCCTTTGTTTCCTCAAGGTTGGACTACTGCAATGCACTCCTCATCGGGATCCCTGGCAAGAGCATCCAGAGGCTCCAGTACATTCAGAACAGTGCTGCCAGGATCCTGATGAGGGTGCGCAAGCACGACCACATCACCCCCATCCTGAAATCACTGCACTGGCTCCCTGTCTCACTCAGAATTGAGTACAAGGTCTCCCTCCTCACCCACCAGTGCCTTCACGGACATGCCCCCCTTTCCCTTCAGGAACTCCTCACCCCCCGACAACCTCACGTACACTCCGTTCAGGATCCACTCACACCCTCCAAACCCGACATACAAAGCTGTGCACCATGGGTGATCGGGCCTTTTCTGCTGCAGCTCCTAGACTATGGAACGCTCTCCCTGACCAACTGAGGGCCCCACAGACTACAGCTCTTTTTAAACGGAACCTCAAAACTCATCTCTTTAAAAGAGCATTTGGCTAAACTTTCTTTGAGGTTCCCCCCTTTTTAAGCACTTTGAGATTCTTGAATATAAAGTGCATTATAAATAAAATTTATTATTATTATATTATTATTAAGGCTACAGAACATTATGTAGGCCTATTTGTCAACTTGACAATGCAATTAAACATTCAAATTTGGTTCTGCCTCCTTGCCTTCTTTTTAAGATTTTTCCCATTAAGATAACATTGTGACAAACAACCCCATAGTGTGTGACAACCGACCCCTTGATGGGGTTGGTTGTCACAATGTGTCAGAGTGTCTTTGATGGTAAATTACTTCTTCATTACAATAAGTTGGAAAAAAAGAGAGACACACATTTCTAGCCAACACCTTAAGCTTCAATTTAATGTAGGAATGGCTATTGACAGATGTTTTGGTGATGAGCAATTCTCACTAGAGTAAAAAGTGTGCCTACTTACCCCGTTCTCCCCTATCCCTAATACTGAATTGAGCTCCGAATACTAATTTAACAAACGAATACTCGGATATTCGAATAATTCGGGCCAGCCCTAATTGTAGTATGCTGAAAATACTTAATTGCCCCACTAAATCCAATAGCATTTGAGTATTCGTCTTTATTCTTGACATTTCTCGACATAATGAAAAAGAAAACTTCCTTATCTGATTTATTTTCCCTAAAACTCTTCTGTACTTTAGTATGTAGTATATAAAAATAGTAGAAAAAGTATGTGATTTGGAACGCAGGGATTAAATGCTTGGGCATGTTTGTAGCTATGGTGGACCCCATTTGTTTACATAGGCTTTGTTAAAATGCACGTTTACAGACCCTAGGCTGTGGATTAACACTGGATTTTTTTCAGTGCACACACAAAATCTGCGGGGGGAAAAATATTCTGTGGCCATACAATTTAATAATACGTGGCAACGAGATATGGCTGAGATGTGTCTGTGTTTCTAACTCGATTCACAGCCTCCGATTCGGCAGTTAAGGGAAACTCAATTTGAAAGAGTGGAGCGACAGTCAGAATAAAGTTTTCATACATCTGAAACTGTGTTTCAAAGAATGTTTATACTCTCTGTGATAATCTAGAACAAATAAAGAGGCTCTGTGCGAGCCTGACGTGCACAGGCATTAATCACGGACACACACACTGCTAGTAGAAGTAGAATAATACAGCAGCATTATCATGCACATGTCTTAGCTATGAATTTGCAATTCTTACAAAAGAAAACAAATCAACTGTAAATCATCTTTACATCATCAAGTTAGCGCAGCTGTCACTTTTCATATGTTGAGAATGATTTTATATACAGTCTGAAGTATGACAGTATCAAGGTGTATACAGCCAGGTTGCAAATCATCCTGTAGCCCTGTATTGTCCATCACAGAGATGGTTGGTGGACCTGTACACACTGGACCCCTGGGTCACTCTCCTAAGGTGGGAGGAGAGATGTTCCTCCCTTCCCCACACTAGTCCATCTGGTGGCGCTTTATGAACAGCAGCGCCTGCTAGGCGAGGGTTTGCCTTTAGAGGCGGAGACGATACAGAGTGCCAGGGCTTTATCAACCCGTTCTCTGTATGAGTATAGAAGGCAAGCTTTTACGCGCTGGGTTTTAGTAACGGTGCTGGGGCTCTTGGAGCACTTATTCGGGCCTGTTGATAGAGTCAAGTTGAATATCCCTGAAGATAGCATTATGAGCCCTGTCCACAGCGAAGAGAGTCGGTGATTAGATTGCTTTGTCGGCGCAGCGATAAAGTGATTTTTGGACCGTGATGCTGATGCTGCCACGCTGTGGCCTAACCCGGTTTATCAGCAAAAACAATGCCTTTTGAGGCTACATTTAGGTTTTACATCTATGCTCATGGATCTGGTAGCATTTTGCATGCTTCCCTTTGCATCAGCAGAACAGTAGTGCTTGCTACTGTTCTGCTGATGACGTGTCCGGTCCGCGCGCCCCTATATCTGGAGAGGAAGCGTGCACTATGCTGTTCTCACCAGCTGATGTGTCTAACACGAGGGTGAGACATCTCAGCCACACACTTCGTATTTGATTATTGCGTGGACACGACACAATTATCTCGTTCCTGCAAATTAAGTCCTGGCCGCAGAATTGAATTTAACAAAACTGATATTGACAACAAGCGCTCTCCAGAATCACTGACTCCACTTTTAAGGACTTATTGCCTTTTGATTCAGTTATCATAATGATGTAATATCTAGCCTTTCTATATTTCTTATCTGATCAGTTAATGTTAAAGTCACCAAAAATCATCACTTTGGTTTTGTGGGAGAATACTTTGAAGCCTTTTTCTAAAAGATCAAAAAAACGTGGGTTCTTCGAAGTGCATTTTTGGGTATAGATTTTCGTTTAAAACTAAGCATTCAATAGAAATATAATAGTCATGTTTATAGTTTCTTACATTTAAATTCCCTTAAAGTCCCTTGTGTACGGTAAATGGCTACACCAACCCCCTTACAGTGTTGTGATCTTTTCTAAAACAACTTAAACTAGGGCCAGCTGTCACAGAAACTGATGTAGAATGTCAGCCCCTGTGAATTCATCCCGATTCAGAATACTGGTAGCAGTCTTAAAAACATCCCAGCCAGTGCAGTCCAAATATATGCTTGTATGCAGGAATCAGGTGGAACATGGCATGATTGGAGTGATCCAGTGCTGCTCGGGTGGCAGCGTGATAGGCATTACTGACTGTAGTGTTAATGATCCAAAATATTTACCTCTCTGTTTTTTTTTTATCCTTTATTTAACCAGGTTAGTCTCATTGAGATTAAAATCTCTTTTACAAGAGAGACCTGGCCAAGATGGACAGCAGAACACAGTTACACATAAAACACAATACAAAATACAAGTTCGATATTAAGTACAGTTGTAAAACATAAAAATAAGATTCTTAACTAAAAACATTCACAATTTACGATGGTAGGACATTTAATAAACTATCTGTATTGGGGGAGTGCATGACTGCGGTTTCATTTGTTGAAGTTGCTGAAGACAATACCTAAGGAGTTAAGGTTGGTTTGTTCTATATTTACAATCTGATCTGCAGGCATGAAATGTTCATGTTCGCCTGTGGTGGGATGTAAACACCAAACAGAATAAATGAGGCTTACTTTAGGAGTGAAATGGTTTACAATTTATGCGGAAATGTTCAATATCAGGAGTGTTGTAGGATCACTGTCACCTCATTACACCAGCCACTGTGAGCTTAATGACATACCAGATGTGGCAGCAGAAAATCAGATAAATCCACAAATAGGAAGAGAAAGTTGGGAATCAATTCCACGGGAGTAGTTTCCCTGATGTTCATAAGTTCTTCTCTGGTAGGGTGGCATATTGTCAGCCATTACAAATATTAAATAAACAAACAAAACAAAGCACAGAGGAAGCCATCCTCTGCGCCATCTTGGATGTTCAAACACAGTCCTCTTTTTGGATCAGAAATGCCAACATTTAGCAGAACATGCTTCCCCACTGTGTGAAGTGTGCTATTAGTTTTCTAATCAATCCTCAACATATTTGCACTGTTATCAAGCCCCAGAGCCATGCCCCTCACTCAGTAAGTCCCATTGACTTGAAATATCTGACAGAGATTCATGTCAAAGTGCTCTACAAAATGTCCTTTTGAACCATAGAAGTAACTAACCCGCCTCAGGGGCCTAAGATACACATTTACCTAGAAAATGTGCAATATACATAGGCTGGGAATTCCTATCATCATTAACCCTTTTGGGATACCTTCAAAACGTGTGGTAACATGTCTCTCAAAGGTTCAGAAGACTCAAAAACACAATGCTGAAAGGCCACACCCCTCTCCCTGTATGCCTGATTAGTTTCAAAATCTACCCACAAGCCTAGCTCAATATGCACAACAAAAATGCCTCCTGCAGCATAGACGTCTGCCATGATGCATTTGACCTCCTTTGCATGAACTGAAATACAGTCATGTAACATATACTTTATGGATTTTCAAAATTTCAGAGACATTTTCTATTTACATTTTATACTGTGTTTTATTCTTGTTTCCACAAATAAATGTTTAAGAAATGATGTTGGTCTTTTCAATATAATTGTGTTTATTGATTTTTAAATATCAATCAGGCTTCCAAATAATAGTTAACCTCTTAAACTCGAGCGTCCCCCTCCCAGCAAAAGGCATACAACACTTCCATAATAATGTAGAAATAGTCATACTGCACATCAAATTAAACATGAGAAACTCAGCTACAAGCACATATAAGTCATTTTTACACACACCAAACTCAACTCAAACACCAAGCATATTAATGATCAAATATCAAAATCCGAATAGCGTCAGAAATTCAACCCTCTCTCCACATTTCCATTGCTACCGCTACGATACTTCATTGTATACACACAAATATCATCTCAAATGAAAGCTAAGACCGTGACGAGTTCAACAGTACCACTATCATGTCCCTAAACTCAGTGAACCAGCAGCCAAATAATACAAAGATATACAACCACTTATTTACATCGACAAACATAAATTCTTTCTTACCTTTGCGATTTTTTGATGAAAAGTTGTAATTGAGAGCAAAGAACTCCGGTTTTAGTCAAGCCCCAACCTCAGCGATTTTTACCAGCATCCAATAAGGAAGTTACCACAACTGTAGTAACCAGGAAGTGCCACTGGGGGCTGGGAGCAGACGACAGCCATCTCTCATTGACTCCAATGTTGAACATGCCGTTTTCACAGCATTATTAAACCTATTTACAGCCTGGGCCACGAAACCATTTTAGTCTGTATGTTTAGGTCACATCTCCGTGACAACACTGAGGGGGGTGAATTTTTTTGGCCCACGCTAGTTTTTATTCTTTTGGAGGTTAAAATGTATTGGCGCGATCTCTTGAGTGACAGTTCTCCGCCCGTTGTCCCTCACTTTGCCTCGGAGGTATACGTCAGCTATCTCCCTCCCCCTCACAAAATGGCGACGCGCACAAACCAGGATTATTGGATGCCGTGTGAATAACTGAGGTCAGCCCGGATGCTACATCCATATTATTTACTATCTATGGTTTTAGTACATCCAACATGTCCCCTTTCGTTTAAAACCATTTCCAACGTGAATCTAACTTCTTTTTCCTTTTAGGGGGCCTTGCTTGTTTTGCATGCAACGAAGTAGGTTTCGCGCTAGTGTTATTTCGCTTCCTGATTGTTAGCCAATCATGTGTCTGGCACACATTTCGATACCTTCCCTAACATCTATTGGCTCTTAAGGTTAAAACAAGTTGTCAATCATCCAAATCGACCAATCCCTGGCCAAGTTATAAGCCTGCGTAACGTCCTAAGCAAAAAACAGCAGTAGTCATTTTACGCAGGAGCTCTCGCGTGAAGCTATCTGACTCTAGAGTGTTTATGAGACTCTTTTGAGAGAGTGTCGGTATTTTATGACCATTTATGATCAAAAATGGCAGGACGTCGTTCAACCAAACTTTGTTTGGCTGAGGTGTGGCAAATTGTATTTGAGGAATGTCCGGAGGAGCCAGTTTCTGCTGAGGACAAACTGTTGCTGACTACACGCCTCCATTAGAAAGGTAAAATTCAATTCATTATTTACTACAGACAGAGAGGTTCATATATACCAGTATATAATGTATATAATATCTGTTTTATGCTAGATAGATGCGTGTGTGTGCTTATACATATACTGTATGTTATGTTTACCTTCAAGTTTGTTGATTATTATTATCACACATCTGTTGCTTTTTTGATTACACGTATTGCACTTTCAAAACAAGGCCACTGAATAGATATATTTGTTTTTCTTCCACATTTGATTTTACAGTGATGATGTGCAAATAGGGTTGCAAAGGGGTGGAAAGTTTCCGGTAAATTTCCGGAAACTTTCCACGGGAACTTTCGCTCGGGAATTTTGGGAATATTCCAAGTTGGGAATTATAGGAATGAACTAAATGGCGGTCATTTAATTATTATTTTTTTCATATCCAAACATTAATCTAAACATATAAACATTATGTTTTGTCATAGGCAGACATCCACGCAAACTTATACAATACAAAACACATTACATTTGAACAGATTTATTTGTAGTAGAACTTTATCAAGTTTTGATTATTTTATGAACAATCAATAATTTCACTGAACAATAAAAAGATGAATGTTGAGTAAAATATTACTGTCTGACCCCACCCATTCAATAAATTAAGTAAATTGTCCCCCATGTGATGGGGGAATGCACAGTGCATGTAGGGGGCGTGGCCTCAGTACCCCTGCAGTAAGCATTGTGCTATAGCCTATGTGCAACTTGCTAAGTGTACTAGCATGAAATCTGGTGGCTTTAGTCAAGATTATGCTAAAATATATTTTCTCCAACTATATTTAAAATTACTGTTTAAGCCTCTGTAAACCTGGTCTAGTAAAAAGCAATATATGATATCAAGTTGGGTGCCTCAATAAGCTTTAAAAAAAAATCGGATTTGAAATTAAATGTTCATAAATATTATAAAACTTAGTTGAAAACAAAGTTTTTTACAGTCTAGAACGTTTGATAGGACTGAAATAACATAGTTAGAAGGATTTAGTGCATTTGTTTTGCTTTAATTTTAGTAAATTCCCGTTCATTCCCATGGAAAGTTTCCAACTTTGAAAATTCCCGAAATTTTGCAACCCTATGTGCAAACCATCAACATCCCAGACGGGCCCATTGCCTACTTCCACCACTCAGATGCAGGGAGGGTGCCCCCCTTGTCCAGCTTCTGCTCCCCTTCTTCAGCTCTCATACTCTTCTAATTCAGACTCAACTGAAGAGAGGCAGCTAAGAGGCAGAGGTGGGACACACACTTGTTTTATGAATTTACAGTCACTGTAAATAGTTGTGTGATTTTTTTTGTTTACAATTTACAGTTTGTTTTTATTATTGTTGAAGAATAAATGTTTAATTTTGATTCAAACTTCAGTTGCTTTTTATGGTTTTCTTTGAACGTTGTGTACAGGTTTGGTTGGTTATGCAAAAAAAAAATCTAAATCTAAAAAAAATATCAAAAACTGTTGAGAATGTATGTGATGATCACAGATAATGACATAACAGTGAAATATATAGTTCAGTACATCAAAAACTTCAAATGGCACAGATTGTGCCAAAACGTGCCAAAATGACCATTTTGGAGAGTCCGCCTGAATAGTCTTTACTAAAACCTCTGTAATTTTCAAATAGACCGTTTAGATGCAGAGATATAGGCTGGAGCTTATTTTATTAATTAGATAATTGAAATCAATCTTCCCTCTTTACATGTTGGTTTCCTGTTTAGAAAGTTCAAAGTTATTTCTTTCAGTTTCAATTTCATGCAATATTATGAGCCTCTCTAACCAGTTGTTCCTTACAGCAGCGAGTATAGAGTTAGAAATGGTAGCTGGAGAAGTGCCAGTGTGGTTTAGTATAGGGTACAGTAATTTAGGTTCTCTTACCTTCAAATGTTCTATTCCACATGCGTGAGGTGATCTCTGTTCCATTCTCCTTGCTGAATCCATTTTTCATGGCTTCATGCAAAGCAATGGCATACAGCAACATAGCATCATGGAATCCCTCAACAAACATGTTGACCTGAAATGGAACATATAGTTATGAACAGGAAGTTATTAATTATTACCTGCAACATTCTTTTAAAAATGAAACTTTATTTGTCAGAGCGGCCTATGCCTCCTTGGTGTGAAATTCACTTTTGAATGAATTAACCATACATTTATTTTAATAAAGCATTTCACTTGTTTCTGACTTTGTCTTGACACATACACAGTTCAAATTAAAATTATAATGAATTATCATTAGAAGTATACTGTCAACAGAGACCAGAAGCAGTGTGTATTTTTGGATAGAGTAGGTTTAAATTGCATTGTTTCAACTAAGCAGTACAGTTTGGTTCGGCAGTGCACGCTAAACATATACAGTATCTGGCCTGTGTTTCCACTGCCGACAGCACACTTTCTTGCAGGCTAGGTTTATGCCGGACGACATTAGCTGCCTTCAGAGTATAGTCTATGGCATGGATCTATGGGTCAGAGTCATTGAACAGCACAGAATGGCTGTGGTAGCTACGTAACTATCACAACATCCTAGCAGTGCTACAGCTCACAGTGTAGCCCGCTGATTAATAATATAAAGAGGAAAAACGCTACACTAAAAAACAAAGAGCTGCATGGAGTCCTTTTTCTGTGAACGGGGAGTTTACACACAGTAGTTTTTCTCTCACACAGACATGAGTTAGTTGACCAATTAACAGACTGCAGTATGAAGCTTCACCCTTTTGAGACAGCTTGGTACCCCAACGAAAAAGTTGAAAAAAATAGCTGCGGCTCTGCTCGCTTATTTTGGTACCCTTTCAAACTTTTGACAATGGAAAAAAAGCTTGACTGGGCAATCAACACAGACCATCTGCACAGGAAGGGTCAAAGCAGACGGTATTTTTAAGGAGGCTGCGATCTTTTAACATCTGTAGGAAACTCCTGTCTATGTTTTATCAGTCGGTGGTTGCCAGCATCCTCTTCCACACGGTGGTGTGCTGGGGAAGCAGCACAACAAAGAGGGACTCCTCCAGGCTGGACAAGCTTATCAGGCATGCCGGCTCTGTGGTCGGCATGAAGCTGGATTGTCTGGTGATTCTTCCACTGTCACCAGTGGTGACAGTGGCAGAGAAGAGAACCATGAAGAAGCTTCTGGCCATCCTGGATGACACCAGCCACCTTCTTCACACTGCCAGAGAAGCTCCTCCCCAGATGCAGCACCAACAAACTAAAAAAACTCCTTTGTCCATCGTGCTATCACACTCTATACCTCCACACATGGAGGGAGGAGAGGGGGCAGGAGGAGTACAGTGGACGGGGGGAGAAATAGAAGGCTGACCAACACAACATAACAGATGGCATAGTTTATTTATTTATTGTTACAATTTGAAGCTATTTATTAAACAAGGACAAATACAAACATAATATAATTTATTGCTGTTAACACCTGCTGCTGCTTCTTTTTAAATGTATTTATAAATATAACTCTGTTTTAACTTTTTAACAAGTCTATTGCTGCTATCTAGCTAGTGTTTTTTTTCTTACTTGTTTTTGTATCTTTGCCCTACCTGCTGCTGGGATCTGAATTTCCCTGAAGGAAACTTCCCACGGTATCAATAAAGTGTCTATCAATCTATCTGTCTGTCTGTCTGTCTGTCTGTTCACTTGAACATAAGTATCCACAGCCTTTGAGATCAAGCTCAAAATTGACCTCAGGTCCATTCTGTTTCCACTGATCATCCTTGAGATGTTTCTACAGCTTAATTGGAGTCCACCTGTGGTACATTCAATTGTTTGGACATGATTTGGAAAGGCCTGTCTTTATAAACGCCAAGATATTTGAATGAAAAGACCTGGGAGATGTTTTCACCATGGATGACTACAGGCTTGTGGTCCTGGGGTCAAACACCATCTCCTCACCTTTTCTAACATTCACTACAAGGTGGTTGTCATCACACCATCTCTGAATGGTAATTAGAAAGGTTGCTATCCTTTTTTTAAATTAAAGATAAGATGCAGGATCATCTGAAAAAGATATGAGATAATTGTTAGTCTCAGAACTTTTAAACTCATTTGTATAGAGCAGGCAACCTCAGCAAAATCATTGGCACACCGACAATAAGTAGTAGGCCTACCCTCTCAGCAGCATTTGAAATCAACTGAAAAGCACAGGCTTTTTATTTGGCGTGTGACAGTCTTTTTTGATTGGGTATGCTACGTGCTGCGTTTTCCCACAGTGGGCCTATTAAGGCCTACATACAATTTAAATAGATAGGCCAGGCTTCTCCTCCCAATGATATTAATATGATAGTTTTATATTAGCCTGGCTCCGCCCGCCCGCCTACTTCCGGCCAAATTTTATTTTCCCTTCAGTAGTCAGTCTGGGTGTACAGCCCATTTCCCAGTTTTGCTGGAGATTCGACAACCGGTCCAATCAGCGAACAGAGCGAGTGGCTGAGAACGATGACGTCGAAGTCGCGCTCCAGTTTCAGTTGCCAGAAGCCGGCTCATGACACACGTGACGACCAAACGTTATGCGATTGGTTGGCTAATCCAGAGTGGCACTGGGCAGATCCAATAGTTTTAAACTTTAACAGACACCCGCCTCCATGAGTGAACGTTTGCCAATTAAAGCACTGCCAGACCTTCTGTACAAATGAAATGAAGTACGATGGTCTGGTAGCACCAGGCTAGTTTTATATAGCGCCTTGCAAGAAACCCAAGGAAGCTTCAATATTAAGGCTACACAAAAAAGTAATAGCTCTACTGTGATATAATAGTCACCATCCAAAACATATGATATAAATCTCAAGGTTTTATCACCCACCTCTAGTGGATGTTGTGTCATAATTAAACATAATATTTTGCTTATTGTTGATTATGGCACACCCATAAAAGGGGCTATGAGTAACTTTGTCGGTTGGTGGCCCCTTTGGACAAAAGTGGTAGTACTTTTACGACACCAGCTGTCGTAAAGCTGTTTTCTAGCGCGTGCCGGCCGTGCGAGTGTCAAATGGTTAGGACACAATATAGTGCGTGCATGTCCGTGTTGAAAGTGTGAGGGCACGGACTCTTTTCGGCACTGTGATAGTGGTTAGTGACACTGCATCAACTAATGCCAGCCAGTGCCACACACACCTGATTGCAATGAGTTGATGCAGGTTCACTGACCACTCGCACGGAGCTGAAAGATTCCGTGTCCTCACAGCAAGCAAATGAACTAGAGACGGTAGTTAGTATGAATCACAATGAGGGGGTGCGGGCTCATATGGTCATATCCGCGCGAAAGGCCGCGATTTGCAGTAAATAAATGTCCACATGTGTCTCCAAGTGTCTCTGTTGTAGGCTATTTAAAAAGAAATCAAGCAAGTAGACCAGGGGCGGATCCACGGGTGGGCCTGGTTGGTACAGGCCCACCCAGATTGACAGTGGGCCCACCCAATCAGATTCATGAAAAAAAAAATGTTTAATGGTCTTTCCTCATACAATAGGCTATAGGTTTTTTTTCTTGAAAACATTTATTTAAAATATTTACAGTAGCTACCAAAAAATAATAATATTCAGAAACCCCTCTCGTAGCCTACTCATTAGTTCTGTCCAGTGACGTCTTTACGCAACATCATGGTCGATGCAGACAGCGGATGGCGGTTTCGTGCACCATCAGATAGCACCCTCAATTAGCAATGGCTAAGCAGCTCATTACTGGAGGCTCTGGCCGGCTTTTCCGAAACCAGCGGACAAACGAAAATAGAAGCAGAGCAGCTGCTGCAGCAGATGCAAACGAGAAAGTTTGTTTTCATGCTTGTGACTTTTTGCAAACTGTTTGAAAACAGCGATTTTGCCACCAAGGGCCTGCAGAGCTCAACACTTTGTGTGACAGACTGCATTTCACTGATTGAAACACTGAAAGCTACATATGCAACTTTCCGCGAGGACTCGAAGGGTGACTTTGGTGACGTGCTAAAACTGACAGAAGAACTGATGGAAAAGCATGAGATAACTAACTGGGACGTGCTTGCTTCTCGTGAACGCAAGCTGCCTTCAAAGTTTCACGAGTCTGTTGTCACCACAACGCTGGGAAAAACCTTGGCTGTCAAGAGCAATGATGATTAAAGGGAGCTGTGGAACTGTATTCTTGACAGGCAGATCACCGAGTTAAACTGCCGCTTTATGGACGACACGTATGGATTCATGAGAGCAGCGGCCGCTTTCGCACTTGGATCTGCCACTTTTGGCGAAAAAAACATTCTAAATGGTCCATGTGCACTGTATGATCCATGTGCACTGTATGGTCCATGTGCACTGTATGGTCCATGTGCACTGTATGGTCCATGTGCACTGTATGGTCCATGTGCACTGTATGGTCCATGTGCACTGTATGGTCCATGTGCACTGCATGGCATTGAGATCGCAGATACTGAACAGGCTGTGTTCATTGAACACATCACACGGAAAATGGATCGGGAAAACTTTCCTACATTAATGGAAGTACTGGACAGCTGCCCTGCTGACATTTTCCCAAACATGAACAGTGTTTTAAGGACCATGATAACACTGCCTTCCACGTCCTGCAGCGTTGAGAGACTTTCCTCCGCAACAAACAGGATCCAAACGCGCTTGAGATCATCCATGCTGACTGGACGCCTCAACAACTTGACACTTTTGTCTTTTTGAAAGAGAACTCATTGACAGTTCGGATTATGATGACATAATCAACTTTTTCAACTCGAAGCCTAGGAGACTCCGCCTTGTGTAGACGCTCCGGTAAGACTGGGTTTTTGTATTCTGGCCCGCCGTGGCATTATTGCTGTTTCTGAAAGTTGTTTTCTGAATATTAATTAATTCGATTGATTTGTTTGATCCATATTCATGTTCGGGTTGTAGTCACTATATAACGTGAGCTATGCAGTGTTGGATTTGTGTTTTTATTTTGTTATTATCCTATATCTGATCCGAGTCCGACAGGCTGGTAGGCCTATGTGATATGACATGAGTATAAGGCATATTAAAATACTACAGATTTGCAAGTTCTCTCCTCTTCATAATTTTATATAGCTATAAGACTCCGCCTTGTGTAGAAGCTCCGGTTAGACAGGGTTTTTGTATTCTGGCACGCCGCGGCATTATTGCTGTTTCTGAAAGTTTTTTTCTGAATATTAATTAATTCGATTCGATTGATTCATATGATGTTCGGGTTGTAGTCACTATAACGTGAGCTATGCAGTGTTGGATTTGTGTTTTTATTATGTGATATTCTGACATGAGTAAAAGGCATATTAAAATGTAATACCGATCTGCACGTTCTCTCCACTTCTTGATTTTTTTTATTTATATATATATATGGCTATGTATACGTGTTTGTTTAATCTTTGAAAAAAACAAGGCCCATCCAGAATATTCCTAGGCCCACCCACAAATTGGGTTCTGAATCCGCCACTGAAGTAGACTAATAATAACATTAATGAATTATTGGTTATCGCATCACAGAAGGCCTATTGGCCTATAATAATAATAAAAAAACACCACATTAACTATGTTTACAGTTTAAAAATGTTTTGAATGAAATGCAAACCTCAGTGAATCATTTGCTCTCGTTTCTCTGTCCTGAGATTCACACGGACTGAGCAGTCTTATTTAAATGTTACAAATTGAGCTAATAAACTGAACTTTGAATTTTTTTGCTGCAGAAGATATCTCAGCTAATTTTTGTTATCTAATTTGATAGTAAGGTGATTGTATGCAGAATGCTTGTGCCAGAAACTCATACAGTGGTTTTGTACAGATAAATAAATAAATATTAGCAGGTTCTCAATAGTATTTCAATTTAGGGGGGGGGCGCGAAAAAAATTCTGCCCCTAGGGGGGGGCATGACAGAAAGTAATTGAGAACCACTGAGGTAATGTGTTTATGTTGTTGTAAATAATGACTATTTCAGATGAATAATGGTCATCTGATGATGGTGAAGCAAAGTAAACTTTGTTTTAGTACCGCTCATTCATAAACACTGCAGTCTAGTTCACTCCTGTGAAATTGTGTACACGTTGCTTGGCAACGCCCTCCTCCCGCCCGTCTATCACTCTCCCTTTTAGCTTTTCTTCATTGCATTTTCTTTTTTTCTTTAATTGTTCAGCCCCATTATCAGTCATTATGATGACAAATAACTGTCTCAAACAAGGCTCCCGCTTCCCTTCCCTCACCTCGAGGGATAGGCTTCTCAAATCGCGTTGCTGCGCTACACTGAAATCTGCGACCACTACGAATATGTGACGATAGAGCCTGCATGCACAAACTCGGACTGGGTGTGCGACCAGACCAAATGCAGTAATAAAAACTATATAAAAACGTCTTTCTTTGCACTGATGGTCTCGTTTGCTGTTAAAGGTAATTTATGATTATCAGAGGAAACACCAGGCTGTTTAAAAGATATTTAAAAGTTACTCGTAGTGGCTTTAACAAGAACATTTCCAACTGGTACTTTTGATAATAGGTGTGGCTGGCTGTACCGTATTAAGTGCTGAACTAAAATCTACGAATAGAAGACATGCATATGAGGTAAGGTCCTCTAAGTGCTTAGAAATAGAATGTACTATGGCAGTGAATGTGTCATCTGTACCTCTTTTACCTATTTTATAGGCAAAATGAAAAGGATATGAGCAGCTGACATCTGTCTTCAAGGTTGATGATGATTTTCTTGACACATGACTATTTAGGTCAAAGCAACTGGACCGGTAGTCATTATTGTTTTTTACAGCATTCTTTTTTTGGGAACAGGGATAATAATTTAGTTTTTCCAAATGGAAGGAACAGCATGCGAGTCCAGAGACTTTTGATAGATAGGACAGCAGGCATCTGTCAGCTCTACGCAGCATGAATTCAGCACAGACCTGGAAATGCTGTCTGGCCCAGTGGCCTTCCTAGGGAAGGTAGGTGAGAAAATACTATGTACAACATAGTGGTCAATAGTAATTTGGGGTATTATAATTTAGACTTTAGTGATTTTTTGAAGTCATTTATTAATGCAGATTTGTTTGTAACTGGGTGGGAGGGTGAGGTATGTTCTGGTATAAAAAGGGAAGAATGTGTATATTCCATTGTACAGTAATTGTTTTTGCAATTTTGTCATTCAATAGAAAAACCTTTGAAGGAAAGTGATTTTGGGTTCATTCAATGCAGGTAATGTTTCTAGAGCCATGTTTTGCTCCTGTGATAAATCAACTAATCCAAACCTTGCATACAAATAGTTTTAATTAATTGGCCTTCTCCCCTTCATTTAAAACACTAATAATTTTTTTAGCCGGAGCCATGTTCGTCATAGATCTCATAGAATCCCACACATTTTTGGTATTCATAGACAAACATTTAGTTCAAATCTCTTTCTCCTTCCTCCTTGCCTTCCCTTATTTATTTTTGAGTTCTTTCTGGATATTCCCCATAGTTACAATATCTCCATTCTTAAATGCTATTTTTTTTTCAAGCACTCTTTGATTTCCTTGCTAATTTAAGATTTATTATTTGATACAAATTTATTGACTTCTGGGTTAACACATCATCTGTACAAAATGTAATATAGTTGGTAATAGTGTCTGTTCCTTCATCTAGGTACAAACAAACTGCACTCCATGCCCGCGGCGGTTGATGCGCGTAACGCCAACGACTTGATCATGCAGGTTCATATTTGCCCAACGCCTGACGCCGTGTCTGAGATCAGACCTGGCACAACTGTGCACTGTGTTTCTGATGGTACAACAACAACAACATGGTCAAGCTGTGCCAAAATACAGATGTAGCTGGCAAACACAAACACAAACAAACAGCAACTGAACGTACAAAACACATTTGCATCGGTACACTGTGTAACCAGCAGCAGTCGCAGCAGAAATGGCATTAAAACAGCATGAGGACACCCCGCTCGCAAATACACACACATTGGCCCTCATTTATCAACCGTGCGTAGACCAGAAAAATGGGTGTACGTACATTTCCACGCAAATCTCGGCATTTATCAATATGGACGTGATCGTAGGATACGCTCAAATCCCACGCCAGCTCTCAGCTCGTGTACGCAAGTTTGTAAACAGCATGGACTCGCTGTTCAGGCTGTGCCGGGTAGCCGATGACTTTGTTGAACAAATATTAGAAGGTAATACAAATGCAGTGTTTGCTCAGACCGAAATAAAGATATTAGTCACTTAAAATTGTGCAGCTTATAGTGTGAAACTGAGTAGGAGAGCTGATTCAATAGTGCGCACACCGGCCACTTAGGAGCGCTGCATGGGACTGCGTAAGGGCAGTTATCTTCGACTTGGAGCAGCTGGGGGGACACTGAGGCACGAGGGCTGCATTCATTCAAAATGTTAGCCTAAGTATTAAATATGTAGTAGGCCTACACTGCTCTTTATGATAAAAAATACACGGCACAACATTCAACTTAACATTTTATTTATTTGACGCACTTTTTAGATGTTAGTTCCTCTTTTAATGTGTCATTGATCGCTTAAGCGAGCGATTTATTTCCACCGTTAACCGGCACGTTTTTCCAATCTGCTAGTGGAGCAGGACAGTGGGCGCTCTCACAGCTGATCGTTGACGGGGCGGCTTGTGCAGCTGAAGGCCGGGCTGGCCACTCGTGCCAAGCGTATGCTGTCATACAGTACAGTATTTTTAGTTTTTAAACCCCTTTTGAGTAGTGTTATCTAAAAGGGCTAATACATTTTAATCATTCAAATCTCTGCAGACGTGTATTTATTTTATGGGGACCATTATCGGACAGTTGGTCTGTCTTTTTCTCCTCTACCACTTATATTATGCCCGCACGTTGGTTGCATTTCAGAACAGCAACACGCTTTTTTAGTGGCGATTTTTGAGTCAGACCACTTTTTCTTCATCTATGTAAAGAAATGGGGACATATAATTGTAGGCCTATATGCTGTTTTATAGCATTTGAGCGCTGGAGATCGTTTGTTGTCAACATCAACGCTGTTGACCGCAGCAGTTATTTCCTTCCTAACTGCTGCCTTCTGTCGTTCTTTGATGCCGCTTGTAATGCGCCGAAATGAAACTCTTTTTTTCTACTTTCGCTGTTATTCTGTCAATTTCTACTTCAGAGAAGTTCCGCTTCTGTGCCGTAATGCACATATCCATGTCGTAAAACCTCTGGGCGAGGCCTCTAAACTGAGAAAATATAGGGGCGTGATACGATTGTTTTCAGCCGCCGCATTTATCAATAATGGCCGGGCGTACACCGAGATTGGCGAGATACGACTGTTTGATAAATCCCACGCGATACCTGGCGTAGGGAGGTATTTGCGCCAGAATCTGCACCAGTTTTCACGCAAGTTTGATAAATGAGGGCCAATAACACTAAGTCAGCAACATAATAAACACATTAACAACAGCATTTTGTGCGCAGCAGCACAAAATAAAGGCAGACATCAGCCTACCTGAAAGTGAAAGTGCGCCGGGTCTGGCGGAGGACACACCGGTGCGTCGCTTTACTTATATTGCAATTCCACACGGAAACTGCCGTCAATTATGGGTTCATATTATCCTCCGGAACAGCACACAGCTGGGTGAGTTTCACGATGCTAACTGGCGCTAGCTTGGCTAAATTACAACCGACAGCTAAACAGATGCAAAAGACACATATTCACAGAATGTATCAGGAAGCCCAATACCTTCATCTGGTGGCGCAGATCCGGCAGCACATTGTTGTGTAGAATATAACGATAATATTATATTTGATAGGCCTATATACATATTAAATATGTCGGTTTTAATATTACTATATAATATATGCTAATTTTATAGTTAAATGTATGTTTTTCAAGGGGACACCGTGAGGACCCCCAGACCTACTTTCACTCTAAATTGGCTACATCCATAACGCCAAGCTCATTCGCCACTTCCAGGCCAGCCCACGGCCGTGTGCCTGAACCCAGCCCCGCTAACAGTGACTCTTGGTCGGCCAAACTTCATCCAGAACGCCCTGCTGTTTCACAACCTCCGGCTCCCGGCCGTACGCCTCAACCCAACCCCGCCAACCGTGACTCTTTGTTGGTGTTGGTCGGGGTCATCAATATGTTCCCACAGCCTGTTGGTCCCACCACAGCCCTATGTTTTCCTGAAATTGGCAATTATGTTCAGGCATCACAGCTGGGTGGTTAGGGTTAGGTGACAGGGAGAGGTTAGAAAAGGGAGACACACCACCAATCTCACACACAAAAATACTATTTGGTTAAAAATGTAGGGCCAACGGCCTCAACCGAGACCCGCCAACAGTGACTCTGGGTCGGCCACATTTCAGTCAGAACTCCCCGCTGGTTCACAACCTACAGTCACGGGCTATGTGCACTGCACATTTTTCGGACGGGGTTAACCGTTTAACCCAACCCACATTTAGCCCCTCCTCGATCTGCGAGCTGCAGTCAGGGCTTAATCATTGGCGCAGCGCAACAACAAGGAAGCATTCTTCCGGGATTCATGAGAGCCTAGCCACGCCCTAGCGCATGACGTAGCGGCATCATGGATCTATCAAGAAAGAGGGCGGCAAGCGTAGTGGACTGGTAGCGGATGTGGAATCATTCTCGTTCTGTAGCATTGTAAGCTAAAGGTCTTAGCGAGCACAGTTGCATTGTTTACCGACCATGGGCGTATAAGTCACTAACCCCCGATGATTCGCTATATGTGATCTTTAAATTACACTCTGTTTTTGTAAAGTAATACAGTGGTTAATAAGTTCTAAACGAAGATTCCTCCAGCCATCTAAACCAAACTAGTGGGCTAGCGCTGTTTTGATAGCGTGTGTTACATATTTATATGTCCATGGTGCTTAAGTTAGCTATTGAAATCAACCAAACAAATTTTCAAATGCTTAAGTGAGCTTTTTAAAGTTTACTTATAAGACCAATATTAAAGCTGAGAACGCAATTGCCTAATCAGAATGAAAAATAATTAGTTTTATTTTCCTGCCGTGAGGCCGGGCCGAAACGAAACATTGGTTTCACTACGACTCTGTTCAGCTGCCCACCCCTCTTTCTCCCGCAAAAACAAATGGCTCAAACTGAAAGCCGTTGGGCTAATAAAACGCCTGAGGTGGTGTTTTGAAATGAGAAAACTTCCATTTTATTAGTACATGGCCTAAAGATAAGTGTGAGCCTATGATTGATATCCAGGAAATTTTTGCGGAGACACAATCTTGTTCGCCAATAGTGTAGCGCACGGGGATATCTGGGTCGGGCCCCATGAAAATAAGCCCCTCCCACAACCCATTGATACCAGGGGCCTCTACGAATAGTCCAGTCTCCTAACCTATAAGCAGTGTTAATTTTGGCAGCAAATTCTGATTTAGTCTTAGTCTTAGTCTTTTGAATATCACACCATTTAGTCTTAGTCCTATTCTAGTCATCTAAAATCTTTTAGTCTTAGTCTAGTCTAGTCTACTAAATATAAGCAGATTTTAGTTTGACTAAATCTACAGCGGACTTCGTCGACTAAGTGTTTTTCTTCATTGAATGGTATTAAGTTTTGAATATGCAATACAGACACAGATTTAATGGTTGTAATACAAAACATGTATTCTATTTCATTAGTAATAATCTCACTTAAAATCAGTGTACCTGACTGGATAGGGGGCAGGGGGGGGCTTTAAGAGCCTGTGCCCGGGGGTCCATTATCTCATGATCTGTCTATGAACCAACTGGATTCCACAATCTTTTTTCTTTTTACGGGGAGCATGCACAAGCATTATTTATAAAAAAAAAATTAAATAAAGAAAATATTTTAAAAAAGTGGGGGGCCCCACACTAGGTCTTGAAACGGGCCCCGAGATTCTTAAGGCCGCCCCTGGGCAGCAGCAGCAGCACGCAGTTGAGGTGCGGATAAAATTGAGCAACTGCGCCTTCCTTTAAGCAACACTGCTGCCGCTGTGTGTGTTTGGACTTCTTTTGCATCAAAGCCTTTTAGATAATACAATTAGAGGTTTTAATTGAACGCTGTCCATGCGTCGGAGTTGATTGTAACTTAAAAACAGAAACTAACGGACGGAGGCGGCAGTTTCACATGGCTCTGTGCATTCAAGCTCGAGACAGAGCCTACTACAAACAGATCGCGGAACTTAGCCGTTCCCCTAGACAATGTTAACGGGCAGGATATCCCTGACTATCATTTTTGTCCATCATACCGCAGTTTTTCTGCACGTCGGCTCACTCCACCCGCTCACACCTGCGCGGTCTCCCGTCGATACAGGGTTGTATTCGCTGCTTTACACTGATTGGATTTCTTCCCAACTTGTCCCACAAAAAGAGTAGTTCTGATTGGATCTCTTCTCCATTCGTCCCGCCCTAACAGTTTCGTCTAGTTCCCATTCGTAGACTATAGTGTCAGTTAAATTAGTCTCAGTCTTCGTCATCACATCTGCCTTTTTATTTAGTTTTTATTTAGTTTACGTCCGTGAAAAAGGTTCGTAGACGAACATTTTTCGTCATAGTCTTAGTCTACGAAATTAACACTGCCTATAAGCCTCCTTTCCTATAGCCTACCTTAACCCCAAACGTCATCGGGGTCAAGGAGAGATGAAAGGGTGCTTCCTATCAAACATAGGAAAAGACAGCACTGTTTCAAATGAATTCGACTCCACTTTTCCTAACCGACGTCATGACGCAACGGCGAGTATTGCTGACGTGAGTCTCTAGCGCGAGACTACACTATTTTCCGAAAATGGACTACAACAAGCGCTAGTTCGATTCATGCAGTCTTGTCATATTGATTTCAATCAGATTGTCGCCAACAGAGTGAGAATCACTTAGATCGGTGGGAATATTTAAGGCCACTTGAATCACAATTCACATGTGAAAAAAAAGACGCTTCACTTACGCTATGTTGATTTTGAAATGAACTGCCCCCAGTAGTCTGTAATTAAATGTGAAGTTGGCATTTTTTGGTGTAAATTATGGGCTACAAAAATAACTAGAACTGCAAGCAGTTGTGAACGGGGGCCAAGCCTCCCACGCGACTCGGGATCGGGCGTCGTCGTCCGCGGCGCCGGCCCCTCGCTTCACGGAATCCGGGGATGTAAAGTTTTTGAATGTGGGATGTTCGGTTTGGGAGTTATAGACCAAAAGGCAAAAAGATTGCAGAGAAAGATGCTCAAGTGTGTTTTTGGCGCCCCCTTTTGGAGCAATTTAAGGAAAAAGTAGAAACAACCTGAGAACCATAGGACAAACACTTGTGTGAAGTTTGGTGTTAATAGGATGAATCGTTTTGGATTTAGGAGCAGTTTGGTACAAGGTAGCTAATTTGCAAATCTTTAAAGCACTACCGTTTGGTCTTCCGATGGTTGTAGAAAAATTCCTTATCCAAATTTGGCTCGTGGGAGTCGGTAGAGCATAATACTTTTGGTTTCGTACAAATCGGGCAAAAACTGTAGGAGGAGTGTGTTTTGGTGACTGACACAGTTTTTGGAATGTATCGAAAAAAAATCCCATATGCAAATGGGCGTGGCCTATCTCATAAGATGCAGCTGACTTGTGGGCATCTGTGGATATAAAGTGTTTGACTGTGGGATGTTCGGTGTGGAAGTTATAGCCCCAAACGCGTTTTCTTTGCTTTTTGTGGTTTTGGCGCCCCCTACGGATGACATTTGCAAAACTACGTTAGATGGAAAGACGCAGCTCAATGTACCAAACAAGTGGATGTCAAGTTTTTGAATGTGAGATGTTCGGTTGGGGAGTTACCGCAAAATCAAATTGTCAACCTCTCCATTGTTGACACTTTTTTGAATTTTCCCGCCTAAAGACTTAGAAAAAGGCGAAAACAGGCAAAAAAATTGAAAAACTCTTTTTTTTAATAAGTCCGGCCCACATAGGAATTTCTTGCCCATATTTTTGCCATAGACTCAGGTATGCCCCATGCTAGTCTCCCTTCAGTTTCAAGAAAATCCCCCCTTTTTTTTTTTTTAAGGAATGTTCGCGAATCTTTAAAGCGCTACCGTTTGGTCTTTCGATGGTCGTAGAAAAACTATTTGACCAACTTTTGCTTGTAGGAGTCGGTAGAGCATAATGCTTTTGGTTTCGTCCAAATCGGGCGAAAACTCTAGGAGGAGTATGTTTTGGTGACTGACACAGTTTTTGCGATGTAGCGAAAAATGTATATATACGCAAATGGGCGTGGCCTATCTCAAAAGATGCATCTGACTTGTGGGCATCTGTGGATATAAAGTTTTTGACTGTCGGACTTTCGGTGTAGGAGTTATAGCCCCAAACGCGTTTTCCTTTGTTGTAGCGCCACCTAGTGGCCGGCATGTCTGAATTTTTTCGTCTGCGTACCAGGCACGGACCTGGATCTAGTCATGCAAGTGGCATGTCCCAACCCTTTACGGTTTGGGCTGCAGCACCACTTTTACGTAATGAAAAATAGGAATAATAACCCCAACAAAAACGATAGGGTTCCCTGCCCAGCAGGGCTATGGAACCGCGTTGCTCTGCAAAACGCGGTCCCAGGCCCTTCTCGGTCTTGGCCCCCTAACTAGCCAATTATGATGTTGGTCTGTTATGAATTCTTTATTTTCTTTATGGGAGGGGGGGTATTTGTTTTAGTCGAGTTAAATCTTCCTCTCTTCTTCTCCCTTCTGTTTTTAATATACTATCTATGGTTTTATCGCGTCTCTCATTCGTATTCGTGTAGAGTCGGTAAACTCCATCGGTGGCCTGTTGCTTTAAATCTTGCCGCCGTAAAGGATTATGGGATACCACTATCTCCTTTCCTTTCGCATAGGTTGGTTAGGAGTAACCTATGCTAAAGGAGGGTTATAGGATGCATCGAGGCTCCTTTCCAAAGCATTTGAACCACCTATCCACCAAGTACTTCCGGTCATCTCGTTAGGAAAGGAAATTTCCTATGCAAAAAAGAGAATCTGTAGAGGCCCCTGGCTTGGCCACTGAGCACTGCTGGATTCCGGTAGAAGGCATAATCCTGGGGGCCTGGTCGACACGCTTGTGCGTTGACTTTGTATGTAGTATCTTGCGGCGCTTCAGTGTGCTCATACCTCTACGTCCAGGCCATGGAAGAGATCTTAGTTGGTGCAGAAAAAATAACCCAGTGTTTAAACACCATCATTGTCCCAAACATGTACAGTTTTACCTTGTGGTTTACTGCTTTTAAGCAGG
This sequence comes from Hyperoplus lanceolatus, assembly GCA_026929865.2. NCBI lineage: Eukaryota > Metazoa > Chordata > Actinopteri > Uranoscopiformes > Ammodytidae > Hyperoplus > Hyperoplus lanceolatus. Next base: position 924,948 of record CM049397.1, read on the forward strand.
GAATTGTAGGTGGGAATTAAATGGACAACATAACGATCAGAAGTGCCTAGTGGGGGTAAGGCCTTGGCTGCGTAGGCGTTTTTGATGTTACTATAGCATTTGACAAGTATTTTTTTGCCTTTAGTATTAAAGTCGACATATTGCTTAAATACAGGCAACACAGCTTCAGGTTTACAATCAATTGCTACATTATTACTTTGCCTTGCATTATTGCTGGTGATTTAAATCACAAGCGGTGGATATATGTGGATGTCTAGGCTTTATGTCTTTTATTTTTATTTGTTTTATTGTTATTTATCCTTCATATTTTTACCTACTGAATGCACTTGGACAGTGCAAACTGTTTATAAATGTGCTTTTATAAATACATTTTACTTACTTACCTATAACTCACCCCAGGCCCTCTGGCACAAATCACCCCAACCCCAGAATTTTGGATAATATGCATGATGCAGCAGTTTAGGGCTGACATCGTGCTAACTATACAGACACAAAGTGTAGCATACTAAAACACTAAAACATGTTTCAAATGTTTTCAAACGTGTCTATAATTGTTCAGACACAATAATCAAAAAACCTTGATCATGGAAATTTTTACTTTGAAAGGCAAAAAACTGTTTTTTGAGCTTAAATGTGCTTCTATCTTATTCCATATTTCTCCCTTCTTTACAGGATGAGTCAAACGGATGGCTCTACTTAAATATGTGGTCACATTTCCAATTTCTTCTATGGTTTTCTAGAAACAGAGGGTGGCACAACTTCCCCACTGGCACAACTCACCCCACTCTTCACCTTTAATGGTATATTTTCCAACAAAGACATGGGAGAGTATCATGCAATCTTAACACTAAAGATTTTAAGAAATGAACAGGCAAAACAACAAACTTCAGCTGCTATTTCGGCCAGCTCCCCTTGTAAATTAGATTTTTTTTTATGTCATGGGACTCTTTTAAATAAAAGGTTAAAAAAAGAGAAGCAAAGAAAACAGCGTGATTTCCCTAATATCGTTCCATCTCTTATAGGGCTGTAACGATATGTATATCGAACCGAGAATCGCGATACATAAAGCCATGATCCCGCATCGCAATGTGAGAAGGAAAAAATCGCGATTTTGAATTATTTTTTTATTTCTTTTAGGCTTAGGGGAGGATGGGGGAATGTGAGACATCGGGTAATGTGAGACACCCCCTGTATCTAGGACACGGAACACATTTTTGGTCATGTGAGATATGTTTTCAAGCCCCTCTCATTTCCCCTTGGCCATGAAAGAGAGGACCTCTTGGTGATGTTGCAAGCATCTTTTTTTTGACAAAATTATTTTTTTTTGAATGTAAAAGTAAATTGTCTTGCTGTCAAATTAATCGATTGTTGTGCCTAACCAAACTGATTCAGGTAGAAAAACTTCGATCACACATGTTTATGAACTACCAACATATGAAACCATGTGATGATGATAACTGACGATTAGCGTGAATTGCTGAGAGAGGTAGTTTTTTCTCAAATTGTGGCTGTGGGGTAAAGTGAGACAAATGCAACCTGTTTTTTTTGCAACCTGTTTTTTTCTAATCCTTGAAGAGTCTATTTCAAGATTCTGCCAGGTAACAAGCTGAACTAAGGGGTTTTGTGGTTTATTTTTTTACAGTTTATTACACATTTACCTTTACTTTTGAAGAAAAAAACATACAGAGGTAAATTAACAAATGTTTCCACATAATTCTGACTCAGGGAATTCAGTAACATAGTTATTTTTAACATTCAAGTACATTTTCCCTGTTTTTCTGGACAAAAACAGCAAAAAAATGTATTACATCTATATTTTCTTTTTTTATTATTAAATAAAATAATAAATGTAGTAAAAATTTAACTGTTTAGCAGTACCTAACTATTAAACTAACTAACTAACCTAGAATTTTGATAAGAACTACATATTCCTACTCCCTACAGTCCAGGTAATAGGTATATGTAGTTCAAATTTAGAGTCTTGGGCCTGCCATATAGTCCAGCAGATAGGTGCAATATATGAAGGAATTGTGCTTTTGATGATACAAATATGAGCTTTGGCACACTGTTAGAGCGTGCCTTAAGGAAGATTTTTGGCTATAGGGCCATCACCAATTTTTTCTATGGCAACAGTGGCGGCCATTTTAAAAATGGCCGTCGACGGTTATTATTTTACATGTAGCTTAGGTTCTAGACCACCTAGGATCTTGGTTCTGGTGGCTAATCCTACATTTTTAAGGAAGAGGAAGACAGTGGCACTATCTAAAACATGCTGGAAACTACTGAAGTACATGTACATGGCATTCAGGGAACAAATTATGGTAAAACCATCGAATATTAGCGTAATTTTACAGTATCAGGCAAGGTAAGTCGCGAGCAGAAACCTTTACTCACATAAAGTTTTAGGTAATACCCCAAATACATTTGCATAAAAATTTAAAATGGACCTAATCCTACTTTTACAAGAATGAGGAATGCAGAGGTTCTATGGACAATATGCTAGTAACTACATACAAACATATATCTGGCATACAAGGAATTCAATAACTATACAGTAATTGACAGATTTATAATTATTTTTGAAAAAACAGCACACGTCAGTGGCAGAGGGCATTGCCCTGTCCACTGCACCCCTTTGTGAATCCACAGCAGAGGAGTTCACAACAGGCCTGGATCGATCCTGGTAGTGCGGCCCAGTGAGGTTCCCATCCACCTGTGGCCTTCTTGGACTTGCCTGATGCAGTTACCTATACTCTCCCATGTGACTTTACTGACATCTGACAAATATTTCTGGTGGGTTCAGCGTATGGTGGAGTGGTGGTGCTAGAACTAGTACATTGTCCTCAAGTAGCATAGTGCATTGCGGAACCATGGCCAAACTATTCAAGGTGGTGGATCCTAATGAGCAAGAAAGATCATAATGCCTGGCCAATAACTTGGAACAAATGTGTTCCGTTTCAGGAAGACATAAATGATATGCTGAAATGTCCATCTAATTTTACATGTGGCACAAACCCCTACTTAACAAACTTTGTAGACCTCTTTGCCCAAGAGGCCAAGTACCAAACTCAGTGTCTTATCTATCTGTACAATAGAGTGAGATCCAAGAAAGCAAAACAATATAACAGACAATATTAACCATGGCATTACATTCACTGCACTTGTCTCCTATATTGAGGTGTACATGGAGAATCTCCTGTAGCAGTAGCACCAATGTGCAGGGTTACAAATGAGTGTTTTTGCCTCAACTAGCCCCTCACCCTCTCACGTACAACAGTTTGTAAAGCCAGAGGGAGATTTCCAACAAATGTAGGCCTACCATCAGGCACAGCCAAGACCGGGAGACTCCATTGCCCATCTACCTGAGCGTCATGATCCCTACGAGGACCTGCAAACCATCCCTTGTGGACATCCTTTTTGACCTGGTACTGTGTGCATTTCATATGATCCGGTGCTAGACATCTCCACAGAACTTGTAAATGTGGAGCTTGCCACCTTCAAGGTGAAGATCACTTAATTGTGATGCTTGCTGGATTTCACATTGAGATGTCAGCACTAAAGGTAATTGGCGACCTCTTGGAGGGTAGCTGGGGGACAGAAACACATGTACAAGTTGGAGTTGCTACTGCTGGGACAATAGATCCCTTTCTGAAAGCCTCCAAAGCGACACGTACCTGACATGCTCATCAGGTCAGAGCCAGCATCCTATATCTGGAGGAGGGAAACAATCATACATCCCCGGAAGACAGGTGCACTGAAAGAGATGTGATGGACCAGTTTCACTTCTGGTCCATCACCCTGCAGCTGGAAATAGTTGATGAATAAGAGAGGCCAACTTCCAACTCAATATTGATGCCCTGACCAAGATTGTGCCTTTGTTCATTGCTTTGGGACACAACCACTCTGCCAGATGGATAACAGTCTATTTGCTTGATATGATTACACTGAAAGATACTCATCCAGGTGTCAATGGGCAGTTTCTGAAAGGAAACTATGCCGCGAAAAAGATGACATAGAGCTTCTCAGCCAATGCCATTGACTAGGCCCACAAGCAGATTATTGCCTCTGTGAAAGGTGCCGGTAGTATTGTAGGCCTGATGGAGAGAGTTTTAGGCCTACACTAAGACGAGAAAGGAGACAGCTGGCACCATGAGCAGACCACACATGCACTGATGCCGTCTGCATGCAATGTTAAAGCACTAACTGGTGCCATAACAGACACGGTCAACCAGCCTATCTAACCTCCCTCTATTCAGCCAACCTCCAGTCTGAGAGGAGTCCAGGTCCCAACGAGCCTGGAAATCCAGACCTGCCGCTGGCAAATTAAATTTGCTGCGCCTGTTGGTCTGGACTCTCTCCATTGAAGCTCATTAAATATGTCAAGCAATCCTGAGCTAAGGGGGCGCCCTTAGCTCAGTTGGTAGGGCGTCCCCCCCATGGGCCTCGGCCAGTAGCGGACCAGGGTTCGATTCCAGCCTGCGGTCGTTCTCTGCATGCCACTCCCCTCTCTGCCCCATTTCAACTCTGTCTCTACACTATCAATAAAGCATAAAAATGCCAAAAAATATCTTAAGAAATCCTGAGCTACCAATCAAATCATTCTTTCTGATATGGGCGGGCCAGAGCCCTATGTATGGTGCTCTAGGGCGCATGTAACCTGATAACGACAGTGCTGTGCATGCGCCACCGAAGCCGTGATAGTAAACATCAGAGATGGCTGTGGATATATTCTTTGAGTTTGAGACAGCTTTGGCCTAAACCCGATACAATTTGGAAGACAGCACTCAAATCTTTCATTAGCAAGTAAGAGGAATTTTCTATTTTGCCGACCTACCACGGCAAAAGTTTAATTTAACATTTAATCCCTTTGTTCCCTAAACGAACGGGGCTTAATAAGTCACTTTGTTCATTGCACTTATTGGTTGTAGTGCTATCCAATTGCGTACAGTGACATTTGAAATGCACGAGTAGGAGCCGCACCTTGGGTTGGGAAGGCCTATAAGTGACGGAAGTCTGGATCAGTTCTATGAGCATGAAAACCAGGCATATCCACGGATTTCTTCTCGAAAAACATATCCTAACCCAAAAAAGATAACTGGACAACAGAGTTCTGCTGCTTCGTTCCTCTCACTGCATTTAAATGAATTCATTCTATTACAGAAAAATATGTCCCGTAAAAGAAAAAGAGCACCAAGCCCATCCCAGAGGACCCTCCATAATATTTTATTTCAAATTTATATTTCAATGGAAAATCCATGTGTCTTTCAATAGCTTGTAATTCATCCGACCCAGTGTCTCCAAATTATTTGTTCACACAAAGTGCACCAGATTCATGCATTTCACTTTAAAAAAGGTAAAAAAAAATCTCCCAGAGGGACATACCCCCGGACCCCCCTAGCAGGGTAGTGACCTCGGCTGGCTACTATTTTCACCCAGCTGGACATCGGGGGCAATAGTGGAAAGACTATATATCTATATAATGTGTATAGTATATAGCTCTGGACTACCACCATCCAGGTTGCCCAGTCCCAAAGCTTTCTCTTCAATCAGCTCAGGCTGCCTACAGTTAATACTACGATAAAAAAAGATACATTATGTTGTATATAATGTATATTAAATGTTATTCATAAACATTTTGGAAAAAAAAACATGCAAGAATCAAATCTCCCACACAGCAACACTCAAAGTTTATTTGCGCCCGCTCGCATCTTTGGTCTCTCTGCCCAGTGTGCCCACCTAAAATTTCTACAGGCCCACATTAATCTAAAGGCTAGAACCGGGCCTGGTATTTAGACATATATATATATATATACGTACACTTCCGCAGTCTTTGCAATCATGGAATCCATCTTTTTTGATTGACTTTTTCATTTCCATGGAGAACTTTTCAAACTCTGGCTTTACTGTCCTGAGCAGTGTCACAGTGTTCAGAGAAGCAAAGGCTTGCCTTGCATCATTGTCATAGTCATCTCCCCTCCTCCATGAGCCATTGCCTAGAAATATATTGAAGAGAGACAGAACAGGTTAGATTTTCCTTATTTAACATTACAAAACATTACATTTAATTTAATTGACACTTTTATCCAAAGTGACTTCCAATAAGTGCATTCAACAATGAAGGTACAAACTCATAACAGCGAGAATCACAGAAGTACATTAGCTTCAAATAAGCCATACTATAAAGTGCCTCATGTTAGTGTATTTTTGTTTATTATAATCATCATCTGCTTAGCAAAGGTGCTGTTGTAAAATATCAGTTTTTAGCCTGTAGTGGAAGATGTGTAGACTGTTTTGCCAATGGGGAGCTTGTTTCACCGTTTGGGTAGCCTGTAAACCATACATAGGGCTCTGGCCCGCCCATATCAGATATAACCAATTGAAACGTAGCTCAGAATTTTCTAACATATTTAATGAGCTTCAATGGAGAGTGTCCAGACCAACAGGTGTGGCAAATTTTATTTGCCAGCAGCAGGTCTGGATTTCCAGGCTACCATTTGGGAGCAAACAGTCTGGATTTTGTTGAGTGACTTGGTGTCCCTCACAGTGAGGGAGCATCGAATTGATGCACCCGATGCAGAGAGGAGTGGACAGGCTGGGGTGTTCGCAGCACGGTACGCAAGTTCTAGTAACTTAAAGTAGATGTGGGCAACTACTGGTAGCCAGTGAAGGGAGCAGAGGAGCAGTGTAGTGTGAGAGAACTTGGAAAGGATGAAGAGCAGTGGAGCTGCTGAATTTTGAATAAACTGCAGAGGACAGATCGCACTTGCAGGCAGACCATCAATGAGAAAGTTATAGTAGTCTAGGCATGACATGACAAGAGCCTGGTCCAGACCTTGTTTGTCCTTCTGGGTAAGACGGATCCTTCTGATGTTTTGCAGCGTGTATCTGCAAGATTGGGTTGTCAGTGAGGGAGAATTGGTCGTCAAGTGTCACACCCAGGTTCCTAGCAGTCTGGGTGTGACTACCACATTGTTGTCAATGGTGATAGGAAGATCATGGGTGGGAGAGCCCTTCCCAAGCAGGAAAAGCAGCTCTGTCTTGTCAAGGTTGAGCTTCAAGTGGTGTTTACATCCATTGAGATAGTCAAACAGACATGGATTTCAGTCTGGGAAAAAGAAGGAATAAGTTGGGTGTCGTCTGCATAGCTGTGCTAAGAAAAGCAAGTAAATGTAAGTGAATAACAGAACTGAGGGAGTTGGTAGAATTTGAAAAGAGAAGGGGACCCAGGACGGAACCTTGAGGGACCCCAGTAGTGAATGGACAATTTGTTCTGGTAAAGATAGGAAGAGAGTTGATTAAAGATAGCCCGCTCAAGTGTTTTGGAGGGGAAAGGAAGAAGAGATACAGTTAGTAGGGGTGTGAACGTTTACACGACAGCAATTTTTTCTTATACACGTTTAAGCGTTTAACAGTGTTTTCACATCTAGCAGACACAGAGCAACATTATAATTCAATGAGTGATTACTAAGTAATTTGTGTTTAGTTGATGAATGTCTGAATTCCTTAACTCTACTTTTAATTCCTCCGCGCCAGCGTTTTTGGGTTTTCTGTCTGTCCGTCGAGGCCATTCTTTTGCCATGCATGTCTCATGAACGCAAGATACATTTTAGAGGTCATAGGTCAAGTTCACTGTGACCTCATATATTGCGAACACAATATCTCAAGAACGCTTTGATACATTCGTATCGTTCTCAATGACCTTGTACCATATTGTAGCTTCTTAGGAGCTTTACCTTCTTTAAATCATTGCTTACCACCAGTGTTGGGAACGTTACTTTAAAAAAGTAATTAGTTATAGTTACTCACTACTTGTTCCAAAAAGTAACTGAGTTAGTAACTGAATTACTTTATAATAGAAGTATTTAGTTACCAGGGAAAGTAACTATTTGCGTTAGCCTACTGTAAAAAAAAAAGTTGCTATATGTCAAAAAAATTGATTTTTCTGAGCAGTTTTCACAAGTCAGTTGAAATGAGTAGAACAAACAGGCAGGCCTACTTGTAGGCTACATAACCTTCAATGTGTATTGCACATCAATAGACAGCAAGAGGTTTATCCTGCACTTCAAGTATTTTGTTCTCAACAAAAGTAGTAGAGGAAACTGCTGAATGTACCGTGCTGATCTGCTATATCACTGGATTCACTTCAGGGGTGTCGGCTAAAACCACTATAGTAGCCTAAATAATAAAACACTACTTAAGGCCAAAAACGTCAGACTATGAAGCATGAGACGATGAGAGGAGGAGTAAGGATTTATCCTATGTTTATTTCCTTCTTTAACATGCACAGCAGCATACAGATCCCAGGAAAAGAACAGTAGCAATATTCGGCTTGTGATGACACGCTAAACAGCTGTTTCAACCGGCGAATCGCGGCCGTTTAATAACGTGCATAAATTATAACTTATAGAGATGGGAAAACTCCATGCACTTACTCACAAGGGCGATGCAAACAAACTCAGGGAGGGCACGTTTCGACCGTGGATTGATAGGTAATTACTGCGGCAAAGTGCAGGCTCACACAACAGAGAGAAAAAGAAAAAGAAACTTCACTAAACAGGCGCTCCGGCTGACTGACGTGACGGCGCTAACTGACAGTTGTAATGTCATCCACACTGAATAAAACACAACTTAAAACACACCGGTCTCCTCACTAGCAGTATGGAGCCAGGGGTGCGTTCGGATTACACAGTTTATTCAATCAATTCATAGTAACGCACCGCATTTAACGTTCAGTAACGATAACGGCGTTGTAACGACGGAAAAAGTAATTAGTTAGATTACCCCGTTACTGAAAAAAGAACGGCGTTACCTAACGCCGTTATTTTAAACGGCGTTATTCCCAACACTGCTTACCACCACTGGACTTTCACTGCTCAAGATTCAAGATTCAAGGTTTAAGATTCAAGAAAACTTTATTTATCCCCAGGGGGGAATTAAGGGTTAGTCACATAGAGCAGACATTGCAACAATGACAAACGTGACTAAAGTTTTTAAAGTTTAAAGTTATGGACAGTATTAAAACAAAAACAAATATGTGCCAATAATGTACATACAATGTGCAATGAGGTATGAGAAATATATTTTAACACAGAAGCAGCACAGCAACAGGACTGCGATTCCAACCGTTTCTACCCCATCTCAAAGTGTACATAACCTCAAATTAAAGCTGAAAGTTAGCTAGTCATACTCAAAGCCATAATTTGATTTGAAATCTAATGCCCAACATGTCAAAGTCAGAAGTTGTGATGTATATATTTTTACATGGACAACAAAGCTAAAATAACAAAAAGTGGCATCGTCTAAATATTGCAGATAAATATAAATCTTATTAATATGACATGGATTTTCATAATAATTTTAATTTAAAAAAAAAAACACAAGTTTTAAAGTGATGTGATGTTAACTTTACCATAAGAAGTGGCATTGAAGAGTTCAACATTGAAGAATATATGATTGCCTCTGGTCATCTGTCGTCTGTGCGCAGCCAGCATGATCTCTCGTATTTTGTCTGCTCCCATACACATAATCACCACTGCAGGAAAATGACAATGCAATGATTGTTATACGTAAGAGTCATCTGTTGAATGTATACACTTTATAACCTATATACAGTTTGTTACAAATAACAATGTTCAGTAGAAAATCCAGCTGAGATTTTAAAAGTGCAGGCCCCCTGATACCGACCTCTAACCCCGTTCTGCACATATCCAGCAAGTTTAATGATGATACCTATGGTCAATGAGTTCTGGCCAATTAGCTGCTAAGCCCAGCCCCTAGGTAAAGTGTTAGTCAATGGCCATGTTTTTAAAGCTAACCCGACTAATCTTTTACGGGCATTCGAATCTTAGTCCCCAAGGTTTTGTGAGAAAGTTGGTGTTGTTTAATGTTGTTAAAAACCTAAGGGGTGTGGCCTCTCAGTCGTGGCTTAATAACAGCACCATCTTGTGGAAAATCTAAAAAGTGAAGAATAGCACACCCCATGGAGTGGGGATGCACATTCTGTGAATTTTTTTGCATTGCTGCATATAACGGTGTGGGAGGAGATAGAGCTAGAAAATGTGGATCCGGGGATGTAACGTTTTTGAATGTGGGATGTTCGGTTTGGGAGTTATAGACCAAAAGGGAAAAAAAATGCAGAGAAAGATGCTCAAGTGTGTTTTTGGCGCCCCCTTTAGTTTCAGGAAATTTAAGGAAAAAGTAGGACCAACCTGAGAACCATAGGACAAACACATGTGTGAAGTTTGGTGTTAATAGGATGAATCGTTATGGATTTAGGAGCAGTTTGGTACAAGGTAGCTAATGTGCAAATCATTAAAGCGCTACCGTTTGGTCTCCCGACGGTCGTAGAAAAATTATTGATACAACTTTTGCTCGTGGGAGTCGGTAGAGCATAATGCTTTTGGTTTCGTCCAAATCGGGCGAAAACTGTAGGAGGAGTGTGTTTTGGTGACTGACACAGTTTTTGCGATGTAGCGAAAAAAAATCCCGTATGCAAATGGGCATGGCCTATCTCAAAAGATGCAGCTGACTTGTGGGCATCTGTGGATATAAAGTGTTTGACTGTGGGATGTTTGGTGTGGAAGTTATAGCCCCAAACGCGTTTTCTTTGCTTTTTGTGGTTTTGGCGCCCCCTATGGATGACATTCGCAAAACTACGTTAGATAGAAAGATGCAGCTCAATGTACCAAACAAGTGGATGTCAAGTTTTTGAATGTGCGATGTTCGGTTGGGGAGTTATAGCAAAATCAAATTGTCAACCTCTCCATTGTAAAATCAAATTGTCAACCTCTCCATTGTAAAGACACTTTTTAGAATTTTCCCGCCTAAACACTTCGAAACAGGAAGTAAAAATGAAAAACTCATTTGTTTAATAAGTCCGGCATACATAGGAATTTCTTGGCCATATTTTTTTATAGACTCAGGTATGCCTCATGATAGTCTCCCTTGAGTTTCAAGAAAATCCCTCTTTTTTTTTTTTTTTTACGGATCTTCGCAAATCTTTAAAGCGCTACCGTTTGGTCTTCCGATGGTCGTAGAAGAATTATTTGACCAACTATTGCTCGTGGGAGTCGGTAGAGCATAATGCTTTTGGTTTCGTCCAAATCGGGCGAAAACTCTAGGAGGAGTATGTTTTGGTGACTGACACAGTTTTTGCGATGTAGCGAAAAATTACACGACGCCAAATAATAATTCCCAACAAGCATTCCGCGGTCCCTTGCCCTTCTCGGGCTTGGCCCCCTAACAATAGGGTTCCCTGCCCAGCAGGGCTATGGAACCGCGTTGCTCTGCAAAACGCGGCCCCAGGCCCTTCTCGGGCTTGGCCCCCTAATAACTAGAAAATCCCGCGGAGATTTTGAAAGTACGGGCAGCCCTGCGCAGGCCGCCAATCCCCGCGTCCGCGGGGCCCCGCCCGTCGGCCGGGCCCGAAAGCTTCTACGAACCTCCGCCGCGGGCTTTCCAAACTCCAGTCCCGAGTTGTGGCCAATTGAAGGTCGCAATCGTGGCAAAACGGCAGGAAAATGGCCGCTCTTAGCGAAGACGTTTTCGTTAAGGGCGGCCATGTTTTTTGAGTATCTGGCTGAAACGTTATACACATGTGTACGTCGGTCACCTGATGCTGTGTACACAATTGGGTGATGATAGGTAGGAAATCCACAAAGTAGATGTCACTTGACTGAATTTCAGGTCATGGCTGACCCCTAAGGTCCAAGAGGCGTTACTGTAGAGCAGGGATTCCCAAAGTGTGGTGCGCGCACCCCTGGGGGTGCGTGAGCTGCTGCTAGGGGGTGCGCGAGATGAAAAATGTAATGGCGGTCTGATCATTACACAATCCATATTGGTTCAGTATAAGAGGGTTTTATTTTCGCGGAAATAGGTCGTAAAAAGTCGGGTCTTGTTTTCCAAGTTGTGTTTATTTTCTTTTTTTAATCGGGTGGAACACTGGCTGTGCTCTCGGAAGCGGCCGGGGCGTTTGTGCGCTTGGAGAGAGAACGCTTTGTGTGGAGAGAAAAAAGAGGCACGGGACATCGACAAAGCCGATTCAAAGCCTCAAATCATTATGTTGCCAGTCAACGTGTCAGAGGCAGGAATCGGCAGAGCGATCGACTGTGGCTTTTTAGCTGCTGCAGTTGTGCTGAGGAGAGATGCCAACTGCGCTGTCCTTTTACGCACCAGCACTGCTGCTGTAATGTTCAGATTTCCTCATTTGCATCAAAGCTCTAATGATTTTAAGAATGAGACGCTTTATTTAGACGCTGTCCATGTGATGGTGGTGATTGTCACTTTGTGAGCTGTAAACTGAAACCAACGGAGATCTCGGAGGGCTTCCCCTCGACAACGTTAAGTGCCCCGGTTATCATTTCAGCCTTAAACCACGACGTTGATAGCTTTCGTTTCAGCACTAGGCTATGTGATTAACTATGAGCATTAAATAAATGCTGCGTCTCAGATGCCGAGGACAGCAGCGAGGATGACCCGCTATGCACCGAACCAGAGTATGGGAGAGATGACAGCGAGAGCGATCACAGCGGGGCAGAGGAATTTGCGTGTGAAGAATAGTCTGTAGTGAACACATCAGAGTTCGGTCTATTTGCACTATCCTACTGTTTATTTGCAATGAAGAAAAGTGTTTTTTTCAATGTGTTTTTATTTTCGTACATTATTTAAATAAATAAAATGTATTCAGTGAGTTTTGAAAAACGGGGGGTTCGTCTTATAATCGGGGTTGTCTTATACTCGGACCAATACGGGTACAGTGTTTTTTCTCCACACAATAAAGACGTGTAAATAAACATTTCCTTTGTAAAATTTAGAATCAAAAACTTGAATTTTAATTAGTAAATAAATGGAGGCTATTCAAAATGAAGCGAAGTTATCTTCTTCTACGCATATGCGCACCTAGTTTGTGGCCTCTACATTCATTCTCGCAATTTATTTAAAATTACTGGCGTTCTAATTTTATTTCCATAACCTGTGTTATGATGACGGGGTTGTTTGCTCCACGGTCATTTAAACTTGCCGCAATTGTTGCTCAACGTGACTCAAAATATTAGGCTATAATATTTTCCCCATTTTATCTGCTTTCTGCCCCTTGTTGTGATCGTGATTATTTTATCATGTGTGTTCTGGTCATTTGAGCATGATTAAACATGCCACCTTTTAATATGGCTATAAAAATGCTTGTTGCATTTTTTTTTTATGTGTGGGGGTGCGTCAACCTGGTTGGGGCATAGAAGGGGGTGCGCGGCTAAAAAAGGTTGGGAAGCGCTGCTGTAGAGCACCATGAGCTCTACATGTGTAAGAAGTCAGTGGGAGAGGGGCGTGGCCTGTCAAACATTGCATTTTTGAATGATGGTTTTAACATTTGTGGCGCCCCCTATGGGTTAATCTCGACAATGTTAGAGGGCCATGCTACCACATGTCTTCTGCACATATCCTGCAAGTTTCATGATGATAGGACCTATGGTCAATTAGTTATGGCCAATTTGTTATTAAGCCCCGCCCCTGCGTAAACGTTTTAGTCAATGGCGGCCATATTTTTCAAGCTTTCTTACTAATCTTTTACGGGCATGTGTGTCATAGTCCCCCGAGGCTCCGTGAGAAATGTGGTGTTGATAAAGTAAAATTTGAGAAAGTTGGGGTTCAAACCCTGTTTTTTAGTTTATGCTAATTAGCAAAAAATATTCCCTGGCGGATGTATATGGTCCCAGAGGCTTTTTTGTAGAGCACCCTAACACACACCTGTGTGAGAAATTTCAAGTGAATCGGACTTACGGTGTGCGGGACGTGGCCTCTCAAACTTTCTTCAGTCGGGGCTTAATAACAGCGCCCCCTAGCGGAATTTCAAAAAACTGTATAATAGCACACCCCGTGGGGTGGGGCCGCACGTTCTGTGAAATTTTTGCATGTCTGCGTGTAACGGTGTGGGAGGAGTAGCAGCTAGAAAATGAGGCGGAAGAAGTATGAAGAAAAAGTATGGTGGAGAGTAATAATTACGGGCCCTCAGTTTATAAACATTTTAAATTTGTTAGAAACTAAACGAGCTAAAGACTATGCAAGATGCAAAAATGCCCTTCATTTTGTTTGCAAAGATAAATGCTGCTGCATTCAAGCTGCAATTACCAACGAAAAAGATTTTTCACCGGCTTTGCCCATAAAGAATAGAGGATAATATGGGGCAACAATTATTAAAGAAAGAACATAAGTCACATTGACGAGCAATGTGACAGCCATTTCAATGACTGTACATCTGTTTATGTGTCCCACTTTGATAGACGGGTTACATTTAAGCATGCATAAGCTACTGCTTCCTACGGGCACTGCACTAGTATATTATTGACCCACTTATAATGGCAACAGCGTTGCACTCAGTCGGAGCAGTGATGGTGGACTTTGGACTGACTGCTTATTTCATTATACTTTTAGAATTTGCTGCTGGCAATTAATTAATTGGATTTATATCACTTTATTTCTCTGTGACTCAAAGCACTTTACAGGGTTCCAGGTTCAATGTGTTCACACACAGTCATACCGGTGGTGGTAAACTACGAGAGTAGCCACAGCTGCCCTGGGGCAGACTGACGGAAGCGTGGCTGCCATTCAGCGCCAAAGGCCCCTCCGACCACCACCACTTCAAACATACAGCAATCATACACATCCACACAAGGCAAGGTGGGTGAAGTGTCTTGCCCAAGGACACAACAACCATGACACAGGTGGCCGGGCGGGGACCGAACCGCCCGCCAACCCTTGGATCGTTGGCCAACCCGCTTAACCACCTGAGCCACAGTCGCCCCAAAAATGGCTGTAGTTTGGACACCCCTGTTGTAAAGCAGTTCTACAGATATTATTAACATGATATTTCAAACCAACAAGTCTATCACAAAAGACAATAACATACAATTACATGAATATACACTGTGATTTGTAAACATTGAGAATGAGTTAATTAAAAATATTTATGTCATATTCAGTTTTCACTTGTGTTATTAATTGGCACAATACATGGCTCACGATATGATATATCACAAAACATTGCGATAAGATCTGGGTGGTCTTAATACATCACATTATATTGATAAAATTCGAGGCAACTAGCCTGAGCGGAGGTTTATTTCCCAACACTTTCTCTAAAATATCGATACTGGAGCTGACGATACGATACAGATATCACGAAAATAATTTTAATTTTATTTCTGTAATTTTAGGTTGCCTTTTTAATATCTGGCAGGGGACAGCGGATGCAAACTAGCCTCTTAGACTAACTCTGGCTCACTTACAGGGTGTATTCACACATGGAAAGTCCGTTAGTTCACTTGCTTTGGTCCAGACCAAATAGAATTTGGATTTTTTTTTTTGGTGTGGTCCACTTTCATATTGCCCCTTTTGCAAGTGAACCAGCATTACGAAGCAAAACCACACGTGATCTGAGGTCATTCATTCATTGGACAGACATTCTGGGGTGGAGAGAAGCAGGAAGAATGAAGTAAAAACTGCGAATTTATCATTGATATAATATGGGGTTAAAAATAATAAAAATGCCTACATCTAGCCTATAAATAAAGAAGAAAAACTTAAAATTATTGTTGTTTCATATGGTTTTAATATGTAGCCCTATGACAATGCCACGTTATGTGGCTTCTAGCCTACGATGTGAAACATAATTTTTACTGTATTTTTGCTGCTGGACGCGCGGCTCGCGTGAAGAATAGGCTCAAACTGAAACACAGCTGATTAAGCTGTGTATCAGCTGGGTGTCAGTTCGGCGCAGTTCAGCACCAAACTGACACGGGGATAGTATTGACGGTCCCGTTGGGAAGGACAATAAAAACACACACTTCATGCAAAGCGCAGCGGGAACCTGTTGGCACTGTAGGCTACGGGAGACGCTCCTCTCCATCTAATCGCTGATCCGCACGCGTCATTATCAAATGTAATATTTTCGCTCGGGGCTCCCGGTCAAACCACAACTAATCTTCCTAACAATGGCGACAACAACACTTTCCCATAATGTGAAGCTGATGGCGATTTATTAAAAAAGAAAAGAAAGAAAAGGCGCAGTGCTTCCTGCAATTGGGTCGGATCGAGTCCAGCCAAATTCACACCACAAACGAACTGCAGCAGAGTGCGTTTTGAAGCGCATCGAGACCACCTCTTCAGCTGGGTCTCGGAGCGTTTGTTTGGTCCGCCCGCGAGTGCGATTGCTGTATTCACACCTGTCTGAAAGATGCGCACCGAAGGTGGAAGTGCACCTGAGTTCGTTTCAACCGAACTAAACACAGCATGTGTGAATACACCCACAGTCTGACTGTTTATTAAACATTAGGTTAGGGTTTTGATTACCTCGGCTAGAGATTAAAGCAACAGAAGTATCTACAGAGGTCTCAGGTGAGCACTACAGTGTTACACTGTCAACTGTGTTGCCAGTGATGAAAATTCACTAGAGCATTATTTATTCTCATTTTGTTTAAACTAAACTAAACATTCAACCATTTAGCAAATGAGTGATACACTTTAAAAATGTATTTCATTAGGTTCATTGTGATAAAAAAATACAAACAAACAAATATTTCATTGAAAACACAGTAACCCCAGCGTCCCTGTTAATAAGGAAGATGCAGAATCTTTTTGGAACATTCCTCACAACTCTGTCACTTAAACACACCTCCTGAAATATCCCTCGAGTCAGTGGGACAAACTTCACCTCAGTCCTGCCAGCACTATAGCACCCTTTAATTACACTGGGCTCTACATACACTGCTGGCCCTGTGTTTGCTCTGCAAGCCATTCCATGGGGCAGCGCTTTCAGCCAGCAATATTTCAAAACTTCTGGATTTTCCTTTTTGCTAGGGCACTGATGCTAGTTACAAATTAACTCAGGAATGGGGCAGCACACGACACACTTACTGAGTGCCCACACTGTATTTCAAGTGCCCTGTGTTGGCGGTAAGCTTAAAAAGTTGGAGCATATGCAAATAGGGGACTTTTCTGCCAATGTATAATACCATTACCCCATAAACAAGGATACATGTTGTTTGATCCATCTGTCAGAGAGTAGAACAGAATTGAGAAAAAAAAGTAAGGTGGGACAAATGCATGTGTGGCTGTCGGTTGCAGCCAAACCGTAGCAAACTGAGATACTCAATATATGACTACTGGATAAGCTGACAAATGATTTCCATGTTTGTTGTTATTAAAATAATTGTCTTTGTTTACATATTCCAAGTCCTTACATCCCATACATATATGCAGGAGCCTAAGGGGAGTTAACTCCAAACACAAAGACTTCATACAAACTCAGGATGGGAGTGCATGTCTCAGGAGGATTAGCATCAGAAATGGACCAATCACAAGAGAGGTGCTTGATTTTCCCTCCTAAGTGGTTGTACCTTGTTGTAATATTGTGCAGTTAATTTCAGTGGGATAGATATGTGGATACGATAATTCTGAATGAGGTTCTTGAGCTCAAAACCATGTTTGGGTGACTGACAGGGACCCTAAAGATGAATAGAACATCAATTTCAATCACATTCAATCTTCAACAGTCAATTATTAACCTAGCATCCTTAATATCATATTATATTCACAATATACCAATTAAATGGTTTATTTTTCTTTCATTTTAGAGACTATACTGATTTCCTATTGATTGACAAAATGTTTTAATATGACTGTCCACAAAAACTAATTTTTCAATAACAAATAATTATTTCTTATCCAACCACTGTACATTTGCGCTGAAACTGATTCTGCTCTATCACTCCCATGCGACACACACATGTTGTCCACTCAGCAACAGGTCTAGTTGTAATGCAGTTATTAATGCACAGCCTCGGGCACTACCTTTGCCAGACCTTTTGGACAGCAGATCATAGTGTACAAACAGCCACATGTGGTAACCAAGGATACATAGAGAGCAACAGATTGTTTGCCTTTCCTAGAGGCTACTGTCCAAGTAAATTACAGAGAAAATGCTAACAAAGTGACGTCATCAAAAAAACAAAAAGTTGGACAGGTCAAGAAACTCATGTAGTAAGATATTAACTAGGTTGGAAACACGTTAATCAGGATGACCTGAATCCATTAAACACACCTGAAATGTTGGTAATTAAAAGGGAAACAGAACACAACTGCAGGAAGTAGGTCTGTAAACTGTGATGGATGTTTACAACAGACGGTTTGGGTAATCATTTGACCATTTCCCTTGTTGGCTGACACAGAAATGACACTTTATCTACACTGTGCAAAGGAGTAATAAACTAAAATATACAGGGTCTGATGAAGGCTATATTTTAATACTGATTCTGTTTTTGATTTAATTCCAGGTTGATCCAATAACTGGATTTCTTCAACTCTGAGGTTTACAAGCCTCTTATTAAATCTCTTGGTGATATTTTTTATTAGCAATGGGTAAAATACTTAAAATCACTAGTGGCAGAATATATCATCAATTATCAGCAGATAAGTAATGTTTATATTAGGGCTGTCAAGCGATTAAAAAAAATTAATCTAATTAATGACAGGCTCTGTGATTAATTAATCTAAATTAATCACATACTTTTATGACACTTTTATACCTGTTTATAAACGGCTGTATAGCCTGCTACAGTTGGTTTCTCTCTCTCTCGCTCTCGCGTAACTTCTGTCTCCACAACAGACAGCGCTGCACTGCCACAGATGCCTATGCCGATTCATTCACCATCGTCGTACTCATAGGCAACAATATTGACACACACACACACACAGGGAGGGTGTCCGTTTACGCGGGAGACGAGACAGCTAGCAAACAAAATTGAGACACACTGAGAAGATTGAGAGATACTGTTTGTCACAATCAATGTGGCGCAGCCTTTGCGGGCTCACATAATGCCCATATTTACCGATACATAGTCATTGACATGCACCAAATTAATTTCATTTACTGAGTACATGAAGGCGATCGTGGCAAACGCCGACTGAAAGGGAAATGGAAAAATAGACTCCACACGATGTGGATCACCGTGGTCACGCCAAAGTTCCCGTCGGGGAGGCTGCAACCAGGGAAAATATAGTTTGGTGACACAGTGTGAGCGTGAAGGAGTCAAGAGTGTCAGCGTGTGGCGATCTCCGTTAATGCTGCAGCCCCAGAATGTCGGATTTGGTCTACATAAAAAAGAAGCGATCCAACATCCAAGTGGACTCAAAAAAGGTCACATCCTCACACACAGCAGTGTTTGTGCCACGAGCGGGGGACACTGAGACCCCCCATGAGAAACTGATTCGGGGAATTCCTCCCGACGCAGTGACGGCAGCGGAGGGTTAATAATAAACTTCACAGTCCCTTTCAAAACAGTTACAACATGCCTAAACATAAAGGTAAACACATAGATCAGCCATTAAATATTACTACAATATGTCATGTACAGTAGGCTTATGATTAATGTATGAAACTGTGCACTCCTGTCTGCCTGACTGAGGCATTGAGAACAGCGTCAGTGTAAAAGTAATATGTATTCCACCTCAATATAATCTGAATGAATTCAATAACATGCAGATTTGTTATTCTTTATTAACTGCAGAGCATATTCCACCGTTGTTGTTTTTTAAAATTTGCACTCACCGTTTGTTATTTAAGATACTAATTAGTTTTTTTTTTTCTTATCACATGAATGGCTTCATCCATTTTGCAAAGGAACTCCCAATATATGATAGACCTACATGGCTTATAATAGGTCTATCTGGATTAATTTTACATAAACACATTCGTTCTCGCACTTCAACATGTGCCCGACGGAGTCACCGTTTTTCCTTTCTCCACTTTCTGCGAGTACGCATGGGTCAGAGTTTGCGTGGAGGACCGCACATCTTCCCGTCAAATTTGCTTTTGATAAATCACAAAGGTTGCGTATTGGGTGGCGTACGCCCTCTACTGTGCATATGCACCGTTGATAAATGAGGCCCCTCTCTACAGAGCATGACAATAGGATCAGACCATCACATGGAGCCAGCAGATGCTGACTTCAGTGTGGAGTAGGGCTGGGTGATTAATTGAATTTCGATTCCGGTTACAATTTTGGCTTCCCTCGATCATGAAAACAAGATAATCGTAATAAAACGGTTATTGTGCGGCACGCCGGGTCATGTGTAGTAAATGCAGCGCACCCTTCTGTCTCCACCTGCGCTCCGCCCCGCCCCCGCCCGAACACTGTCGCTTTCAGCAATTCCAGTGCAATGGTTTATTCAGCATAAAGTTAAAACGCTCGTCCAGGATGTTACACCGAAACACAAAAGCCTTGCGCGATTGAAGCAGCATTTCACTCGGTGAAACATGGTGTGAGTGAGACACTGTGATGGCGGTGGGTAACGGTGTCATTCACTGTGAGAACTTGCCGGTGTGAGCCGCCGCGCAGAAAAGCTCTGTGGCTTTAAGGGTAAAATGATAGTCGGGGATTCTTGCACGTTAACGTTGTTGAGGGGAAAAGCTTCCGCTTTCTGATTGCATTTCTCGAGTCTGAATATATTGTGCCATGTCGGCAAACTATCTGCACGACAAGAGCAAATATACAGTGAGACCCTATCTATGAGTGAGACTCACCCCCTCCGTTAGTTTCAGTCTACAGACGAAAAGTTACAACCAGCACCTAAGCATGGACTTCGTTTAAATAAAGCGTCTAATTTTTATGATCAGCGCTCTGATGCAAATTCTGAAGTCTGAACATTACGGCATAGCTGTCAAGTCTCACTCTTTGGCCGTGAGACACGCAAATAAACCCGATCACACTCTCACACGCCACACCTCAAATTTCTCACGCGGAGAAATTAATCCCCAAAATAACGTTTGTTTTGCGGAACTTTTATTTTCAAATACTTATTTTGAAAAGCTAACAGACATGAGTGCCGTGACTTCCTCTTTCTGAACGCGCATTAACGTTATGCTTTGATGTGCACTGTGCATTCGAAGCGGGAGGCGAGCCCCCACCTATACCTTCTCTTCTGAGGTGTGTGTTGATAGCCTGCCAAGTTACCGCTGATAAGAATTGTGTCCCCGCCGGCCGGTGAGCGCGCGTGCATCAAACATATTAACCCTTCAATTTCACTCAAGTAAATTCAGAAGATCTTTGGATCGTTTTGTATATTGTTTTTTGGTAATTTAGTTTGAACATTAGGTTTGCAAAGTAACAAATGGCTGATCCGCCAATAAAAATGCTTTTATTCTTATGTGTTATGAACTGTAGCCTATTGCACATTTATAGCACTTTTCATAACACAAATCAAGGTAGCCTAAGAGGAGGGACCAACCCAGATGTTGTATTTTAGCCTAGTAGTTTGCATTGGTGTTGAACTGTTCCATTTTTTTTTCTTTTTTTCTTTGAATAAAGCCTAATGCTGCTAGTAAAATACCACCAACCACTCATCCCTCAATAGTAGACATGATATAGAATAATTACCTTTATTACAGTTTAACCAAATGTTTTAACAATAGACTACAGGAGCTATTTGAAAGCACTACACATGAATTGAATGCTATTCAATAACATTTGTGTCAGCGAAACCGTGAATGTTCCCTTTACTTTACATAAAAATGAATGCAGAAAAGGCACACATTGCTTCATAAAAATTCACCAGAATGCAGAAAATTAAGTGTTTAATGCTCAAAATCTTCTGGGGGGGACTCCCAGACCCCCACTTATAATGTGTCCACACCCAATGTTTAATTAAAACCTGTCATACGACTTTGCAATTCATGAATTAGTTTATTTTAATAAGATTTTTGATGTTTTATCACATTTTCCAATTGTCTTTATTTCTGAATTATTATGAACAATATATAAACGTGCAGGACACTAGCAAAAATGATTGGGTGGGAGAGAGGACACGCTTTTGTCGGCCAAAAAATCTCACTCCAAACTTTTGGTGAAACTTGGCAGCCCTGTTACGGTGTCAGCTGTGGTGTAGTTTTTTTTTTTACAGCAACTCAACGTGCACTGCA
Organism: Hyperoplus lanceolatus; assembly: GCA_026929865.2. NCBI lineage: Eukaryota > Metazoa > Chordata > Actinopteri > Uranoscopiformes > Ammodytidae > Hyperoplus > Hyperoplus lanceolatus. The sequence continues at coordinate 946,915 of CM049397.1, forward strand.
AAAAAAGAAGGGAATAAGTCGATCTTTTTGTAGATTCATAGCCTACCTCCTCTTATAAGTCGAAGTACAAATCAATGAATGGTTCACAATCACATCCCTAGTAAAATATTAATTTTACTCTTAGATTCGAAGGTTTTACTGATTATTTATTTTGTGTGGCTTTTTAGTTGTAGGCTATGTTTGAGGAGCACAATTGGGAGTTTTGTTTATGTAATGTTGAAAGAATTGGCTGAATTTTAATTTTGGTGCATCCCTACAATGAATAATCGTCTTTAATAACCGTGATTACAATATCAATCAAAATAATCGTGCAGGGCTGTACAGTGCGACAGTTTTGATCGCATTTGCTACTGAAATTGATCACGTGCGATGATGAATACAACTCCACTCGCACGAGTGCTAGTTGTCACCCTTCCCGTTTTTCCCAGAATTGTTCTCTTTTTTCACCAGCTGTACCGGGAAAATAAAAATATCTCCCGGGATACAATTTGACCCGTTTTTTGGGGTAAATGCCAAAACCTCATTTGATTTCCTTCGTTCAGTAGTTAAGGCCGTTTCACATGGGCCGAGGAGTTTGTTGCGCCCGCTATTGCATTGGAGAGGCGGGCGGACGGGCAGGGGCGGTCTTAACGATCTCGGGGCCCGTTTCAAGACCCTGTGTGGAGCCCCCACTTTTTTTTTTTTTAAATATATAAATAATGCTTGTGCATGCTCCCCGCGAAAAATAAAAAGAGATTGTGGAAACCAGTTGGTTCATAGACGGATAATGAGATAATGGGCCCAGACTCTTTGTACCGTTTTAAAGTTAAATGCATCAACCTAGTGCACGTTGAGAGGAAAATTTTAATCAAATCTTGAGCTGCAGAAGCAACATTATTTTCCTTAAACAGACTCATGTTATATGATGGAGGGGCCCATTGCAACAGATACAGGGTGGAAAGCTACTTTTCATGAACAGTATAGAATTTACACATAGCAAGCTTATTCCTGTTTGTATGTTGGCTTAGAGGCCCCACATGAAGCCCCTTAGACAGAGCGAATAATGCTTTTGTTTTGCACTGGCTTTTCTATTTTTCACCTATAGTTGAGGGGCCATCATGATTTATTTCCTTATATTTAGGCTATTCCTTGTTGGACCCTGTTATTGACATGAGTGACTGAGCTCTTTATTCTCAAAGTGCACCAGATTGATGAATTTTACTTTAAAAGGTTGCATTTTTTTCTTACCCCACTACAAGGTCCAGGGTCCCCACCTCAGTCTCCCTATTTAGCCTATACTGTAAAAAGCACTGTAGGTGTGTATGGTTATTATAGGTCATTACACTGGTCAGTCTGAACTGGTAGCCTAATAATGGTCGAACCCTTCGCCCAAACATCCAAGTGTCCCTTTTTCCCTAAATTCAAGGTGGCAACCCTAGTGCGACAGCCTGCCAAATTGCAATTGGCAGGTTAGATTATTTTGTCTAAATTGCAATCAGTGCACCCCTATTAATTTTTCTACAATTATTACTGCACACACTAGGAAATAATATGATTTGAGAATCTCAAATGAGACCAAGATGACAGGCTCAAAGGTAATTAGAGCGAAATGCAAGGGTTAAGGTTATGCAAGTTTTCGATCATACTTTGTGTGCTACCAAATTTATTTTTGTGCTACTGATTTTTTTTGCTTGCTAGCACCAGTGCTACCACTTTAAAAAAATAAGCGTACAGCCCTGTCGTGATTATCATTTTTGCCATAATCGAGCAGCCCTAGTGTGGAGTGTCTACCATTCTACTAATCACAGAGTACTGGGAGGACCAACCCAGCAGGGAGGCTGTCCTAGCTCAGGCACACTGGACTAAAAGACCAACTCCTAAACCCAAGCGTTTGTTGTCCTGACAGTGTGGTGCCTTGGTCCCTGTTCTCCAGCTACCGGCCTGCTAGCATGCTAACAGGGAGGCTTTATGCAGCCTACTAGCTTGCAGCACACTTCCCCATTTAGCAATGGGCCTGCCATTCACACCATCAGCCTGAGCTTTGTGGGCTTTCAGCAGGCTTTTACAATTTCTCCTCAGAGCACAAGACACCTAGCCTGGCTCCGCCCGCCTACCTACTTCTGCTCAAATTTCATTTTCCCTTTAGTAGTCAGTCTGGGTCTGCGGTATATTCTTAGGTTTTCTCCGGCCAGATTTCTGCAGGTCCAATCAGCGCACAGAGGGAGTGGCTCGGAAGCCGATGCATAACATAACGTCAAGCCCCAAACGTTATGCGATTGGTTGGCAGATCCAGAGTGACACTGGGTAGATCCAATAGTTTTAAACTTCAACAGACACCCGCCTCCAAGTGAGTGAACATTTGCCAATTACAGCACTGCCAGACCTTCTGTACAAATGAAATGAAGTACGAAGGTCTGGCAGGACCTAGCCTGGCTCCGCCCGCCCGCCTACTTCCGGCCAAATTTAATTTTCCCTTCAGTAGTCAGTTTGGGTGTACAGCGCATTTCCCAGATTCTCCGGAGAATCTACAATTGTCTAATCAGCGAACAGAGCGAGTGGCTGAGAACGCTCCAGTTTCAGTTGAATGCTGCGTTCCTTTATGCTCGGATGAAGGAGATTTCCGACTTGGTAGTTCCGAGTTCCGACCTGTCTGTGTTCCAGTGCATCTGCTCGCGAAAGTATGGACACCTAAAACCTTTGTCGTCCAAATAACTAAACGTTAGGCTCTAACAAGTTACTGTTGCCAGGTACCGGTAGATTCATAGACTACAATATGTAGTGAAGTCGGAAATTTCCGAGTTCCATGTCCAACAGGAACGCACCATCAAAAGCCGGCTCATGACACACGTGATGACCAAACGTGATGAGATTGGTTGGCTAATCCAGAGTGGCACTGGGCAGATCCAATATTTTTAAACTCAAGTGAACGTTTGCCAATTACAGCAGTTCCAGACCTTCTGTACAAATGAAATGAAGTACGATGGTCTGGTTGGACCAGGCTAGGTAGGACCAGGCTACAAGACACAGCTCTAAACTCAGTAACGTTGGTTCCTTGAAGAAGCAGTTAAAGAGGGAAGAAATAATAATCTAGAGTTAACCAGGCGGAAAAATTGACACATTTCCCCAAAGTTTTTTCTTTCTTTCTTAGTCTATATTTAAAGCAAACATTATTATTATTATTATTATTATTATTATTATTATTATTATTATTATTATTATTATTATTATTATTATTATTGCACTGCTGTTCACCTCTGAGGTTGCTTTATTTTCTTCTCATTTTTTACTGTTGCAAATGTCAACTTTATTTTCAAATAAATATTATATGCCTGTTTTGATATGTATCTATTATGATTATTGATATCCTTTTACACGAGTTGGACAAAAGAAAAAAGGGGGCTTTCTCCAAACAGGTCTAGGCCAGTTCATCCCAAGTGAAAAATACACTCAACAAAAATATAAACGCAACACTTTTGTTTTTGCTCCCATTTTTCATGAGATGGACTTAAAGATCTAAAATTCATTCCAGATACACAATATTACCATTTCTCTCAAACATTGTTCACAAATCTGTCTAAATGTGTGATAGTGAGCACTTCTGCTTTGCTGAGATAATCCATCCCACCTCACAGGTGTGCCACATCAAGATGCTGATCTGACATCATGATTAGTGCACAGGTGTGCCTTAGACCGTCTACAATAAAAGGCCACTCTGAAATAAAAGGCCACTCTGAAATGGCACACACCTGTGAGGTGGGATGGATTATCTCAGCAAAGCATTTTTTTAAAGTAAACTTAATATATTTAAAGTGTGTTTATGAGCAATATACTTTTAAGTTGTGTTAAATTGAAACAAGTTAAGTTGCACTTAAGTTATACTTAGTAATGCTTCAACATAATTTAAGTGTATTTCTTACCTCATTTGCATACCAACATAGTACAACTTATTTTGTACTTACGTATACTATTTAAGTATACTTTTGAACAAATACCTCATTTATACTAAAATGGACTTCAGTAAGGGACTTTTTATTCATCGAAAGTATACTAATAGTTTACTTTTAGCATTAAAAAATAGACTTCAGTAAGGGCTCTTTATTCATGAAAAGTATACTAATAGTTTACTATTAGCATTTTACAAATATACTTCAGTAAAGGCTTTTTATTCATCAACAGCATACTGTTTATACAGATAAATCCCATTTGACAAGACAGACCTGTCCCAATTCCCACGTTCACATCCACACACAGCAGTCTAACACTTTAGGATTCACTTGGACATGTGGCAGGGCGGGGGATCGAACCACCGACCCTGTAGTTGCAAGTCTAACACTCTACCCACTTTGCCACAGACTGAATGATTATCACTGGTAAATATAGTACCCTACTGTCATTATATTAAAAAATCAAATTAAATAGACATTTTTAATACACTCAACATTATAAATTGTAGCCTATGTTAATGTTATACATGTACATGGTACAATACTCTTACATATTTCCAGATAATTCCTTTTTGTTTTTTTTTACACAAATAAAGAAAATAAAAATAATCCTTTTCGGAGGAATACTTTTAATCAGGGGTGAGCCGAGTGAAAAACCGCAATACAGAATTAAAAGGAACCAACATTTATTACAATAAAATAAATCCCAAAAGAGAAATTGTGAAGTTGAAATGTGTATAATATAAAATTATAAAAAATAGTTACTATACCCTATCTGGTTGCAAAGAGAGGGTTTATAGCAAGAGAAGTAAATCATGTAGAAAAATGTGTACTTTTCTTAATATAAAAAAGTGAATCTTCAGGGGGTCGAACATTCATTGGTGAGTTCCCTTATATTATGGTTACATTTTAGGAATGATATGATATGATAAAAGCACACAATGAAACTAGCTGTACATGCTTTTTTTTTTATCAATTTCAATGTATTTGTTGTTGAGATATTTTGTGATAAAAATTCTAATACTTAAGTTAACTTTCACATTAAGAAATATACTCAAACATCGCACACTTTTTAGAACTATACTTAAGCATATAAAAAATACACTCAAACATAGTCGATTTTTAGAACTATACTTAAGCGCATTGATAAAAACATTCAAACACAGCACACTTTTAATAACTACAGTAATTTTCGGACTATAAGCCGCGCCTTTTCCCCCATTTTTCGTCCCTGTTATTACACAGCACAGTATGTTCTGTAGCTACTAGGGATGGGCTTTAGTAATCGAGTACTCGAGTAGCCTACTCCTCGTTTCAAATGAACTCGATTGGTGGATGAGGAAAATCTTTTTTTTTTTGTGTGTGTGTCTGTAGCCTTTAGGCCGGCGGGCCGCCCCTATTTTAAAATGTTATATATGTGAACAAAACGGCACAAAACGGATAAAATAAAGTTAAACTAAATTAAGTATTTTTATGCAAGTGCAATAAACTAAGCGTTGTGTCAAACAGCAACTGCAAATAACTGCCACCTCCGTGCCACCGCAGCGCAGCCTGTGTTCTCCACAGCTCCGCGGAGCTGAACACAGTCTCTCCTTCCTCCAGAACATTTTCAGGAATATAACTGTCCAATTATTTCAAAGCAGATGATAAAGTTACGTTTAGGCCTATAAAAAGGGGAGATGACACCTGTTACTCCCTGTTAGTAATGAGTAGACTCCAGGGGCCTCATTTATAAAGCTTGCAGCGCACACAAACCTTGCGTAAATGGCTAGAAATGTGCGGGAAAACGTTGGTATTTATAAAAACATTATTTGCGGAGAAGTGTGCGTATTCCTATGCCAATTTTCGACCATGCGTAGAGCTACCGCAAGGTTTTCCTGACTCGGGGAATCAGCGACACTCAATGGCAACACCACGAAATAAAGCTCAGTCATCAGAAAAACACAGACAAATGATGATTGGCACCCAATACATTTAGTCAATAAAATGTATAAGTTTACCTATAGTTGCTAATATATGGCTACTGCAGTCTATGGCAGTGGTTTTAAAACTGTGGGACGCGCCCCCGGATGAATATGTGAGTTTGTGTTTTTTATATTAAGATCACGGCATAGCTGGACAAGAGTACTTCTGCTTCGTTCCTCTCACTGCATTTAAATGCATTAATTAAATTACAGAGAAATATGTCTCGTTAAAGAAAAAGAGCACCAAGCCCAACCCAGAGGACCCTGCTTACATTTTTTTATTTTAAATTAATTTTTTGTCATGTGTCTTTCTTCAATAGCTTCTAATTCATCAGACCCAGTGTCTCCAAATTATTTGTTCACACAAAATTCCTCATATTTAGCCTCTTAATTTTCCTCTCAAAGTGCACCAGATTCATAGCCTGGTCCAACCAGACCATCGTACTTCATTTCATTTGTACAGAAGGTCTGGAAGTGCTGTAATTGGCAAACGTTAACTCACTTGGAGGCGGGTGTCTGTCGAAGTTTAAAACTATTGGATCTGCCCAGTGCCACTCTGGATTAGCCAACCAATCGCATCACGTTTGGTCATAACAGGGAACTCGGAAATTTCCGACTTCACTACATATTGTAGTCTATGAATCTACCGGTACCTGGCAACAGTAACTTGTTAGAGCCTAACGTTTAGTTATTTGGACGAGAAAGGTTTTAGGCGTCCATACTTTCGCAAGCAGATGCACTGGAACACAGACAGGTCGGAACTCGGTACTACCAAGTCGGAAATCTCCTTCTTCCGAGTATAAAGGAACGCAGCATTCAACTGAAACTGGAGCGTTCTTAGCCACTCGCTCTGTTCGCTGATTGGACGATCGTAGATTCTCCGGAGAATCTGGGAAATGCGCTGTACACCCAGACTGACTACTGAAGGGAAAATGAAATTTGGTCGGAAGTAGGCGGGCGGGCGGAGCCAGGCTACCAGATTCATGCATTTCACTTTTAAAACGCGAGAAAAAAAATTCCCCCGGAACCCCTTACGAGGGTCTGGTTCTGGACTGGCTACTATTTTCCTCCATCAGGACATTGGAGGCTCTAGCGAAAAAACACTGGGTGTGTGAATGACATTTAACTAGTCAATAATTTGGGCAAGTCTGTCTGCCTATCTTTCCCACTCCGCTGCACACTCACTCACTACTATCCATGCTTAAAGGAAGCAGGATTAAAACACTGGATTAAGATGCTAAAATTTATTAAAAAATGTGTTTAAAAACACACAATTTTTTTTTAGAATGTTTCAAAAATAAGATCTTTCCGCTGAAATGTGTTCTCTGAGGGGGGGCTCATTCTCTCACACTTTGAAAACCCCTGGTCTATGGCATGCAGTTGTGATGTAGGTTGAATTACTTATCAAGTAGCCTAGGTCTACATGTTTTGGTTATATTTTATACGTTGAATCTTATAGCGCTACTTTATAATAATATCCTATACGTCGGGAGGTGTTTCCGTGAGTGGCCAGCGGGAGAGCAAATTGTAAGAGGTGTGTAAAAAGTAGTTTTGTACAAAAGCCACTACGAGTAACTTTTAAATATCTTTAAAACAGCCTCATGTTTCCTCTGATAATCATAAATTACCTTTAACAGCAAACAAGACCATCAGTGCAAAGAAAGACGTTTTTATATAGTTTTATTACCGCATTTGGTCTGGTCGCACACCAAGTCCGATTTTCGGTTTGTGCATGCAGGCTCTATGGTCACATATTCGTATTGGTCGCAGATTTCAGTGTATTGCAGCAATGCAATTTGAGAAGCCTATCCCTCCAGGTGAGGAAAGTGGAGCGGGAGCCTTGTTTGAGACAGTTATTTGTCGTCATGACTGATAACGGGGCTGAACCATCAAAGAAAAAAAGAAAATGCAATGAAGAAAAGCTAAAAGGGAGAGTGATAGACGGGCGGGAGGAGGGCGTTGCCAAGCAATGTGTGCACAATTTCACTGGAGCGAACTAGACTGCAGTGTTTATGAATGAGCGGTACTAAAACAAAGTTTACTTTGCTTCACCATCATCAGATGACCATTATTCATCACATTACCTCATCGTAGGGCTGGGCGATTAATTGAATTTCGATTTCGGTTACAATTTTGGCTTCCCTCGATCATGAAAACAAGATAATCGTAATAAAACGGTTACTGTGCGGCACGCCGGGTCATGTGTAGTAAATGCAGCGCACCCTTCTGTCTCCACCTGCGCTCCGCCCCACCCCCGCCCGAACACTGTCGCTTTCAGCGATTCCAGTGCAATGGTTTATTCAGCATAAAGTTAAAACGCTCGTCCAGGATGTTACACCGAAACACAAAAGCCTTGCGCGATTGAAGCAGCGTTTCACTCGGTGAAACATGGTGTGAGTGAGACACTGTGATGGCGGTGGGTAACGGTGTCATTCACTCTGAGAACTTGCCGGTGTGAGCCGCCGCGCAGAAAAGCTCTGTGGCTTTACGGGTAAAATGATAGTCGGGATTCCAGCACGTTAACGTTGTTGAGGGGAAAGGCTTCCGCTTTCTGATTGCATTTCTCGAGCCTGAATATATTGTGCCATGTCTGCAAACTATCTGCGCGACAAGAGCAAATATACAGTGAGACTCACCCCCTCCGTTAGTTTCAGTCTATAGACGAAAAGTTACAACCAGCACCTAAGCATGGACTTCGTTTAAATAAAGCGTCTAATTTTTATGATCAGCGCTCTGATGCAAATTCTGAAGTCTGAACATTACGGTGTCAGCTGTGGTGTAGTTTTTTTTACAGCAACTCAACGTGCACTGCAAAAAAAAGAAGGCAAGTCGATCTTTTTGTAGATTCATAGCCTACCTCCTCTTATAAGTCGAAGTACAAATCAATGAATGGTTCACAATCACATCCCTAGTAAAATATCAATTTTACTCTTAGATTTGAAGGTTTTACTGATTATTTATTTTGTGAGGCTTTTTAGTTGTAGGCTATGTTTGAGGAGCACAATTGGGAGTTTTGTTTATGTAATGTTGAAAGAATTGGCTGAATTTTCATTTTGGTGCATCCCTACAATGAATAATCGTCTTTAATAACCGTGATTACAATATCAATCAAAATAATCGTGATTATCATTTTTGCCATAATCGAGCAGCCCTACCTCATCGCGATCAATAATAACTGCCGTCTCTCGTTCATTCGCTTTCTGTGAAGACACGTAATCTTTCAGCTCCATGAGAGGTGACACTGCATCAACTCATTGCAATCAGGTGTGTGTGGCACTGACTGGCATTAGTTGATGCTGTGTCACTAACCACTCTCATGGAGCCGAAAAGAGTCTGTGCCCTCACACTTTCAACACACGGACATGCACTATATTGCGTCCTAATCATTTGACACTTGCACGGCCGGCACACGCTAGAAAACAGCTTTACTACAGCTGGCGTCGTAAAAATACTACCAACCGACAAAGTTACTCGTAGCCACTTTAAGTGAAGCAAACATTAAAGTATACTTTTTAAAAATATATTTATACAACACTTAAATATAATAATAAAACTCCTTCTTTTGAATAGTGCATTGAAGCATAAAATAATAATATACTTAAAGTATACTATTAAATAAGTACATAGGCTGTTGATATACTTGGACAAACTTTTAAGACACCTAATACACTTAAAATATACTTTAAGTATAGAAAAATACACTATTTTTCACTTGGGATAACAGGCGGAAGGTGATGGTCACCTTCCTCCGTAGGGCCTGGGATTAGATAAGGAAGGTAAACCTCCTGCCACACACACACAAAATTGTTGGAAAAGCTTGGAAGAAAAGGGCAGTGTTTCCCACACATAGGCTGTACTCGGGAGGTCCACCCAGACAGATAAAACCAGTATTTCATTATATATAAAATAAGCTGGCCCCACCCCCCGTGTCAAGGCATGTGCGTGACACAGCGATTCACTTCAGACTGAGACACTGTTTACTGTTTCTGAGGTAAGTGAACTTGTTTTCCCTCAGGGAAATGGAAAAAAGGAAAGACTGAAAAAACAGTGAACAGTCAGAGAAAAAAAATCATTAGATGGAAGGAGCCGCACAAAACAAAAAAAACAAACAAAGAAACTGAGTATTTAGTCACTCAACACTCAAACCAATTATTGTGTTTTTGAGCACTGATTACATGTGGCAACTTTGCTACATGAGTACTTCGACCCTAACCCCAAGCAGCTAACGCCATACAAATATCCATCCTATATGTTACTGAAACATTTAAAACAAATACAACATGTGAGGTCCAACCAGAATCCTGCTCAGATCCTTTCTGAGCAACATGCACCTGCAAAGCACAATATACCTTTAATTACCTTAAAATGATTCAGGATCTGACCCACCATTTTCTAAAGTAGCTAGGACACATGAGTCAAACTGTATGCTTTGAGCTGCAGATATGCCTTATAAGGAAAAGCTTTGGACACCACACAAGCAGACAGTGATATGCAAAGATTGTGGGTGTTTTCAGTGGCTTCGATTACAGACAGGATAATTGTAGATATGCAGAATGGCTGTGTGTAATAAGACTATGCTGTTGCAGGAAGATCCAGGCCATGGACAAGATAAACATGCCATTTGCAGTAGGCCTACACATTGTTTTTCAAAGACGGACAACAAAAAACAATCCCCCTTAATGTTTTTTTACATTTATTTTCATAGTGTTTCTCTGTTCGTCAAGGCCTGTGTTGCTGGTGTTAAATCTAAAAGTGTGACAGTGACAGCATGATTGACAGCAGTATGCAGCACCATCTAATCTGATCTGAGTCCAGTGCGCTGAAAGCTGTCTGCATCATTACTGTTGGCAGCTAATCAAATGAAATATTGTATTTAAATGTCGTAAATGTGGAGTTCATGCCCCAATCTTAGCACTTGAGCAAGCTTTTGATGGCTTGTGTTGCTGCTGCCCTGTACAAAGCTGTACAATCTATGCTGGAACCATTAATGTCAGTAATACTCATTTCTGTGCACCATCAGGTGCACTTTGTGGCTATGCATCATCTACAACAGGGGTGGCCACTAGGTTGATCGCGGTCGATCGCGAGGGTAGTGTGGGTCGATCGCGTGGCATTCTTTAAAAAAATAATAATTATTTAATTTAATTTTCTATTTTTTTTACTATGAAAGAGCGAACGAGCCGTGCGAGCATGCGCCGACGTTCGGTGGAGGGAGAGAGGACACCACTTTCTAATTTGACAGTGAGCTAACCAAAGCTAATCCAAGTCAAGGAAGTGGAGAGGCTTCTGCACTGTGACACATTCTACTATGTAAAATACAGCCAGAGAGAGGAAGACTGTTCACACAAACAGACCACCACATATTCTAGTGCAGGGGTGTCCAAACTACTAAACTTTTTTGCATTTCTTAGTTAACCCACTAGTGCAGGGGTGTCAAAACTGATTGATTGGCCCGTGGCACATTTTAAAAATATGATGTAATATGGCCCTTTTAATTTTTAAATAATTTAAATGCACTCATTATATTACAGAGAAATATGTCCCATAAAAGAAAAAGAGCACCAAGCCCATCCCAGAGGACCCTGCATAATATTTTATTTTAAATTAATATTATTATGGAAAATCTATGTGTCCTTCTCCAATAGCTTCTAATTCATCTGACACAGTGTTTACATTTTTATTTCATATAAAATTCTTCAGCTTTAGCCTCTTAATTTTCCTCTCAAAGTGCACCAGATTCATGCATTTCACTTTAAAAACTTTAAAAAATCTCCGGGGGGGCATACCCCCGGACCCCCCTTAGAGGGGCGGGATCTCGGCTGGCTACTATTTTCACCCAGCTGGACATTGGACGCAAAAGCAGAAAACACTGGGTGTATCAATGGCATTTAACAAGAGGGAGAATGTATCTGTTTAATGTGCAAGTAAAGTGTTGCCGTGAAGAAGGATTACAATTTACGAAGACACTATGAAACTAAACATCAGAGCAGCTATGTTCTGATAAATGTGTTATTTTTGCAAAGTGGCCTGGCCCTTCGTAGATTTTTCTGTATGTGGCCCTCAGTGAAAATTCAATTCTGCACACATTTTTCCTCTTAACTGAGAACTGTACCATACAGAACAGAACCGTGACTTAAAAACCAAGGTACGTACCGAACCGTGACTTTTGACCCCTTATAGTGGGTGGTAGCTCACTTTGACTTGGTCATTTTAAAAGTAGCTCACAAGCTGAAAAACAGTGGCCACCCCTGATCTACAATGTATAATATATGCTCATTTATATTACAGCCACTTATGTGATATGAAGTAATGTAATCAGAAACTGCTATGGACAGAGGGTTGTAGCTAACAAGCTGCTTATCAGTGCTGAGAAAACCAACCTAGAGACAGTCTTGGCATACATTCGCTCTCTTTTTGTTAAAAGGAGAAACGTGCTACTATATTGGTAGGACACATTTAACAAATACATCTGCATATCTACAATAGAAGAGTATTATAGCCCTGTATTGACACTGTATGCCTCACGGAGAAAAAAAAGAGAACAGTTCCGCTAATGCTAATAATAACATTGCAGTGTGTTAGGTTAATATATATTTAAAATGTATTTGACGTTCAAGGCAAAAGCTATTTTGTTATCATGGGTCTCAGTTTTCTTCCCTAAATAATGGTATGCCAATTTGTTCCAAATGCAAGGTGGATAAGGCATATAGCCTGTGTCAGGGAAGCTTACAGAACATTTTTAACTGGCTTATTTTCTCCCCAAAACAATACATTGAATTAACAAATGTAGATACGCATATAGGTTTCACAAACTGTCTTTAAGATATCACAACTGGGAGAGCTCAAAGCAGGTGTCCAGTCTTGCTCCAATTGCAATTCCAAAGTACAAATCAGGCAACAGGCCCATGTGCTCCTCTCCTCAGCCTCTTAACTGAATGAGACCATGTTCCACTTACTGAGCTCATGTTACGTTATGCATGTCTGAGTGATGAAGGTGCTTTGGTTTAGACATTTTGTTGATTCATCAATGTTTCAAGGGAAATGTAACTGTCTAACTCAGACTGCCAAAGACTCATGTTAGCGCCATGGTTATGCAATTATTATTGTAAAACATACATGAAATTCTTAACTTCTCCTTTAATGTGAGTATTTCCTATAGCCTATTTATTAATCTGATGAGATCCTCAGCTAAATCTCTTTAGGTTGAGGGTTGTTGCCAATGACCAGCAATCTGAAGACGTCACAGTGGTTAAGACCTTGTGATGGGCATTCTGTTTTCTGAAATGCAAACACAACACTAACTATTTGTCAATTTAGTAATAAAATAAGTATAGTTAGCTCCAGCCTGAATTAAGTATCTAGGTTATTTACCGGGAAAACAACCTTCCGTTTGATACATCAAACATTGGCATGCAGGTTACAGTAGGCTATATCAATGTGATTTGAAGTGGATTAGTCGTTTTTTTTTATCTAGAGAGCAGATTTTATAAACACACTACGTTTTCACTTTTGATGATCCTCCTTTAAAATGCCAAAGTGACTGGCACCGACGTGATGCTAAATTACAACAGCAAACAGTAGCCCCAGCCTACAATATATGTGATAGGTTAATTATCAAATGACTTTTATCCGTTTATAAATAACGATAGGGGGTATTGAAATCGACATTACCTTCAGTGTTATAGATGTTTTGTAGGATGTCGTCAAAGTCCAAATGATCCTCTCTAAAGAAATGATATGTTCTAATGTTGAAGTCAGCCATCAGGTGATACACTCCCTCCAGAGTGAAGTAGCAGTTCCGCTGCTCCTTGTCGTCTTCATAGACCAGCAGTGCGCTCTTCCAGCTGAAGTGCTCAAACATCGCGCTGAACGTCTCAGCCATCTTCACGTAGGACGGAGCGATGCGGGTCAGGTGAGAGTATTCGCTGTGCTTGTTGCTGAAGCCGGCGGCCAGGGCACCTGCTGAGATGACCGGGATGTTCCAGTGAGACGCCAGCCTCACCACCGCGGCCGCCTCGTACTCGCACACTGGACCCAGGATCAGGTCCGGCTTTCGGACACACGACCTGTCCACTAACAGGTAAAGCGCATCATTGACACAGTCGGAGGTTTCAAAGTGGATGTTGAAGTGGAACCCGGAGAACTGTCCTCCGTCAGTCTGCAGCCTCTGCAGTGCGTAACGGATCGCCGGTGCCACTCTTGTATAGGAGAAGAGGTAAGAGTTATTCTGTGGCAAAAATACCAAAACATCTATGTCCTCGGTGATGGTGTTTGTCATAACTGGGTTCAGGACCATCAAAAAGTACACACACGGTGTGCTGAAATATAGCATGATGCCACTTTCCACGTCCCACAAACAATGTTTGATTGATGTCCTTCAAATGGTTCTTTTCCCAAGTTGGCTCCACCTGGCAGAGTACATATAGCTGTGACCAGAAAGCCCTCCGCTGTTAGTACAATGACTTAATGGTAAATAACTATGTTTGTCTTTTAAAGAAGCGAATCTGCCAAAATGTATGTGTTTTATTTTGCATTGAGAGTTCCTTCGAAGGCTTCTGAACCTGCTCTAGATATTATCTCAACAGTTGATCCTGTCACGCTCGGCGATCGTTCCAGCTCGGCCAGCAGCCACCACACACGCTGGCTACGGCCTGGAGTTTTGAAGCATCTTTTCAGGATTATTCCTGCGTCATCGGAGCGCTGCCCACCTCCTTCTTAAAGCTACACCGCTGCCCAACTCACAATGAAGCTCTTTAACACACTATGAGCTGGTGGAATTATGGTTCTGTAAGCCTCAAACAACTAATAGGCCTACCCAACCTTCTCCTGTGTTTTATGCATTATTTCATGGAACATCTAGAAAGTTATTGCTGCTGTCCAAAACAATGTTAAAGGCATACTAGGTCATTCTGGAGAAGGTTTGTTGACAAATCACTTTTTTTCAAATCTTTTGTCCCCCCCCCAAAAAAAAAATCCCCAGCGCTCACACAGTAGGCATACGGACGGGTAGCAGATTGTGAGGAGATATTCACTGATTTTGACAAAAAAATTATTTATCAACAAACATTCTCGAGATTTGCCTAGTATGCCTTTTAATGTGATGATGTATTTGATCTTGGGGCCATTGGCAAATTGAGCAGCGCATTTCTTTGGAGAAACGTGGCTGTGGAAGTGCTGTGGAATTTAATTTCACATTGTAGTGATGTCAAATAATCGACATATTCACACAAAAAAACACAAACTGAACGAATATTAATAATTACAGACACATGTATTGATATATGCAATAAAAACGTCTTATTTGGGTGAAAACTACAGAAGAAAGACCATTGTTTATTCTTACAAAATAATTCTGTTGGATTTCACACATGTACAATGAGCTGGAAGGGAATAGTTCAGGTCTGATCCATCTAACTGATCTGTTACTATTTAGCCATGTGGTCAAAGGGGAGACACTTCAAAAGACTGCAGGTTATGAGCAGATAGGTTGCTTGTTCCCCCAATATTATTATTTTTTATTTCATAGGGACAGAATGTTAATTAACATCAGTATCAAAACTACAAGAGTTAAACTTGCCCGAGATAGCAAGAATGCTAAATTCCATCTGTAGTCCCTATAGGAGACAACAACAGAAAGTGACGATAAACAAATACAATGCAAATACACTAGTAGAAAAGAGAAGATAAATATTGCAATACGTCTGGCTTAAAGTGATAAAAGTTCTGATCTGCCTTGAGCTGTTGTTTAGGATGGTTTCTTAAATGTGGAATATGTAGGACACTCCTGAGGCCTGTTTCAGGTAGCTGGTTTTGAGGCAACCCAGAGTTTGTTCGCTCTGAGTTAGTGGAAACTCTCGGTTTTCCGTTTCAAGAAGCAGGTTCAGCGCAACCGAGAGTCAGTTACTGCGGCAACATACGCCGTGGGTCTAACCTGCTCGGGAGGTGGTTAGACCTACCCTGAGTTTGTTTTCACTTTACGCTGCAGCTCCGACTGAAGAAAGAGTGTCACTGTCACACGCGTCCCTGTACAGTTTGAAGCAAAATCACTCCATAGAAATCTCCATCAGGATGTTTTTATCATTTCCTGATGATTTTACGTTTGATCGATCATTTATCTGATCAGTAGCCTTGTTCTCAGCCCGTTCATATGCGGCCACCTTACACATCGTGACAACCCTGCGCTCTGAGTTGACCAACTCAGAGAGCAGGATTAAACTCAGAGTATGTAAAACCAGCTACCTGAAACAGGCCCATGTATGGCAAGTGGAAGGCTGTTCCAGTGTTTAGTTGCCTTTACTGACAGCACAGCCCCCTCTAGTGGTGGCCCTGGTGCTAATGCTCCTGTCAACCCTCTGTTCGATAAATTCATTTAAAGGAGGTGAGGCATGCCCATGTATAGTCCGGCTTTTCTGTATTATAAATACTTTTTTGATTGGCCTTATGTAATATTCTGATATTTTGAAATGCATAACTTTTGATTTTCTTGAGCTGTAAGCCGTAATTAGATAAATTAAACAAAAAAAGGCCTGACATCTTTCACTTTGTATATGGAATCTGAAATATATGAAAGTTTAACTTTTTTAATTGTAAAAAAGTAGCAATACTACAATGTTAATATACACCATATTAATGCAAAACTAATGAATGTTTTAGTATTTACAAGGCATCAAATTAGTGTGTGTAATGTGAAAGGGGTCATTAATGACATTTAATTAGCCACCAACTCTTCTACTTACGTCAATAGATTGTATGTGTGTAAAATCTGAAGGATCTTAATCCAGAAACTAAGTTGTTAAGTCAACGTAGTGGAAAAAGTACAAAGTAGTATAACATGGTAAAGTCCAAGTAAGTCAGAAATGCACTCATTTAGAGTGATAGAGTAAATGTAATTAGTACCATTCCACCACTGCTCTCTGTGTATGCTGAGACAGCCTGTGGATTGGCCTGGGCTGGGTTCTTTGCCAGCACACCTGAGCAGGCTGAAGTCAGGACACTAGGAATAGGCCATGGCAGCTTTCTACAGTCTCTCTCACACACACACACACACACACACACCTAACACAGACATTGCTTTTATACTGATTTACGGAATGGCACATCCGGACATAAACTTCTATAAATGTGTGGTCTCCCCTATTTTGCACTTACTTTTGAGCCGGTTTGTGACAATGTATTGAACCAACTGTACGGGTCCTCACTGTATAAGAAATAATGTTGAGTGGAGTTTTATGAAAAAGGCTCAAAAAAGCAGCGTTTATAAACTGCACAGAGGGTCAGTCTTACAGAGTGGCTATATTTTGTACAATTCCAGAATGAAAAGAACAACATAGTCCTCAGTTCACATTTTCTACTCAAACGGTAGCCTTGCACTTAACATGGCTCATTAAGAATTGCCCCTAAAGACTTGGTAACCAGAATACACATTTTGTTTCTTGGCCAATTAAGTAGAATTAGTTGACCTCCATGCCAATGTTTTTCCAAAGCTCTCATTTAACTTAAAATCATTAAATCATTACATGAAAAGTATGAGTATTATACTGAACTGGAAGCACAATTCTGCATCTTTATCTGAAATGTCATCATCACACCAATGAGCACAACTTTGAGATATTCTGCAATTATGGTCAGTAGGTTGAACTCAACACCTTGTTATGTAATGAAATATTTTATCTGAGGATTTAGTTTAGTCTGTATGAAAAAGTTATTAATACATAATGAAATGCTATACAGGCCTGAGGCCTCATGCAACGCCTTTAGAACTGGAATGTGGACTGTGAGCAACAACTTATCAGCCAACAATACACTGAGCAAACCCCTGTAACCTGTAATAAGTAGCACATTAATTCCCCTAGTTTTGAAATCACATGTTCTTCTATTACATCACTATGTGCAAAATTTTTAGGCAAGTTGTATTTTTGAAGATTAATTTTATTATTGAACAACTACAGTGCTCTCAGTCAAACCAAAATGTTAAAAACCTAAACCTGAATATTTACGAAAGTAAAAGTGAGGTTTTGTCTTTCTTACGAGAATATATATATATATGTTTTGCTATTATTAGGAAACTATTAGTATGCAGAATTATTCTGCAACTAAATAAAAAAAACGAAAATGTTCCCATCTCACTTGTTTACTTTCATCTGTTAAAGTGAGAATAATAAAACAACTCAAAATGTACAAATAAAAATTTCCGACATGTCAAAAAAAAAAATCAGTGACCAACTGTAAATATCCCGTTTAAGCAGGGCCCACAGGTTCTCAATAGGGTTTAGGTCAGGTGAGGAAGGGGGTCATGTCATTATTTTTTCATCCTTAAGGCCTTTACTGGCTAGCCATGCAATTGAGTACTTTGATGCATGTGATGGAGCATTGTCTTGCATAAAAATCATTGTCTTCTTGAAAGATGCAGACTTTTTCCTGTACCACTGCTTGAAGAAAGTATCTTCTAAATGGCAGTAGGTTTGGGAGTTGATTTTGAGGCCATCTTCAACCTGAAAAGGTCCAACTAGCTCATCTTTAAAGGCAACTATTAGTATACTTTCTTCAAGCAGTGGTACAGGAAATCAGTACACCTCTCGGAACAGTGTCTGGGAGGCTGTGGTTGCTGCTGCACAAAAAGTTGATCGTCAACAGATCAAGAAACTGACAAACTCCATGAATGGAAGGCTTGTGACAGTTATTGAAAAGAAGGGTGGCTATATTGGTCACTGATGTCGGAATTTTTTTTTTGTAAATTTTGAGTTGTTTTATTATTCTCACTTTAACAGATGAAAGTAAACAAGTGAGATGGGAACATTTTAGTTTTTTTATTTAGTTGCAGAATAATTCGGCATACTAATATTTGCCTAATAATAGCAAAACATATATATATTCTCGTAAGAAAGACAAAACCTCACTTTTACTTTCGTAAACATTCAGGTTTAGGTTCTTTAAAGGCCTACTTCACCGGTTTGAATATGAAGGTGTATTGAATTCTGAGATCCTATGTAGTATAAATGTGCGAAACAAATTGAAATCGGTTCATCCTAGCCTGAGAAAAGGCAGAAAGAGTGTTTTTTTTAACCCTATATTTGTCTTTCTTGTGACATCACAGAAAGAGAAATATAGGGTTAAAAAAAAACTTACTTTGTAAATATTACTGTGATGTCTTTTACTGTGACATCACAGTAATATTTACAAAGTACATTCATATTCAAACCGGTGAAGTAGGCCTTTAACATTTTGGATTGACCGAGAGCACTGTAGTTGTTCAATAATAAAATTAATCCTCAAAAATACAACTTGCCTAAAAATTTTGCACACAGTGTATGAATGGAGTTTCAACATAACTTCACCTGCTTAATAACAGTCCAGGCCTGAGGACATCCACACATCAATATTAAGACATTGTGCCACATACTGGTGACAGGGATAGCACCACTTACTGTCCGATTGTCCTTTAGCCCTCCAGAACCCAAGCTATTTTGGACCATTTCAGTTTGTTTGGATTTATTATCTAATAACGCTTGTATAACATTAACCCTTTAATGCACAGTCAAATAAGCATCATCACATCATTTCCAGGACAACCTGGGCTATAAGAATATTTTTGCTGCAGTGATGTTATTTGAATGTAATACTAGTGACAAACAAAACAAAAACAAAAACGTACATTGAATATCACACATATTTATTGAAATGACACACATAGCAATATTGTATCAGCTTTTTCTTGCCTAATACACTTCTCCCAAGTCTTGGGAGTCAGAAAAAAAACATAACTTATACAGTATACAAACCACTACAGCTCTTCAAAAACAGTCCATATATTTCTTCCCTTATGCCATTTCCTAGTGCCATTCTCATAGACTGTATGTATTAGAAGCATTTCCACAAGAAACAGAGGCCACAGAGGTAATTTGGGTCAGTCAAATTTGCATTTCTCGACTTTATTGGATTGGCCCTGAAGCATACTCATAGACCAGCATTCCATTGCTGGACAGACGTAAACAAACCCCTGATAGGTCGAATTATTCTCCAGAGCATCATGGAAAAGCTAATAGGGCTTTAACAACAAAGCTTAGAACAGTAAACAATCGAAAATGGATAGTGTAGACCAAAATACTATCAATCTTGGATCTAAAGTATGGATTTATTGCACAAAGTCATCTAAAAGAAGCACAAGTTCAAGGAAAAGAAGCACACATTGTGGAGCTTTATTACTAAGTGACAGAAGCTTATTTTTGGCTGTATACGCAGACACTTGGAATTACGCTTTTCTTTTCAGCTACTGGATAGTGTAAGTGGTTTTCTTTCGGCAATTGTTAAAGAGGACCTATAAAAAAAATTCCCTGCTTACTGTCTGGGGTGGCTGCAGGTGGCTGTGCACAGCCTCAACACTCCGATGCAGTTCGCGGCAGCCTAGTGTCTAGTTTCCGGGTTTTATCTACGTAGATAAAGCGGATTTTCCATGTATGGTCATGCTGCTACACACTCAGACATGTCCCTGTCCCCCCTCCCCGCCTGTTTAAATCTGCTCGCGCTCACACTGCAGTCCGCTCAGTGTAACATGAAACTAGGGGGCGTGCCTGTTGCTATGCCTTCTCTGATTGGCCAGGTTCAAACAGAGTGCAGAGGGACAGAGCGTTTTTGCTGAGAGGCTAGACTGCAGTACCAAAGTTAGACTGTAAAATAGTATAATAGCACCCCTTTAAAACAAAACGTGCATTTTCAACCCGCTGTCTGGTTTTGGGGTAGGAGGAACGGGGCTGGCCCACGCCCTGACGAGTGCAGGGGTGCGACGGCCCATTCATCGCTGCTTGCAACTTGAATTTATGATTCTATTACTCATTCCAGTAACACTTTATATTAATGGTACATAAGTCATGAATTCATGTCTGAATTAATGCATGAAAATGCACAAATTCATCCATGTCGTACTTCATGAACCATCAGTAATTCACTAGGATTAATGCTATCTCATGTTTGATTTAACACAGGAACAATACATTTTTTAATGCTTCAGCTAAGGTATGTTAGTCATCATGATCTTTGAGTTATTACTGATGATCATGTCTGACCAGTCACACCAATACACATGTGTTTTGTTAAATACCAAGTGTTGAAATCATGATGAACTAAGCATTAATATTTCATGACTTCATCATGTTTGTGGCCCCTAAAATGAAGTAGTGACTGAGTATATCAAGTTGATACTTGATATAGTGGAACCAGGTCACCACTTCATTTGAAGGGCAAAAAAACATGATGAAGTCATGTTATCCACCATACTTCTTCTTATTATTATTATTATTATTTATTAAGTTACAGGCCCTCAGATCACGTGTGGTTTTGCTTCGTAATGCTGGTTCACTTGCAAAAGGGGCAATATGAAAGTGGACCACACCAAACAAAAAAATCTAAACTCTATTTGGTCTGGACCAAAGCAAGTGAACTAGCGGACTTTCCCAGTGTGAATACACCCTAAGAGAGCCAACCAGCTCACAGTGACATAAGGCAGACTTCTCTATATGGTCATGCTGCTGCATGCACCAAGCTGTCAGTTTGTTTACGGTACTTCAGTCCATGGATGTTAACAAAAGAAGGAGACAGAGTTCACTGTGGTTCAGGTGAGACCTGCAGCTTTTCTTGTGTTGATAAAAAAAGAAACGAAGATACCTTCTTGGAGTACACTTTAAGTGTTGACCTCCTGTAAAATAGTAAAGGATGGATAATTAATTTGTAACAGAAGCACTTCCTTAATATTACCACCTAGAGGTATTAGTACCAGTCTGCACTGCAAGTAGTTACAAGTGTAAAGAAAACCCTTGATGAAATGAGTTGACACTTCTATTGACCAAGTACTTGAACACTTTCTGTCATACTCGCCATGTTTGTCAAGTAGATGGAAAGCAAGACGCAGCTGCCAATGGCACCTTTGCATTCGTTGGCTATTGAATAGGAGACATTTTTAAATATGATAGATAATCTTGGGTGATTTGTTCCCAATTTTGATGCCAAAGCAAGATTTATTTCTTGTGGACTGATGTGAGGTAGTTGTGGTCTGAAGAGTGTTAGGACTGTGGGGACTGGAGCTGTCCTTCAGTCAGGTGAGGATAGATAGAAAAAACAGTGACATACAATTCCAAGAGGCTAAATAAACTATATACAACTAAAGAAAGTATATTTAGCTACTGAAAAAAGAGGCTTTAGCGTAAAGACTTGAAGAGTTTTACGTTGCCAGTGGAGACAAAATGTTGGTTTATTGAGACAATAATCTGTAAGCACATATCCGGCAAAATCAATGTGGTAGCCTGAATGGACCCAGAGCTCGGTGCTTGTTAACACAAGAAGACCTGAAAAGGTTGGCCTGTACCATGGTTTCCAGTCAGCCACACTGGGTAGAACAAGGTAAATGAAAGGCGAAAGTTGGTTGAGTTTACTGTAAAGTGGCCTATTCACCATTACAATCTCATTCAATCAGATTATATACATCTTTAATTTCACAGACTTATAGAAATCACCTTCAAAGATGTGTTTCACAATGATAAATGCCCAGGCCAGCTGAGGACTTGTGCAGCTCCACTGTTAAACCACCGTCTGGATCCACTACTGAGAGATATACAAAAAAAAAAACAGAATTACGGACATGGAAATTGAATCTAGATAGTTAATGAGAAGTTGCTATCACTTATTATTGGAGCCAAAAATGAATTTACTGCAAGCTGATGAGGAGGGACTACTTTAACCCCATAAAGACTAAAAGATTTTCTATAGAAATATCGTAAGCCTTACCTGTTGATTCAGTTCATTGTCCTTGTTCTTACAAATGACGACTAAGGCTTGATTGATAAGCCTGGCTTGATGAAGGCAAGATATAGCCTGTCCGTGGGATTTACCCTCCAGGGATGTGCCATTTATGGATAAAATGCTGTCCCCTTTCTGGATTGTGCCTTCAAGGCTAGCTGCACCTTTGGTGAAGACCCGATGTACCTGGACACAAAAAGTATGTCTCAAAGAATTACCAACTGTCCAGAGATATTGGTGAGAACTATTAAAACACTAGTTGACTTGTCTCTAATTATTCTGTTTAACTTAACAGTTGTA
Organism: Hyperoplus lanceolatus; assembly: GCA_026929865.2. Classification (NCBI taxonomy): domain Eukaryota; kingdom Metazoa; phylum Chordata; class Actinopteri; order Uranoscopiformes; family Ammodytidae; genus Hyperoplus; species Hyperoplus lanceolatus. Next base: position 969,887 of record CM049397.1, read on the forward strand.
TACCTTTCATTCATACGTCATTGTCATTTCATTGTAAACGTATTGTTATCAAGCAGGTGGCATTATACCATCAAACCCCTTTACCAAGTCATGAGTCGTCAGGAATCTTACAAAAACAGGTTATACAGTGGGGAACATAATAGAACTGTAACCAGAGTGCTGTACACCACCGCTTCATCTTCTATTTTATTTATGTCAAATGTTGAATGAATAAATATCCAACAAAATACTTTACATACATCCTGTAAGCAAATAAGAATTATGTGAAAGTCGCACCTTAACGTCCTGTCATTCATTGTTTGTGCGTGTTTAAAATAAGCAGCTATACCTGCATTTAATCAATGAGATAATTAAACTACTGCTAAAATGTTTTAGTATATTATTTGTGAGACAAGGGGGTGACTGTAATTAATTAAAGCTTAACAGCCAAATATGTTTGAAACACATCAGCGATGCAGCCTGTGACAGAACAAGAGTATTCTTCTCTGCTATCATAGCATTTTTTATCATAGCCGACCCGCTCTACCACCTGAGCCATGGTCGCCCCGATCAATCTCTATTCATACAGAAATCACTAAAACAGTGTGTGCAGTTCATAACACATGTCCCGGTCGTTCAGCTCTGCAGTAATTGCCAGATAGAATTTTGAGTATTCTGCTCGTTTTTATCCAATCAGGAGACAGAGCGCTATCAAGAGGCGGGTCCCTGTGCCTGTGAACGATGACTCGCTGCTCTCCATCACAGCACTATCTAATGAAGACGGCTGTGTGTTCATGTGGTGGTGACGTAGGGACGAGCGAGGGGACTGCTAACTGCAGTCACTGACAGGAAGTTAGCTCAAGGACCAAATCGCTTACTTCTCCTTTAAAATTTAACAAAAGCTTGCCAAAAGGACTTTAAAACAGTCTCAGCTGAGGACAGTATAGAAATTCATATAACTAAATACATCTCATGCCAATGTATCTCCTCTTCTCATTCTCTAGATAAAAAGCTATTCACACTATAAGTTATTCATAAAAGTCTCAAAAGTGTGTGTAGGACTTTATTACCTACTAGTAGTAATATTAAGAAAGACCCCATGACAACTTGCAATGCACATTCACACCAAACTGAATGATATCCAGCACTGCATTTACACAGTCAGTCCCTCCTGGGGCCAGTTGCATGAAGCACCTTTAGTTTTCTACTGAAGTATTACGTAAGGTTAAATGTCTCCTTAGCTGAGGGTTCGTGAGCTTCTAAATACTGTACTTACAGTTATTTCCTTCTGCTCGCGGTCAACTCCACCAGCAATACTGAAACCAAGTCCTGAACCTCCTTCTTTATTCAGGACAATGAGGTGAGTATTATGGTTAACCTGCCGAGAGTTTAGACAGTCAATGAGGAAACAAAAATTCATGTAGAAAGAAGGAATAAAAATAAAAATAGTCTACTTAACGTGTTGAATATTAAATGACAGGTGAAACAGGTCTTGTAAATGTATATAAAGTTACCTCTGAGAGGGCCTTGACCTCCTCTAGCAGGGCAGATACATGGGATTTAACTGTCAGGGAAGACAACAGGGTTTGCAACTCACAGTGGCTCCGAGGAGAAGTAGCCAGCTCTTTTAAACTGTAGACAAAATGAGTAAAAGTTAAGATATTTACTGTATTTTTTCCACTTATTACTATTTCAAACAATACCTATTAATGTATTCGAATAGAAGGACCACAATGAAATTAGGTGCACAAATATTATTGGTTGGCTCGCTCATTTTATTTTAACTTTATAATATCTGTACTGCCCAGCAGGAAATAGCACAGTTTCAGACATTGATAAAGGCTTTCACTTTCTCCTGTTCCTTGGCATTTAGAAACAGTATGACCAGACGTACCACCAGCAATGGAAGATTTACAACCTTCAACATTGGTATAAACTGTCCTGTGTGCTACATGTACCTGGAAGTTTGCTTTAAAAGTACCGCTCATACGGTAACACTTTCTATGAAGGTCACCTATATAATGCATTATAAGCACTTTCATGAGACATTATAATGCGTCTATAAGGCTTTATAAAATACATTATAAATGTTAATCATGCATGACAACTTATAACACCTTTTATAAAGTATTATAAGTGGTGGACATAACATATTATAAGTTCAGCATTCATAATGCTTTATACCTCAATGTCAAAGTGACATCAGTGTTTATAATAAATAATCGGACACCTGTTGCACATTATTAACTAACTAACTCAATTATAAGGCACTACGATCAGTATTTAGTGGCTCTCAGTAAAGTGTAAGACAAAACAAATTAAAATGAATATCAAAGCCATGTGTTTATTTTCCTGAACAAAATGTTACATTTTGCCAATGCACATTACCTAATGTCATTCAACAGACATCCAAGAGCATGAAAACTAGCTTTATATTTTTTTTATAGCCCGTTTCCCGTGATCTCTAGATACATTTCTGGAGATCAAGGGATAACTGAGCTGGTTTTCAACTCATTACTTATTCATTTATGTGCCGCTATCCCCAGGTCACCAGTTATTCATCTTTTTCCCGGCTTCCGTACCTATGTCTCTTCCTGTGTTTATCAGGAGTGCCACTTCTTACAGCTGTGGCGATCGTAGGCTGAACTGAAATGTCAGATCAGGGAGGAATGTGTATTGATCTGTTACACCTTTCCTGGTATTTGGCCTCCAGACCGTAGTCGAAGGAGCACAGGGGAGACATTCCCTTCAGGGCCGATGTTCTTTTGGGGTTAACACCTTTCACTTCCCCTGGTAGTGTTTTTTTTTTTTTTTAACTTTATTTATACAAGTAAATCCCATTGAGACCGAAGACTCTTTTGCAAGGGAGACCAGTTTTCCTTTCCCACGTTACCAATCACACACACATTCATACACCGATAGCAGGCTAACTATCGACATTCACACGAGGCAAGGTAGGCGAAGTGTCTTGCCCAAGGACACAACGACCATGACACAGGTGGCAGGGCGGGGATCAAACCTCCAACCCTTTGACCTTTTTTCATCAGCCGACCCGCTCTACCACCTGAGCCACAGTCGCCCCAAAGGGCTTGCCTTAGGGCCGGAATGATGAGGCCACCCTTCTTGAGAAGCTGGTCACTTTATTCTTGGTTAACAGTCACTTTCCAGTACATTAGCTTATGCTGCATTCTCTCGCTTGCACACACACAGCCAGGCTCATTTTTTCCTTCGCTTGATTGACACCAAACACGCTACCGCTCAATCTCCTCACCTGTCCACTGACATCACTTACACAATACACTGCCATTCTCGCCATTCTCACTACTCTCCAAACAAATCCATTAGATTATATTTCAATCAAGCGCTCACACAGGCAGAAATTGCATTGTGTCTCTGTGTTAAGACATACTATTCAGATCAGTGCTCATCATTTAAGGAGAAGGCTAGCCTGGCTGCAGCTATACAGGCGACGGCACAGTGATCCTACTGAGGTTGTTAACATTGCTGTACGCCCTCTCTCTAGTTGTCTCGCACAGCCAGACCAAACTGCAGCAAGTAGTATGTCTGGAATCGAGCTACACTCAACAAAAATATAAACGCAACACTTTTGTTTTTGCTCCCAATTTCATGAGATGGACTTAAAGATCTAAAATTCATTCCAGATACACAATTGTACCATTTCTCTCAAACATTGTTCACAAATCTGTCTAAATGTGTGATAGTGAGCACTTCTGCTTTGCTGAGATAATCCATCCCACCTAACAGGTGTGCCACATCAAGATGCTGATCTGACATCATGATTAGTGCACAGGTATGCCTTAGACTGTCCACAATTAAAGGCCACTCTGAAATGTGCATTTTTTTTGCTTTATTGGGGGTCTGGGGACTCAGAACCAGTCAGTATCTGGTGTGACCACCATTTGCCTCATGCAGTGCAACACATCTTCTTCGCATAGAGTTTATCAGATTGTCAATTGTGGCCTGTGGAATGTTGGTCCACTCCTCTTCAATGGCTGTGCGAAGTTGCTGGAGACGGCTTATGGTGGAGAAATGAACATTCAATGCACGAGCCACAGATTTGGTTGACATTCCTGCTGTCAGCATGCCAATTGCACGCTCCCTCAATGCTTGTGGCACCTGTGGCATTTTGCTGTGAGACAAAACTGCACATTTCAGGGTGGCCTTTTATTGTGGACAGTCTAAGGCACACCTGTGCACTAATCATGATGTCAGATCAGCATCTTGATGTGGCACACCTGTGAGGTGGGATGGATTATCTCAGCAGAGCAGAAGTGCTCACTATCACACATTTCGACAGATTTGTGAACAATGTTTGAGAGAAATGGTACAATTGTGTATCTGAAATGAATTTTAGATCTTTAAGTCCATCTCATGAAAAATGGGAGCAAAAACAAAAGTGTTGCGTTTATATTTTTGTTGAGTGTAGTTTAAAAGGTAGAAAAAAGCTGAAAGGCGACCCATCATGTCATTAAAGAGCTGAACATTTTGGTATTTGTATGGTTAAAATAGCTGAAGATTTGAAGGAGGTATGAAGGTCCAAAAACGTACGGAAGAAGAAGTAAAAATAATAAAGATTTGGATAACAATAGTGTGAATGCTGGAAGCTCCAGCATTCACACTAATAATAAAGATTTGAAGAACAATAGTGTGAATGCTCCAGCTTTCACACTAACTAACTAAGTGAATTAAGTACCTGATGGGTACAGTACTGGCATAGAAATATGTGTACATCGAAAAACGTTAGTGCCAGTCAGCTTATGTTTCAAAATGAGAGATGATGTAGACAATCAGAGGTTATACTTACCTAAAGGCTTAGCAATCAGCATCTCACTACTTCATAAAAGTTCATATATTTCCCTGACAAATTACTATATTAACATATTCTTAAAATCATATTGGCTTGCCCGATATATTTTTGGAACTACTAAAACTACTTCTTACTAACTTGCAACAATAGTGTCTGATGAAGTGTCAAGTTTCTAGTTTCTAGTCGGTATCAGTCTTAATTAAAGAAAACTTACTCTGAAAATGTTACACTTTTATTTCCACTAATTAATTTCTAATTAAAAATTAAAAAGGTACAGTATCAATTCTCACAATAAAACTTTGATTGTACAAACACATGATAAAACCTTACAGCTTATTATGAATTCAGTCTTATTAGTTACCTTTAATAATCTATTGCAGAATTGTTGCAGTCTGCCACAGTGACACAAGCTAACCACTGGTAGGTTAGGCAGCTTAGTCTGACATTTTCAATCCAAACCGTTTGAATTAAACCCCCCACCTGACGGAGCAGCTGGGCGCTTGTCCATGGCTCTCTATGGGTTGTTCAATGGTGCTTTCTGGAGGAGTGTCTTCGGTGGAACCAGAATCACCTCCGCTCAAACTGTTCACATCCACTTTGGTCAGGGGTGCAAAAGCTATCACTGAAGCTTTGGTAAATATATTGGGATTTAGACCAGGTTCAGTTTGATCTATTTCAGAAACATGTCCTCTGGTAAAGTCCTCTGTGAATACTTTTTCCAGTTCAGGCATACTGAGAGCCCTGAGCTGCCGCACCTTGCTGCAGGGAAGTCTGCCGGGTTTCCTTGGAAACACCTGAGGTGTATGTGGTGCAATCCCATCTGGAGCTTTCTCAACAACAGCCTCAGGATTGGACTCAGTTAGTGCTTTAGCAACAAGAGGTGAGCAGGGCGTGGTAGGGATTAGATCCTCCACATAGGAACTAAAACTCCTCTGCTGTGCCTCGCAGTCAATAGAATTAACCAAGCCCATATAACCAGCAATCCTTTGGCTGAGCGATGCTCTGTATGCCAGGGTGTAGGCGTGAATATCACTGCTTTTTGCCACAGGTTTGTCAAAGTGAGCCAGGTTTTCAAAGGACTTTATTTTATGTCGGACAGAGAAGGGATTGTAGTTTGCAGACAAGGCTGTATCTGTGGTGAAGGTTGGTCTTTCCATTATGTGCAGTCGAGATGGGCTGGACGTTAGGGTTTCCCCTGTCTCCAAAATATTACTGCTTTTTGAGCCTTTACTTGCGGTTGAATGCGTTTCTTTAGCAGAACATGGTAAACTAAATACCATACTGTTATTGACCATGCCATTTTTTTTCTCTACAGTGGAGTTTGCAGCAAAAGGCATAGGTGTTAACATTGAATTTGTGTAACTTTGAGAGTGTTTGGAGTCTTTTGAATGAGCTGTTTCATTGTGTGCCATAACTGATGATGCTGTACAAGATATAGAAGACAGTGGAAATCCTATAAATGTTCTATGAGTGGCAGGAGGATGTGATTTAGCTTTGGAACCGAAATGTATGTCCTTCTCCCTGGCCAGTTGAACAGTATGAAATGTGCCACCTGAAAGGCCATGCTCAGCTGAAGCTTGCTTTGTGTCCTTTACATTTTGCAAAGGAAAGTGGCTGTTCATATTAGAAAGGTTATTGGTCTTTAAAAGAGTTGACATGGCTGCTGTTGGCGGTATATCAGTTGACTGTTTAAAGAAAGCATTGGTGTTTGAAGGAAGTGGACTTTCACTCCTGGTAGGGGTTTGGAGATGCTCCTCCTGTGATTTGTTCTTGCTCTTAATACTTAGACCCTTCAGTTTGGGAGCACTACGGTTTGGCCTGATTTTAGTTTCAAGCTGAAGTTTAAATGTACTACCCCACACGGGACAGTCTCCTTTCTCAATGACTTTTAGCTGGCAAGTCTTCTTTAACAATGTGCTAGCATAAGGGTTTAAATTAGTTCTACACTCTAAGACTTTTTCTTTGTTTATCGTTGATGATGACACTCTTGTATCCGCTCTGCAGATGCTTGTGTCTGACGTCTTAGATTCCATTGATCGTGAATGGGGTGTATTTAAATGCTCCAATAAATCTGAGGACAGCGAGGCATCTGCATTCAAGTTTGCAGTAGAATACTGAGCAACACGGTGTTTATCTAGTGGGAAGGGGCTGTCGGAAATGCTGATGGAAGCTACACATGCTTTAACTCTGTCAAAGGGTCCACTTTCATTATTGAAGTGGCAATCTGGAGAAGACACTGATATTGTAGTGTTGGAGGACTGGCGTTGTTGCTCTGTAGAGAAAACCCCTAATAACTGAGAAGAGAGCTGTGAGCATTGGGTTGTTGTAACGGAGTTTTCTTTGTTTGTCACGGCAACATCAGAAAAGACTTGCACTACAGCAAAGGTCTGGTCCAGGTTTGTAGTGTGACTGGTAGCATGCTCAAAGGGTGAAGAGCTATCTGGTGACTGGCTTGAATGGGAGGGTCCACCAGCAGCTGGTTGGAGAGCATCACAGGAACCAAACTCCACCATCTCCTCATCTGATGAGTGTTCATGAAGACTACCAGTATTGCCAGACATCTTATGTAATGTTAGACCGCTCTCTGGGGTGGAGTCACTGTTTGAATCACTGTCATCTCCAACGGGGTACATACTTTTAGAACCAGCATCAGGGCTTTCTAGATGTGATCCATTGAAAATAGTAGAGCTGTTTTCCTTTAATTGGTTCCCATGTATTTTCTCAACAGGGAAGATGGCTCCCTTTTCATTTCCTGCATCAAAGACTAAACAGTCCAGGGGCCTGGACTGTTTTGGAACCTGAATACCAGGTTCCTCAGACAATGTGACAGTATATTGGCTTGAACAGCAGGATACAGCTTTGGATAATGTTTTGAAGGGGGATTCCGTGATTGCATTTTTATTACTGCAGAAGCTCAATCCAGATAAAATGCCATCTATGTCAGTCATGGGTATTTTAAATTCATGGTCTGTTTGTGTTGTGTGTTTAGAATTCCATGAATCTTTATTTATGACTTGTCCTTCATCAGACCGAATTGATGTGGCCGGGTCCAATCCGCTGGCTCCATCACTGCTTCCTGATGACATCATCAAACTGGACAGTTGATCTACAGCTGGGACCAGAAAGCAGAAAAAAGCAGTTTAGTCAGGACTGAATGAGTGAGATACAGCACTGGGTTAAATCATTTGACATGACCTATGCATGTTCTTTTCCAGGTGATTGAATACATGTTATGCAATAGAACAAATCATTTGAGTAGAGTGTCTACGGTGATGTTTTTTGTTTTGTTTTGTTATGTCAATCCGGTCAGTCTAATCTTTGTCTAGCAAATCCATAGTACTGAGCATTCGGCACTGAATCATTTTTTTATTTAAAATCTAAATATTATTCAACCTGCAATACCAAAAGAATTAAAAAAATAACAGCAATTGGCCATTCTATAATATTAAAGTTTCATTTGATAACACTGATCTTCTCACCTAAGTCCTCAAAGAGGTAAATCAAATTAATATTCTTAAACCAGAGTAATAACAAATGGTACAATTCAAGTCACAGGTAGAGGTACATTGAAAATTAAAAAGCTTTAGAATTACAAATCTTTCAAACTATGGGCAACTAAAGCTTATTCTAAATACAATTAAAAGTAAAAATGATTACACTATCAAAAATTATTGTGAAAAAAAAATGACAGGTAACTTTTTCTTTTCTAGATTTCCACTGAGCATTCATAAAATATGGACATGCCATGCATGCAGGCATATTGTAGAAAACAAAAACTTCATAGGGGAGAACGGGGTAATTTGTCACATGGGTTGGATGTCACAATCGTTATATCTCGGAACCAGAAGGTGCTGTCTGTGAAATTTTGGTATGTAAATATCCAGAATTGTTATCAGAAGTCACCTACATAGTCTTCCTTGGAGTTAGACTGCTGAATTTGAGGTGAGACGACTGTTTGTGTTTTTCATGTCAATTTCAAAATATTTAGCTCCTCAGTATTTTTCTTCCAGGCTTTTACACAATGGGTTTATAACAAAACACTTGTTACCCATACAAAGTGTGAAGGGTAAACTATAGTTTAGATTGTCGTTAGCGAGCTAATTAGTTGTAAGATGGTTGTTGGCCTTGATGCTAGCAAGAAATTCAAGTTGGGGTTGGTCGTCACATTTTTTGGGGGGTTGGTTGTCACATGTTATCTCAAGGCTGCAGCCAGAAAAGGAACTCAATAATGAAAGAAATTGTCAAGCTGCATCCTCACTGACACCCCAGAGAAGGAAATAATAGAGCAGGAAAAGGCAGCTTGCATGCAAAAGAAAAAAGGGCAACAAAATCAAAACAACCCAGTGCATCCCAAACTGGACCAGCTGCCAAGGCTACAGTAAGTTATGTAGGCCTATTTGTCAACTTGACAATGCAATTAAACTTTCAAATTTAGTTCTACTTGCTTGCCTTCTTTTTAAGATTATTCCCATTAAGATAACATTGTGACAAACAACCCCATAGTGTTTGACAACCAACCCCTTGATGGGGCTGGTTGTCACAATGTGTAAGGGTGTCTTTGATGATTAATTTCTTCTTTATTACAATAAGATAGAAAAAGTGAGTGGTACACATTTCAAGCCAACACCTTAAGCTTCAATTTAATGTAGGAATGACTATTGAAAGATGTTTAGGTGATAAGCAATTCTCACTAGAGTAAAAAGTGTGCCTACTTACCCCGTTCTCCCCTACTATATGTTGCATCAGAGGTGTAATTAAGTTAATTAGTTTAGGAAAAGTAGGTACACATTTTCAGCTGCTAGATTACTGCCTAAATATGGTTGCTATGGTTGTGGCAGGATCTCACCCAAGAAGCTCTTCTATTGCTATCTCTTGTAGTACAAACTCAGTTGGGAAAGACATACAATAGAAGTACAAGGATAGACTTATCTGTTTATCAACCAAATAATTAGAAATTGACAGGAGTAATAAGTCTTCAATGTGGAAAAGTTGGAGACTTTATTTTTTTTGACACATTTATCTGTTATTGAATCCCTATTCAGTTCAATGCAACCCTTCACCAGCAATTCCAAATTATGGAATTGATGTTACATGTTTACAAAAAGATTGTAATCAAATAAATGGACCTCTATTTGAAGCTCCTTACCTCCTCTTTTAGTGACCCATTATCAACAATTCACAACAATGTCTATTCTACATTAAATATAGAGTTACACTATACTACTATAACTTGATCAACTAATACACTGAGAGCTCCTAAGCACAGGGAGCTAAGCTACAGGGAAGATTATATAGAATAAGATAGTCACCATGGAAAGAAAGCCAGATGCTTGCAGGTTGATTTGGGGAAGCGAGAGAGGGAGGGTTGATCCTACCTCTTAGGACAGCATAAACGGGGAAGACTATTTAAAAGGTATTCGGAGCAGCAGACACATACCCATTCACACTCACAGTCACATCTCCTATTAACTTAATTCCAATTGGTATGAACCACACATTTCTGGAAATATACATTTTTATTTCATTTAGTTACTTAAGTTAATCTATTGGTCAACAGTTACATTGAAATGTGTATTTTCTAGTGCTGTCAATCAAAACAAATAACTAATTAATCTCACAATTTCCTGTAATTAATCTAGATTAATTGATCAATAAATTAATCACGATTAATCTAATTTTTCTACTTAAGACCGAAGCTTGTAACACATATTTACTTGAGTAAAATCATGGAATTAATGTACAATTAGGACTGGGTGATATGGGCTCAAATAGTCTTTAGTGCTTTCTATTGGAACAATTTGAAACTTGCAGGTGGCAAAGATTTTGCAGATGTTATTGATTTTTCCACATCCTTCACCACTCCCATACAACAGATCCAGCACTATTTTATTTGGAAGCAAATGGGCCTTTTTCCTAGCCTGGAAATCCGAGTAGAGTCTAGCTGCAGCCCCGGAAAACAATACCCTGGCGGGGTGGAAGTACTGTGGCTGGGCGGAAGTGGTGTGACAGACGTGATTTTTGACTATTCAGCTTCCATAACATGTCACTAACTTGCCCAAACCCTAACCACCCAGCTATGATGCCTGAACATAATCTAATGTTCTATCTATATATATTCTAACCTCTCCCCTGTCCCCTTGCCCTAACCCTAACCACCCAGCTGTGATGCCTGAACATAATCGCCAAAACAATATAATTTGTCTAAATAACGTTATGTTATGTTTTGTTATGTTATGTTTTGTTATGTTACGCCCAGCCACAGTAATAATGGATTGGATTTATATAGCGCTTTTCAAGGCACTCAAAGACGCTTTAAAGGGTTCCAGGTTCCATTCATTCACACACAGTCATACCGGTGGTGGTAAACTACCATAGTAGCCACAGCTGCCCTGGGGCAGACTGACGGAGGCGTGGCTGCCATTCAGCGCCTACGGCCCCTCCGACCACCACCTCAAACATACAGCAGTCATACACATTCACACGAGGCAAGGTGGGTGAAGTGTCTTGCCCAAGGACACAACAACCATGACACAGGTGGCAGAGCGGAGATTGAACCGCCAACCCTTGGATCATTGGCCAACCCGCTTAACCACCTGAGCCACGGTCGCCCAGTACTTCCGCCCGCCAGGGTATTGTTCTCCGGGGATGCAGCTGGATACTATTGGGAAATCCAGACCTGCCGCTGGCACATTTTTATTTGCTCAGTCTGGACATGATCCATTGGAGCTCATTAACTATGTTGGAAAATTTGGAGCTGCCAATCAAATCTTACTATCTGATATGGGCGGGCCAGAGCCCTATGTATGGTGCTCTGGGGCGGAGGTAACCAGATGACGACAGTGCTGTGCATGCGCCGTCGAAGCTGTGATAGTTAACAACAGAGATGGCTGCGGATATGTTGTTTGAGTTTGAGACAGCTTTGGCCTCGACACTTTGCAATTTGGAAGAAGGCACTCAAATCTTTCATTAGCAAGTAAGAAGAATGTTCTGTGTTGCCGACCGACCACGCCAAAAGTTTAATTTAACAGTTAATCCCGCTGTTCGCTAAACGAACAGGGCTTAATACGTCACCTTGTTCATTGCTCTGATTGTTTGTAGTGCTATCCAATTGCGTGCAGTGGTATTTGAAATGCAAGAGTAGGAGCCGCCCCTTGAGTTGGGGAGGTCTATTGATCATGGCCAGACCCTATATCGTTCTAGATATGGGTCTGGATTTCCAGGCTACCTTTTTCCATCTTCTGTTAAACTGTAAACTGGGAACGCTAATAATGACTCATTACAACCACTAACTAATTGATTATCACCACTAACCCCCTGAAGATATCAGCCTCCTGCAATTTCACATTGACGACATAAGTGATATCACTTTAGATGCAGAATAGGTTTTGCTATATTATAGCCTAGTAGGCTTTATTTTATAAAAAATACAGGCAAATTTACTTTAGACTACTAGTTAATTTTTCACAATAAACGGTTTTGCACCTCCTTTGCCCATAATAAATGTGCTGCCGTGGTTGTGTGACGTCAGACCAAAAACTCTCTGTGAAGTCGGAGTAATCGTCCTCCCCCCGCTCGTTCGCCTGTGTAGCCTACCTCTCATAAGGCTGTGTACAGCGGCAGCTATCGCCATCCTGCACGCCCCCTCCCCCGCTCGTTCGCCTGTCATAAGAGGCTGTCTCGTCTTTTTTTCTCGCCCTCTTGTTTTCACATAGCGGTAAAAGTAAAGACACATACAGCGCGCACCGCAGACTACAGGAGGGGGGGAGTGAGTATGTTGACAGTGACTGTCCTATAACCAGGCGGCTTGCTTTGTGTAGTTTGGCTGCACACGTGAACACGTGACAGGAATTAAACAAAACTGCGTTAACGGCGTTAATGTTTTAGAACACGTTACATAATTTAAATTAATCTCCAAAATTAAACACATTAATTTTGACAGCCCTAGTATTTTCTCATATCCTTTCTCAAGTTACCACACTTCGGAGGGGGTGAAAGCACAGGGTCAGCCATAGTACAGCGCCCCTGGAGCAGTTTTGGGGTTAAGTGTCTTGCTCAAGGACAAAATGGTAGAGATGGTGGGCACCCTATATGTAATACCAGCCACCACTAGTCTTACAAATAACACCCTCTTGTCCGGTGCTGGTGATCAAACCTGTGGTTACTAGTAGGCCCTCTTTTCTCTGGGCCATCCTACACCCCAACAGGTGGGGTTTAGGATACAATTGTAGGATGACGAATTATTCACAATCGTATGAGGAAGAAATTTACTAACTTTCCACAGTTACTCACAGAGACTGCAACATAAACAGTAGACTCACATTAAAACAATGGTAATAGAAGATCATAAAGGGAAATCACAGTAAATTTTAACCTGTCACATTATGCAAAATGTTGCTTTTAAGACAATATGGGTCGTGGCAAGGGTCTGGGTTTGATTTTGACATCGGTGGGGACATACAAGTGGTGCTGAAGACCCCCCTGGAAACTGAGGCTTTTTTTGCAGTTATGAAAGACTTCTAACCACAATTCCATTTCATCCATAGCCTTTTTTCTATGGTATAGCCAAAACGTTAGCTTTTTGTACTTCACGATAGCACAGATCTCAATATTTCTTTGGATCCAAATATAAAATTAAAAAACAAAACCTTTTATTTGTAATGCGAATGAATGAATTCTGTAAGGTTTTTACGTGAGAATTCTCAACTTTATTTTGGCTATAGTGCAATCTTCCATCTAATACAACATCATACTATGTATACAAAATGTATAGGGAGCACCTACAGGCCTAACCTAGTACTGTAGTCCGTGTGACCAATAAACAAGTACAGAAATCACAGGACACAATACATGAAGAACAATGTAGAATAATGTGACTTTTTCAAACCAATGATTAGTAAATGTATACATCCAAACCCAAATTAATTAATTTAAAAAGTTATCTGTATCCACTCACTAAATATTAATATTCTACCCCGAGACCAAAGTTAGACCAACCCGTAAAGTCATAACAGCAACATCTATTGATAATGGGTGTTGTTGAAAAGTACAGGCATTTGATTTTTATTACACACTGAATTTCTGTGTGCTGATAGTGCATCAATAACTGATTAGCTAACAAAGATCATTGCTATATGAAATCACATTGCATTGCAGCAAAACATTAGCCAAATGAAGTCTTTAGCTGGACTTCCCAGTGGTTTTGTTTACCAGTGTCTCTTCACAGTACCTTGAACTGGAGAATGAAGTGGTTCTAAATCAAGTCTTACCTGAAACTGCTCTCTTCACTTCCAAAGACAGTATCATGGGAAGGTTGAGCATGAGCTCACAGATTTCCTGGTAGCTGGAGAAGCACAACAGTTTTTCTCCAATTTTTACAATTTCATCTCCAGGACATAGCTTTCCAGTAGATTCCTGAATGTACAAATAAAAAATAAAATATTTAGCCATTCACTCACCAACAAAATGGCCACTGCTCAAGTCAGAATAAAGATAACAATGTGAATTTTTATTTTACTTTAATATATTTTATTGTTTTTAATAAATAATTCCATCAGAGAAGGTGGCATAAGATCTGAACTATCCATTCACTAATATTGGACTGGTATGAAGGTGAAAAAAACCCAGACATACCCTTTGTGCTGCACCTCCAGGCTTTAACCCAACGATAACAACTTTCAGAGGCGATGATGTTATTTCCAAGTCAAGCCCGAATGACTGGTCCTTCCTTCTCCACATGGTCACAGTTTCTACAGAACAGACCCCCACAGGTGGGCTGCTGTCTCCCTTCGGACAGCTCTGAAGCGACATCAGGCCACCAGTCCCAGAGGTCCCAGACTTTCCTCCACAGTGTGTGGCACTGGATGGGGGCTGGGATGGAGAGGGCTCATCAACTCTGGACTGTTGCTGTTGGGGCAGACTGGATGCTTCAACACTCATCATACTTTTGACCCGTGTCACTGCTTTATGCTCCAGCTTAGGGGAACGCTTTGACTCCAACTCTCCATCATCTTGATGTTTAGAGTTCTCGCCATGGAGGGTCAAAGTCCTGGAGCCAAAGGCCACACGGCTTGCTGCCTTTGGTGTTTGGTCCAAGGGGCAGTGGATAGGCATGAAGTGGGCAGAAGCAGCTGATTCAGACTGACTGCTAATACCTTCCTCACACTGTGAGACACTCTCATAGAGGGGTGTGGTCCCATCACTGTTCCTACAGCCCTGGACAGCCCCACTATCTGCACTGTCTCCATCTAGATTTAATAATGATCGATTCACGCCTGCTGGATCACTTCTGGAGATGTTAACAGAGTCACAGTCAGTCTGTCCATCACTGAGCTCATCCTCAGTGCACATCATGCGTCTCTGTCGTAGCAGTGGGCTCCTCACTGAGGCTGGGCTGCAGACAGCAGGGGGGCCCCACTCTGCCACCACCTGCTCATCAACAGGGATAGGGCTCTGGTCTTGTGAGGCATCGCACACAGGGCGGCCATACACTTCTGTAATAGAGGGGTTGAATGCTGAAAATAAGATGTAGGTATGAGGTATAGTATACATTAAATCAAGAGTAGGCCTTCATTTAGCACAGTCTTACATTTTAAATTTTCTGAAACATTTATTAAATATGCTTAGTAATATATGGGAAAAATTGTGGGATGTTGAGCTTCCCCTAACCAAAGTTAATATACTAAGAGAATATTTGGTCATCAATCGCACTGCTGTGAGGCTGTAGCATGCAGGGCTGTAGCATGCAGGGCTGTGGCAGCGGCCTGAGCGTCTTCACAATGTTTTTGGTTTTTGGGAGGGGATGGGGGGGCTGTGCAGGTAAACAGACCACCACACATTCTAGTAAAGCAGAAGTGATCATTCAGTCGGATTACTTTGGTGTGACTCTACTTTGTTTTTTAATGAAAATAGTCAGCCTTTACGATTGACACAAACACTGTAACTTGGTTTATATCATGAGCACTGATAATGAACCTGTGTCTTAGGAGGTTAGATGTAAACCCATCTTAAATCCTGGATTAACTCAAATCTTCCCTCAGGATCTCAGGATTAAAAAACACTGACTAAATCAAAGCTTACAATGCTATTTTCCGTTCTTTTGGATTCAAAATCACTTTAATATTGAGCTAAGTTTAAACCTGGCCCAGGACACCAGCCCAAAACTTTTTCCAAGGTATTTACGGGTGATGGTTTACCATTTGGCGGTGCTGAGTTGTCATTGATGAAGGCAGTGCAGCTGTGCAGGTGGAGCGTCTCATCGCTGATCAGACCCATCAGCAGGGGTTCAGATAGGAAGGAGTGAGATAACTCTGTCTCTGAGCTCAGGGAGCCCTGCTACACAATTGTGAAAATGGAAGAAACTTTTTTAATGATCTTTCAACGTTTGGATTTTAAAAATGTAAAAAGAAACCCATCTTTATTTTGTTAATAGTTTTTTCTTTCAGGAAAAGATGAGGCCAGAACACAGGGTATGTGCATTGTATGCCCTATATCACAGGTCACTTTGTTGGAAAAATAACTGTACCGAGTGCCTGCCTGTGTACCAGTTTTAAGAACAAAACAAACCTAGTGATATGTCTGTACAAGCTAAGCAGTAATACGCACATGTTGACTGGACACTTACTTTACTGGCAGGCTCAAGGAATCTCTTCATGGTCCAGCTGAGGTTAGGGGAACCATCTTCCTGCCCGTCTGTCATGGCTGGGTGGGCATTATCACAGAAGAAACCTACAGATTACCACGGTTCAACCCAGATACATCACATGACCATAGCATAAAACACATTTGACTTTGGGCATCTGCGCCATGCTGTTGAACTTTCTTTGACACTTATGCTGGGCTTACACTAGAGGATTTTTAAAATACTTTGAAAAGACTGAAGACTGAAAGCCTCTCACATCTAAAGACAATAGACTTACACCTGAAGAGTCATTAGTTCTCAGTCACAGACTGAGATTTTGAAAAGACAGGGGGTCTCATATTGCAAGACTACAACTAGATTCCTTTTGAAATTAATATAATTTCCAATCCTGCTACGGGGGATTAAAAGTGATTTCAGTGAAATAAAACATATTTTTTAGCAGGTAAAATGGACTGGGTGTATAAACAACTATATGCCCTCATCACGTAGGCTTTGTGTCATGTATGATCACGTTAAAAACTGCAAACACGATTGTGTTTAATAAAAAAAAAGTTAATTCAATATTCCAAGCGGGGGACATCCTGTAGTTATTTGACCAAATGTATATGCTGATATCGTCCCCAAATAACTCTCACTCCTAACCCTGTATTTGACGGTAAAGTGTTAAGGTTGCACGTGACAACCTGGTTCTCCAGCCGAGGCTTCTGAGTGAAAGTGTCCGGAAAAAGTGCCTCACAGCTGGACACAGGTCACGACTAATGCCGTTCCTCCTGCGTCGTGTTTGTTGCTGGAGAGGGTGTGACAGTGTTCACGTCATTTCGCTTGAGCCAACCTCTTAAGACTAACGATAATATCAAACCAGTTTGATAATGTCTGAACGTCAAGACGGGGAGAAGACTGGCTGAAATCTGGTCGGAAGACCACCATACTGAGATTATGGGCACGCGCCACCACTCAAGCAAGACTCCCGTGATTTGCGACTGCGACTGCGACTGTCAAATCGCGTGAAAAGTCGTGTAGTGTAAGCCCAGCATTAGTTGAACATGGGTGCTAATGTCACATGGACATGTGTGAAATGGGGGCGACTGTGGCTCAGTTGGTAGAGCGGGTCGGCCGATGATCAAAAAGGTTGGAGGTTCGATCCCCGCCCTGCCACCTGTGTCATAGTTGTTGTGTCCTTGGGCAAGACACCCACCTTGCCTCGTGTGAATGTCGATAGTTAGCCTGCTATCGGTGTATGAATGTGTGTGTGAATGGTAACGTGGGAAAGGAAAACAGGTCTCCCTTGCAAAAGAGTCTTTGGACTCAATGGGATATACCTGTATAAATAAAGGTTAAAAAAAATGCTAAAGTTAACCTGAATGATTGAAGTGTTGGAGAAAATAGGTCAGGAAAGTCAAATGTAGATGAAGGGTAAAGAGTTCAGACCTTGGGAGTGAGATGAATGACTGTTTTTGCCCATTCTCTCCCTGTGTGTGGTCCGAGCTATAATGTGATCCATCTCCTGTTCTGAGACCTGAGAAAAGACAATGAGATGCATCCATCACAACTGGAACAACTTGAAACACTAATCCTGGCAACTCCTAGAAAGATAACAGTAATGGATGCATTATATGTAAGAAGATTAAAGATGCAAAAAGTATAAGTGCAACTTTAAAAAAAAAATAAGAACATGGCATTCATAAAGAATATTGCACACACAATCTTCTTTTTCAAGCTCTCTTTATTATTCTTCAAATATTTACTTCTGTAACTCTTTATGTGAAGAAGCGAGTGTAAATGTAAGAATGAGAGACTCTCAAGAGTGCTAAGATTTCCCCATTTGTATCTCATGAGGTTGAGATACAGAATTTTTAGCAAGAACATTTGACTTTTGCAACCCCTCTCATCATGAAAAACCCATGACTGAAGTATAATGTGAGGTGGCAGCTTTATGGTTCTGGTTTTCTGTAGCAGAAGCTGGAGGGCTTGTAAAGGTCAAGGATCAGAAGGGCACAGCCAACCGTCCAATAAACCCTGCAGCAGTCTGACAAATGTATCATTATGTGTCATTCTTAATGACAGCAAGGGCATGGCTCTTTCTTACAGGATGTAAGTACCTTTGGTGGGATTTGAAAATACACCCCAAATTGGCTTATCAATTATTGGCCACCTACACAGTTCTAGATATATTGTGAATATATTGAAAGATAATGGAAATCTGTACATACATATATAAGAGACAGACTTCCTCTTACCTTGGGGTTAGGGTGTCTGCTTATAATGAGACTGACTGGTCCAGGGCCACACTCACTGAGGATAGCATAGGCCTCACTGAGAGCAGCATGACGCACACTCACTGAGTCCACCTCCAGGATCTGATCTCCACGACTGCACACAGAAGCACAAGTATCAGCACAACATTGTGTGTGTGTGTGTGTGTATATATACACACACACACACACACACACACACACACACACACACACACACACACACACACACACACACACACACACCGGCCACAGCGGTTAATTTTCGGACAGGACAACTTATTGAAGTTAAGTTAAAACCGAGCCTCAGACTGGGGAAGAAAGGGGGTTTAAGTGACTTTGAACATTGCAATGTTGATGGTGCCAGAAGGGCTGGTCTGAGTATTTCAGAAACTGCTGATCTACTGGGATTTTCACACACAACCATCTCTAGGGTTTACAGAAAATGGTCTGAAAAAAAAAAAATATCCAGTGAGTGGCATCATATTAGGACGAAAATGCCTTGTTGATGTCAGAGGTCAGAAAAGGATGGGCAGGCTGTTTCGAGATGATATGAAGGCAACAGTAACTCAAATAACCACTCGTTACAACCAGGGTATGCAGAATACCATCTCTGAATGCAAAACACAACCAACCTTGAAGCAGATGGGCTACAGCAACAGAAGACCCCACCGGGTGCCACTCCTGTCTGCTAAGAACAGAAAACTGAGGCTACAATTCGCATAGGCTCAACAAAAATGGACAATAGAAGATTGGAAAAGTCTTGCCTGGTCTGATGAGTCTGGATTTCAGTTGCGAAAGTCAGATGGTAAGGTCAGAATTTGGCATACACAACATGAAAGCATGGATCCATCCTGCCTGGCACCATCAACAATGCCACGTTAAAAGTCACTTAAATCCCCTTTCTTCCACATTCTGATGCTCAATTTGACTTTAGCACATTGTCCTGACCAAGTCTACATGCCTAAATACATTGATTTTATATATATATATATATATATATATATATATATATATATACACACACACTCATCGGCCACTTAATTAGGTTCAATGGCTTATAAAAACAAATACCTAATCAGCCAATCACATGGAAGACTCAGCTCAACTCAGCTTTGGTAGCAGCACGGATCATTTTCCACTGCAAATAGTACCTCCTGAAAGTGGGCGGGGTCGTCATACAAAGGGGCAGAAAGCCGACTATAGAACCAAGTAGCAAAGCAGAAATTACGAGCAGTTGTTTAACTATTAACTGAACCAACTGCCAAAAGTACGGATGGAAAATGTTTCAGAAATACCCCCCTTGCATCTGTTTGCTAAAAGAAGTAGAAGGATATTGCGATGGGCCATTAAAAGGGAGGACTGGTGTCCCGATGTGTGACTCTGCCACTAAATCAGCTGTAGGGATGTGTCACGTACATCCCTATGCACGTAAACACGGGCATCATAAAGTTGACTGTTTAGTGCTTGTTTCAGGATACGTGTTTTCAAATGCAAGCCATGTCTCAGACTGAATCATTTGTTGAGGTAATCAGTGCAGTCCGAGGCTTGTAATGTAATCGCTCGCTATCATGTCTGTCCCAGCTGGCTACTATAGGCTATATAGCTGCCAGCTGCCTCTGCTTCTCGTTTCGTGTAGCCTACAGTATGTTTAAAGTAACATCCCAAACAACCAACACAACTGGGTGAGCTTAGCGAATATATGGACATTTCATTACGTTTTTTCGGATCTGTGACGCAAATCAAATGAACGAGAGCCAGAGAAGGCTGCACGCGGCGAGACAAAATAAAGTCCCAGAGAGTTTGGGAGTATACAACAGAATGAAGCCATTAGTCTCTGGCCAACCAGTGGCCAGCAGTCTGCCAACGTCACCTTTAAGTGAACATTGTCGTTAAGTCGTTAAGTGGAATTGAGCTTCTGAGCTACTGTAGACAATCACTTTCTTTTGGTGACCAGCGTATACAGCCATGCCACTGGCACAACTCTCAGAAATGTACTTTGCACTAGTTGCTCCGTGCTTGTGGAACCAACTGCCACCTGACAAATAAGATTCCCCTACATTTCTGCCTTTAAATCAAGGCTCAAAACCCATATGTACACCCTGGTGTTTCCTCACCATTAACTATCTTACCTCTGCACTACTATCTGTGTGTATGTGGATGTATGGGCTTTACGTCTTTTATTTTGGTTATTGTTATTTTACCTTCATTGTTTACCTACTGAATGTACTATGTACAGCACTTTGGACAGTGCAAACTGTCATAAATGTGCTTTTATAAATACATTTTACTTACTTACTTATTTATAACTCACCCAGGCCCTTTGGCACAAATCACCCCAATCCCAGAAATTTGGATAATAAGCATGATGCAGCAATTTAGGGCTGACATCCTGCTAACTGTATAGACTCAGAATGTAGCATACCAAAGCACTAAAACATGTGTCAAATGTTTTCAAACTTGTCTATAATTGTTCAGACACAATAATCAAAAAACCTTGATCATGGAAATTTTACTTTGAAAGGCAAAACACAGTTTTTTGAGCTTAAATGTGCTTATATCGTATTCCTTGTGTCTCCCTTCTTTACAGGATGAGTCAAATGGATGGCTCTTCTTAAATATGTGGTCACATTTCCAATTTCTTCCACGGTTTTATAGAAACAAGGGGTGGCACAACTTCCAAAATGCACAACTTAGGCCACTCTCCCGTACTGCTTTTCAAAAAATCTTTGTTTGGAAAACATCCCAGTACTTAGCTGTTCCTGGTAAATGAGAGACATACCACTTTTATCTTTTTTGTGTGAAAGCAGAGTCAATTATAATGATGGCTGAGAGGGGTTCCCAAACTTTTTCATATGACTGTACTATCTATGCAATAACCCTACTATTTTTTACGTCGTCTCCTTCCACTTCCTTGTGAAATCCTCTGCAGGGATTCTCGAGCAAACGCAGAACGCAAACTCCGATACGCGATATCCGATCCCTGTATACATGCAGAGAGAATGCCGACTATGAACAAGTTATCTAGGTGTTCTTATCCAACTTCGCTTGTCCGTTAATGTGCCGATTTGTGTGCGAAGTAGATCGGATAAAGATAAACATGCATTTTACAAGTCCTGTTGAAGTCTTATTTGTTTATTTAACCGATTATGAGTATGCATGTAAACGCACTGAGTGATAGCCGAGGCCAGAGGCATTATCTTATAAAATACCAGTAAAGGATTCAGGAATACACTTTTCATTAAACAAGCTCAAATTAAAGTATGCTTATTTCTATCTTCATCTTCACCTTTGTCCATCAGTTTCTAACTCACAGAAATCTGAAGTTGTTACCTGAGCCTGTTGTCCATCTTGGCCACAGATCCCAGTGCCAGGCTATAGATGTAGATACCAGGAGCACACTTCTCCAGAGTCAGACAGCAAACTCCAATCCCCAAACCAACACCAAACTCTACAAAACAAATCAACATTCATTAAGACGTGTTCTCAAGAAACAATTTAGCCATCACTGCAAATATTTCACAAGACGTTCTAGTATGACAGCTTGGTCCAACAGATGTGGGTTGACCTGGAACACATGGCCTCACTAATGCTCTTCTCTTCAGCAAGGTTCTGACATCCCATAAATCACAACCACACTATGACACATGGTCTAAATGTTAAGGCGTCCACATATTTTTGCAGAGATGTGCACCTTGTTCACAGCTCCACTCCTATGTCTGTGATACATTTTAACTCTTTGCACCAGTGAACCTGGTAATATGTTAGTTTGACCTTTGAATGATAACTACAATACATGTATAATAAACAATATGCATTTAAAATAACAAAATGCTGTTGCCACTCACTCACTCACTGAGCACTCACTCACTCACTCACTCACTCACTCACTGAGCACTCACTCACTCACTCACTCACTCACTGAGTGTGCTGCTTTCTACAATATTGTTTTAAATAAAAAACAAGATTCAAATATACATTTTTCCTTTGTGTCAGGAAAATACACTAGCAGGACATCTCCAGACAGAAACTGAAGACAAAACCAAAAAGTTATTTTCCGAAGGTGTCAGGGCTTCTCTCTTAACTTTACAGACCTTTATTAAGTGTGACCTCCATGATGATGCAGTCTTTCGGACCGGGAGCCCTGCGGCCATCCGCCTCTTCAGCCCCAGAGGGGACAGGAGTCCCAGAGGGGACAGGAGTCCCAGCGCTGGTGTTGGAGTTGGGTGAGCTGGAGCGGCTCAGGATGATGGGGGTTAGACAGGGTGTCAAGCTGGGGCTGCGCAGACGAGTTCGAATCGTCAGTGTCACAACACCTTTTTTCAATTGCTGTTGGAAGAATCATTTTTTAGCTTTTACCTTCTGACCAAGTCTTTCACCAAAAATGTGATGAAGTAAGTATAAATCTTCATGCTCACATGCACAGTGAGCATACAATTGAAACAGCCTAGGCTGATTCAAATTAACACAGGATTTTTTTTTACCAGCGCACAGACATTACAGACAGGCCTGCCTTTCCCTGCCATTAGGCCTTGGGGCTGAGAGGTTTCGTAGGCCCCCACAATGAAAATGTGTAAAAGCTAGGTTTGTATGGAGCGCAAAACGTATCAGTGACTGGTCCCTCTGAGCCAGATAACACCAGAGTATTTATTTTAATGAATGGCCAAACCATTTCACAGAAATTTGGGAGACTGTGGTGGGGAACCTGGACCTTCTAGGGCAGGGCTGTCAAGCCTACGGCCTGAGATGATTCAATCCAGCAGGCGACTTGTAGAGCATCAATTTCTGAGTATGTCAAAAAACAAGTAAGTCTCTAGCCCATTCCTGTGAGGAGTTAGGGCTGCTAGGGGGCGGCCAAAAAACAAGGAAGTAATTCCAGACTTGTCCAGCAGGGGGCACTGACATAACAAGAGCCCAGGAAATAAACAGCAAATTTTAGCAACGTGGTAAATGTCAATCTTGCTTCACCGCTATTAAGACGTTGTTCAAGGGTGACACCCCCATTACCAAAAATGGCTTTATGGCTAAGGCAGCCGGCCTTAACAACGCCATTCCCCACCTTTTTTATGTTTAGTGCTGCACAATTAATGTACTAGCGCGATGTACATGGTCATAACTTGGAGAAAGGCCGTGATTTGCAGTAAATGTGCACATGTGTCTTCAAGCCTTTCTCTATCAGCTGCTCTGTGTGTGTGTGTGTTTGTGTCTGCGGCTCTGCACGCGCAGCCGCGCCCCATTTGACACGCGGGAGAGCTGGGACACTTAACAACTTGGAAGATGGCACTCAAATCTTTTCGCTAAATGAACGGGGCTTAATACGTCACCTTGTTCATTGCTTATTCAAATAAAATACATTTAAAATTTTAAAAATCGTTTTATGTATCGAACTGTGGATCAGAAATCGTGATACATCGTGAATTTTTGTATCGTTACAGCCCTACTTTTCAGATATCTATACCTAGCTAGCTAGCCACAACCTTCTTGTCACTTGATCAATGGCATTTGAATATGAGTATATGACACATAGCAAACTACTTCTCTACATTCTTATTGGCTGTTGTGTAATGGTGCCCACGTGGGTCACTTGTTTATTGGACCAATCAGAAGCCACACACATTCATATCAAGTGATGGACAGAACATTTGACAAAAATACAAAACAGTGCGATCTTTTTTAATGGGTCAACATAGGCCCCTGATCTTCGTAGGCCCCGAACAATTTTATATATATAAAAAAAAAAAAAAAAAAAAAAAAAAAAAAAGATTGGCTCATGATAGGCCCATGCTATTATCCAACCAGAAAAGAGTGATCGCTACAAAGGGGCAGTTCTCTTTGCCCGTGTACGTGCAGAGGGCAACCATAGATAGTATTTAAAATGTATGTAGCATCGGGCTGATCTCAGTTATTTCAACTGCATCCAATCGTCCTGGCCTATGCACGTCGCCATCTTGTCAGAGTTTGACTCCGCCTCATTTCCTCATACCAAAAAAGGGCATTGATCTGACGTTGGGGGGAGGGAGATTTGCCCATCTAGCCGACGTATACCTCCGAGGTGAAGTGAGGGCCACCGGCTAGCTGTCACTAAAGGGCGCTCTAGCCCCTACACCACGAGGCCCCCCCCCCACCAGATTCGACATTCGTGCAAGGTTTAAAGAACATCACTCAAAGCGTTCATGAGATATTGCGCCAAGATTGACCCAGAAAACCTGAAAAGGTAAAGCCTTTGGCCACGGCTATCGCCGCCACGGAGGCATTATAAATTACTAATAAAGGATTCAGGAATACACTTTCATTAAACAAGCTCATAAACAATGTTAGACAAAACCCATTGTGAATATGCATTTCACCTTGAATGTCTGGATGGCCTGTTGGTGTGTGAGTCCTTGGAGAGACTCTCCATTCACTTCCAGAATTTCGTCTCCTACACAGGGATGCATACAATGAGACTGAGATGGGTGATCAGCACAAGTGTACATGTAAATCACTGTTTCTTCCATACTATGGATTTTGTTTTCCTTATACAATCTTAATTCAGTTAAATTAAATTAAAGTGGTTACCTTCCTTCAGTCGTCCATCAGCTGCTGCAGCTCCATGAGGGAAAATGGTTTTGACAAAAATCCCCATCTGACCACGTGCTGAGTCCCGCCCACCAACAATACTGAATCCCAGGCCCTAATGAATTTGGATCTCAATAAATGTCAGAAAGGACTGGCAAAGACACAGGAGTCGGTATCATGCTTTCTAATATGCAGCAAACATCTCAAATATTGATATTATATATTATATATAATATAATATTAACACAGACAGGGATCAATGTATCACTTAATGCACTTTCTGCTGGTACAAACCCAGGGGCCTATTTCAAGTAGCTGGTTTTGAGGCAACCCAGAGTTTGTTCGCTCTGAGTTAGTGGAAACTCTGGGTTTTCCGTTTCAGGTAGCAGGTTCAGCGCAACCGAGAGTCAGTTACTGCGGCAACATACACCGTGGGTCTAACCTGCTGGATAGGTGGTTAGACCTACCCTGAGTTTGTTTTCACTTTACGCTGCAGCTCCGACTGAAGAAAGAGTGTCACTGTCACACGCGTCCCTGTACAGTTTGAAGCAAAATCACTCCATAGAAATCTCCATCGGGATGTTTTTATCATTTCCTGATGATTTTACGTTTGACCGATCATTTATCTGATCAGTAGCCTTGTTCTCAGCCCTCGATCCGTTCATATAGGCGGCCACCTTATACATCGTGACATGCTCTACATTCAGATTAATAAACCTATTTGTATTGTGCTTTTTAGCGTCTGTGCCACTGAACAGATTTATGTCAGGTGGATTCATGTAACACTGCGGCTGCACGCGATTGTTACTGTTCACTTGTGCGATCCTAAAATCACAGACGAGCCTCGTTAAATAGCCTAATATGAATATAAAAATTATATAATAATTTAAACTGTGATCACTTGAGGAAAATGGATCTGGTAATAAATCAATCAGGCTCTTCAATGGAAACTGTCACCTTAATGCGTCAGACGTTAATGTCTTTCACTCCCCATTTAAAAGAAGTGACAGTCTGTTTACTGCACAGTGGGCTATTAGGCTATAGCTTCCCAACATATTATACAGCGAATATAAAACACTGTCAGAAATGATTGCTCTGTTTTTTTCTGAATTGCCGAGGAGATTAGATCAGAGTTATGTGACAATATCCCCGTTAATTCTTCTCCATAGGCTACCATAAACTCATTCGTTAATATTTCTAACTCTAGTGGGAGGAGCGGAGAAGTTTTTTATTGTTTTTTGTTTTTGAGAAGTGGAGAAGTGGGAGGATCACGCATTTGTTTCTTCTGTTTCCATGGTGAATCATGTTATCAGCGATCCATTGATGATGGCTTTTATGCACACGCTCCACCCAGAGTGAACACGCTCAGAGTTGATAAACCCAACGCTGATCCACTGTTCTGAAACCGAAAACCCAGAGTTAATCATCAACCCTGCGCTCTGAGTTGACCAACTCAGAGCGCAGGATTAAACTCAGAGTATGTAAAACCAGCTACCTGAAATAGGCCCCTGGAGTGTTTAATCTCCTGTTGTGGTTAGTTTGGGTTGGTTTGAACACAGTCTGAAACCTCTTGCTGAACTAAACAACTCTGATCTGCTTGAAAGTGAACTGTGGAGCGGTTCATCACTGGTGTGAACCCTATCTGCACCAATCACAGGAAGCCTATGATGTGTCTGAAATCGCGCACTTACATAAGTACACTTACATTGAGAGCACTTGATTATCCCTACAGTACACTTACTTATAGGCTTAGTGCTCTCATTTCTACGGTGTACTGTCACAACTGCCGTCACGCACCTACCGGAAATTACTGTGCATTTTGACGGTTCTTCTTCGGTGGTGTTTATTTTTTGCTTGCGTTACCGATAGCCAAAACAGGCACGTTAAACAGTGTAATTGTACGGAAAAACAAAACAATGTGTAATGTACCTTTTGTAGAGCGTGTCCATCTCCACGGTTGCTTCAAGCTCATCTATTTTGATTTTAATGTTCCGCCCTCTCCACTACGTAGGCAAGATGGCGGCCGTTGAGTGTGGAAAGTGTCCATCGGTCCACACTCAAGTTTTAGACCGTTTTGAGTGCACAACCAAGGAATTTACAGTGCACTGCGTTTTGACACACTCAAAACGCAAAGTTTTGAGTGTGTCAAAAGTGCGCAAAGTGCACTTAAAAAAGTAAGAGTAAGTATAGTAGTGCGCGATTTCAGACACAGCACTAGTGTTTACGTGTCATTGAACAGTCTACTGCAGAATGTCTCTCAATAAACGCAGAAAAACAAAAGAGTTCATAGAAATCCTCTGCAAATAAAATAGGTTGAACATGAGTACAGCCAATCTCTCCTATTACTTTTAGGAAAACAGCGACCGCATGAAAGCCCTGTCTGGTCTCATTCAGTGCGGACGAGTGCGTGGAGATCTTCTATACCTATATGTCCTGCATGACATAACATTAAGGACTTGTGACAGTAGGCTACACCAGGTAGTAGGTTATACCAAGATTTGGCAATAGTATGATGGAGCAGCAACATTGTTTCATTTGGTGAGGAAAGCCTTTCACCAATTTCGAATTCAAAAGCAAACACATAACTTAAGTAAAAGTTAGTCAATCATGTTATGATACATTAAAACCAGCTGCATCTGAAACCCATATACTGAATATATTCTCTCAGCTTAATAATGCATGTATGTCAAAGCAGTGCACTCACCTTGCCCTGGCCTTTCATCAGCACTATACTGGAGATAATGGACGGCTGAGCCAGTCGCCATGGAGACTCTACTTGAATGGTACTCAGGGAGCGGGCTGATTTCTTAATGATCTGATATTCCTAAAGAGAGATGAACAGAGCAAAAACTGAGCAGTGAATACCATTTCTTCATGGAACATTAACATCAATCCCTTCTACAACATTATAATAGTCTGAGTTTGTTTGTAAAGCTCCTTTCAAAAGCAGACATCACAAACTGCTTTACAATAAAAACAAACAAGCAGTAAGAGAAAGCAATAGACGATAAATTACAAGACAACATACAAGGACAAACAAAAATAAGCAAAATTGTTAGGAAGGCAATGCTAAATATCAATGGTAATGTCAGTGTTATCCTATCCCCTGTTTGGCCATCTCAATAAGATTTGATATGGTAACTATTTCACTGTTACGGACTTGCGGTTGAGCGATGTAGAGGGTAGACGCAGATGGTCCTTGCTTCTCAATTTTCTCTTTAGTTTTGTTGTTTCACGCTGTTTATCTCGACTAAATCTGCAGTAGAACTTTGTTAAACCTATTTTTTATCATAAAAGAGACTTTCACTGTTTGCATGGCGGGCCAATGTCGAGGAAACCACCAAACGCAGCTACCTGTTTTTTCAACTCACGGACATAACGCAAACGCCACACAGCTAACATTGGCAATGCTAGTCAAAGCTTGAGAGATCAAGAACAAGTTTAACAGAGGAATTTAATGCATCTCTGGATGCAGTTATGGCCCTGATTAATTCATCACTCGAATCTCTAACTAGCAAGGAGGCGTGCCATGCTACTTCCATCTCAGGGATGGAGGACACTCTCGTCCCACTATGATGAGAGATGTAAAGACGCTGCAGTCCATGATGGCCACCATGTCGGAGGAGAATGCAGCCTTAAAAGCTGCAGTAGATGACTTGATTTCACGCTCCAAACAACAAAACCTCAGAGTTGTGGGTCTCCCCGAGGGCAGAGGAGGTAAAAATCCAAGGCAGTTATTGGCGGATTTATTCAAGGAGCTGCAAGTCACTTTTAACAGTGTGGATTGTCTGTTTGACTCGCCGGAGGAGGAGGCTGAACGATAATATCAAGAACGCATTGATAACGATTAACCCTTATGCCCCCTCTAAAAAATACCTCTGGACACTTTTGTGGCAAAAATGTACACAAACTGCTATGAAATCATCATACATCAATGACAAGTTATTATGGGGTTTACTTTGTCCAGCTTCTGCCCAAACTTGAAAAATGGCCTGGCCAACCATAAAGAAAGCAATGGGACAACTCTTTTCCTTTTCTCACTTTTATTTTCTTGTGGCAGGAATTATTAGGTTGAAAACCTTCAAACACAAACAGAAATGCACAACCATCATTACGTTTAACAAACAAATCTCTTAAATGGTTTAGTCATATTTTAACATAGTCTATTATTCAATTCATAATTGTTATTAACTTTAACTTAAGTGTTTTAATCTTTACAATATATGATTACCATGTACCTCCAGTTTATCCAGTTTAACATTTCAACACAATATAATTTTGGTTCATCCATACCAGTAGCCTTTCATGGTTTGACCCAAGCTGGATAGTTCTTTCTCCTCTGTTGTCTGAATCCTCACTGAGTGCAGAGTGAGTGATCCTGCTGAAAAAGCTGCAGGCAGGAGATCTCAGTCAGCTAATCAGCTGGAGTTGGTTTTGGGGATTTTCCTCTCCTTACTAGGGAGTCAATACACTACCCCACTTGTCCTCCGGGTGTCATGGTTTCTTTTGACTTTAGCTTACTTGACTTTTGACTCAACACCTCCCACTTGAGCTCCTGGTTCTTGAACCCAAGGAGCTCACAGCAATATAGTCCATGTTCTGGTGTTTGAAGGGCTATCCTGAGTGAAATCTGTTCCTGCTAAATCTGTTCCTGCTCTTCTACAGGAAGCAAGACGATTATCCGCCTGACGTCTCTGTGAAGAACCGTCGCAGGGATATGGGTTGACTGTTTCATCTTTACTTTGCCCACCTTTTTGCTGAGTTTCACCGAGGAGACTGGGTAGCTTGGGAATGTTCTGATATTTACATCCCTCACAACTCCCTTTTTGTCAGTGTTGACACTGACAACCCTGGCAAGCCTATACTGGCTCCTTAAGGCATTCTGGTCCGCTACATAGATGATGTCTCCAACGGCAACATTTTGTTCCCTGGTGTGCCACTTACTCCTGACAAACAAGTTGGGTCCAGCCAACTGACTCCACTTTTTACAGAACTTGTTAACTTCTGCCTGGATCACTTTTAGTCAGTTGTAGGAGTAGCCTTCAAATTCGAAGCTCCCTGGGTCTCCCTTGGGTCCAGCCCTACCAAGCAGTAGAGAGTTTGGGCTGATGTACTCCACGCAGTCCTCTCGACTCTGAGTCCTGGCATCTATTGGCCTTTCATTAGCCAGGTTCGCTGCCATGTAAAGGAATGTTTGAAACTCTCCCCATGTGAAGAGTCCATCTCCTCCCAGGTTACTCAGGGCCCTTTTCACGATCTGAACAGCTGCTTCAGCAGCTCCATTTCTGTGAGGCGAGTCTGCTGGATGTATCTTCCAGCTCCAGTCTGTTCCATGTTTGGCGGCCTCATTCTCTAGATCTGCCTTCTCCAACTGGTCCAGAAACAGGTAAAGTTTCTTTAGGGCAGGCTTGGCTCCCACAAAGTTTTTCCTCGGGACCGACCACAACTTCCTTGGATGCCCTCTCAATGCTGTGAATCTTTGGTAGGCCAGTAAAAACCCTTCAGTTGACTGGACACCAACGACATCTGAGTGTATAGCCCTCGAAGCCATACAGCAGAAGACAATGCCCCAGACCTTGAGTCTCACTCTCTTTCTGACCATGTCCTTCACTTCATACGGTCCGAATAGATCTACTGTTGTGAACTCAAATGGTCTGGCTGGCTGCGTTCGCTCCAGTGGAAGGTCACCCATTATTTGCTGGCACTTTCTCGCTCTGGCTTTTCTGCAAATCACACAGCTGTCAACAACTTTCTTAGCCAATCTTCGGCCCCTTATAATCCAGGCTTTCTTCCTCATCCTAAGGAGTGTTCCCGCTACCTCCTCATGGTTTGCTTTGTGGGCCTCCTGAGCTAGGAGTGTTGAAATCCATGCTTCATTTGGTAGGATTGGTACTGCAGTTTCCTCTTTATTGAAGAACTGTATTCTTCCTCCACATGGTAACAATCCTGTCTCATTTTCTTTGTACACAGCCAGTCTGTTAAGGGTAGTGTCATGAAAGGTGACACCCTCCTGGGCTGCGAGGAAAAGGTCTCGAAGTGCATCTTCACACTCTTCAACGGACAGAACGGCTTGCTTGGCTTTGGTCTTAGCCCCCTCCTTCGCCTTACTGACAGCTGAGCCCTTCATCTTCCACTTTGTGGCAGCCCTCCACACCCAGGCAATGACTCTGACCAGTTTAGATAAACTACTGAAGCTCCTTTCATCAACAAGTAGCTTAACTACTGAGCCAGCAGGGGGTCTGCGGATTGGAATTTCTCCCAGACAGTCAGAAGTCTTTGGCTGAGTCACAGGTTCATTGCAGTCAGGGGTTTGCAGTGCAGTCCTATGGTTTTTCTTTTGCGCTCTGGTCATTACTGCTGAGAAAGCCTTCTTTTGAAGTCTTTCTATGCCCTCCTTGGCATTTGCTGCAACCTCTTTAGCTGACTTTTTCGGCCACTCGTCCATTGGTCTCCTCAGGAACCGAGGTCCATTTTGCCATTCTGAGACCTCATTGAGATCCTCAGGAGCCGCTCCTCTAGTTATTATGTCAGCGATGTTTACGTCTCCCGGGATCCACCACCAGTCCTCAAGTGGTCCAGCCTTCTGGATTTCACCAACCCTGTTTGCAAAGAAGGTCTGGTATCCATAACTGTCTCGCTGAATAGCTCCCAACACAGTTTGGCTATCCAGTAGGTGGAACCAGCGTTCTACTTCCATTCGGCTGTGCTTTTCGATGTATTTTCTGAGCCGGGTGGCAAAGACTGCACCACAGATCTCTGCCTTGACTGGTTCGCCTTTCTGGTCCAGTGGGGTGAGCTTTGCCTTGGATTTGACCAATCTGACCTGGATGCCTTGCTCGGTTTCCCACCTGAGGTATACCACAGCTCCAAAGCTCTTGTCGCTTCCATCGGAGAATGTTATTCCCCAAGGTTTTCCAACCCAGCTAGCTGGTGTGAGGCCCCTATGGAAAGTGATCTGGCCACGCACATACTCCTCAAACAGTTTGATGGCTTCCTTCCGGAGGTCTCCAGAAAGGGGCTTGTCCCAAGTGTCTCGGGTCAGACTTCCACCTCCAGCCTCTTGGAATGCTTTTCTGACGAGTATGGCTCCTTTCTGCTTAGTGGGTGAAACGAGGCCGATTGGATCATAGAGGCCAGCTACCTGGCTTAATAGCTCTCTTCTGGTCAGTGGGTCAGGGGTATTTTCTTTCACTTCCTTTTCAAGGAGGTCTTGGCCTGTTCTTATTTTCTTTCTCCTTCTTGAGAAGTTGATTGAGGATATTATGTACAGCTTATCCTCCTGGACAAGGTATCCAACCCCTAAGGCTTTACTTTCACCCTCCTTCATCTGGTTTGGAAGTATAATGACGCCGCTTTCCCTTGTTGATTTTTCTGATCCTGGTCCTTCCGCCTCCCACCTCGCCTGCCTCCCACTTTGCCCTGACCGGACCCATGGCTTGAGGAAAAATCCACCAGCTCTCAGAATTTCCTCCACGCCTTTTGTGGTCTTGTCCAGCCTTTTTGGGTCGCAGTGGTACATCAGGATATCATCCACGTAGCTGTCCTCCTCTATAACTCTACGCTCCTCCTTCAGGTGGGTAAAGATTGGCAGCCTCGCCTTCTCCCGCATAGCCAGCTGTGCTATGCATCCTGCTGGCCGATCATGTTCACTCTAGTGATCGCATACTCTCCAATCTCGTCATCCTGAGTATCTCTACATAGGAATCTGTGGAGGTGCATCTCTCGGTCTTCCAGCCACACAGAGTTATACATCTTTTTGATGTCCCCCAAAGCTGCAAAAACTCCTCTCCTGAACGTGAGTAAAACTGCCCGGATTGGATTAAGGATATCAGGCCCTTTCAACAGGAGATCGTTCATACTTAGACTCTTGAATTTTTGGCTGCTATTCCATACGATGCGTATCGGTGTTGTCAAAGAGCGGGGATTTGGTGCTATTAAGTGGCTCACATACCACACCGGTCCTTTCCAACTGTCAATACTCTCCTTGGTAAGTTTTCTCGCTGCTCCTCTTGCAACCATTTCATGCACTTGCGCCGTGTAGGCAGCCTGCCACTCTGGATCCTTCCTGAGCTGTTTCTCTGTCCTCAGAAAGGTAGCCTCCACTGCACTCCTGTTATTAGGAAGAGAAGTCGGGTCCTCATTTCAGGGATACTTTGAGTCCCAGTGTGGAGCATCGCTGTGGGCGTTTGCATTTACATACGTGAGACCTTGCTTTATGATTTCAAGCTCCTTCTCCTCATTCGATGTCATCTCCTTTCCCCCTGGTTGACAACTATCGCAGCAACATCCACCACACTTTGGTTCACAGGCTGCTCCGATGCTGTCCCATTTCCACCATTCCAGAAACTCTCTGCTAGCAACCGTGGTCTCAGCCTGCCTCTCTCCTCTCTCAATGATCTCTTCATATTTCACAGCAGCTGTTCTCATCGAGCAGGCGAAGTGCGTCTTAGATCCATGTGCTGCCATGTCCACTTCCTCAAGGATATCCGGATGAGCTCCTCCTACCGTCTTTCCCAGTGGGCCATCCCACAGGACCAGGTCTCCAACGATCTTCACTCTCTGAGGGGCAAGTCTACCTTCACGGTGGCTAATAAGTAGTTCAATGGTCTCTGGTCTCTTCAAATCCCCCAGCTCAGTTTCTGGGAAGAACCTCTGTTCAGGTTTGATGACTCTGTGGACTTTGGCTATTTCGTTTAGCCCATAGCAGATGAGTCCGTGGGCTTGTTCCGTCCCTCTTGGTGTCTTGACTCTCACCCTGAGTAGATATCTCATGGTGGCAATCTTCATAGCGAGTCCTCCGACTCCCTGGACAACTAGAGTGATCTTTTCACTCCTCAACTTAAGTCTTTCAGCAGCTCTGTGTGTGATGTAGTTAGTGTCCGACGCTAAATCAATCAGAGTACCAATTTTCTGACCTGCATTGGCAGTGACTTCTAGCAGCATCATAATAACCGGTAGCTCTTTTAATCCATTCATCACCACCAGTCCCAGCTGCTCCTTCTTTGCACAGTTTGTTATTGCAGTCATGTTGGTAAAAGCCCGCATGCATTTTTCTGCCATTTCTGGGGAGAGTTCGGCCATACATTTTTCCTGTTCCTCTGTAAGCTTAGGCTTTTTCCTCCTGTCTTTTCCACCTTTGTCTTCCTCGCTCCCTCTGGATTCCCCTTTTGGACAGAGAAAGAAATGATGAGTTGATGAGCTCCCCTTTCTGCAATCCTTATTTCTGCACAGGTAGGTTCCTATACATTCATCCTCTTCTCTATGACATCCCAGGCACTTTTTACATGCTCCCAGCTTCTTCACAGCGCTTAATTTCTCAGCCAGTTTCAATCCCTTGAACCGCTTACAGAAGAAAACTTTCTCTCTATGCCTTTCATCTCCACAGACGACACATCCTTCTTCCCATGTGGAACGTGTGAAAGCATGTTTGCTTTCGAATTTCCTCTCTTGCCTCTCTGGCTTCTCAGTTAGTCCGAGCTGTTCCAATTACTCCAGAATTTCCTCTTGAGTTTTCAGGAAGTTTAGGAGGCTAGCAAAATGATTGTCCCTTGTGACATTATTGCTGGGGTTTACCATGAATTCAAGCCAGTCTTTCTTTACAGCGTCCGGTAACTTGCTTTCAATTGACCTGAGGCCGGTTTCCCAAAGCCTTCTTAGAGCCTTCTTAACGCTACGTCATTCGTAACCCCTACGTGGAGTTCCTACTTAACGTTTCGCCGGTTTCCCGAAACGTTCTTTGCTACGAATCTCTTTCGTACGTCATACGTTGGTAAGATTGGTCTGGAGCGCCCTCAGAGCCTTCTTAGCTCTACCGTAGGGATGTTTCAGCTCTTGCTTGTGTCATTTAACTAATAAATCTGACTGTATTTCATATCAAACGGACACAGCGATGACTGTATTTAATAACAAACTGTTCAAAACGATCCAACTGTATAGTGTATATCACGTATATTTAAAGTAGGCTTAGGCTATTATATATTTTAGCAGAATACCATTAACTCTGATTCACAAAGTGTTCAAACTATATGAACAAGTCGCCACTTTTTAGTCATCTAACTGACTTGACAATCAGCATTAACTGAATGGATGCGGTCCCTCAACATGAAAATACTTTATACGTGATACACTATAGCCTACAGTCGGATCGTTTTTATCAGTTTGTTATTAAATACAGTCATCGCTGTGTCCCTGTGATATGAAATACAGTCAGATGCATAAGTTTAATGACACAAGTGAAAGTCCCTGCGATCGCTGTGGCATCGCCAGAGATACAAACCCCCACATTTCCTTCCGTAAAGCACCATGCGTAAAACGGACATGAGTCACATCCCTGTTGCGCATGGAACTGCCACAAGTCATTCGTGATGAAAATAATTGCTGTAAACAATCTTCATCTCCTCCGCTGTTTCTATATTTTCTATATCTTTTTTTAAATTAGTATAGGCTATGGTAGTATGTTCGACATGGTTAACACTAGAACCTCCGCACTGTGTTCCACACCGGCTCAGCTGACAGCTGAGAGCTGTCAGCTGAGCCCGGGCAGAGTGCGTCGGATCCTCCGCCTCAAAACATGTAAATGTGCAAAAAAATGAATGAAATGAATGAATAGAGCTTACCTTAAAATAAGTGTGCCATGTTACTGTTTATTGTATTTAGGATTTTAGCTCATTTGGACGCTGTTTGGGCCGTCTGCTATTGGCGATATTATGTCTACTTTCAGTTTCATTACTGACCCACCAAGTAACGTGATTAGTGTTCTTAAAGATACTTAGATTATAAAACAAGAGTTCCAAAACACAGATGATGATTCAACAAACTAATTTATGACTTTATATTACACTAGAAATGCACGGGTAGATTTGATTAGACAGCATACAGATGCAGCTGTGCATGAAATGAGCAGGAAATGGATAATCGAACTCGGAGCAACCGATTTCAGCAGTGTACGAACGACGTAAGGAGTGTTTCTCCTAAGATACCGTTCGGGAACCACGACTACAGAGGTAAACAACTTTGGTAAGTCATAACGTAGGAGTCTTCGTAGCTCGCTAAGAGAGGACTTTATCGGGAAACCGGCCCCTGGTAACCAGAGGGTTCTTGATGGCTCCTGTGTCCCTGAGCTCTGTGAGGTCTGCCAGAGCCTTCTCAACGGTTTGGATTAAGTCAATCACCTTCCTTGGCTGATTTGCTCTTAAGGCAGGAATTTTCTCAAGTTCTTCAATTATCTCCAGGGCAATTGTAGATTTATTTCTAAATCTGTTTTCCAATACATGGAACATATCTTGAGCAGGCCCGGATTAAGAGGAAAGATTACACTAGGCATACCGCATTTTTTCGGACCCCCTCCAAACGGATACTTCACGATTTAGTGACAAAACTACATACATTTGAACTGCCACAAGAGTAGTATGCTCATTCATTTGTTTAAGAGTTGCGCATTTGTAAACGGGAGTAAAGAGAAACGTAACCGTGTGCGACTTCACGTCTGTTTGTGAGCGCACTGCAGGAGCACTTCTGAAAGGTGCGTGCAGAGTAACCACGGACATGACCACGGGCCCTGGACACAAACCAGCCATGGAACCCTACCAACACGCAAATACACGCACTAGCACACCGTGCAATCCACAATCACACACATTATAATGCAGCGCACAGCCTATAGAGAAAGAGAGAGATAGAGCGGAATACAATTCTATAAAGTTTCTCTGGTGCTGCGCAAGAGAAAGAGAGTCTTTGAGCCGGAGCCTACTAGACAGTTAGATTAGGGCAGAGACACCGACGATGCGAGCGCGCGCTAGGCGCGCGAGCAGATTATTTTTGCCTTTATAAGATCTCTGCGCCTGCTTTTTGGCCCACCCTTGCCCCCCTCGGAGCCTACACTCAAATGTCTGAGCGAAGCAGCGCGTCACCCGGTGAAACGCTGTGTTGGTGTCGTTCACAGTGAGACAGACACACTCTGTGGTTTAAAACTAAATGATCACAGGGGATTCCTGCACGTTAACGGGTGTCGAGGGGACAGGCTCCGCGATCTGATTGCATGTCCCGAGCCTGGATACCCCAATCCCCAATCTCACTGCCGACTAACTGTAAAGTGAAACAACCGCCTCGCTCGTTACACTGGTACTGGTACGTAAAGGGAACGCACAGTTGGCAAACTCTCCTCACTACAACTGCCACAGCAGAAAAGCCACTGTAGTTCGATCGCTTTGTCGATTCGTGCCTCTGACACGTTGACTCGCAACATAATGAGTTGAGGCTTTGATTTCAGTGGGGATGTGGAGCTCTTTGGCCATTTCCCGTGCCTTTTTTTTTCTAGACACATCGTTCTCTCTCCAAGCGCACACACGCTTGTCCCGGCCGAATATAAGACCCCGAATATAAAACAACCCGACTTTTTATGACCCATTCCCAGGGGGGAAACCCCCGTCAAATTTTTTTAGCAGCAGAGCCGGCCCAAGCCTTCATGGGGCCCTAAGCCGAATTTGATTAGGGCCCCCCTCTCCAATGTTATGGTGGCCAAATGATTGACTATTGTTAAATGTCATTCACACACCCAGTTCATCGCTAGTGCCTCCAATGTCCAGCTTAGTGAAAATAGTAGCAAGCCGAGATCCTGACTCTCCTAGGGGAGTCCGGGGGTATGCCCCCCCCGGGAGATTTTTTTTACCTTTTTAAAGTGAAATGCATGAATCTGGTGCACTTTGAGAGGGAAATTAAGAGGCTAAATCTGAGGAATTTTTTGTGAACGAATAATTTGGAGATACTGGCTCAAATGAAGTAGAATTAAAAGCTATTGAAGAAAGACATATGGATTTTCCATAAAAAATATTCATATAGAAAAAATATAATTTAGTGTCCTCTGGGATGGGCTTGGTGCTTTTTTTTCTTTTATGGGCCATATTTCTCTGTAATTTAATGAATGCATTTAAATGCAGTGAGGGGAACGTAGCAGAAGAACTCTGTTGTCCACCTATCTTTTTTCCATAGATGAGGCTGAAATAGGCTATAGACTATACACAGTGCATGGGCAACTGAGGGCAGTCCCATTTCCAATACCGAGTGATAAATTAACCTCGCATGAACTGATTCAATTATTAGGCTATTAACTATCCAGA
Organism: Hyperoplus lanceolatus; assembly: GCA_026929865.2. Classification (NCBI taxonomy): domain Eukaryota; kingdom Metazoa; phylum Chordata; class Actinopteri; order Uranoscopiformes; family Ammodytidae; genus Hyperoplus; species Hyperoplus lanceolatus. The sequence goes on from CM049397.1 coordinate 1,008,257, forward strand.
CCAAAACATTGTATTCCTTTTTTTGTATGATAACTTACATTTGCATAAAATGATGTTAATATCAAACACACATACTAAAAAAAAAAAAAAAAAAAAAAAAAAAAAAAATGTTATCCTTCTCACTGGGCCCCCTAGTGGAAATGGGCCCTAGGCACGTGCCTAGAATGCCTATGCCTAGATCCGGCCCTGATCTTGAGCTGTGTTGTATGTTGATAGGTGGAGGTCTCGGGAGATTTTTCAGCATCCTGCTGCTTGTCAAGCTCATCTTCTTCACCTGAGTCCTCAAGGTCTGCTATTAAGCCAGCTTTGTAATCATCATTTGCTTCACAGAGCTTTCTTGCTTCGCCGGTGACCTTTTTGAACTCCTCTTGTAGTTCAGTTTTAGCCATGCTTTGTGCTGCTCGGGTGAGAAAATGAACTGCTTTGGTGAAAGCAGTTTTAGCCAATGTCCTTTTCTTCTTCAGTTGGCTCACTGTCTTCCCAAAAGCTTCCCCCGCCATTTTGTGCTCATTAGTTTGTAACTGAGTCCAGTTTTCCTCCTGCTTAGACAGCTGCTTTTTTTGACTTTTCTCAGGCCTTTAATCCTTTATTTTTCTTCACTGTCATGCGTGGTTTTCAACTGACAAGTTATTATGGGGTTTACTTTGTCCAGCTTCTGCCCAAACTTGAAAAATGGCCTGGCCAACCATAAAGAAAGCAATGGGACAACTCTTTTCCTTTTCTCACTTTTATTTTCTTGTGGCAGGAATTATTAGGTTGAAAACACAAAAAAAAAAACACAAACAGAAATGAACAACCATCATTACGTTCAACAAACAAATCTCTTAAATGGTTTAGTCATATTTTAACATAATCTATTATTCAATTCATAATTGTTATTAACTTTAACTTAAGTGTTTTAATCTTTACAATATATGATTACCATGTACCTCCAGTTTATCCAGTTTAACATTTCAACACAATATAATTTTGGTTCATCCATACCAGTAGCCTTTCATGGTTTGACCCAAGCTGGATAGTTCTTTCTCCTCTGTTGTCTGAATCCTCACTGAGTGCAGAGTGAGTGATCCTGCTGAAAAAGCTGCAGGCAGGAGATTTCAGTCAGCTAATCAGCTGAAGTTGGTTTTGGGGATTTTCCTCTCCTTACTAGGGAGTCAATACACTACCCCACTTGTCCTCCGGGTGTCATGGTTTCTTTTGACTTTAGCTTACTTGACTTTTGACTCAACAATCAATATTTGCTCAACTTTTTTTTCTTCATAAAACTCTTTAACAACCTTTTTTTTAAAGATTTTTTTTTGCATTTTTATGCTTTATTGATAGTGTAGAGCCAGAGTTGAAATGGGGCAGAGAGGGGAGTCACATGCAGAGAACGACCGCGGGCTGGAATCGAACCTGGGTCTGCTGCTGGCCGAGGCCCATGGGGGGGACGCCCTACCAACTGAGCTAAGGGCGCCCCTTCTTTAACAACTTTTAACTTGCTCAGAACTATCAAGCATTCAATCACTTTCAGGATGTTAACCCTTTAAATGATCAATTAATTTAATTATTTCCATATGATAAATACTAGGGGGATGGGGTTTTGGTGTTGATTACACTCTTGGATTCAAGATTAGCAACAAAATTGATGTGATTGCATTATTAGTTTTTATGTTATTTCATACTCCCTTTGGACACCTTTGTGGCAAAAAAAAATGACATGCACATGAACTGCATTAAAATCAAATCCATCCATCCATCCATCCATCTTCTACCGCTTGTCCCGTTAGGGGTCGCGGGGGGGCTGGAGCCAATCCCAGCTGCATTGGGCGAGGGCAGGGTACACCCTGGACAGTTCGCCAGTAAAATCAAATCCTCATACATCAATATTTTGTACGATTCTTTTTGCTTGAAACCCTTAATCAACTTCAGCCCTGATCAAAATGATCAAATATTCAATCAATTTCAGGATTTAGCCAGTTTATTTATTTGAGTTAAAAAAAAATTAAAATACAAAAAATGCCTCATCCAGTAAAAATGTCAAACTTCACTACATTTCTTCAAAATGAAATACTGACATTACAGAATGTATGGTTTTATACTATAATGGCAGTGAGATTAAAAAATGTGGTTTGAATGAAAGTCAATGAAGCATTTTTTGCCACAAAGGTGTCCAGAGTGATTATCTGGCATTACATAAAAAATACTAATGCAATCAAATCAAATGCTTTGCTAATCTTTGACACGTCCAAGCCTCTAATCACCACCAAAGTCCCATCCCCCTAGTATTTATTATATGGAAAATATGTAATGATGTGTTCTTTTTAGTAAATAATTATTAACTCAAATAAATAAACTGGCATTTAAAGAGTTAAAATCCTGAAATTGATTGAATATTCGATCCTTTTGATCAGGGCTGAATTTGATTAAGGGTTTCAAGCAACAAAAAAAATCGAATAAAATATTGATGTATGAGGATTTGAATGCAGTTTGTGTGCATGCACATTTTTGCCACAAATGTGTCTAAAGGAATAATCTGAAAAAACTAGGGCTGTCAAAATTTTAATCAGATTAATCACAGGGTAGCTGTGGATTAATCACGTTTAATTCTACCATTCGAAATATGCCCGAATAATTTCTCTGTAGGCTATGTTGTTATAGGAACGGAAAGATAAATGACAGAAGGTGTATATCAGTGATTCTTAAGAACCGGGACAAAAGGATGTCTTCCATATGTAACTGCTGTTATCTTTAAAAATAAAAATATTTAAAATTTTAGATGTTATTAGGGATTAAGAATAAAATGTCTGGAGCACAATTATCCCCTTAAATTTAATTTTATCATTGTTATATATGTGTTAAATATATGACACTTGTTATCTTCTCGCGACGTCCAAAACAGTGTGTCCACAGAGAGGGTTTCAATCTTTCATATGCAATAAAACCTATTAAAAATGTACTTTAATGATTAAAAAGTGCCTTTTTCATCGAAAGCAACACTAAATAATCTCTCATATCAATAAAAAAGGTTTTTCTTCAACACATTCATGTTTTATATGGTTTCAAAGTGGTGGGACACTTTTTGTCACCACAGTCAGACAATCCATTAAAATGTAAGAAAATCAGCCAAAATAAGGGGCAGCTGTCACTATGAAGGACCTCTTGTCACATTCTACCGATGCAGAGTACATTAGAGTCAGACAGACCAGCACACACAAGCTTCAAAAAGACAAATATGTCAGTTTCTTCTGGGATACTTATTTCGAAAAAGGGGGGATTTGATGGTCTGCTCCAAAAAACACAGACTGATGACGAAATTGGTCGGTTTTCATTAACATACAGTCATATGAAAAAGTTTGGGACCCCCTTCTAATTTTGGGGATTTTTGTTAATCATTAGCTGGGATTTCAAAGAAGCAAATTCCTTTACATATATGACATGCCTTAGGTAGACAGAAGCAATTCAGCAGTGTCATTTTGTTTATTGGAATAATAGAAAATATGCATAAGCATCATAACAACATTTGACTGGTGCATAAATTTGGGCACCCCAAAAGAAAAATGTCATCAGTACTTAGTTGAGCCTCCTTTTGCAAAATAACAGCCTCTAGACGCCTCTGGTAGCCTGTGATGAGTGTCTGGATCCTGGATGTAGGTATTTTTAACATTCTTACATACTAAAGCGATCCAGTTCAGTTAAATGTGATGGCTGCCGAGCATGGAAAGCCTGCTTCAAATCCTCCCATAGATTGTCGATGATATTCAAGTCATTGGACTGCGACGGCCATATCAGAACATTGTACTTTTCCCTCTGCAGGAATTTGAACTGTGTTAAGCGTCATTGTCTTGTTGGAATATCCAACCCCTGCGCAACTTCAACTTTGTGACTGATGCTTGAACATTATCCTGAATAATCTGTTGAAACTGGGTTGAATTCATCCGACTATCCACTTTAACCAGGGCCACAGTCCCTGAAGTGGCCACAGCATGATTGAACCTCCACTAAATTTGAAAGTAGGTAGCAGGTGTTTTACTTGGAATGCAGTTTTCTCCTTTTGCCACTTTTTATAATGACCAAATAACTTATTTTTTGTCTCATCAGTCCAAAGCATTTTCTTCCAATATGAATCTGGCTTGTCTAAATGAGCTTTAGCATACTCTAAGCAACTGTATCTGTGGCGTGGGCGCAGAAAGGGCTTCCTTCTCATCACCCGGCCATACAGATGTTTTGGTGCAAATTGCACTGAATTGTTGAACCATGTACAGATACACCATCTGCAGCCAGATGTTCTTGCAGGTTTTTGGAGGTGATCTGTGGGTTGTGTGCAACCATTCTCACAATCCGCCGCATATGCCGCTCTTGTACTTTTCTTGGTCTGCTAGACCTGGGTTTAACTGCAACTGTGCCTGTGTCCTTCCATTCCCTGACAACATTCCTTACAGTAGAAATTGACAATTGAAACCTTTGGGAAAGCTTCTTGTAGCCTTCCCTAAACCATGACAATGAATAATCTTTGTTTTTCAGATATTTTGGGAGCTGCTTTGATGATCCCATTCTGTCTCACTTCTGCAGAGAGTCAAAGAGAAGTGCAACTTGCATTTAGGCACCTAAAATACCTTTTCTCATGATTAAACAGACCTTTATATGAGGTTCAAGGCTTAACCACATAATCCAACCAATTTTGTGTTTAAAGTCCTCAGTTGTACATGCTGTTACATGCATTAAAATCAGCAAAACCACAAGGGTTCCCATATTTTTGCACAGCCAGTTTTTCACATTTTATTTAATTTCATAAAACTGAATACTGCTTTTCAAAAAATCTTTGTTTGGAAAACATCCCAGTACTTAGCTGTTCCTGGTAAATGAAAGACATACCACTTTTATCTTTTTTTGTGTGAAAGCAGAGTCAATTATAATGCCGGCTAAGAGGGGTTCCCAAACTTTTTCATATGACTGTAAATACTCCCACGGGAAAGCTCGCCAGAAACTCGGCAGTTGATTGGCAAATCAAGACGCCCCCGTTGGTAACCACACACCAGGAACTGCACCTGCTAATGCAACAACAGACAGAGCAGAAGCAAGCTGCAGTGTTAGCTCTTCTCAAGCTACCATCACACCCCAGCCTCGAAGCAGACCGGGGCTGAATGGATTTACTTCATTTTTTGTTAGGCTATGCCCAGCAAAGGTTGGCAATCCAGTGTGATCTGCCGTAATACTGGAGTGTGGAGGAGATTGTGCCTGGAAGACTGAGAGACACCATCTCTCCTCTGGAAATGTAAGTAGTCCTATTTAAAAAAAAAAATCTGTCCATTTATGAGTTCAATGTGTGTAATGTGCTTTGATTTATCCCTCCTATAATAACCAACGCCGACTGAAACGAGATAATGCCGCTGTGTTAAGTAGTTAGCGTTAGCATCTGCTAGCTTAACAGTTAGCTTTATGCTAACGTTTAGATCTGTGAGTGACAGCCCCTGTGTGAGAAACAGACGGGGAAACTGTACGGTGTGTTGGAAACTGAATAGTATTTGTTTGTTGTTGACAGTGTGTAGTTATGCAAGCAGTCGTGGTACATGCAGCAGTAGGCCTATTACATCTCCAGTGTTTATGTACACTATATTAGACAGGAATAGCCTACTGTAAGTTGCCTCTGCTGCTGTTTGTTTCCTGTCCATTATATTTCAAAAAGCACACAGTATCACTCAGAACTCATTGCTTCTTGAGCAAGGGCTATACTGAACTTAGTAGCCTATCTTATTTAATAATCAAATAAAAAATATATTTTCATTAGTTTGTAGCTTTGCCATAACTACAGATGTATGATGTATATTTCAGCTGTGCTACATGATATAACATTGAATGTGTCATGTTTTACAGATATGAGTGACCTGATGGACCACACTATCTGTTCCATAGGCAGTGAAATTTCCATTTCACTGTCTATGAATAAACTGCTTTATTTTTAAGTATGGTTTTGGTCTTTTTAAAATGTAATGATACTGTTTTATAAGAAATCTTCAGAGAGATAAAGGGTTGAATTAAAAAACTTATAAGTCAATGCATGTAGATCGGTCAGAAAACTAATCCAACATCCTGACTATGAAAATGTGAGTTTCAAGTAATCCTTTACTACACGAAGCAAACAGTGACAGTTAGCAACACAATACATGTTTTAACAGTAAAATTTTATTATAAATGAGTGATCACAATACAAATGATACATTATCTATTAGATATTGAAAGGGTGTCAGATAATTTGCAGCTCTGACTAATTATTTCTATACTTTTTTTTTTACAAAAGATAATGCCTTTCCAGTGAATCTTGACATGACACATTCCTTTACTGCCTCGTTACCTCAGCATGGCTTCACAACCAAAGCTTTTTCACTCCACTGGGTTGTAGATCATTCTCCAGTTTAACCTGTAGAGACATACATAAAACGTTGTATGTTACAAATTAGGAGGTTTTTGCATAAATACTTAGCTCATATTCTGTTATTGACTGTGACATATTTAAACTGTATTTACCTGAGGATAATGTCAGGGAAACCAGAAATCTTGATGCAATTTTCACAGCTTTCAGCTCAGACTCCTGCCTGACCAGGTTCAGTTGTAAAGCTTTTGGTTTAGAAGTGGTAAGTGTGCTGACATTTGCTGTAGAAATTAAGCTAAACATGGTAACATTGATCTCCATGCTGCATTGGCCAAAAGTAAACAAAACTGACAGCTGGGCGTGTGCCATGCCCATATAGGTTGGTATAGAGTAAATGAGCAAGGCGGTGCATGCACGCCCATGTAGATCTGACCAGTCAGAGCAGACTAGGATTTTTGCGAAGGGGGGTAAATGTCAATACCAACCTTTTGAGATAGAGAGCAGAAGAGGCTGGATGAAGGAAGGTGATGAAGAAATGGGAAATTGTAGAAATAATGGGTTTTTTGAACAATAAACCATTAAAACCTTTTCTAGTAGACCTCGGAAATATACATTTAAACCCAAGTTTTTGCATAATATGTCCCCTTTAAATACAGAAATAGGGTTTAGTTTTTCTAATACTGTATTTATAGAAACTCTCACAATCTTCTTTTGTCATGGATGGTTATTAAAAAAGTACAGGATGATATACAAAATGAGGCGATTTGGTCTGAGTCTGTTAGAGCAAGTCTGATTGAAAGACTGTAATGTGAATCTTGAATTAACGCTCAACCAATAATATGCTATCATAAAATCACTGTTATTGATTATTCTACGTATTTGATGGTTATCTGGGTTTTTGTCACCACCGTCCGATACGTCAGATCCATAAGATATACTTGTCAACTCCGTCAGATGTATAATATTTTGATAACAATACATAATGATATGTCATAGTTGTTGAGGAATGGTTGGTCATATGTGAAAATCTAACCAGTCACCTAACATGAGAATGTGTTTTGAAATTTGAAACACATCTTTATTGCTGTTAATTTTGAAGTAAACATTCTATTACACAGTTCAACTAAAGAACATAGAGGACAATCAATATATACAATATCTATAGTCAGTCTTGGTGAATAATTGTGATCACAATACATCTCATTGGTCTAGCATAAATTGAGGGAAAATTTATTTGTGTTTTTGGTGTCTGACGGTGTTGACACAAAATAAGGAATGTCAAGGTAAAAAGCCCAATTTGATAAAAAGGATAAAAGCTGGGAGGTTGTATCAAAGTGTAGCTCAGTAGCTTAGTATATGTTGGAAACATACATGTAATTTAATTTGCCAAAACATAGGGTTTGTATTTTTTCAACATTGCACCCTGTTTTGTCCCACTTCTCAAGAATCACTGATATATACATTTAACATTTGTTTTTTAATTAATTGAAAATCCAAATGATGGTGTTAATACTGAAAATAAATTTCAGTATTAAAACATAGGCCTACCACTCCATAATTCAATTTGGCTAACTCTTGGCTATATAATATATTTGGGGAATCTATAGGTTTTGCATTCCTGAATACAGCTTGATAGCAGTCCGCGGACCGTCTGTGTGTGTGTGTGTCGCTAAAGCACGTAGCACTCTTAACTCTTATCAACAAGCAGCAGGTGCCTCCGTGTGCCCCTCCCCCGTCCCAGAGCACTGACAGCTGGCAGAGTCCTCATGCAGCAGTCCCTTCCTGCTGCAGTCAGAGCCGGAGATGCACACCTTTCCGCTCTAGTGTTCCGTTAGCATCCCGTTTAGCACTTGTAATAGTAGCTCCTCCCGCCGCCCCCTCTTTTACAGTCTATTAGTGCAATTCAAAATGTTATGCAGTGCTTATTGAAACTTTGAGCATGTGTGATTACTGCTAGACTTACCATTATCGATTAGGTTTTTATGCGATTGTCACGTTCATATCACTAGAACCTCACCTATTCAAACGTAACTATATAAAAACCCTGTCTTCAAATATGCAAATTAGGCAACAGCGTCATTTAGGGCTTCTAGCTAATTTTAGGACAGCCAATAGCTACTTTCCTTAAGGCCGTTACATACTCCGCAAGAAGAAAGAACAAACTTCTCTGTGACAGAGCTGCGAGAAGTTCTTTCTGGTCTGACATTACATACTTCACGAGAACTCACCTGCCGAACTCCTCACCGCGTGACGTCATTTTCTTCTCGCAGGAGTTGAGGAGTTGGCAACACTGCACACACTGACTAAAGTTAAACCTCTCCGCTTTACTGCTGTGGAGGAGCAGAAAAGGACTGGACAGGCATCTGCTGGACATCAGGCTTAAGGGTTACTGCTTTGCCTCTACCCAGCAGTCCCTCACTCTGTTTGTTTAGCTCTGTCCCCTGGTCACCAAATTTATAAAACTACACATGTGAAAGCACTGTAAGTTCAGTTAATAAAAATATCTCTCCTTTTTCACATGCTTTTCATTCATTCATTCAGAATGCAGCAGTACAAGAACATTTAGATGCCCTCTGTGTCTATTAATGAGCTTTATCTTCAGGTGTGACTGACCTGTCTCACTCCACCAGTGTCTAGTTGTTGAGGTAAGGAATGTTTCCGTCGGCCAGGTGGAGGCTTCTCCAACCCTTCACAGTCGCTCACTCCATTCTCCACAAACAGCTCGTCATCTTCACCCACTGACTGCAGACACCTGCTCCCCCCTTAGACACAAAACAATGATTTAAATCATCTGCACAGAAGAGGCTATTTCAACTTTTGTTATTGCCAGTTGTTTTCTAAATAACTTCAAATAAGACAAAATGCATACAATTATAAATACTAAACAAAGCTAGCAAGAAGATGGGTAAAGCAAAATCAAGATCATCCAAGCAACTTATTTTAGAAGTCCCATCTAAAAATAAAAAAGGCTTTTAATACATTCTGTGACATTTGAATTGTGCTTTTATGCAAGCTTTTCTGATTTGACTTTATGTCAGGTTTAATTCTTCTTTCCTTAATACACCTGCTCGTTGCTGTGAAGAGCTTTATAAATTATGTAAAGTTTATGAAATGATGCTCCACAAAACGGTTGAGTTTAAATCCTTTAGTCAAACTTTAAAGGTTAACACTTGTTGTTCATACCACACGACATGGCTCGGTAATCACTTGGTGTTTCCATAACTGGTACATCCATACTCTACGTTCCAATACCCATATTTTCTGCTATTTAGAATGGTAGAAAAAAGATTTAGGATGTCCCAATCCTTGTGGTCAGATTTAGTATGCTTAAAAATACCTGGATGTCTACTAGATCCGGCTGAGATAGTATTAGTGTTGAAATCAGCATGCCATTTGGGCGATTCTGACCCACAATCCAGTGCGCACCGGAAGCGACGACACATCGACAGAGCCTCCGTATGAAAACAACTGGGGATGCGACGGATGGCAAGAGGCAAGATCACTTTGCGGCCGGTTGCCTCCCTTTTCTCCTCATGTCAGTCAAAATGCCGTGCTAATTAAGACCGTCACATTATTCTGGAGCTATTTAGCATTCACCACCTATGGTAGATTGTGGGATGAAACTGGGAGGTGAAGTGGGAGGACACGGGGCGGAGATCGTCTGAGCACAATTCACCGCAGGTGGGTATTTATTAAGGGAAGATAGTGTGCAACTGTGCGTCGCACAGTTTGATAAATTTCCATTTTTTTTGTGCAGCTCATTCATGGTTTTGTGCAAACGCAATGTTTTGGGAAGGTTTCTACGCACACCTTTATAAATGAGGCCCTTGTGTCTCCTCGCCATTTGTGGGGTCACAACTGTCTTCCCCAAGTCCTCAATAAACAGCCTCCTCTGGTAACTGTGTGTGTTAACATGTTAAGGCGTAACAGGTGGGAGTATATAGCTGTGTATGGGTGTTGGTGGGGCCCAGTGAATTCTCTACTTCTGAAAGTCAGATGACACCTCCAAGCTCTCCAAGGAGGATTCACACACAGGAAGGTATTCCTCTCCTGCAGTGTCTGTCAGATTTCTATTGCTCCCTATCAGAATCAGACTCCATCACTGTTTCCAAAGCTTCATGCACTTCTTGTGTAAAGGCTTCCTCCATATTGCCAGATTTAAAAAAATGCATGTATTATGCTTTAATGGCAGTGAGTTGAAAAGGTGATGTTTGAATGGGTTTCAATGCGCTTTTTATGTGCTTAAGCAGCCCGAATGTAACTCTTGCTTGTATACAGTGTATGTTAGCCTTACTATAGGAGCTGAGCTGGAAATAACATTACCAGGTGTACCTAATAAAGTGGCCGGCGAGTGTATATCTCAACTGTACAGGAGGAGTCTGACACTTCTAAGATGGCAGTGACCTGAACGGGACTCCGAAGCTTCATTTTGACTCTGTCAAAACGGACAGGTGACATCACGCTGTTATAGTACATCACACTGCTATAGTACAAAATTATATTGAACTGATACAAACCCTGTGATCCGCTACAAAGCTTAATGGGTGTAGGGCTGCAGCAGGATCCTTTGGCTGTTGCCTCTCTCTTACTTTGTTCTTCTAGTTTCAGGTTAGTCAACTGTAAAGATAAGAACACACATTAATGGATACAAAAAATACCTTTGATAACATTCTGCTTCCATCAGTACTGGAAAATGCTCCACCTTTAGCAAGGAAAGTGGGATCCCTAGAACACTGTTTGGAGTTAGGAAGTTACACTCAACAAAAATATAAACGCAATACTTTTGTTTTTGCTCCCATTTTTCATGAGATGGACTTAAAGATCTAAAATTCATTCCAGATACACAATTGTACCATTTCTCTCAAACATTGTTCACAAATCTGTCTAAATGTGTGATAGTGAGCACTTCTGCTTTGCTGAGATAATCCATCCCACCTCACAGGTGTGCCACATCAAGATGCTGATCTGACATCATGATTAGTGCACAGGTGTGCCTTAGACTGTCCACAATAAAAGGCCACTCTGAAACCCCAATACACAAATTACAAACTTTTAATCTTTACAGTTTGAATAATTTGAGTTATTTTACACAAATTACGTAATATTTTCTTTGATGAAAAGGTGACATTCTTTCACATGAAATTGTTTATTTTATAATATACCAGTTTTTTAGGAAAAAAAAGGAATGAAAATCTGAAGTTTGCTTCAATAAATACACATTTTGTATATTTTATTGAAAACATTTCCAAATGTAGTATTTATCTGTAAATATTCTATAATTGTAATACAGAAATCAATTCCTGTAATGTTGTCATTTACTATAAGGATGCATAAGCTGTTTGTTTGCTGGAAAATTCGTATTACAGATGCAACTTTAGATTTTTGCAGATTGGGTTGCACTCTCAACCCTGCCTCTCTCAATGAGAGACCATGATTCACAACAGGGTCTATCAGTATAGCCCTTGCTGTATTTCATCAGACATTACAGCTCTATGTCTGAGGACATATGAGGAGAGTGGTGGAGAGTGTGGATTCCACACTCTCACTGCCACTCTTCTCCCTCCAACTACCTGTCTTCATTGGTCCATTTCCAAAAAATATATATTTGAGCTTTCCCTTTATACTGTATATATGTTCACTAACAAGTCTAAAACAAGACACCTCTTAAGTGTCTTAATCCACAGTGTTTGAAATGCACTAGGCATTCATTCTGTTTTGAATGTGTGGCAGTAGTGTGTTAGCATTTGAAAAAAGTGCCGGAAATCCACAGTGTTGTGCAGACTGTGGTTAAGCCATGAGATAGGTGTGTAGAGTTTTGAAAATTGTGTTTAAGCAATGAAAAACGAGCGACAGTTTGGTCCGAATGAACCGCTGCTGTGCATAGTGTTGTTAGAGTTTTGCACATGTCGCTCCAGTTGTGCCCACTGTGGTTTAGCAATCGAAAAAAACTGTAATGTTACTGTTTCACTGTTCTTGTTGACAGCAGCAGGGCCCAGAGTTTGCTTTACAAACATATTCTAGTCTTACGTTTGGGTCCAGGGGCCTGTTGCATAAAACTAAGATAAGGGATTAACCTAGGATATTTCGGTTATCCTGGCTTGCGTTAACTTAGGCATGATCCGGTTGCATAAAAGCGGAGGGACATAAGTTACCATTTGGAGACTGGTCCCGACCAGGCTAAACATAAATGATAAACTTATTCTGTTGCCTGATTGGCTCAGTCAGCTGTCTCTCCGATCTGAAATCAAGGTGTTTAGCAGTTATTCAATGATCTTCTGTGTGCTGCTTTATTTTCATTAGCCTGTTTTAAAGTACCACATATGTCACTTAGTTAAATAGTGAACCATTTATAATTAACTTAATTATAATTAGATTAAAATGAAATTATATACATTTTCATAGAAGATGTGATAGTCTGTTCATATTGCAGGTTATATTTATACAATTGATTATCGATGGCAGATGACGTTGCAAATGCGGGTCAAATAAATTCACTTTGTACTTATAACCATATACAGGTGCAACTAAAACTAAATTCAATATTAATGGAAAGTTCCTTTTTCAGTAATTTAATCCAAAAAGTGAAATTTAAATATATTCTAGATTAATTACACGTGAAGTGCAATTCATCTAGAATGGTAAGGCTTTATATTACGTAGACACTCATCAGCATTAATTGATGCTTAACTAATGCTCAGTTCATCCTGAGTTAATGTAGGACTCATGTAAGACTAATGGAGGACTCAGCCATGAATGAATGGTTACTCCATCAGTAACTAATCAGAAGTTACTCTTAATTACAGACTGAGTCTTTCATGATAATTGCTTACCTAAGACATTTATTACAGATTAACTTAGACATGTTTCTTAAAATGTATTAATACTATTAATTAATTAATTACCATCACTGAAAACTGTGAATTTGAAGTCCCATACATTAATTAATAGTTATGTATCCCGCTAAGTAAAGTCACAACATTATGATATATTTATAGATCATTACCTAACGATGAACTAAGACGGGTTAAGAGCATGATTTCACTTTAATGTGGTAGCATGGATAACCAATGTTTCTGGAACCAAAAGCTTTGCAGAAGCCTTCCTGGTGGACTTCTTAATAACCAAAAGTAATACATTTTGTAAAATTCATTATTGTTCTTCAAATGATTAAGTTGTTTAGATGAGGAAATGTTATGAAATAAGATTTGTTCAGTTGTGCACCAGCACAAGCACCTTTCCAAGGCTCGGAAGTTGCCAGGTCTAATGGTTAGAAATAAGTGAAAATGTGTCAACTAAACTTTTACACTCACCACATACTTTGACCTTTTGAAATTAAGAAGACATATTAATGTTAGTTTCTTCAAATATTGTATAGCTGATTAATCAATTTCAGTTAGCCTTAAAGCCTACATAGGATAGGCTTTATTTTTTAGGAATAAATAGGCTAATTAAATTACTGATAGGCCTATTGATTTGACAAGTAGGCGGCTAATATAGTCTCATCAATCCATTCAATTCAACCTTTTCTCAGAACACACTCTCAAGATTTTTATTTAGTTAATGATATATTTGTTTTTGTAAATGCCCTCATCCAGTCATGTTTGTTCTCACTAAATACAGGACGTTACTAGACAGATCTGGCAACCCACATTGAATTAGTCTATTTTTTACCAAGCTGAAAAAAATTTATGGGGGTTTAAGTATTCTCCACATTTTAAATAAGGTTAAAATGCAGGGAACAGCAACCACTCTATCTCTATATAGAACATTTGACAACACAGGGGAGGCGCAAGATCCTCCAGAGCTGCACGTGAAGTTGAGAGGAGCACCTCAATCCTCTATTATAAAAACCAATGAGCCGTGAAGACGTCAAAGAAAACCACTGGACAGAAGCCACAATGTACAAGGAGACGAACACCATGTTAACGGGCCCAAATGGACAGGCAGACGACAAAAAGAGGTTAGCAAACTAATTGCAAACTACCAGCTCAATATTGTTCTTATGATTTTTATTGCATGAAGTAAAGTTTGCGGTGACATGTTAGAAAGCATTCTTAAAAAGGTAGGCTACGTCTACATTAAGCTAACGTCATGTTGTGGTTTTGTTTGCCTGGAGTAACGTTAGCCGTTTGGATAACAAGCTAGCATTTTACGTTATAGTCCATGGGCCAAGTCCCAAAATGTCTCTTATTATTGGTAGGCTAAAATCTGGGTGGACAAATTCTAGTTGTGATTTTTTATATCCTATACATCCCAAGAAGAGGTTTTGATGTGATAAACCTTTTATATTGGTAGCTTTTGTTTTTAGTGGTTATCCGCTCTCAAAGTATAGGATAAGTGTAATGGAGGGAAGACACTGCAGGTGAATAGGGTAATATTTTTTACTTATAAATATCATCATGCAACTTTGTCAGTTGATTACTAACATTAAAACAATTATTTTTCAAATTACAATTTTTTCAGAAATAAATAAATATGCAAATTTGGCAATATCGAAATAATTATGTGAGAATTGTTTTCTCTCTTTTTTTTTACAACGTATATGTGTTCAAAGTTTTTACAAAACAGAATATGGATAAAGGTTATTTTTTTCATTTTATAAATAAATAAAAATATCAAAAATTGTGTTGCCTTTTCAGCATGTTTTTAAGAAGAAATTGTATCACTGATCAGACAATTAACAACATATGAACAAACCCTTCTGTAACGACTTTCAGAATAGTGCTAGTAATTATTATGGGAAGTTAGATATAAGTGTTTGAAAAGTTAATTTGTGATACATTTTTTGATGATGTTTACACACACTTTTTGTTCCTGTCTTTCAGTAAAATCTCCTGAAGAGTTGATGGAGCGTTACTACAAGGCTCTGCCAAATGAGATGCCTACAGCAAGATGAAAGTTGACAGGAACACAATTGTGTATCAATCAGCAATTGCAGATTAGCAGCATTCAAGCTAGTAAATGAAGATTGCTTGATATTATTGTATCTTTTTTGTGTATGTTCATTAAACAGAAATTGTTAACGTTTTAGGTAGAAACTACTTTGAATTCAATAAAACTGTTAAAGGTCACATATTATGCTAAATGCACTTTTTAAATGTGTTCTAACATATCCATGGGTCCACGGTGTGCCTAGAGACTGCCAAAATATTTAAAAAAATAACAATCTCTCCTGTTCTCACTCTCCCCCTTTCTGAAACCCCCCACCCCTCCCCCCAATATACTCCAGTCAGAATTTTCCCCTTTTCTGACCTCACAAACTGGAAAGCCAGAAGCTTCCACTGTGCACAAGACTAATCAAATGTTTGGTAACCTTTCAAGTACAAAAGACACACTCCTGATACACAGACAAACAACACATTAAAGACACAATCTATCTGATCTGATGTGTTTGTACCAGGTGCGGGTTGGGCAGGCTGCTGCTGCAGTCAGACTGAGGAGCAGCAGAGAGGCAGGACAAGGCATTGCAGGTGCTGACTAGGTCTGGCAGACTGGTGGATGGGAAGCGCTCCAAACCTACATCTGACTCCTCCTGCAGGGGAAGAGGACAGTTAAGATGGCGGAGGAGCTTGGCTTGTTTGACATGGTTTTCATGTATGGTATGCAGCTCTGTAAGAGGAAAGTCATGTCCTGTGTACGTGTCTGGTAAATATTCAGATTTGTGTATGCACCATTTCCCACAGTGTTTTACATCTGAAATGCAACAGTTTGAAACAATTAAATCAGTTTGAACAATGGATGTAGCAGTTTTGTTCTTGTACAACCAAAGCCACTCGTCTGGCTTACATAAAATTAAGAATTGCTACTGCACTTTTACCTTAGGTGGCTATATTTATTTATAATTTTCAACATTTATTTATAAAAGGTGTGTGTGTGTGTGTGTGTGTGTGTGTGTGTGTGTGTGCGCACACTCACCCTGCTGGCCACCACCAGCTGGACCAGACCAACAGTGGAGCGGAGGATAGCCACGGCCTCCTGATGAGTGAGGCCAACCAGGGACTGACCACTGATCATCAGCAACTCATCACCAGCATGAAGACGACCGTCCCTAAAACACACACACACACACACACACACAATCTGAACTTTTCTCGACTATTTTTCTGAGTTGTCACATATAGCACTACAGTTCCCAATTTAAGCAGTGAGAATAAATTCTTATAGCAAATTTGAAATACAAAATAATTAAACAGAGATTATAATTGCACTGTAGGGAGGTCCTCATACACTGTAAACCTTGACAAAGAGCAAAGAAGTAGATTAAACTTGACTTTATTATGACTATCTACCTGTGAATGGCCCCTCCCTCCTCTACATGAGCTATAATGATGCCATGAGGAGAGCGCTTGGAGCCCCGTCCTCCAGTGATCTGGATGCCCAGGCCCTCATCACCCTTCACTAGATGGATCTTCCAGATGTGGCTGCCCTCTCTGGTCTACAAAGATTAATACACATATCAAACACATGATTTAAAAGGTTGCAATACACATATCAAAATATACAAAGATCACCAAGCTGAAAAAAACAAATCAACCGTGTGAACACAAAGCTAGTAAATTATGAATCCAGAATTGTATAAATTCCTTAGTTCAAGAGTGCTATCCTAAAAGTTTCCAGCAGTGCATCTGTAATGTTATTGGTACATTCATTTATACATTCAACAGCCTGACATACTTGGATATGTTGATTGGATTATGTCTCAATAACTATTGAATGTTTAGCTATACAATTTAATAAACAGGTTATTGTGGCCTTAAGGCTGTACCCTACTAATTATTTTCTAATCTAGCAGTCAATTATGTCACATTTAATGCAACTTTGACATTGTATGAGATGTCTTTTGTATGACAACCTGACATAAACTAAGACAAATAATTTTTTTATGTCGATTTGAGATTAACCAATAACATGACCTCTCATAAACATGTCATAGTCGGCTTAATAATCAAATGTAAAAAACGTTTTCGATTATTAGCTAGGACTAAACAGGGAGAGGCGGCATTCAGCGTTTATGCGCCCAATGTCTGGAACGGACTGCCAGAGAGTCTGAGGTCCGCTGAGACTCTCAGCTCTTTTAAATCGGGTCTCAAAACGTTCTTGTTTCCCTTTTAACCTGTAATTTTTTTTATTTTATTTTTTTTTGTAAAATGTTTTAATTCTTTTATCTAAATGTTGTATTTTTATCCATGTTTTAAATTTGTTCCTTTTTTTGTATTTGTTTTCTTTATTTGATTTTAACCCTGTGAAGCACCTTGAGTGGCCCTGTGCCTGAAATGTGCTCTATAAATAAAATTGCCTTGCCTTGCCTTACATTAAGCTGTCATATGCGGAAGGTTTTGACATTGACTGTCATGAGACCTTTATTTTACTGTCATGAATGATTCCATTTGCCTCAAGTAAAGTGAAACGATTTGGATATTTCAATAACATGTCATGCGAGAGATAACAAGTGCAAAGATACCAGAGCACCTTCATCCAACAATTGCGGGGGACACAGCAAACATGCGGAGGAAGGTGCTCTAGTCAGATGAGACCAAACTTGAAGTTTTTGGCCTGAACGCAAAATGCTATGGGTGGCAGAAAACTAACTCCTCACATCACCCTGAACACACCATCCCCAATGTGAAACATGATGGTGTGTGGGGGTGATTTTCTTCAGCAGGGACAGGGACGCTGGTCGGAGTTGATAGGAAGATGTATGGAGCCAAATACAGGACATAAAACCTGTTAGAGTCTGCAAAAGACTTGAGACTGGGGTGGAGGTTCACCTTCCAGAGGGACAACTAGCCTAAACATACAGCCAGATCTACTATGGAATGGTTTAGACTAAAGCATAGTCATGTGTTAGAATGGCCCAGTCAAAGTCCAGACTTAAATACAATTGAGAATATCTGGAAAGACTAAAAAAATGCTGTTTACAGACGCTCTCCATCCAATCTGACGCTGAATCTGAAGCTCAAGCTATTTTGCAAAGACGAATGGGCAAAAATGTCAGTCTCTAGATGTACAAAGCTGGTAGAGACATTCACCAAAAGACTTGCAGCTGTAATAGCAGCGATATGTGGTTCTAAAAAGTATCGACTCAGGCTGGCTGAATACTTTTGTACGATGCACTTTTCAGTTTTTTAGTTTCTAACCCATGTATCATTTTTATTCCACTTGACAATTATGCACCACTTTGTGTTGGTCTATCACATAAAATCCCAATAAAATACATGTACATGTGTAAAAGGTTCAAGGGGTATGAAAACGTTTGCAAGTCACTGTATATGCTACAGTATATGAATGTCAACTGGATTATGAAAACTGCAAATATACTATTCTCACTTGGAGTGCCATTCTGGTAGGCTATGTTCTGGCAGACCTACACCTTAAGCCTGGCATAAAGCAGAACAAGCAGCACTCTGCAGTCTGGCGATAAGTAAACTGTACAGCACTAAATTTTAACAAGTATCTTCATAAATGCACACTTATGATTAACTATTTCTGCCCAGACAAAACCTCTGACAAAACCTCTGACTTCGATCCCTTTACCGAGCGATCAATGTATGTGAATACTTCCAGTGTCCGGGCCATCATCTTATGTTTTATTAGTGAGTTGCGCAGCTCATGTTACAGCGGCATTCAAATGAACGTCTTGGTAATAGTCTAGAAGAATTTTAAGGTTTAAGGGCTCCAAAAACATTTTACCCTTATAGTTTAGTTTATAGTTTCTTATAGTTTACATTGGGCTTGGTTTTCTGAGTGTTTTCTTTCTTCATTAAAACTTCTGTTTAAACGTTAAGGGAAATGAGTAGCAACACATGCATCCCTTCTATATAATAGAGCTCATCAGGATCTAGGGCAGAAATATGCTGGCTACAGACATTGTTATTCATTTACGATCCCTGTGAAGTGAAGGGACAATACACCAGCTGTCTGTCTAAATCCTCTGACCCACATTGTAAACCCCTATCCCATCACTCTCTCTGCTTTCCTGGTACCAGTTGTTGGAATTTGGTGATCCTGCTTTTGCTTCCAGACATCTGTACACATCTATGTTTACTACAGTATATATAACAAATTTTGAAATCTAATTTGCATATTTCAGCTTTTCAATCCCATTAATATAATGTACATTCGTAAGTCAAACTCAACCTTCAGTTTTCCAGTCGGTCATCAGCTTTCTGCATTTATAATGATTTTAACCTTTCCACCTATTTGTTTCCTAGATTAGGTAGCCTAACACTCAAAAATGTCAATGCCAATGACTGCTGCTGTAATTGTTGCACGTATGGCATAAGAACCATCTTGAATCTGGAAAGGGTTTCAGGTTGATGGAAACCCCGACAGAGCCAATGAGCTTAACATTTTTTTTAATTGAATCAGCATGGATGCCAACAGAACATCCAACATTCAGCGTTTTTACCATAGACTGTATACAAGAGGTTTTTACTCAATTACATCTTTATTCCAAGATCTTCTGGGCAAACAACAATCTATTAAGACAAGGCAACTTTTTAAAATAAAATAATAATAAAATGCGGCGCTGGTTAAAGCCAGAGGCTATGAGCCAACAAGGAGCCAATGCTACTATACCTTTAAAGTTTAAACACATATGCGCATCCTAAGATGCTGCCAAAGACTGCATAAGGGCACGGCACGTTTCTCTGAGTGATAAAGGACCTAACGTTACTTCATCTAATCATCATCTAAAATGTGCAAATTAGTTCCCTGATGAAGGCGAAGTAGGAAAGCATAGACGCTAAAGTTAGCCGCTAATGCTAGCGGTGCTAACGTCACACAGGGTCGGATGTAGGCTTCAATGTACAAGTGGTACATAATTCGGTTTGTTTAAGTGTTGTACTTATACAAGGTTTCACAATGCTTAATGAACTTAGTTATTTTCGGTTCTAAAGCTGTCCGGTCCGATGCCAAATTTCTCCTTAACTTCTTCATGTTTATGTTTTGACATTACGGCAGCTCACACTCGCAGGCTGCTGCCTGAGCCTGTTCTGTTGTCTCCTACTACTACTTAAGTATCTCCCCCTGCTGGTAGGATGTTTAATTGCTGCCCATACAGTCTTTGGTGCTGCCACATAGTGAAACTCATTGCTGTGCTGCCAGACTCACACTGCGCAACACAACGGCTATATGATCGATAACAATTTCACGTGATCGACAATATTCTTAACGAGCAATGATCAATTAATTATGCCCATCCCTATTATTTATCTATCTATCTATCTATCTATCTATCTATCTATAGACCCTTTTACACAGAGATTGCAGCATATTGACGGAACGACAGTGCGCCAATATGCCGGCTCTGTGTTACTTGCATCAGCGTGCCAATTTATACATCGTTACACATTCCGGAATGAAAGAGGGGTGCCTGAAAGCAGCGTCAGGTGTGACGCATATATTTAGCGCCGCACCGGTCAGCTGCATGTAAACAACACTGGACACAGCCTCGCTTAGCTTAGCATAGTTTTGCCACTTCATTGAATACGTTCCCCCGGGCAGAAATACACTCATAAACTCTGAAAAATGAAGCGTGGGGGTTTGAATTGAGCAGCGGATTTTATAATCAGACAGATTAACCGCTGTTCCTTTTCTTTGGTGATTTTGACGGGACATCGTGCTGCCGTGATTCATGTTAAACATTTACCTTACTCCTTATGTGATATTGCTAAACTCTCTATCGTCCTTCAACTGCTTACATGGTCGCATGTTTAGCTGTGGAACTTCACACTGTTCCGCATCAACAAGCAACCACATTTATACAGAGAGGCGGAACAGATTGTGTCGACTGCACTGTTTACTACCTCACGAGGTAGTAAACAGTGCAGTCCGGAGTGAGACAGGGGTGCATCATCTCCCCTATCCTCTTCCTGGTCGCCATTGACTGGATCACAACCAACACCACAGCAGACAGACCCAGAGGCATCCAGTGGACTCTGTTCTCCCAGCTGGAAGATCTTGACTTCGCTGACGATCTTGCCCTCCTTTCAACCAACCAGTACAACATACAGGCTAAAACGGATAGGCTGAACAACTTTGCACGACAAGTTGGGCTCAATATAAACACCTGCAAAACACAAGTGATGTGTGTCAATTCCATCCCCACAGCACCCATCCTTGTTAATGAGGAACCACTTGAGTTTGTGGAAGATTTCACCTATCTTGGCAGCCTCATCAGTAAGGACAGCGGGGCATCAGAAGACATAAAAGCAAGGCTGGGAAAGGCTCAGGGTGCCTTCTCCCAACTCCGTTCCATCTGGAGATCAAAACAATACAGCCTTAAAACATAGATGCTCATATACAACAGCAATGTAAAGTCTGTTCTTCTGTACGATGCAGAGAGCTGGAGAGTTGTCAAAACAGACATGAGGAGAATGGAAGTGTTCCATAATGGATGCCTCAGACGAATATGCCAGATCTTTTGGCCTAATAAGATCTCCAACATTGACCTTCACAAAAAAACGGGAAGTCGGAGCATCACCAAGGAGATTACGCACAGACGCCTGAGATGGCTAGGACATGTGTTGAGGATGGAGCAGGACCGCATCACAAAAGTCGCCTTAAGATGGACACCACCAGGCAAAAGAAAACCTGGGAGGCCAAAAACCACCTGGCGCAGAACTGTAACAAAAGAGCTGGAACAGATGAACCTGTCATGGGGAGAGGCCCAACATGCTGCTATCTATCTATCTATCTATCTATCTATCTATCTATCTATCTATCTATCTATCTATCCCCCCCATCCTATCCATCCATCCATCCATCCATCCATCCATCCATCCATCCATCCATCCATCCATCCATCCATCCGACAAGAAAGTCTGTGTGTATCCTCTGATGATTAGTATTTATTAAATTTTTATGTAGTTATTAGTAGTTTACCATTTAGATGGCTACCTGGTTTGTGTGTATGAAGTATTTAGGTAACTTTTTACAAGGAAATAAGTTCATAACCACTTCCAGAATTGAGATCAATTAATTCTTTAGCATAATTTTCCTTTCTGTAAGGCTTTATAATAAATATTTTGTGCCCCGTGTGAGACCTTTCATTTAAGTTTTAACAAATATCGCTACGTGTTTTGTAGCTGTCTTTAGTTGCTTGTAGTTGTAATGCCATCATGACTAATAGACGTCATTTCCTATCTCATAATATTGACTTTTTATGTAGTTTGGATTCTCAAAGACTAGTCAGCAATCTGGCACCAGTCCTTTCAGTGCTGCCTACAGGGCCGCAAAGTTGCTATCTGATAAGAACAGACATCATTTATCCATTCCTCCCCACTTTCTGTGGCAATAGAGATTTTGAGCTAAATGGCACATAGCCGTTTACATAAGTGGCATGCCATTTTATCATGTCACATACCCTTTTTCCGCTGGCATGCACCATTTATGTGCCATTTAGCTCTAAATCTCTGATCGATTAGTCAGTCCTGCTCAGGTGGCTAGGCTAACTAAAGTCACCGGAGCAAGTCCAGCTGTTTTCAAAAGCATCTGACATTTCAAAAGCAACAACAAACAGATTGCACCTTACCTTAACAACGGACCAGACAAACATATACATCCTTTAATTTACGGCGTTGTGTTGTGATATGGTGCTTGGGCAGTACGGGGCAACTGGGCCTAGTGTGGGTGCAACCTTAGAGTCCTGTATATCAGCGTTGTGCCTTACCTGGCTTGAAGGTTCACTGTTGAAAGAATCCATTTTGCATTCCAACAGCTGACTGTGACACCTTGCGGGCATGGTCCCTCCACTGTTTAGACGCTGGGTAACAGATGACCAGTTGACTGGGCTTTTCTCTATGGGTGTGTGTGTGGAGAAGATGAGACTTGAGGAATCTCCTGGAGCACTGTCTCCTCCATTGTTGTAGCCCTGGTCACAGCTCTGGACTTCTGAGTCACCCATGTCCCTGTTGTCTCGGTTACAGGACGATCGAGATATGACACCAAACTTGCGTGTTCGTTTGCAGTTTGCAGAGCTGTCAGCAGGCTCAGAGGCAGCACTGCCCTGGTACTCATAGCTGACAGGGCTACTGACAGTACAGGGAGGGGAGGGGGCCTTCCGCTTGATCCGCCGCAGCATGATCAGGTTGATACAGCCTCCATTCCAGCATTGGTCAGCAAGGTAACTAGAACACAAAGATTGATGGGATAATGCTGTCAATACTTCAATGTTAAAATATCATAAACAACTACAGTCCCTGTATCCATTATTTCCTCAGATTTTGAAGACAGAAGAGTCTGTTACTAGCCTGGTCCTACCAGACCATCATACTTCATTTCATTTGTACAGAAGGTCTGGAATCGCTCAATTGACAAGCGTTACCTCACTTGAAGGCAGGTGTCTGTTGAAGTTTAAAACTATTGTACCTGCCCAGTGCTACTCTGGATCTGCCAACCAATCGCATAATGTTTGGTCATGACGTATGTCATGCGCCGGCTTATAACGACAACTGAAACTGGCACACAACGTCAAACTCATTGTTCTCAGCCACTATCTCGTGAATTTAACGCAGACGCAGACTGACTACTGAAGGGAAAGGGCGGTGCCAGGCTAATCTGTTACGTGTTTATAGTGTATTTCTCTTATTACTGTATTTTCCTGTATTTTTTTAAAATAAGTACCGTCGCGCATGAGGACCAACAAAGGTGGATATCATGTACAACCACCAGGAGTTCTTAAAGCCCTCTGAACCATGTCCACACTTCCACACACACTGAACAACACTCACAGCTTGACCAGGTCCACAGAGCTGCTTTCCATGCAGGTCATACTGGTCGGGGGCAAAGATATTACATACAACACAATAAATACAATACATGAAAAAAAAACAATAATCTGAATTCAATTTATATTTTGTTTCAACTGATTTGAACCACATTATTTAACATGAAAGCTTTCAGTAAATGTAACTTTATTTTGTGGGTGGGTGTAATATTCTTGTGTATACAAATAATTGGAATAGCACACAGTAAATTCTGTTTTCGGGCGGGTTTTCCTGTGAAAAGTGTATTTTATTTTCTGAGCAGTTTTACCATTTTTATCTTCTGTTCCACTTGATGAACGTTGAGACAAAATAGACTTGTCATACAGCAGATATTGTCCTATATTTTTACTGCTACTACTGTGGTATGCATCACTTTAATATTCAGTCATTGCTGTACTAAAGCGGGCGATCCTGGCTCAAATGGTAGAGCGGGTCGGCCAATGATCAGAGGGTTGGCGGTTTGATTCCCACCCTGCCACTTGTGTCATGGTTGTTGTGTCCTTGGGCAAGACACTTCACCCACCTTGCCTTGTGTGAATGTGTATGACTGCTGTATGTTTGAGGTGGTGGTCGGGGGGGCCGTAGGCGCTGAATAGCAGCCTACGGCAGCTGTGGCTACTATCGTAGTTTACCACCACCGGTATGACAGTGTCTTAATGGATGATAGCTGTAAAAACGCTTTATGTGCGAGAAAAGCGCTATATAAATCCAATCCATTATCATTACTGATGAAGATCAGTTAGTCTATCATTATGGCAATGATGGATTAAAAGGATTGTGGCTTTATTGTGATAGAGTATGTTTTCTTTTATAATTGTAGTCTTACCTGGCTCCATTGACATCTACCCCCACCATCAGCTGGCCGTTGAGGGACAGCAGCTCGTCTCTGAGTTTGATGCCTCCACAGCGGGCTGCTGGGCTCCTCTTCCTCACCTCTGTCACCCAGATGCAGCCAACATCCAGGATGGGTCCCTGGTCCCTTCTCCTCCGCGGGCCCCCCTTCTTCCTCCCATCAGGGTCCCCAAAGATAGGGATGTTCCCAAAGCTGAGGCCAAACTCAGCAGTGTCCACCTCCTCTTTACTGAGGGACACAGCATGGATCTCCACGTCTAAGCACTCGCTGCAGGAGGGGGAGCTGGCTGATGGAGATGTCTCACTCTCCATGAAGTTGAACTTTATGTACTCCACTAGCTTGTGAATGGCAGACAGACACAGGGACATGCCCTCCACACTGACAAGATGAACATCGTTGCTTCTGCACACACTGTCCCCATTTCCATTATTGAAGGAGTCCTGCTCCACATGCTTGAGGAAGAAGAAGAGCCAATCAGAGAATAAACATGGATGACATTCCATTAAAAGCATTATACCTAACATATCCAGACTAACAGTTTGCCATTTCTAGTGACAGTGTTTTAATACTCAAAATCTGACAACAAAAAAGGTGTGCCTATACCTGAGCGATAAGAATGGCAATATTCTATATTTGTCTTATCGTTAAGTTTATATGGAAAACAAACAAATCATCCCCAAGTCCTTTGGGTCATACTGATTATGTTAAACTTCTGTTCATTGCAAACAGCTGAGGGTTTGCCAATTCTGATGATAAACATGCCCTGAGTTCCAATACCCATACTATCTACTATTTAGTATGGTAGAAAAAGATTTAGGATTCTTGAGGCCAGATTCAGTATGGTTAGAAATACTCGGTTGTCTACTACATCCGGCCAAGATTTTTAGTGTTGAAAACAACATCCTATTTGAGCGATTCTGACCCACAATCCAGTGTGCACTGGAATTGACGGATCATCCGTATGAAAACAAACAGGGATGCAACGGATATAAAAGAAAGAGGCAAGATCAAGGCGCCATGTTATGATGAAATAAATAAGTAAAATTATGATCCAAGTGTATGCCTACTGTATGTGATTTGGAACGCAGGGCTGACTTGCATTGGGGGTTGTTGATATAGTGTGATAATTCAAGATTGAGCCTACATGGTCTAGAAAAACTAGAATGACTAGTCTAACTATGTTTTTTCCCCTGGTAAAGTTTTTTTTACTGGGAGTTTTTTTTCAGTGGAGCTAAGGGTCTAAGGTCAGGGGGAGTCATACTGTACATAATGTGAAGCCCACTGAGGCAAATGTCTATTTGTGATATTGGGCTATAAAAATAAAACTGATTTGATTTGGATGATTTGATTCCCGCGGTCCGCATTTTATTGGCCCGCGGCCGATTTTAAAAATATAATGTAATTATATATCCCATTTAGTTTTTAAATAATTTAAATGCATTCATTATATTACAAAGAAATATGTCCCATAAAAGAAAAAGAGCACCAAGCCCATCCCAGAGGACCCTGCATAATATTTTATTTTAAATGAATATTATTATGGAAAATCCATGTGTCCTTCTTCAATAGCTTCTAATTCATCTGACACAGTGTCTCCAAAGATTTTTTCACACAAAATTCTTCAGATTAAGCCTCTTTATCTTCCTCTCAAAGTGCACCAGATTCATGCATTTCACTTTAAAAAAAAAAAAAAAAACTCCTGGGGGGCATACCCCCGGATCCCCCTAGGAGGGTCAGGAACTCGGATGGCTACTATTTTCACCCAGATGGACATTGGAGGCAATAGCATAAAACACTGGATGTCTGAAGTAGGGGTGGGAAAAAAAATTGATTGTCAGATGTATCGCGATTCTCTCTCAAACGATTCCGAATCGATTAAGGTTAATAATCGGAATTAAATTATTATTTTTTTTTTAATCTGATTAGTTAATACTAGTATTTCCTGCGCCACTGCACATGCACTAGCCTGGAAATCCAGACCCAGATATCTTGAACGATAGAGGGTCTGGCCACGATCAATAGTAATTTCCAACTCAAGGGGCGGCTCCTACTCGTGCATTTCAAATGCCACTGCACGCAGTTGGATAGCACTACAACCAATCAGAGCGATGCACAAGGCGACGTAAGCCCCTTTCGTTTAGCGAACAGCTGTTAAACTGTTAAATTAAACGTTTGCCGTTGTCGGTCGGCAAAATAGAACATTCCACTTACTTGCTAATGAAAGATTTGAGTGCCGTCTTCCAAATCGTTAAGGGTCGAGGCCAAAGCAGTCTCAAACTCACACAACATATCCGCAGCCATCTTTGATGTTTACTATCACGGCTTCAACGTCGCATGCACGTCACTGTCGTCACCTGGTTACGTCCGCCCCAGAGTACCATATAAAGGGCTCTGGTGCGCCCATATTAGATAGAACCAATTGAAACCACCCGCCAGATCTCTGGCTTTCTTGATAAAGCTTCAACGGAGCGTGTCCAGACCAACACGCGCAGCAAATTTAATTTGCCAGCGCCTAGTGGCAGGTCTGGGAATGCCAGGCTACACATGCACACAACACAAGTGCAAGTTGTTAAAAGTGGCGACAAAAGGGCTGAGAGCAGCAAACCCATATGACCTGCACTGGCTTTGTTTCTGTTTACGTTTTTGTATGAGAGCCGAATTCCAAGACATACTTTTTGCACAATGTGTTGAAATTACAGAAAATAATAGAATAGAAATTAAACTGAATAGGTTTAGTTTTTACATACTTCCATATTGTGTTGAAATGCAAGCTGTATTGATTATTGCGTTGTTCATAGAAAGTCATATTTGTGACAAGAAAAGCCTTTTCTCTAATACAATATTAGAGAAGGCAATTCATCTGTTGATTGTCTTTAATGATAATCACAAAAGTAGGAAGTGATTAAAAAACTCTGAGTAGCAAATTCAGATGTGTATATGAATATATTTTTGAAAAAAAAAAATTGCATCGAGATGCATTGAGAATCGATTTTGAATCGAATCGTTGACCTCTGAATCGGAATCGAATCGAATCGTGAGGTGCCAAGAGATTCCCACCCCTAGTCTGAAGGCATATAACAATAGTCAATGATTTGGGCAGGGCTAACATTGAAGAGGGGCCTCCTAATCAAATTCTGCTTAGGGCCCCTTGGAGGCTTCGGCCAGCTCTGAGGGGAAGTGTGTATGTTTAATTTGCAAGGAAAGTGTTGCCGTGAAGAAGGGTTACAATTTACGAAGACACGATGAAACTAAACATCAGAGCAGCTACATGTCCTGATAAATGTGTTATTTTTGCAAAGTGGCCCGACCCTTCGTAGATTTTTCTGTATGTGGCCCTCAGTGAAAAAAGTGTGGACACCCCTGCTCTACACCAACAAAGTTGCGCCAAAGTGAATGGACAGTCCCAACAGCCAATAACAGAAAATCGGAGCCTCACCCTGATTGGTCAAAGTGTCAGCTCATGTTAACTTTGACCAATCAGAAATCATATACCCCAGCTTTAAGTACCTTGTAGCCAGAGGTGGTGTGAGCCTCTGTCCAGTCGTCCAGCAGTGGGAGGATGCTAAGGGCGTTGTCCTGAGTGATGGGCATCCTGGCATCCTGGGGCTACACTAACAGCCAATCAGATGCTTCAACAGTTAGCACAGGAACCAGTGTGGGCTGAAGCCACAAATCCATCTCTGAAAGAAAGAATGTTGGCAAAATTTACTCAGTGATTTCAGATGAGTTGGGATGAAAACTATTATAATGTAGAATATCATACTGTATATTACTGGCATAATATGTATATGCTAGTGTCTGCAACCTCATGTCATGATCCAGTGAGAACACAATGACATGTCACATTGTATTAGACATAACAATAGAAACTAGTGGTGATATTTGTCTTTGTTCAAAGCCTTTTGACTCTCTGTGAAATTTGGAAAGATTGTACTTTAACTTTTGTCTTTAACTTTTTCGGTTTTGGCAACCAAGTCTTTGCTTTCCGCATTAGCCAAAAGTTATTAGGCGACAGGGGACAGAACATAAGGTGGCATTCTAAACAGATACATTGTAACCAGGGGCGACTCTAGGCAAAGGCGATACAGGCGGTATCAGGGGGATGCTGCAAGACAGTTTTTTCAGAAGTGTGCCCTATCATATATGATTAATTTTTAAGTTGTCTGAACAGAGTGGTGTTTCAGAAAGCGGGTTTTCAGGCAACTCAGAGTTTGTTCGCTCTGAGTTAGTGGAAACTCAGGGTTTTCCGTTTCAGGTAGCAGGTTCAGTGCAACTCAGAGTCAGTTACTGCGGCAACATACGCCGTGGGTCTAACCTGCTGGATAGGTGGTTAGAGCTACCCTGAGTTTGTTTTCACTTTACGCTGCAGCTCCGACTGAAGAAAGAGTGTCACTGTCACACGCGTCCCTGTACAGTTTGAAGCAAAATCACTCCATAGAAATCTCCATCGGGATGTTTTTATCATTTACTGATGATTTTACGTTTGAACGATCATTTATCTGATCAGTAGCGTAGTTCTCAGCCCTCATGTTGTTCATATAGGCGGCCACCTTATACATCGTGCACATGCTCTACATTCAGATTAATAAACCTATTTGTATTGTATGTATATCATTCTTTTTTTTATTAACAGGACTTTTTTAACATCTGTGCCACTGAACAGATGTCAGGTTGAAATGTAATTCTGTGGCTGCACGCAATCATTACTGTTCACTTGTGTCATCCCAAAGTCACAGACGAGCCTCGTTAAATAGCCTAATATGAATATAGAAATAATATAATAATTTAAACTGTGATCACTTGAGGACAAGGGATCTGGTAATAAATCAATCAGGCTCTACAATGGAAACTGTCACCAAATTTGTCTGACGTTAATGTCTTTCACTCCCCATTTAAAAGAAGCAACAGTCTGTTTACTGCACAGTATTATAGCTTGCCTACATAATACAGCAAATATAAAACACTGTCTGCAATGCTGTGCAGCGCCAGCTTAATACTTTTGCTGCTGCTGATATGCGTAACTTAATTCTTAAAATAGACGAAGACTTGTATTTATTTTTGGTGATCTTAGGGACAGACAAAGGCCAGATGGCAACAACATGTACTCTGAGTTGAGTGGATGGGCACTGTCTCGTCGAATGGGCAAAGCTTTCTTGAGCAGCTGACTGCTGTAAAAGGGATCGAGGCTCTCTAACTGGATGCCAGTAATTTTGGAGGCAGTTTTAACAATTTTCCCAAGAGCATTTTCACCCTTGGTAGTGAGGTTACTGTACGAGCAGATGACAGAGAAGGAGATGACAGAATGTATATACGCACAGTAAAACAGTTTCAACAGGCTTTTGTCAACACTGAATCTAGCTAATTTCCTAAGGCAGTAAAGGCGTTGTTGCCCTTCTTGCACAGCATGTCCGTGTTCACATCAAATTTCAGGTTATTATCAATGATCTACAGCTATAAATATCTGGGCACGATTTCCATTGGCTGGCCACAGACAGTGTTCTCGGTGGGATGGGGGCCACGTCTGAAATCAATACAGAGCTCTTTTGTTTTAGAGATGTTAAGTTCAAGGAACGCATCGTTGCAGAAGGTCAGGAAGTCCTCTGTAACCTGGCCATGCCCAGTCTCATCATTATTGAGTAGGCTGACAATGACCGAGTCAGCAGCGTTTTTGATGATGAAACGGTTGTCGTGGTTACTGCGACAGTCGTCAGTGTATAAAATAAAGAAAAGAGCAGAGAGAATACAGCCCTGTGGCCAACCAGTGGAGGTGGACAGAAGGCTAGACATTGTTGCATTCACCTTAACACTTTGTGATCTGTTGGTTTTTATTGATGCGTTATGAGATAATATCCCCGTTAATTCTTCTCCATACCATAAACTCATTCGTTAATATTTCTAACTCTAGTGGGAGGAGTGGAGAAGTTTTTTTTTCTGAGAAGTAGATAAGTGGGAGGATCAAGCATTTGTTTCTCCTGTTTCCATGGTGAATCATGTTATCAGCGATCCATTGACGATGGCTTTTACACACGCGCTCAACCCAGAGTGAACACGCTCAGAGTTGATTGACCCAACGCTGATCCACTGTTCTGAAACCGATAACCCAGAGTTGCTCATCTCAGAGTTGGCCAACTCAGAGCGCAGGGTTAAACTCAGAGTTTGTAAATCCTGCTACCTGAAACATCCCTCAGGGAGCTTGTTTTTCTGAGTTGACTTGAAAGCACCATTCTGGTACGCATATTCAGTTAACTCTGTAAAACTCCTCCCAAATATTTCAATAGAAAATAATGTATTTTTCTTCAATAGCTTCCAATCAATGTGACCCAGTGCTGGTTTACCTGTGCCTTTACACCATCAAGGTACACATGATAAAACATGTTTCAAAAAAAAAAAACTTGACGGGAGAAGTGTACGCGGTGCCCCACGTACACTTTGACCCTCCTTCTTGTTGAGGTTGTTTCCATTTTATTTTAGTAATTTTATTTTATTTTTATTTTGTACGTGAAGTTTGTTTTTGTCTTTTCTCCGAGTATCTCCCTGTGCCCAGGACAACTGTACAGGTGTTTTCCCTTTGACACTCACTCACGTAAATGCAAAACGAGGGCAAAGTGCGCCCAGCTGTCAAGCTTTTTGGGCGTGCCGGTATATACTTAGTGCAAATTCCTTAGTGGATACTTTGCTAAAACGGGGCAGATTGTGGGCGCTATTTCGCCGCAATTCATGGAGCTATTAGCGCACACACTCCATTCTTAGTGGATGAGGCCCAGTTTATTTACACTTGAACTATAGAGTACTATATTGTTAGGACGCACTCACACTGGGCAAAGTCGCCCTGTACCGTACTCAACCATTAATTATTATTATTATTAATATAACGGCCCGTCATCAGACACATGTACCGGATGGATTTACACACAAACTGAACACAGTAAACAAAGCGGGCCTTAAGGCAGCGGTCAAGAAAATGCTTTGCTTTGCTTTATGCTGCTCTCACCTTTTTAACTCTCTCCCTCTTTTATTAGCTCACATCTAGGCCTACACACGTTAATTCTCACACATGTTATGTTCAAGTCCAAGTGATGGGCAATTCTGGTGCTGACTAGTAAGGCAGCAGATGTTTAAACGTTTAACCAATAATGTATCCCTAATAAATTGACGTCAGGATTGCTGTCTATGCACGTGCTTGTGTGCTTGTCGGCCCATTAGCATCTATACTGTGGCCTGAGTACATCTCTCCCAAGTGTGCTCAGGCCGAGGAAGTGTGCTGGAGCATGGATGGCTCACTCACACTGGTCAAACGTACTAAACTTTAGGCAGCAAATGTACTCGGGCACGATACAGATGGCCTAGTGTGAGTGCGCACTCAGTCATATTTAAGTTCAATATGAGAGTGCACTTAACGATGACTTGCTGAGGGACGCCCTTAGCTCAGTTGGTAGGGCGTCCCCCCCATGGGCCCCATTCTCCATAAGTGTGATAAAACGTGATAACAACCATCAAAACAGACATTGGGAAGGATTTTCACCTGCTCCGCCATTGTAGGCGCATAAACATTCACCCATCTGTTGCTCTGGCGTGCACCGGCAGTGAGACCATGAGTGAGACGGGTCTCGGTTTGTAGCGTTCTCTCTTGTGATTGGATAAAAATTTTGGGATCCTCCAATAAGTTTATTTGCCGATGCAGAGCAGCTGACTGAGTGATCGGCTTTATGAAACGCGCACATTATGTAAGTGATCACTGTATGAATAAAGAGCGATTTAACACTTATATTAACATAAATAAACCGCTTACTTCACCTTTGAATGTATGCTAATAGATATTTAATACACTTACTGAAAATGTACAAAAAACCTATACAAAAAGTTCAATTGTAAATCAGGTCTGGTAAGAATATGCCATTGATACAACAAATATACTTTCAATCCCTTTTCAAAAAGTATTAAGTCATATGATGTACTTGAAACATACTTTGACATCTTAAATGGCATTTTAAATACCCTTAAGTATCTATTTTTTCACTTGGGTAGTCGGGCATATTGGCTGAATCTAAATAGAAAATAATGTATTAAATCACATAATGATAATGTTTAGTCACTGTATCAGTCAATGGTTACCGAACAGATATATAGAGACAACAAAAGCATAAAGATATCATATTTATATACAAAAAGATAAAGAAAAGCTGCTCATACAAACCATATTAACTGCTGTAAAATGCACTTAAACACCTCCTGCTGTTAATTGTAATGCACAACATCCTAAAATACACAAACACAAAAAAAGCCCCCCACGAAAATACATTTAAACCAAGGACTGTCAGGATGATAAATATATATTCTAAATATATCTTTAACTTGTATAATCTTTATGCTGTGTAAAGAAATGATGGTAATAGTAAGTTTGTTGTCAATGGTCTGAAATGGGATATACCATCATAATATTCCTTGGTACAATGAAGACGAAAAGTGAGGAATCTGGGTTGAGCCCTCAGCTCAACACTTAACTACAGACAGAGAGCTTAGTGCTGCCACATCTGTGGCAGATATAGACAAAAAAGCATGAGACCACACTGTAATGACTATGCAGAGCTTGGGCTTCAAATAAACAGTTGGGCTGTGCGGTACCATCTGTCTCTACTATTCCTGTACACTCCAACTAAAGGACCAAAACACACTCTGCCCTGTACTGGCCTGAGCTAAACCATGGGCTGAAGCTCTGCAAAGAAGTAGTGGATGAGAGGGGTTGAAGAAATCAGGAGGAGGAAGCTTTCAAACTGTGATATCAGGTGGAAAATTAGACAGTTATAGTCCCATGTACACTCATACATACACTCACCGGCCACTTTATTAGGTACACCTGTTCAATGGCTTATAACAACAAAAAGCTAATCACAAGGAAGTACTGAATGAAGTAGAGCTCTGTAGGTTTAGATCAACATACACAATCCTTTAAGACCAACTCCAATGAGTATACTCTCCAAAGATCTCCTATTATGCTATTTTTCGGGTTCAGACTTTAATTTTGTGATTCTACTAGAAACTGTTTTCATTTCTCACACTGGCATTGCTGTATTTCGTCTCGGTATCCGCCTTCCATTCCGACGTGCCCCCACTCCGACATTGACGTCTAATTGTCGGAGTGGGGGCAATTCCATTGTTTACAAACGTCCCACCATCCCGAACATTTCTGTTTTCATTGTCGGAGTGGCAGTGCTTTACTTTTTTTCAAAGGGCCTGCCATTCCGACATACACTCACCGGCCACTTTATTAGGTACACCTGTTTAATGGCTTATAACAACAAAAAGCTAATCAGCCAATCACATGGCAGCAATATAATGCATTTATGCATTTAGACGTGGTCAAGACAATGTACTGAAGTCAAACCGAGCATCAGAATGGGGAAGAAAGGGGGTTTAGGTGACTTTGAACATGGCGTGGTTGATGGTGCACGGCACGATGGATCCATACTTTCATGTTGTTCACTCCAAATTCTGAACCTGCCATCTGAATGTCGCAACTGAAATCAAGACTCATCAGACCAGGCATGATTTTTCAATCTTCTATTGTCCAATATTGGTGATCCTGTGAGAATTGTAGCCTCATTTTCCTGTTTTTAGCTGACAGGAGTGGCACCCGATGGGGTCTTCTGTTGCTGTTGCCCATCTGCTTCAAGATTGGTCATGTTTTGCATTCAGAGATGGTATTCTGCGTACCCTGGTTGTAACAAGTGGGTATTTGAGTTACTCTTGCCTTTCTATTATCTCAAACCAGTATGCCCATCCTCCACTGACCTCTGACTTCAACAAGGCATTTTACGTCCACACAAAGGCCCCTCATTGGATATTTTTTGTTTTCCGGACCATTCTCTGTAAACCCTAGAGATGGTTTAGAGTGAAAATCCCAGTAGATCAGCAGTTTCTGAAATACTCATACCAGCCCTCCTGGCACCCTCAACATTGCCATGTTCAAAGTCACTTAAAACCCCTTTCTTCCCCATTCTGTTTCTTGGTTTCAACCTCAATAAGTTATCCCGTCCAGGTCAACATGCCTAAATGCATTGAGTTGCTGATATGTGATTGGCTGAACCGCTGTACCTAATAAAGTGGCCGGTGAGTGTATAATATAACTATAATAATATAAATGTAATTATTATTATCATTGTACTTAATTAATTGATGTGATTGTTTCTTAGTTAATGTGCTTTAGTGTCCTACGCTCATGGATAGATCATGACCACGGCCCTTACAACCGCATAATGTGCACTGCGTGTTCCCCTCTTGCTGTTCCCTTCCCAAGCACAATCATTTAGTCGACCAATAGCACACGGCAACTGAACATCATATAACTTTTAAATTATCCAACAACAGCTAACTCGAGCCAACTGTTTTTCCACTAAATTAAACACAAAAAGGCTAAGCCGCCAGTTATCTGAATGATATTCAATAATAACTGTTAGTGACTGGAGCGCTGCAGAGCTGTGAAGGGGCTGTGTCGGCAGCTACCTTCCTGCTAGGCATACTTCAAAATAAAAGTCAACTCACGTTTGTCCAGTGAAATGCTATTAAAGCTGGGGTGGAGGATTTGGGGAGAAAATGGCAGTTGGGATAAAGATTTGAATCCAATTACCTCAACCGCTCCACTTGTTCACTTTGGTCCTCCCCTATGGTCCCTCCCTGACACGCTCTACACCAGTGGTATTCACAATTTTTTTCAGAGAGCCGCACTGACAGGACAAAGTCAACAGGAGAGCCAATTTTTTTAAGTATCAAAAGCTATAAATCCAGTCATACATAAGCATGCCTGCTAATTAATATGTAATTCCTGAACGAGTGTCTCCCACATCATTTTGTGAGACTGAGGGAACAAAGTCCTCAGGGCGGTCCGGGGGCATGCTCCCCCAGAAGACAATTTGGTACCTTTAAACCCAGAATGCATCAATCTGGTGCACTTTTGGAGGAAAATGAAGAACTTTGTGACTGTGTACTATTATCTGGAATAATTTGGAGACACTGGGTCACATAACAAGGAAGCTATTGAAGAATAAATGATTATCCTACTTTTTATTCAAATATTTGTAAAAAAAAAAGTTCAATCAAAATGGGTGTGTTCATATAATACCCCCCTGGAATATTTTTTTTTTACCTTTCAAAAGGTAAATGCATGGCGACTTCTGGTTTAGCATTTGAAGAAGAAGAACGTGTTGCGCCGGGGCTCCCAGGCGTTCAATGCTTTTTTATATATCATAACACCACACACTACCTGAAAGCCGTTTTTTTTGCTTGGTTATTGATTTTGTTATTGTTTGGTGATGATGGGCCGCAGCAAGCAAAAGGAAACAGGGCAGAATTCGCCGGAGAAAGAGGCAGCCACGAAGTCGGACTGTCATGGCGGAGTCGACTCCCTGCCGCCTAATCTAGACAAGCTTAGAGTGCTCTACATTAACACTCTCCAAATGGGGGTAAATGTAGACTTAGGCAAGTAAGTTATTGAGTCCACCCTCCACTTTGGCTGGTGAAAGATATGTGTCCTCGGGATCTGTGCTCGTGCAGCGATTCTAGGTATAAAAACTTCACCAAACGGTAATAACCGGAAGGAGACGGCACATTACCGCAGTTAAGTTAGCGTGTGTGCAAACAGAACATTTCCTGTGCGCCTTCACATTAAAAGCATGTTACTAGCCAAACGTGAGTTGACTTTTATTTTGAAGTCGGTAAGAACAGGAAGTTAGCACTTTTTTCTAGCTTGAAAGGCAACTCCTTCAGCTGCGGCGAGCAGTCAACAGTAGCCTAGTATATTTAAACAGTTTTAAATAAGCCACTGAAAAGCTACTCCCAAAACATTCACAACAACCTATTTAATTTAAATACCTAAATTGTACCAATATGTATACTTATTTATTTAATAGACTATGTTTAATGTTTTAAAGTTTGGTTTTAATTAAAGGTGCAGTGTGTAATATGACATCATCAAGAAAGTTCTACAAAGTTCTAGAATGCAACGCTCCCTGGGTAACCCCAACCCTTTAGAATAATAACAGAAGATACAGTGGCCTTCATGGACAAGAACAATTCTAAATTTTAAACAATGCACCTGATGACATTCCAACTATGACACTTTCAAGATGGCGGCACAAGGCCTTGGTCCAAAATATGCAGAAATATGGACATATATGAGACCCTTTCTAAGGAAAACAATTATAATTCAAAACATTTCTTTCAGTCATTATGCACTAAATTAAATGTACTTATGGATATTATAATTACTTTCAACAAAATCTGCTAGGAAATAAAACCCAAAATTCTACACACTGCAGGTTTAATAGAAGGACATTATAATAATAATAATTCTGAATCAGCAAAAAATTGCAATTGGCAGGTTAGATTATTTTGTCTAAATTGCAATCAGTGCACCCCTATTCATTCTTCTATAATTATTACTGCACACACTAGGATATAATATTAATTGAGAATCTCAAATTAGACAAAGATAACATGCTCAAAAGGTAATTAGAGCGAAATGCATGGGTTAAGGTTATGCAAGTTTTCGATCATACTTTGTGTGCTACCAAATTTATTTTTGTGCTACTGAATTGTTTTGCTTGCTAGCACCAGTGCTACCACCTAAAAAAATAAGCGTACAGCCCTGCCTAGTTATTTTAAAACTAATATACATCCAGATCAAGGTGTCCTTTGCGGGCTGCTGAGGTTTTTGCTCATCGCCCAGTGGCCGAGCACTGATCCTCTGTGTGTTCCATGCCCCCTTTTTATTTTATTTATTTTTTCCTCTCTTTCTCGTCGGGCTCTCGGTGCCTAAATATGTGACTTTTCTCAATTGTGGTGTTCATTTGTGTTTTATATACACCCACGGTGCTCTGTTTGAGCGCTCGGAGCCTCTCTGCATGAAGAGAGGATAGCGTTTTCTTTTTCTGTCAAGATGCAACGGAAGCCTCTTAAGCTCTAGCCTATTTTTTAGGTTTCTGCTCGAAAATGACATACCCAAAATGAATAGAGTATATCTCTGCATCTACAAGGTCTATTTGAATAATTGTGGTGTCATTATGAAGGGAACACTTGTGAAATGTGTTCAGATGTGTAAGTATCAGTATTTATGTCACTGGCTCAGAGTCAATTAAGTTTGCACACAAGCATAAATGACTGATTTAATTTCCGCCTAAAAAAAAATCACACTATTTCAATGAATATCTCTTTGAAATGATGCTGATGGGGCTAAAACTCTACATCTAAGCATAGCACAAGGCGTTACCATTATCCCTGCAAAGTTTGATCCTCATAAAGTGAAGCAAAGCAGAATTACAGAGGTTTTAGTACAGACTAGTCAGACGGACTCTCCAAAATGGTCATTTTGGCACATTTTGGCACTAGCTGTGCCATTTGAAGTGTTTGATGTACTGAACTATATTTTTCACTTTTATTTCATTATCTGTGATCATCACATACATTTTCAAGAGATTTTGACTTTTTTTTTTTTTTTTCATAACCAACCTAAACTACATATGTATAACAAATTCGACAGCTCTTCCAAACAAGCAGTTCTGTGTCTGGACGCCGAAAAATCTTTCGACCAGGTTGAATGGGGGTACTTGCTCAAGGTGCTGGAGGAGTTCGGTCTTGGTGCCCCTTTTATTTCTTGGGTGCGTTTAATATATGCCCATCCCACCGCCTCCATTCTAACAAACCAGGAAAGATCCACACCCTTTGCCCTTCAGAGGGGCACGCGCCAGTGTTGCCCCCTCTCGCCGCTCCTCTTTGCGTTGGCCATCGAGCCCCTGGCTATTAGCATAAGAGGGCACACACTTATAAAGCCAATATCACTAGGTGGGATGGACCATATGATCTCTCTGTACGCAGATGACATCGCCCTCTTTGTAGCCGACCCCGGGAATTCCATCCCCCACCTACTCCAGCTAATTAATTATTTTGGCGACGTCTCGGGTTACACCATAAACTGGCAAAAAAGTGTAAATGTCCAATTTAGCGATATAAAATGAGATCTATTTTTTGCAAATTATTTAATATAGGGGAGAACGGGGTAATCTGAGCCACTTTTTACATTTGCTCCCCTCTAAGTGAGCTAAAATGATTTATCACTCAAATTTACACATTTCCCATTAATTCAGGTTGTTTCCTAGAAATGCAGTGAAGATATGATTGTTTTAAAAAAAAGTTGTCATGTGGCTCACTTTACCCTAGCTGTGGGGTAAACTGATCCACTTACTTTTTCCACTCTGAAATTACCATAACAACACACATTGTAACAGTTAGAATCCTGAAGGCTAGCCACACATTCCATAACTAATGTCGGACTAGTAAAAGAATGATTGGGTTTGGTCAATTAAGCAAAGCAAATTTTCTAAACACTTGAAAGTAACTCTGAACAAAATCAAATACAACATATTATAATTCAAAAGGTTTTAATAAGATTCAAATGAAAGATAGAACCAGTTAGATTAGAACACAGTCTGGGGGTCAGAACACAGGACCCTTAGAGCCAGCTAGTGTCTGGGGGTCAAAGCATAGGAAAATCAGAACCAGCGAGAACAGCCTGGGACTCAGAACACAGGAGAAGACCCAACTGGATTATAAAATCAGCCTGTCATACTCTACAACTAGGCCTACTCTACATTCCAGCCCTGAAGGTTACAGGGACAGATGAGAAGGTGCTCTTTCCGTGTGGTTGCCCCAGGTCGTCTTCCTGGTGTATTTCCTTGGCATGATGGCTTTTCTACAATGTGTATGACAATAAAATAAAACATATGTCATGTAATATTACATTAAAATATGTTTAAGACTAAACTTAACTTGTGCCTCATGGTGGGGGAAAGTGAGACAGTGGCTCACTTTCCCCCGCAGCATTTGGCTCACTTTCCCCCACCACCACAATTCATGAGCATGCTTGTGATAGACGGTATGCATAACATATTTGTATTGACTGTGAGTTTTTTTTTTGCCCACAGTAGCCCAATCCTTCCAAGAGCACATTCTCCCTTGTAATGCATGGAAACCGCAAATCTGGCAACCCCGCTGTCAGTCCACGTAGGGCTGAGCAAGTTTAAATATATTTTCTAGTCTGTATTTTCACCTTGTAATGCCGCTGTTGACTTATTATTTTATTAATTATTTGTAAGAGAGCAGCCACGTTAGCTTAACAGGTTTAATGTTATAGATCTGCTTGTTTTTAATGGTTTATGAAATATCTGTATTAACTGCATGATCATATCACAGTATTTTTTTACTGCCATGCGAGCCGCAAATAGAAGCGGCTCGCGAGCCGCGCAATGAGTAACACTGCTCTACACCAACAAAGTCGTGCCAAAGTGAATGGACAGTCCCAACAGCCAATAAGAACAGAGAATCGGAGCCTCGCTCTGATTGGTCATAGTGTACAGCTCATGTTAACTTTGATCAATCAGAAATCACATACCCCAGCTTTAATGTGAAGCAAGTGGAATGCTTTTAATAAGAAGCCATAGCCCTAATGCTCTTTCTGTTTTAACAGTTTCTTAACTGCAGCGGGCTGATCTATATATAGTGTTTTTTAATGTAGAAAGCCGTGTCCCTGGCATTACAGGTGGTGAGACAATGTCTGAGTGTGTAGCAGCTTGACCATACAAGGAAAATCCGATTTGTGCAACGTCACGCAATCCAGGAAACAAGGCACTAGGCTGCCACGAACGGCATTGGAGTGTTGAGACTGTGCACAGCCACCTGCAGCCACCCCAGACAGTAAGCAGGGAATATGTCTAAAATGCATATATGCCATTGTTTGACACTCCGGCATCATTTAGCATGACTGTATATAACAGCATTTATAGGTCAGAAAAGATGGAAAATTTTGACATAAAGAGCGATCTTTCAGTCAAACTACAAACATTAGCGACTGCAGAGAGAATCAGGCTCGCGCTCATCACTCAAAGCTCCAGTTCCTCACAATTAAAGATCTCCTATTGTACTACTTTTCTGGTCTTAATTTCTCATTAATGACTCCTATAGAGCAACCTGACATGAATCACAGCACAAAAAACCATGTAGATTTTCGGGAAGCTCTTCCTCTCATCTCAGCAATTTCACCATTCTCCGCCCACACTCCGCTTTGAGCTTCTCCGCCCCCTCGCCCCCCTCCTGCAAACCCCACTCCGTTGTGATTGGTTACCTTCCGGAACACTTTCAGCGGCACGCGTGCAGATTTGAGCAGGCAGGTGGGGGCATGGCCGGAGCGTGCCTGAGCACATTGCAGCATTACCATACATGGAAAATCCGGATTCTCTACGTAATAAATCCCGGAAATTTGAACAAGTAAATCGTGACCGGCTGCCCTAGTGTTTAGCGCTCTGCACAGCCACCCCAGACGGTCAGCAGGGAATACGTCTAAATGCAAGTCATTACTTGACACTTAAATATGTTTAAACATGACTATAAATCATTATAACAACGTTTATAGGTCATAAAAGTTGAAAAAGTATAATAGGGCAGAAATCTATGAACAAAGACTAGATAGTAGTTAGTCAGGCCACAAACCTGCCATGATCGTGTTCACAGATATTTCACACTCCAGGGTGTGGTCCCCACATGTTTTAAAAAGTCCATCATCGTCCCTGTCCCTATGAAGTCCATAACTCTCTGCATTAATATCTTCCCCCAGTAGCACTCACCTCCATCATCATGAAGTGCTTTGAGCGGCTATTCAAATCATTCATCACCTCCTTGCTCCCTGACTCACCACACCCAGCAGTTTGCATACAGAGTGCATATGTGAGAATGCTGTTCATTACACTATTATGCCTTCCAAACTCGTAGTGAATCTCAAATTCAGCTCATGCTGAATATGCTACCTGTTTGCTAATATCAAAACATATGGATACAGACACGCAGGCGTGGTTACGTGTATGTGTGGCATAGCCATGTCCTGACACGCATGTGTAGGAACCGATAAGCGGTAAATAAAAATGTCTTAATAGAACCGGTTCTATTTTAGAACCGGATTTAGGTGCCTAACCCTAGTGGTTGACGATTTTGAATGAGAACTGTCCGTTTTGGCTGTGGCGGTTTGTGCTGCAGCGGCTCCCTGAAAAAAACACAGCCGTCTGCGGCCAAAAAAGTAGAAAACCTGCTTAATATTTGGAGAAATGCAGCCCTACGTCACGCTGCAGCAGCCAATCACGTGCCAAGGGAGCTCTACCAGCGACATAGGTCTACCAGGCCACACATAGATGAATCATTCGATGTGTAATAACCCTGCAGCCCCACCAAAAGACACGAGCGACACTGGCAGCCGGCTATTTTTCCTTTTCTAAAAAGGTTGTGCCCGTAGGAACTACAACAATTATTAAAGATCTCCTATTGTACTACTTTTCTGGTCTTAATTTCTCATTAATGACTCCTATAGAGCAACTTCACACGAATCACAGCACAACAAACCATGTAGATTTTCGGGAAGCTCTTCCTCTTGATGATATATTTATAGATTACCTAACGATGAACTAAGACGGGTTAAGAGCATGATTTCACTTTAATATGGACGCATGGAAAAATGTAAAGTCCCATATGTCAGCAACCTCAATTCCACAGTACTATTTGATACTGTTTATCAACATACCAAAAGTCCTGTTTTGGGGATAGGAACATTTCTGCAGGATTCTTTGCAGTCCGAGGGCCAATCCGAATAGTCCAATTTCCTATCCTATAAGCCTCCTTTCCTATACCTTAACCCCTAAACGTCATCGGGGGTTAAGGAGAGATGAAAGGTGCTTCCTATCGAACATAGGAAAAGACAGCACTGTTTCAAATGTATTCAACTCCACTTTTCCTAACCGACGTCATTGCGCGACGGCGAGTATTGCTGACGTGAGTCACTAGCGTGAAACTACACTATAGCCTATTCTCCGAAAATTGACTACAACAAGCGCTCGTTTGATCCATGCGTTCTTTTCATATTGATTTTAATCAGGTTGTAGCCAACAGAGTTAGAATCACTCTGTTGGCTACAACCTGATTAAAATATATCCCAATTCACATGTGGAATAAAAAGAGGCTACACTTATGTTGATGTTGAAATGAACTGCCCCCGGTAACTTCATTAAATGTGAAGTTGGTATTTTATTTTCTTATAGTAGAAATTATGTGCTACGAAAATAACTATTATGATGTTGGTCTTTTATGAGTTCTTTATTATCTTTATGGGGGATGGGGGGGTGGTATTTTGTTTTAGCCGAGTTAAATCTTCCTCTCTTCTCCTCTCCTCTCTTCTGTTTTACCTCTCGTTCGTATTCGTGTAGAGTCGGTAAACTCCGGCGGTGGCCTGTTGCTTTAAATCTTGCCGCCGTAAAGGATTATGGGATACCACTATTTCCTTTCGCATAGGTTGGTCCGGAGTAACCTATGCTAAAGGAGGGTTAAAGGATGAATCGAGGCTCCTTTCCTATGCCTTTCCTAAGCATTTTGAGAATTCGGATCACCTATCTGCTGAGTACTTCCGGGTCATCTCGATAGGAAAGGAAATTTCCTATGCTAAAAAGACTATTCGGATTGGCCCCAGGATTCAAAGCCAGGAGACAGACATGTGGCCAAGTAGCTTTTGCTTCCAATAGTAGTTACAGATATAAACTGCTCAGGTTCTGATGCATGTATATTTATTTGCAGTCCAAATGTTATGACATATTCACTGTGCAACCAGAAGTTACCTAATCGTTAATTAATAGTTATGTGCTAAGTAAAGTCACAACATTATGATAAATGTAGAGATCATTACCTAACGATGAACTAAGACGGTTTAAGAGCATGATTTCACTTTAATATGTTAGCATGGAAAACCATGTCAATTAATGGTTAGTTAAGTGTCATGTGCAGTAAAGTAACAACATTATGATATTTTTGCAAATCATTACCTAATGATTAACTAAGACGGGCTAAGAACATTGGTAGTATGAAAAACCATGCCAATTACATGATGTGGAGATGCTCTTCTTCAGTAGGGACAGGGAAGCTGCTCAGAGTTGATGGGAAGATGGATGGAGCCAAATACAGGGCAGAAAACCTGTTAGAGTCTGCAAAAGACTTGCGACTGGGTGGAGGTTCACCTTCCAGAGGGACAACTAGCCTAAAAATACAGCCAGATCTACTATGGAATGGTTTAAATCAAAGCATAGTCATGTGTTAGAATGGCCCAGTCAAAGTTCAGACCTCAATACAATTGAGAATCTCTGGAAAGACTTGAAAATTGCTGTTTACAGACGCTCTCCATCCAATCTAACGCTGAATCTGAAGCTCAAGCTATTTTTTAAAGACGAATGGGCAAAAATGTCGGTCTGTAGATGTACAAAGCTGGTGGAGACATACCCCAAATAGATTTGCAGCTGTAATAGCAGCGATAGGTGGTTCTACAAAGCATTGACTCAGAGGGCTGAATACTTTTGCACGCCACACTTTTCAGTTTTTTATTTAAAAAAAAATGTAAAACCACGTTTCATTTTCATTCCACTTCA
The DNA here is from genome assembly GCA_026929865.2 of Hyperoplus lanceolatus. Lineage (NCBI taxonomy): Eukaryota > Metazoa > Chordata > Actinopteri > Uranoscopiformes > Ammodytidae > Hyperoplus > Hyperoplus lanceolatus. The sequence continues at coordinate 1,052,723 of CM049397.1, forward strand.
CAATGATACGCCACTTTGTGTTGGTCTATCACATAAAATCCCAATAAAGTAAATGTACGTGACAAAATGTCAAATTTCAAGGGGTATGAATACTTTTGCAAGGCACTGTAAGTGCTTAAAAAGTTGATTTATGATACATTTTCTGATGATGTTTACACATACCTTTTTGTTCCTTTCTTTCAGTAAAATCTTCTGAAGAGTTGATCGAGCATTACTACAAGGTCCTTGGGCTTGTCAAGGGTGGCTCTACAAAATGAGATGCCTACAGCAAGATGAAAGTTGACAGGAACACAATTGTGTATCAATCAGCAATTACAGATTAGCAGCATTCAAGCTAGTAAATGAAGATTGCTTGATATTATTATATCTGTTTTGTGTATGTTCATTAAACAGAAATTGTTAACGTTTTAGGTAGAAACTACTTTGAATACAATAAAACTGTTATAATCCCAAATGATGGTCTTCAATGAAAACTAGAAAATACATTTCCTGCTGAAAATGCTTACGCTAAACTGGATAGCTGAGTATGAAGATTTGAAAAAGGTCTATAAAGGTTTATAAAGTTGTTGAAGTTTATAAAGGTCATAATTGTGTAAAATAAGTTTAAAAGGAGTTGAAAAGTTGAATATATAGAGGTTTGAATAACATTTCTTGCTGAAATTATGAAGAAGTTGAAAGACATGGATAACAATCTTAAAACTATGAAATAGTAATTGAATAGACTTGGAGCTAAACTACCTTGATGTCTTGAATGTATATGAATCAGCTAAAGGAGTATGAAGATGTGGAGAAGTAAGAAACAGTCTTAAGTATGAACAGTAGTGATTATTATAATACATAATTGTATAAAAGGAGTTGAAAAGTTTAATATATAGAGGTTTGAATAATATTTATTTATGAAATTATGAATACGTTGAAATACATGGATAAGAAACTTAAAACTGTGAAATAGTAATTGAATAGACTTGGAGCTAAACTACCTTGATGGCTTGATGGAGGGCTCGTCTGAGGACGACCTAGAGAGAGAATGTATATGAATCAGCTAAAGGAGTATGAATATGTGGAAAAGTAAGAAACAGTCTTAAGTATGAACAGTAGTGAATTGTTTAACTCTTATAGGAATGATGTTGAATATCTAAAAATGTCTAGATAAAATTATAATTGAAAGACATGAAAAAAAAATGATGTGTGAAATAGGCCTTCAAAGAGCAGAGTGTTTGCCCCATTTCAACTTTGCCTCTCCGAAATGTCTAATAAAGCGGAAAAAAGAAAAAAATAATCAAGAAAAAAAGTGAAATTGCCCTTTAATGGGCAGAGTGAGTCACCAAGGTGAGTGTATGTCTTATTGAGGGTCTGTGATCAGGCAGAAATCCCACCTTTTAGAGGCCTCAGAGAGGTCATTTCATCCAAAACCTCACCTCAAACCGCTGCCTCTAACTGAAGGACCGTGAGTCTAACTGACAAAATTATTTTATTGTTAGAACCAGAAGAATCTGATGAAGACACAGTGTGAAGATTATGTCTGTAATGTGAAGAATATGATAACCAGAGCATTTTAAAGGTGTGGTACAGTCTGCCTTTCTCCAGAAATGTCATGTCTCAGTTGTCAAGGCGGCAGTTGGTTGGACACCATTTAGCTTGGAAGCCCAAAACTTCCATTGTGTAGGTCCGATTGCTTCAGTAGTCACATCTATGCGACCGGCAGAATATGTCCTACATTGTGATGTAAAGATTATCCGCGTAGGGTTTCATTTGTGGGAGTGAGAGGCAGTTATGTGGAAGGTTTTGGTGTATTTTTACAACAGTTCTACACTGTAACAGTTGGTTCCCCCACTCTGCCTCTGAACATTCCGTCCCATCCAGATCCCATTATAAATTTAGAAAGGTTGAAAAAAGCTTAAAACTAAAACTGTGTTTGTTCAAAGACAGTTGAAGATTTTAAAAAGTTGTCAAATAATTTAATAGCTGTAATTAATGTGAATTGTTTAACGTTTGAATGGAGTCTCTAGCTGAAAAAATGCGGGAGGAGATAGGTTTCAAAGCAGAGGAAGTTTTAGCGGTTTGGAATGCTGCTCCTATCCACTTCAATGTTAAAATAATTTGTTAAAAAGCTGAATATTTGAAATATTTGAAAAGGTAGAAACATTTTAAAAGGAGGTCCACACATGTCCTTAAAGAGCTGAACATTTTAGTGTGAATGCTCCAGCATTCACACTAATAAGTTTAATAATAAAGATTTGAATAACAATAGTGTGAATGCTCCAGCATTCACACTAATAATAAAGATTTGGATAACAATAGTGTGAATGCTCCAGCATTCACACTAATAAAGATTTGGATAACAATAGTGTGACTGCTGGAAGCTCCAGCATTCACACTAATAATATAGTAGCCTATGTTAAATCACGACTGGAATGCAGACCTGTATAATATAACAGTTTTGTACTGATTGTATATTTCTCACTACTGTCTGAAAGAGAAATCATGCTCTTTACCTGTCTGAGTTAATCATTAGATAATGATTTGCAAAAATATCATAATGTTGTGACTTTGTGCGGGGCACATGACACTAAACTAACCATTAATTGACATGGTTTTCCATGCTATCATATTAAAGTGAAATCATGCTCTTAACCTGTCTTAGTTCATCGTTATGTAATCTATAAATATATGATAATTTTGTGACTTTACTTAGCGGGACACATAACTATCAATTAATGTATGGGACTTCAAATTCACGGTTTTCACTGATGGTTATTCATTAATTAATAATACATTTTAAGAAACATGTCTGAGTTAATCTGTAATATATGTCTTAGGTAAGCAATTATCATTAAAGACTCAGTCTGTAATTAAGACTGACTTCTGATTAGTTAGTGATGGAGTAACCATTCATTCATGGCTGAGTGTTACGGTGACGACAGGCAGGCAGGCAAGCAGGACGTTTCAAATAAAGGTAATGTATTGTCCAAAAAAACACAAAAACTCCAAAAAGGCAAAACGGCAAGGCACATGGAACACAGGGACGTACTCACCAGCAGGTACAATGCAAAAACACAGAACAATGACACACAGGGAGTTAAATACACACACACACACACACACACACACACACACAAGACAGGGTAGACAACGAGGGACAGGTGTTTCACATTAGGGGAGGGAGCAGTAATCACACAGGAGGGAAACTTGACAGGGCATGGGGAGGAACAAGACAGATATACCAAAATAAAACAGGAAACATGGGGAACCACCAAAACAAGACAAGACAAAGACAGACCATGACACTGAGTCCTCTATGAGTCATACACAAGTCCTACATTAACTCAGGATGCACTGGGTTAAGCATGAATTAATGCTGATGAGTGTCTACTTAATGTAAAGTCTTACAGAATATTTTTTTTGTGCTGAAAAATGATCCGATCCGTGACACAAAAAGATTGACATGATGAGGTTGTGAGGTTAGTGATTTGTTGCACCCCTAAAGGATGCACATGACTCGTTGGTTAAATGTTTCAACTAGGGCTGTCAAGCGATTAGAAAAATGTATCTAATTAATTACAGGCTCTGTGATTAATTAATCTAAATTAATCACATACTTATATGACACTTTTATGCCTGTTTATAAACAACTGTATAGGCTACCGTTCGTCTCTCTCTCTCTCTCTCTCGTAACTTCTGTCTCCTCCTCTCAGCCAGGTTACTACATTAAATACATTTAGGAACTACTAGCGCCAAAATAAAAACACAAAAAAACAAGCAGGCTAAATGACTGTCTATCTCCCACAACAGACAGCGCTGCACTGCCACAGGTGCAGTGCGCATAGCCTATGCCGACTCATTCACCGTCCTTCTCATAGCCAAAAATATTGACACACACACCAGAGAGTGTGTTCCAATTACCGGGGTATCACACTTCTCAGCCTTCCTGGCAAAGTCTACTCCAAGGTGCTGGAAAGGAGGGTTCGGCCGATAGTCGATCCTCAGATTGAAGAGGAACAATGCGGATTCCGTCCTGGCCGTGGAACAACGGACCAGCTCTTCACTCTCGCAAGGATCCTAGAGGGAGCTTGGGAGTTTGCTCATCCAGTCTACATGTGTTTTGTAGATCTGGAGAAGGCTTATGACCGGGTTCCCCGGGAGATACTGTGGGGGGTGCTGCGGGAGTATGGGGTGAGGGTGTCTCTTCTCAGGTCCATCCAATCTCTGTACGCTCAAAGCGAGAGCTGTGTATTGGTTCTCGGTAGTAAGTCAGACTCGTTTCCGGTGGGGGTTGGCCTCCGCCAGGGCTGTGCTTTATCACCAATCCTGTTTGTGATATTTATGGACAGGATATCAAGGCGTAGTCGTGGTGGGGAGGGGTTGCAGTTTGGTGGTCTGAAGATCTCTTCTCTGCTGTTTGCGGATGATGTGGTTCTGATGGCATCATCGGCCTGTGACCTTCAGCTCTCATTGGATCGGTTTGCAGCCGAGTGTGAAGCGGTTGGGATGAGGATCAGCACCTCTAAATCTGAGGCCATGGTGCTCAGCAGGAAACCGATGGATTGTCTACTACAGGTAGGGAATGAGTCCTTACCCCAAGTGAAGGAGTTCAAGTACCTCGGGGTCTTGTTTGCGAGTGAGGGAACAATGGAGCGTGAGATTGGCCGTAGAATCGGAGCAGCAGGGGCGGTTTTGCACTCGCTTTACCGCACTGTTGCGACGAAAAGAGAGCTGAGTCGTAAGGCAAAGCTTTCGATCTACCGGGCGATCTTTGTTCCTACCCTCACCTATGGTCATGAAGGCTGGGTAATGACCGAAGGAACGAGATCGCGGGTACAAGCGGCCGAAATGGGCTTTCTCAGGAGGGTGGCTGGCGTCTCCCTTAGAGATAGGGTGAGAAGCTCAGTCATTCGTGAGGAACTCGGGGCAGAGCCGCTACTCCTTTGCGTTGAAAGGAGCCAGTTGAGGTGGTTCGGGCATCTGGTAAGGATGCCCCCAGGGCGCCTCCCTAGGGAGGTGTTCCAGGAGCGTCCAGCTGGGAGGAGGCCTCGGGGAAGACCCAGGACTAGGTGGAGAGATTATATTTCCATGCTGGCCTGGGAACGCCTCGGGGTCCCCCAGTCAGAGCTGGTTGAGGTGGCCCGGGAAAGAGAAGTTTGGGGTTCCCTGCTCAAGCTGCTGCCCCCGCGACCCGATTTCGGATAAGCGGTTGAAGATGATGATGATGACACACATACACACACACACACAAAGGAGGAAAAAAGACAGGCATATGCTTGGAAGGGTGAGAGGGGGCAGGTGTCCGTTTGAAGGAGACTATTGCAGCTAGCAAACAAAAGTGAGACACAGACAGGGCTGCCAAGTTTCACCAAAAGTTTGGAGTGAGATTTTTTGGCCGAGGGACCCAAAACCGTGTCCTCTCTCCCACCCAATCATTTTTGCATATCATTTGAATAGCATTCAATTCATGTGTAGTGCTTTCAAATAGCTCCTGTAGTCTATTGTTAAAACATTTGGTTAAACTGTAATAAAGGTAATTATTCTATATCATGTCTACTATTGAGGGATGTGTGGTTGGTGGTATTTTACTAGCAGCATTAGGCTTTATTCAAAAAAAAAAAAAAGGGAACAGTTCAACACCAATGCAAACTACTAGGCTAAAATACAACATCTGGGTTGGTCCCTCCTCTTAGGCTACCTTGATTTGTGTTATGAAAAGTGCTATAAATGTGCAATAGGCTACAGTTCATAACATAAGAATAAAAGCATTTTTATTGGTGGATGAGCCATTTGTTACTTTGCAAACCTAATTTTCAAACTAAATTACCAAAAAACAATATACAAAACGATCCAAAGATCTTCTGAATTTACTTGAGTGAAATTGAAGGGTTAATATGTTTGATGCACGCGCGCTCACCGGCCGGCGGGGACACAATTCTTATCAGCGGTAACTTGGCAGGCTATCAACACACACCTCAGAAGAGAAGGTGCAGGTACGGGGCTCGGCTCCCGCTTCGAATGCACAGTGCACATCAGAGCATAACGTTAATGCGCGTTCAGAAAGAGGAAGTCACGGCACTCATGTCTGTTAGCTTTTCAAAATAAGTATTTGAAAATAAAAGTTCCGCAAAACAAATGTTATTTTGGGGATTAATTTCTCCGCGTGAGAAATTTGAGGTGTGGCGTGTGAGAGTGTGCACGGGTTGATTTGCGTGTGTCTCACGGCCAAAGAGTGAGACTTGGCAGCTATGCACAGAGGAAGATTGAGAGATACTGTTTTGAACTTATTGTTAATTAGGCACCCACTAAATCAATAATGCACAGACACTGCGGAGAATAACATAAGACGTATTCCTACCTTCATGCTTACTTGCCCAGAGCATCCCATAAAACATCCCTCTCTATGCTTCTTTCTTTACTCTTTAATCCCGTGCGGGCCGTGTCAGCAAGCTACAGGTGCAGCTCCGCTATCGCCTCACCTCTTTTGTACCGGGTCAAAGGGCAATATAGAAGCGCGATTAATCTGCGTTAATTTTTTAAATCACGTTAATTTTTCTGTGATTAATTAATCGAAATTAACGCGTTAATTTGACAGCCCTAGTTTAAACGCTCGCTTCCTCACTGGTCCGCTCCAGAAATACAAGTCCAGTTACACGTTAGTAATGAATTGCCCAGGGAGTGGAAAAATAGCACGTTCATAAGAACATTAAATGTGTGATTAAATGTAATCATAGACTGTATGAGAATGCATGTGAGTAAGTTAAAGAAGACAAAAGGTGATAAGAGCACAAAGGAAAGCAAATAGTTTTACTTGACCACTGTAGAAAGGCACTGCAACTGTATCATCAAGTGTTAGAACTTGCGTTTGTCAGCCATGTTTTTTTGTTTTGTTTTTAAATTAACCAAGTTATAATTCGCTTCACTGTCTTCATGGAGACAAACTCAAAACCATTCAAACGGGACGCCACAGTCTGCCGATGAGCAAACAGCTGAACTAGAAACTTTATAAAGACACACTTAAAATAAACTATTTCTGCCCAGATAAACCTCTAAATTTCCATTTACGTCTTGAGAATAGAAGAATGTAAAGACTAAAATGTTTTAACCTTATAGTTATCGCTACTATTATCTCGCAATCGCAAATAATGTACAGCCGCAATCCCAGTTTCACTAATTATTAATAAGTAAAAATATATATATATATTAATCTTGTAGCAACATTTCCACTATTCCTAACAATTTATCTTGGGGAACCCCTGCAGACCATAGCATAATCCCCAGTCCCCAACACAAAAAATCAAAAAACAAAATCAAACAAACCAAAAAAGTATCTCTTATCTGACCTCATTACCTGCGGGTCATGCAGAAAAAAGACCAGATGCCGAAACCATCGCTGCAGATCGGGATCCAAAACACATCAACAAATCCTACTTTAATAATAGTCTGGCGGAAGGGGTTTCGCCAGCGTTTATGAGCGCTGGCGTCGGCTACCTACGCAACCCCTCCCCTTCCTGTTGCTGGCGTTCCCGTGTTGAGCTCCCCCTCAAACTAGGGTTGCGTTCCGAATCGCATACTCTTTCTTTTTTCTATTCTACATACTACATCCGACGATAAAAAGAATCTAGTTAGGATGCAGTAGGCATACTATTGGGACATACTTTACTCTCTTATTTCATCATAACATTGCGCCTTGATCTTGCCTCTTGCTTTTATATCCGTCGCATCCCCGTTTGTTTTCATATGGAGGCTTCGTCGATGTTACGTCACTTCACGTGCGCACTGGATTGTGGGTCAGAATTGCCCAAATAGGATGCACTTTTCAACACTAACAATCTTGGCCGCATGAAGTAGGACATCCGGGTACTTCTAACCATCCTAAATCTGGCCACAAGAATCGGGACATCCTAAATCTTTTTTTCTACATACTATATAGTAGAAAGTATGCGATTCGGAACGCAACCTAGGAAACAATTCGCTCACAGTCAACCTGTCTGTCCCACGTCATTGTACAACTTCCCCCGAGCAGAAATACCCTCATTAACTATGGAAAATTAAGCGTGGGGGTTTGGATTGAGCAGCGGACCGGTAACACTTTATAATAACTATCCGTTGTAACTCGTTAATAGATCATTAGTAAACTCTTAATTAATGATTATTAATGATTTGTTAAGTGTTTAATAGCAGTTTGTTAAGGATTTATAACAATGGTAGATAGTTAATAGCTTAATAATTGAATCAGTTCATCTGGGACGAGGCTGAAATAGGCTATAGACTATACACAGTGCATGGGCAACTGAGGGCAGCCCCATTTTCAAATATTTTTAAATAAACTCAATACACACTGTGCATGCCATGGACTTGAACGTGACGTGATCAGTTAATCTCGGATTACCTCCCAGATGAACTGATTCAATTATTAAGCTATTAACTATCTACCATTGTTATAAATCCTTAACAAATTGCTAACAAACACTTAACAAATCATTAATAATCATTAATTAAGAGTTTACTAATGGTCTATTAACGAGTTACAACGGATAGTTATTATAAAGTGTTACCCAGCGGACCTTATAACCAGCTATATTAAGATCCGCCGTTCCTTTTCTTTGGTGATTTACAGGACAACGGGCCGCCGTTGATAATGTTACCAGAGATAACACCGTGACTAGTTAATTCCCGTTAAATTATCCCGTGAGCTCCTTGGGGGCTAAAGTGTATATGGTGTCTTGTCATGCTGGTTAGAAAGCAACACACTATGTGTATTCCTTTAGTCTTTAATAGTTTTTTTGTGGCGTTTGCGGGTGGGATTCAGCTATTTCTCTGACAGCCTCTGGACGTGCAGACGGTCCATCAAAATATTTCCCCCTGGCACTATTTTGCACAGACACCGCTGCTGCTTCCCGGGCTCAGCCCCGCCCTAGATGATTGTGATAGGTTTAAAGAAATAAAAACAGGCCAGCCCAGTTTCCCCCCAAATAGACGGCTCTAAACGGCTTGCTTCCAGACCAGACTACTTGCTGTAGTCTGGTCTGTAGTCTGGTCTGGCTTTGCGAGACTACTTCAATAATAATAATTGATGCCATGTTTCCTTTCTTACAAATGAGTATTGCTGTCAGCCAACACCCTTATGCTGTGCACTGCCTTTTGAATCAGACTATCGTTGACTATGGAAGCTCCCATAATGGAAAATATCAGAAATATAATACCCTTTTCACACCAAAATGGCTAAGTGCTGATACTCTTTACTTACTTACTTACTTACTTACTCTTACTCTAGTAGTTGGGGAAACAGACTTTTCTTAGTATTGAGGAGCTACAGCATTTCTCAACTGACACACTGGAACCTATACTGTAGATGTATTAAGGGACTTTAAGCAGCAGTGTTTTAGGGAAGGCTACGGCGTTGGGGAAATTTTCCAATGGGTTCCATTATCACCTGCAACTCTTAGAACGGCTACTTGCTGCAGTACGCGTAGCGCTCACAATGTCAAAAACCCGTTCTGCCGTTGTAAACAGACGGACTACGGCTCTGACTCCCTCTTACTACAGTGATAGGAGGTGATAACATAAATTCTCAAATGCTCAAAATTCTGCTCTACCCCCGTAGCCGCCCTCTCAACCGTCGTTGCTTAAAGTCCATAATGTCAGGTTGAGAACCTATGCTTACCTTTCCCTCTGCTCACCACCATCAGACATGCCTGCTGCAGGAGAAGGGGGAGTGAGAGCCGGTGGAGATGAGCCATATTTTGTCTCACTCACAGTCTATATTCATGTGAGTCATTTATGTGAGCATTAGGTTGTACCTAAACAGGTCAATTTCAGAAGGGCTAGAAAAAAACGATTGCCCGATGGCCCGGGGCAAGTAAAACGCCACATTGGGCCATCACTATGACAACCCGCTTGTCTGCTGGAATTATTGAAAAAAAAAAATAATAATAATTAGGGCTGTCAAGCGATTAAAAACATTTATCTAATTAATTACTGGCTCTCTGATTAATTAATCTAAATTAATCTCATACTTTTATGACACTTTTATACCTGTTTATAAACAGCTGTATAGCCTACTACAGTTTGTCTCTCTCTCTCTCTCTCTCTCTCTCTCCGTCTCTCGTAACTTCTGTCTCCACAACTATGCCGATTAATTCCCCATCGTCGTACTCATAGGCAAAAATATTGACACACACACACGGGGCGGGTGTCCGTGGGTGTTTACGTGGGAGACGAGACAGCTAGCAAACAAAATTGAGACACACGGAGGAAGATTGAGAGATACTGTTTTGAACCTACATTGTTGCACCCACTAAATCAATAATGCACAAACACTGCGGAGAATCAAGTAAGATGTCTTCCTACCTTCATGCTTATTTGCCCGAAGCATCCCATAAACCGTCCATAGAGCCCTTGGCCCCGCCATTTCCCCTGCTTCTCTCTTTACTTTTCTCCCTTTCACCCATGCGGGCTGTGTATAGCTACAGGTGCAGCTCGGTGCAGCCGGGCACCACTTTTGCACCGGGTCAAAGGGCATTATAGAAGTGCGAATCTGTGTTAATTTTTTTAATCACGTTAATTTTTCTGTGATTAATTAATTGAAATTAACGCGTTAATTTGACAGCCCTAATAATAATATATTTTTTAAACATTTTTATATAGCGCCAAATACAAGTCATCTGTCTACGGTCTATTTTCCTATAGGCCTAGAACTGGTGCTAATTATTACTTAAGCGCTTACGTCTATTTAACTAATTTATGTGCGCGTAGTAGAGTGTCTACTGCTTTGCATCTCTCCTCTGCTCCTCTACACACACACACACATAAACACACAGATCTCGGCACAACACAGGTGCGCGCCGCACACACACACACACACACACACAGTCAGAGAGATAGAGAAGAGAACTACACGCGTTACATTGGTGTGACAGAAAGTCCAAAAGCCATTGAGTAAATGAGTTGATCGACCCCAACCAAAAACATCCACGTTTTTTGATGATGTGTTTATACATTGTAAATAAAGAGCAAATATAACAAATATTTGAACAGCACTAATAAACATTTTTGTAAAGGGGACAGTAAAAATTTATTTCAGGCAAGTAGAATTCAGAAAAAAAACCTTAGCATTGAGCCCTCCACAAGCCAAAAAGCCCCAGGTGCATTCCCCTGGATTGGCGTTTTGATGTGAACAACAGGGGTGTGAATGAGTTTCTTCAATCGACCTCAATCAAAATATTACTCACTAACAAATAACGTGAATGTGTGTCAATGAAGCGTTTCACACAGGCTTTAAACTGCAATCTTCAGACAACCATACACAATACAGAATCCTTTAATCAACTGTTGACACACATCAGTTAAACAACTACAGTTATAACACGACATGTCCAGTTACGACCTAAATCCCTCTAAATGGAGCCCTTCCCCCTCTGCACATAATCTCTGACTCTCTGTTTATAACAGAATGAAGACCTAGTCTTTATTGATACAGATTTACATCAGGACTTGTCCAGTGTCATCCACCAGACTCTTTGATGAAATGTCATTTAGAATACATCTGTTGCAAAGAAATGAGAAGCTAGAGTAGCTTTTGTCCCAGACCACACCATGAGGTAGGTTAGTGAAATATGTCAGTGGACATATTTGAGCTTCTGTCTGATCATTGGGGAGGTGTCTATCTATATGTTCCCACTGCCCGATGGTCCCACATTTCTAAGTAAACTAATGATATAAGATAGAGAATAATGTGTCGATACCAGAAATGTAGTACTCGATATCAGTACCAGTGAAATTCCACGATTATTGATACCTAATCCAGAGCTGCTCTGACAGTTTGCCCCCCACCCCACGGGCTAAGGGTAGATCTACCAGATAGGGTGTATTCACACAGGGAAAGTCCGCTAGTTCACTTGCTTTGGTCCAGACCAAATAGAGTTTAGATTTTTTTTGTTTGGTGTGGTCCACTTTCATATTGCCCTTTTTGCAAGTGAACCAGCATTAAGACGTAAAACCACACGTGATCTGAGGTCATTCATTCATTGGACAGACATTCTGGGGTGGAGAGAAGCAGGAAGCACAAAGTAAAAACTGCGAAATATATAACTGATACGATATGGGGTTAAAAATAATAAATAAATAAATAGGCCTACATCTAGCCTATAAATAAAATAAAAAAACAAAAAAATATTGTTGTTTCATACGGTTATAATATGTAGGCCTGTGTCAATGTGTGGCTTGTAGCCTACGATGTGAAACATAATATTTATTTATTTTTTTGCTGCTGGACGTACGGCTCGCGAGGAATAGGCTCAAGCTGACACACAGCTGATGTAGCTGTGTGTCAGCTGGGTGTGAGTTCGGCGCGGCTCAGCTCCAAACTGACACTGGGATAGTATTGACGGTCCCGTAACATGGGAAGCAAAATAAAAACACGCACTTCATACAAAGCGCAGCGTGAACCTGTTGTCACTGTGCGGGAGACGCTCCCCTCTCCTTCATCTGATCGCTGAACACATCAGCATGTTTACGCGTCCTGTCTATCAAATGTAATATATTCGCTCGGGGCTCCCGGTCAAACCACAACTAATCTTCCTAACAATGGCGACAACAACACTTTCCCATAATATGAAGGTGACGGCGATTTATTAAGAAAGAAAAGGCGGAGTGCTTCCTGCAATTGGGTCGGATCGAGTCCGGACAAATTCACACCATAAACGAACTGCAGCAGAGTGCGTATGGAAGCGCATCGAGACCACCTCTTCAGCTGGGTCTCGGAGCGCTTGTTTGGTCCGCCCCCGAGTGCGATTGCTGTATTCACACCTGCCTGAATGATGCGCACCGAAGGCGGAAGTGCATCTGAGTTTGTTTCAACCGAACTAAACACGGCATGTGTGAATACACCCTGAGATGAAAAGTTTGAACTGAAAGAATTACAACTTTGGATAGCAACCGGACAAACCTTTTCAATCACCTGAAAAGAAAGTCAAAGGATGAGGATCCACACAGTAGGCTACAGCCAGCAGCATTGGAGCACGTTCCAACCACCAGTCCAAAACAAATAACACAACAACTAAGACGTTTGAGAAAGCCACTTCATATGAAAAGACAAGAAAGCTCTGGAGAGAGGAAACTGCAGTCATGTTTTACCTGGCAAAGGATATGTATTTTAAGTAATGACAAAAAGTTAGTTCGTAAGAGTCTGACAGTAAATGATGTCAACATTCTTGTTTAATGTCCAGTTGGCTATATTGCTCACACAGCTTAAAACTTGTTTCAAAAGGTTGGCCTTCTTCATTTAATGCTTTTCGACTATTCAGTTTATTGACTTTTGCAGAGCCTGCAGTTAGATGAATACATACATTTGTTACTATTTGCCTTACTTGTTTGTTTTCCATGTTAAAAGTGGGCTATTTAGAAATTGAAAGTAGTGTTGAAATGATAAGGAAATGTGCGGTGTTGATCGTATTTGAGTGGTTTTAGTTGAGAAGACCCCTGGCCTAGAGGAAAGAGTGTCCACCCATTAACCATGAGGTCTCTGGTTGGATCCCCGGCACCTGACAGGAGGGTGTTAGTAGTAAAACCAGTGGTGGCTGCCATGCTATTACATCTATACAGTGCCCACCATCTCTACATTGTGCCCTTGAGCAAGACACTTAACGCCAAACTGCACAAGGACCCCCTCCGAAGTCTGGTATCTTGAGAGGGGATATGCAAAAAGACACATTTCAATGTAGCAATTGACTAATGAAGTAACTTAACAGTTTTTTATTCTTAAAGCCATTGCTCTCCTTAACTGCCATACACTTCAAAATTAAATGTATTACATAAATATGCTGCAATTTATCATATCATATGCTGCACCTTGCACTTTCTGATTGGGTTCCACAATATCAGCATTTGAAGCTAATGTTCTTGTTTTCTAGTGTCATACTGTTTTGCTTTCCAACCTTTTTAACTTTTTACTTTAATTACTTGTTTTTATTGCGCTGTATCACCAAATCAAATTCCTGTGTACTTCTATACTGTATTTTTTTCGAATAAAGCTATTCTGATTCTAACTACTTTTAATGAACTACTCTCAATATCCTTTGAAACCAAAGAGACATAGAGACAGCTCGACATTGAAAACCATTTTGAGAAATTGTCAAACTGTTCTTGGCTAATGATGACAACCACTCTCTAACGGGAAAAAGTAGTGACAGCAAAATATTAGGGGTGGGAATCTCTTGGCACCTCACGATTCAATTTGATTCCGATTCAGAGGTCAACAATTCGATTCAAAATCGATTATCAATGCATCCCGATGCAATTTTTTTTTACGTACATACTACATACCCTTGTGTGATTTTCAAAAATATATTTATACGTATACACATCTGAGTTTGCTACTCAGAGTTTACTACTCACTTCCTGCTTTTGTGATGATCATTAAATACGATCAACAGAATTGCCTTCTCTAATATTGTATTAAAGAGGACCTATTATGCTACTTTTCTGGTCTTAATTTCTTGTTTTACACTGCTATAGAGCAACCTGACACGAATCACATCACAAAAAACTATGTAGATTTTCGGGAAGCTCTTTCTCTTATTTTGGCGATCCAGCACATCCTGTCAACACTTGAGTGTGTGTGCTTCGGCTCCCTCCGCCTGTGCTTCGGCCATCTCCGCTCCCCTCCCCCCCTCCTGCAAACCCCACTCCGTTGTGATTGGTTACCTTCCTTCCGGAACACTTTCAGTGGCGGGAAGCGCGAGCATGGACCTATAAGGGCGCGAGGCAGACGCGAACAGGGAAGTGACAGCCTTACCATACATGGAAACATCCGCGTGGAGACGTCACAAAGTTTTATGCGACGTCACAAATTATGAAAGGGTAGACCGCTCTGAAGACGTGACTTCTTGACTGGCTAGAATAGTGTTTAGTGCTCTGCACAGACACCCCAGACGGTCAGCAGGGAATATGTCGAAATGCATGTAAGTCATTATTTGATAATTTTGTATGGTTAAGCATGACTATGAATCATCATAACAACGTTTATAGGTCATAAAAGTCAAAAAGCATCATAGGTCCTCTTTAAAGAAAAAGCTTTTCTTGTCACAGATATGACTTTCTATGACCAGTGCAATAATCAATGCAGCTTTCAACACAATATGGAAGTATGTAAAAACTAAACCGATTCACCTTCATTTTCTTTCTACTCTTGTAAATCATGTTTCTATAGGATTTCTATTCTATTATTTTCTATGTCATTTCAACACATTGTGCAAAAAGTATGGCTTGGAATTCAGCTCTCATACAAAAACGTAAACAGACACAAAGCCAGTGCAGGTCATATGGGTTTGCTGCTCTCAGCCCTTTTGTCACCCCTTTTAACATGGTGTGCATGCGCATTGGCGCAGTAAATACTAGTATTATTAACTTTTCTGATAAAAGCATTTTTAATATTAGTTCCATTCTTTTCTAGCTGAGCACACTCACTAAACACATATATTTACCTTAGCGTTTGACAACAAGGATTAGTTCCCCACTATTAGTTCCATGCTTTAGTCTGACCTACATGGATCATCCCACCCCTCCCCCTCTACCCTACTCTTCCAGTCAACATATGGCTAAAGATTAGAAAAAGCCCTATTTCACTACATTGGAAATGTCGCATTGTTATAGAGTAAAGGATTAAACAAAACTAATCTCCAATGTAGTCAGTATACTAGCTGGTTACACTGACTTTCAAAACATATCTTGAACCATTTTAAGTACACTATAAGAGGATTGACTTAACATTGGCGTTTACAAAAAATTCGTATTTTGTAAAAAATGTCATGTAATCAGGATTGTATTTTGTTATTTTTTCAAAAAAATAAAAAAGCTGGATCGGACCTTCGTTTTTAGTAGGTCCCGACCGCTTTATGGGCCGGCAGATGTAATCGGCCGATTATAGCATATCTCAGAATAATTGGCATTGGAAAATGGTCGATTTTTTAAATTAAAAATAAATAAATATTTAATTCAAGCAATCATGTTGAGTGAAATATATTGCTGCCCTGGAGGTAGCCTAAGTGAAAGGCATTAAGTCTATACCCTATTAACAGCAGCAAGGTGTGTTGTAATACATTGGATTAATTTACACTTGACAGTTCACGATAATTGATAGAATTTATGTAGCGCTTTTTTGGAGGTCACTCAAACACACTTTACATCATACATATAAAAAATAATACATGTAGAAAAAGAAAACAAAATACAGATAAATTAAAAATAAAGTTTGGAGTGGAGTCAGGTGTCATTATGCTTTCTTAAAGAGGTGAGTTTTGAGTTGACTTTTGAAAGAGTTTATTGAGTCTGAGATGCTGATGTTTGGGGGGAGGGAGTTCCAGAGGTTTGGGTGCAGTAAGATAAAATGCTTAATGTCTAAATTTAGACATAGTTGTAACACTTTCTTTTTTTAGACAATGCATATTTCCTGTACACATTTTCGACAGTAAAAAGTATTTTATATATATATATATATATATATATATATATATATATATATATATATATATATATATATATATATATATATATATACAGTATATAGTATATATGTAATTTTTCTCTGAAAGTAATCGGCATTGGCAGTCAAAAATCCATATTGGTCAGGCCCTAGTTTTTAGTATGGATGAAACTGCCTCCCAGTCTACACAATGGAACGACTCTGCGGACACCCGTCGATGCGCAACGCATAAAGTTCAGGTCTAAGGCATTTGGGAATACTGTTTAGGAAATGTATGAAAAAGAATGGCTCATTTGACTTAACATGTCTTGATTTAACTTAACGATGTGATCAAAAAGCTATTGATTAAACTAGTGAAGCTGCCAATGTTAAAGATTCCAAGAGCTATAGACCCGGTAAGCAAAGATGATAAGATGATGAGAGAAGAAATCTATGAACAAAGACTAGATAGTAGTTAGTCAGGCCACAAACCTGCCATGATCGTGTTCACAGATATTTCACACTCCAGGGTGTGGTCCCCACATGTTTTAAAAAGTCCACCATCGTCCCTGTCCCTATGAAGTCCATAACTCTCTGCATTAATATCTTCCCCCAGTAGCACTCACCTCCATCATCATGAAGTGCTTTGAGCGGCTATTCAAATCATTCATCACCTCCTTGCTCCCTGACTCACCACACCCAGCAGTTTGCATACAGAGTGCATATGTGAGAATGCTGTTCATTACACTACTATGCCTTCCAAACTCGTAGTGAATCTCAAATTCAGCTCATGCTGAATATGCTACCTGTTAGCTAATATCAAAACATATGGACACAGACACGCAGGCGTGGTTACGTGTATGTGTGGCCATGTCCTGACACGCATGTGTAGGAACCGATAAGCGGTAAATAAAAATGTCTTAATAGAACCGGATATAGGTGCCTAACCCTAGTGGTTGGCGATTTTGAATGAGAACTGTCCGTTTTGGCTGTGGCCGTTTGTGCTGCAGCGGCTCCCTGAAAAAAACACAGCCGCAAAAAAAAAAGTAGAAAACCTGCTTAATATTTGGAAAAATGCAGTACTATCTCATTTAATTTCATTTTACATTTTATTTTATATGTAGGGGAGAACGGGGGAATCTGAGGCATTGGGTAATGTGAGCCACCCCCTGTATCTAGTCAACGGAAAACATTTGTGGTCATGTGAGATATATGTTTTATGTATGTCAAGGCCCTCTCATTTCCACTCGGCCATGAAAGAGAGGACCTCATGGTGATGTTGTAAGTATGTTTTTTCACCAAAATAGGTATTTTGCATGTAAAAGTACATTTTCTTGCTGTCAACTTAATCAGCTGTTGTGCCAATGCAAATGTATTCACGTAGAAAAACTTTTATCATACGTGTTGATGAACTACCAACATATAAAAACCATGTGATGATATTAGGTGATGATATATAATCCATGTCATGCATTATATATTTAGTCTCCCTCCTTGTTCCCTCTCCACCCCCAGCCCCAAGTCCTCTGGGGACAAAGAGATCATTGGTATAAAAAAATAAAACTGCATCCTATTGAAAAGACCTGGAAAGATCCAAATGGTTCTTGATTTTATTCACAAAGGGTGAAAGATTGTCAGGAGGCAAACCCAGGGCAACCAGATCGGGGCGACCGAGGCTCAGGTGGCAGAGCGGGTCAGCCAATGATCAGAGGGCTGGCGGTTCGATCCCCGCCCTGCCACCTGTGTCATGGTTGTTGTGAGCTTGGGCAAGACACATCACCCACCTTGCCTGGTGTGAATGTGTATGACTGCGGTATGTCTGAGGTGGTGGTCGGAGGGGCCACAGGCGCTGAATGGCTCACCACCTCCATTATGACTGTGTGTGAATGAATGGTAGCTGGAACTCTGTAAAAGCGCTTTGAGTACGAGAAAAGCGCTATATAAATCCAATCCATCAGCCCTCCCTAGGGTCCAGCGGCGACTGGAAGATGAGCCCCTCCTGCCTCATTAAGAGTTAACGTTTTAATTTAATAATAAATAAGATAAAAAGATAGGGGAGTGACTTCATGAGGAGAGGAAGCGAAGCAGGGGAGGAGGAGACGCACTACCCAGTTATTTACTTTAATTTCTGATTTTATTCTCAATTACTCTGCCAAACTCTACCTGTACAACCACAGAAGTTAGCCACACACACACACACACACACACTCACATCCACTATTTCAATATGCCATGAGCTACTACCATAGTCTATTTCTGTATATATATATTTTTTTTTTTTCTTTATCGTGTGTGTGTGTATATATATATATATATATATATATATCGGGGCGACCGTGGCTCAGGTGGTTAAGCGGGTTGGCCAATGATCCAAGGGTTGGCGGTTTGATCCCCGCCCGGCCACCTGTGTCATGGTTGTTGTGTCCTTGGGCAAGACACTTCACCCACCTTGCCTCGTGTGAATGTGTATGACTGCTGTATGTTTGAGGTGGTGGTCGGAGGGGCCGTAGGCGCTGAATGGCAGCCACGCTTCCGTCAGTCTGCCCCAGGGCAGCTGTGGCTACTATGGTAGTTTACCACCACCAGTATGACTGTGTGTGAATGAATGGAACCTGGAACCATGTAAAGCGTCTTTGAGTGCCTTGAAAAGCGCTATATAAATCCAATCCATTATTATTATTATTATTTATTTATTTTTATTACTTGTCGTTCTTTTTGTTGTTGTTGTTGTTGTTGTCTTGTCTCTGACAGCTTGTCTTGTCCCAAACGTGTTCATGTAGTCTTGTCCCACACACAATGGTGTTTTTGTCATGTCTCGCACTGTTTTGTCATGTATCACTTTAAAAAAAGCATATATTAGTTAGAGTTTTGTCTCGATATTGAAAATTACTCAATAATTGTTCACAAAAACAGCTCGTATAGACAGACAAGAGTCGTGGCTTTAAAGAAAGTAACGTGTATTTGTGAAAGGCATGTCGTATTAAGTTTTTATTAAGTTTGTTTGCAGAATACAGACATTCAATATAAAGTGAATGGAGCACTATGTATTGTTTTCCCCTACGATGGGCGTGGCCTCCAATTATGACGCGTTCAGCTCTGTCTCTATGTCCCACGCCCGATTATCGGCCCGGTGTGTCTTCGCCTTTACACAACGTCTCAACTTTTTCGGAATTGGGGTTGTACAAAAAGTTGAATCTTTAAAAAAAAAGTTTTATCGTTGTATAATGCAATGCCAGGGATAATTAGCCTGGTCCTACCAGACCATCATACTTCATTTAATTTGTACAGAAGGTCTGGAATCGCTCAATTGACAGAGGTTAACTCACTTGAAGGCAGGTGTCTGTTGAAGTTTAAACCTATTGGATGTGCCCATTGTTACTCTGGATCTGCCCAACCAATCGCATAGTGTTTGGTAGTGGCGTATGCCATGCGCCGGCTTCTGACTACAACAGAAACTGACCTCAACGTAATTGTTCTCAGCCAAAGATTTGGCGGAGAACACCAGCGAAAATACCATAGACCCAGACAGACTACTGAAGGGAAATGACGTACATAGGCGGGCGGTGCCAGGCTAAGGGATAATTACAGGACAGGCAGGTAACAGCTTAATTCCATAGGATCAGGTGACAGAGTAAAAAGTTAGGACATAGGCAGCGCAGCAGCACTGCAAGTCAAATTTCACGGTTGATAAAGTCTGCAACGAGGGGAAATCTGCCTCAAGTTAGTTAATAATCAGCTTTTTTCTTTCTTCTCATTTTGAAGTTATTAACTTTGTCATAAAGCATGTAGACTATACACAGTGTGTCTGTTGGGGAGACAAAGTGATGGAGGCCTCTGAGGCTGGACACTGGAACATGCCAGGGATTACACACATTTATTGTTTCAGGCCGTGGTGCGCTGCTGTCAGCAGTTCATGTGAGCGCTGTGCAGAGGGATAATATTCTGTCATGAAGCCAATTTTCACCATGCTGTATTCATGCAAATAGAGTCTTCCTTTGATATGCATCACCACAAACTTTATGAGAGCACACACACCATTCATTCTGAAAGTAATTTTTTTAGTTTTGGAGCATCTTATACTGCCATCCAGATGTCTTATTCAGGGACGTCCCTGTGTATTTCAGCAAGACAAAGCCAAGCCACACGTGTGACGTGTCAACAGTGGCCCAGTAGTAACAGTGCTGGGACCCGTTTCCCTCCCCTCTGAAGTTGTATGTCAAACAAGAATGGGAAGGGATTTCACTTACATTAACTCAATTTGCTCAGTTTCCAGACACTTACTCAGTGTTGTTGTTAAAAAAGTAACAGTGATTTAACACAGCGGCACATGCCCCTGTCCCAACTTCTTTGAAACTTGTTGCAGGCACCAAATTGAGATTGAGTGAATAAATATTTAAAAAAATTATAATAAAGCAGTTAGTTTGAACAAATACAGTGTTGTTGTCTTTGTACTGTTTCATATTGAATACATGTCAAATTATTGCATTCTGTTTTATTTTCATTTACACCCAACTCCATTATTTCAGATCAGGGCTGCAGGCATGCAGGCACACACACTGTCTCACACCACCCTGCCTGTGCCCTAACCTATATATCTAACAAAAAATATTTATAATAATTGTCAGAAAGGGTCATAGCCAGTGAGAACAATGTCTATGGAGGCATACAGAAACGTTTAGTGCCTCTTTTTCTTCATATTTTTACTTTCTTGGATGGACTGTCATCCACCTTGTTGTCAGCAACAGCAGCTTAGTGAAACCACTGTACACCAACTATCATGTTCAGCAGAAAACAGCAGAGACTGTCTGGTGAACGTCCTGGAGCATTTAGCAGCAAAGGAAGTGTTTTCTTTTGGTAAAACAGAGATAGGCTGTGTTTGCCAGGCTGACTGAGTATTGTCATACTATATATATAACTGCTGATTAAGAGTTATAAAAGAGGGGTTTGGACAAGGCCCACATCAAAATAATCCACATGTGCAGGTTTAAGTCGATTACAGGGTCTGAATGTCGTTTTCGATACATTTTGGATTAATTGCCCAGCCCTATATACATACATATGTTTACATAGCATAATGAGCAATACTGAACTGATTCACATTCATTTATCAGATATAACGCTATCGGAGGCAGACAAAGACAGACAAACGATATGTTAAGCTGCTTTCTGTCTATGAAGAACTTGTGTGCAGCCTACATCACACAGAATGGCTCCCTCTGGATGTCAACGTCATTGTATTAGGCTATGTTATACAAAAGGTTTATGGGAAAGCAAAGCATTCTTAAAGAAGTTTATCTCATTTAGTCATCATGACATAGACAGAAGATCTAACACATCTGTCAGAGAGATTTACTATAGGCTAATGTCTGATAAGGAAAAGTGTCTTCCTACAGAGAGGCAGCACTTCTTAAATTGAATGTAACAAATCAGACTATAACTTGTGTTTTGGGTCGATATGCCTGGTTTATTGTTGTCTTTTGCGTCACGACTATACTCATAATTAGGCCTTTTTTATGTAGGCTATCCATGACTCCATAAACATGATCCATGTTAGTCGCGTTGTGAGACACCGAATGTAAAATAGTAAACTAGACCCGCTAAGCCAGTTACGTTCCATTCGGCTATGATCTAGCAGCCTCAGACAGCTATATTCAAGAGAATGCAGAGTATCAGAAGCGTACCGTACCTTTTGGCTACATGGCCATGTAGTTCGAACGCTCTCAAATCCAGTTAAAAACATTTGAATATTCCATGTTTTGAGGAGTTATCCAAAGATGAAGCAGATCACTAGAGTTAGTTAGTCCTTTCAAAATCACTTTTTCAATTCACAGTTCATCAAAGCGGTCCTAACGGTTCAGTCCATACAAGAAGCGCAAAGCAGCTTTTCCGATGGAAAAAAGTGGATTCCGACATCTGAGACAAACTAATTGAACAGTAAGGCTACCCACAATAGCAAACCATATCCATGAGGGAAAAGCATTGGTTTGCAGCCCTTAATGTAGGCTTTGTTTTTGGATGATATGCTTCAGGGAATAGAGTAGCTTTCATCAGGCCGCCCTAGTCTAGTCAAAAGGTGGAGTAAAAATGTAGCCTACAGCTTGTTGAGACGGCTATTTGTCCCTGAACCCGCCTCCCAGGCTTCTGTTTATGCTCGCTCACATGCATCCAGTGAGTAGGTCAACCGTGCTGCGTTCAGGACACTTGGGAATTTACCATGCCATGGTGAATGAATGAATGAATGAATATCTTTATTGAATGAATATCTTTATTGAATGAATATCTTTATTGTCATTGTAACAGGTACAACGAAATTAAGTGCAGTTCTTTTAGTGCAAAAACATCTGTTATGAGAAAATTAATTTCACTCATCACAATGTATTCATAAATAAATAAATAAATAAATAAAAACTAAGTAAAAACTATATAAATAGTCAACTATAAGAAGAAAAAAAGACAATAACAAGACATAAGACACAAGACACACCCACACAACATCCACATTCATAAATGTGCTTACACAAATGTGTGTCCCCACTATGCCCTAGTTTTAGCAGAATTTAGTGAGGTTATGGCTTTTGGGTAAAAACTGTGTTGTAGTCTGTTTGTTCTTGTTTTCATTGACCGGTATCTCCTGCCTGATGGCAGTAGTTGAAACAGTTTGTGACCGGGGTGTGATTCCTCCAGGATGGAGTGTGTCTTTTTGAGGCAGCGGGAGCTGTGCAGTTCTTCCAGGGAGGGAAGAGGGCAGATGGTGCAGTTGCCAGCGTCCTATAGGCTATTTATTTGCTGCTTTTATGGCGGTAGTTTAAATGCGGTTGATTATAATGTAAGGGAGGATATGATGAAATTGAAATGGTAAGGCTACAACAATTTTTAAATAAAAAATAAAATACTCAGGCGGACTCTGGTTTAATATCCCATCTAAAATATATGAGTGTGTTGGTATAGATTTTATGTTATTGTGTTTTTGTATTTCTAAATAACCAGGTCTAAATAGCATCTTCTGCAGGTCCTATATTGGAGTCATACTTTCACTCCTCACAGCTCACCAATATGGAATAATTGTAATATAGGCCTATTGTTAGAAAGAAAATATTTATGTTATTGTGATTGGGTTGAATGAGTGTGATGTACTTATTGATAGATTCAATAGGCCTATGTAATGTTCTGAACAACAATTATTCTATTATTACTAGGCTATTACATGCGGCTTCATTGCTTAAAGGTGCAGTGTGTAATATGACATCATCAAGAAAGTTCTACAAAGTTCTAGAATGCAACACTCCCTGGGTAACTCCAACCCTTTCGAATAATACCAGAAGCTACAGTGGCCTTCAAGGACAAGAACAATTCTAAATTATAAACAATGCACCTGATGTCATTCCAACCAACATGGATGCCTCCATAAGGCTTGCCTGATCAATGTACAAAATGTAATGTTAATATTTGTAATTTTCCGCTAAGGAGGATAATTCAGATTATTGGCAGAGGTGATTTCACACCAATGAGGACATATTTATGAATGAGGATATTGATTTTAGCTAATACATTACTTAAAATGTTACACAGTGCCCCTTTAAAGCTACAACGAGTAGGCTAAGTCGGCACGTTGGCGACACCTTTGAACAAAAGCGGTAGTATTTTTACGACGCCAGCTGTCGTGAAGCTGTTTTCTTGCTCGTGCAGCAGGGCGTGCAAGATTCAAATAATCAGGAAGCAATATAGTGCTATCCGTGTGTTGAAAGTGTGAGGGCACCGGACTCTTTTCGGCTCGGTGAGAGTGGTTAGTGACACAGCATCAACTACACCTGATTGCAATGAGTTGATCCATTGTCACCTCTCACGGAGCTGAACGAGTAGGTCATGTGTCCCCATATAAAGCGAATAAACGAGAGACGGCAGTTAGTTATGGATCACGATGAGGTAATGTGTTTATGTTGTTGTAAATAATGACTATTTCAGATGAATAATGGTCATCTGATGATGCTGGTGAGGCAAAGTAAACTTTGTTTTAGTAGGCTACCGCTCATTCATTTAGGAGTAAACACTGCAGTCTAGGTTCACTCCGTGAAATTGTGTATACGTTGCTTGGCAACGCCCTCCAGCCCGCCTATCACTCTCCCTTTTAGCTTTTCTTCATTGAATTTTTTGCATTTTCTTTTTTTTCTTTGATGGTTCAGCCCCGTTATCAGTCATTATGACGACAAATAACTGTCTCAAACAAGGCTCCCGCTCCCCTTCTAGGGTGACCAGATCGCATTTCCATTACTTTTCACACGTCCCGCAAATTGAGACGTTGTCCCGCATTGTTATTGAAAGTGAGCCCCCCTTTTTGAATACGTGTTTTATGATCTGGCATTTATCCGATAGCTGTGAGGAGACAGCAGTCTCCGTTTGTCTGTTTGTGTGTATCGGGCTGCTGGGCTCAGTGGGCTGAGCTCTGTGAAGGTGCTGCCTGCAGTGCTTCAGCGTTTACCTTCCTGTTACTTCAAAATAAAAGCCAACTCACGTTTGTCAAGTGAAATGCTAATGTGAAGCCAGTGAAATGCTTTTAATGTGAAGCCGCAGCCTTAATACTTATTTTTTTAACAGTAGCTAACTTAACTGCTGCGCGCTGATCTAAAGATAGTGTTTTTTAATATAGAAAGCCGTGTCTCTGGCATTACACGAGTTTATTTTGCTAAAAAACAGCACTTTGTCCCGCATTGTCCCGCACAAACATAGTCTTTGTCCCACATCTGGTGAATTGGGATCTGGTCTCCCTATCCCCTTCCCTCACCTGGAGTGATAGGCTTCTCAAATCGCGTTCCTGCGCCACACTGAAATCTGCTACCAATACGGATATGTGACCATAGAGCATGCACGCGTGAACCGAAAATCGGACTGGGTGTACGACCAGATCAAATGCAGTAATAAAAACTATATGAAAACGTTTTTCTTTGCACTGATGGTCTCGTTTGCTGTTAGAGGTAATTTATGATTATGAGAGGAAACATGAGGCTGTTTAAAAGATATTTAAATGTTACTCGTTGCCGCTTTGATTGTACCCAATATTATAGGTGACCAGGCAGGGCTGTACGCTTATTTTTTTAAAGTGGTAGCACTGGTGCTAGCAAGCAAAAAAATTCAGTAGCACAAAAATAAATTTGGTAGCACACAAAGTATGATCGAAAACTTGCATGACCCTAACCCTTGCATTTAGCTCTAATTACCTTTGAGCATGTCATCTTGGTTTTATTTGATATTCTCAATGAATATGATATTCTAGTGTGCAGTAATAATTGTAGAAAAATGAATAGGGGTGCACTGATTGCAATTTAGACAAAAGAGTCTAACCTGCCAATGGCACTTTTTTTTGCTGATTCAGAATTATTTCCCCCCATAGAACTATAAAAATAATGTCTATACCTATATATTTTTATAAACATATCATTATTATATTAGGCTAATAATAACAAACATTTTTAGAACATTTCATTCTTTTAATGAAAACCATACTTTAAAACATTGAACATATAGCCAATTAAATAAATTAGTAAACATAGTTATACAATTTCGGCCAAGTTAAAAAGGTTGGGTCAATCTTTGTTTAAATCATAGAAAGTTACTGCTGTTGACTGCTTTCTTTATAGAGCTGTTAAGCGGAAGTGCCTTACTTCCGGGGCATGGGACCTATCGGTTCGAAAAATTACAATGGTAGTCAATGGAAAGAAATGTATTATTTTCTGGTCCCAGTCATGACATGCCTTCGATTACACATATGTTTCGTATGGATTTAGATGGTATTTTTTTGTGCAAAGAATGGAACAATTTAGCGAGTAGAAGCTGGATACGGTCAGGTTTTGTGCAGAGCGCTTTTGTGGACTACAGCTCTTCGCTGCTCTTGACACTTATACGTCCCCACCACTGGCACCCACTTAGCTCAGAAACATGGCTGTGTCTTTAATGCACTTTACCGCCTTCTTTCAATGACAAGACAAAAGTCTTCAGCGTGGCGAAAACCATTACACAAGTGGACATGTGGAGAGTTTCAATTTCTCGAGTGGGGAGATTGTTGGTGTTGTCCACGCCAGCCATTAGCATTAGCATTAGCACTGTCAGTCGAGAAGTGGAGGGAATGTGTTGAGGTGACGTCACAGAGGCGACAAGACTTGTAGTTGTTCTCGTAACATTTTTTCAAAAGCCGTAAGACGAATAATCATACAACATACCGTCAAACTCTTCACATGAAAAATGATCATTTAGACCCATACGAAACATATATGTAATCCAGGGCATTTAATGACTGGGACCAGAAAATAGTAGATTACTTTCCATAGACTCCCATTAATTTTTTTTCAGCCGATAGGTCCCATGCCCCGTAATTCCGCCACTTCCGCTTAACAGCTCTATAGGTCCATGGTTGACTGCAGGGCTGTGAAGCGCTAACTTCCTGTTCTTACCTGCTTCAAAATAAGGGTCAACTCGCATTTGGCTAGTAACCGACTTTTATTGTGAAGGCGCACAGGAAATGTTCTGTTTGCACACGCACTAACTTGACTGCGTTAATGTAAAGAGAGCCGTCTCCTTCCTGTTTTAGACGCCATAATCGCCGCACAAGCACAGATCCCGAGCACACATCTTTCACCAGCCAAAGTGGAGGGTAGACTTAATAACTTACTCGCCTAAGACTACATTCACCCGCATTTGGAGAGTGTTAATGTAGTAAGCAGTATTTTTGCATCGCTCTTCTGTGTCTCAAACAGACAGACAGCATCTGCTCATTAGCACTGGTGCGACTGGACTTGTATTCATCATCGCACGTGATCAATTTCAGTAGCAAATGCGATCAAAACTGTCGCACTGTACAGCCCTGTGACCAGGTAATATGCAAATAGGCCTAACCCTCTTTTTTAATTAAAAGGCTCAGAACATTTATTTTATTTTATTCTAGGCTTACGTCTTCAAACCATTTATGTAACATAATGAATACCTATAAGCTCCCATTGAGCATTTTAAAATCAAATATAGTTACTCATAGTGTTAGAGGTAGCCTATTGTCTCTCTGCCTCTACCTGCTGGATACGTTCGGTACCACATCCACCACACGGCGCCATATTAGACAGACACTCTATTAGGCTATATTGCTGCGGAGGGACAAAGTCAAGAAAGCGGAGCGGTAACGCTACTCCAGATGACAAGCGTACTCTTGTCGCAGTAGTTCATTCTCCAGGTAACTGCTGTATGGTTGACAACGAGTAACTGAGTCAGACATCTCGGGCAGTGTGGTCCGAGGCGTGTTGTTATCGTCGTTGTTCAGCTAACTTTCCGGCAGACATGACTTCATTGACTGTGAGGAGTTCGGGCCTCGTGCAGAGGCGGACTGAAGCCTCGCGCAGCGCCGCTGACAAAGAGCGTCCAGCCGAGGAAGAGGAACCAGAGTCCCGCAGAGGAGACGAGCAGGAGGACGGCGATATCGGAGACTCCAAAGAAACACGTCTCACCCTGATGGAAGAAGTGCTGTTGTTAGGCCTGAAGGACCGAGAGGTAATGCCATATAAACCCTGGCCATTAACGCTGTAAAAATAAGGTAAACATTAACGTCAGACGATGAGATGTTACCAAAGCTAACGCTAGCTATATTTTCCTAACCGATGTTGTTATCGTAAGCATCCTTGTTTGCCAGTACGCTGGCTATAGCTAACAACATAAATGGGCCTCATCGCTGCCCACCGAGCTGGATAATGTCAGTTATATCGAGAAACGGATGGATTAATGATCTGTGTAACTATAGGTAACCAGTAATACTGAATAAAATCACTGTGGAAAAATGTGGGGATAGGTTCATGCTATACATTGACCTAATCACTGATTAACAGACGACTAAAAGGTACAGTGTACATTTAAAAGTATTGGCAGTCCCTTGTACTATGCCCTGTTTCACTAGTGCGTTTATGTTAGGCTGCATGGATTGTGTAGTTATACAGACACATTCAAAACAGATCTATGATGCAGGGCTGCACGCTTATTTTTTTAGGTGGTAGCACTGGTGCTAGCAAGCAAAAAAAAAAATAACAGTAGCACAAAAATAAATTCGGTAGCACACAAAGTATGATCGAAAACTTGCATAACCTTAACCCTTGCATTTCACTCTAATTACCTTTGAGCCTGTCATCTTGGTCTCATTTGAGATTCTCATTTAAAGCTCACATATTATGCACTTTGCTGTCAATTTTATATTGTCTAAGTAGTTCCTAATACTTATTTTTTTAGATGTTTGCTGAAAAACTCGTTCAGATCATTTATTGTAGCAAGCCTCTATACCAGGGGTATTCAACTAAAATTCAAATAGGTCACCGTCCAGTTAGAGAAAATGTCCAGAAGCAAAGGTCCGGAACATCATAATGTCTAACTTGCGTTATGATTCAGTGTGATATATAGCGAAGTAGCCTAGTAGTTCAGCTCTATATGAAGAACAATTCAAAAACATTTTGACAATATTTATTCTCACTTTTAAACAATTATACAGATATATAATACTGAAGATATATGTATTAGTTAAAGGCCTACTTCACCGGTTTGAATATGAAGGTGTATTGAATTCTGAGATCCTATGTAGTATAAATGTGCAAAAAAAATTGAAATCGGTTCAATCCTAGCCTGAGAAAAGGCAGAAAGAGTGTTTTTTTAACCCTATATTTCTCTTTCTCGTGACATCACAGAAAGAGAAATTTACTTTGTAAATATTACTGTGATGTCTTTTACTGTGACATCACAGTAATATTTACTGTGATGTCACAGGTTTTGTGTTTCCAGTTTTGTGTTTCCAGTTGGAAG
This sequence comes from Hyperoplus lanceolatus, assembly GCA_026929865.2. NCBI lineage: Eukaryota > Metazoa > Chordata > Actinopteri > Uranoscopiformes > Ammodytidae > Hyperoplus > Hyperoplus lanceolatus. The sequence goes on from CM049397.1 coordinate 1,081,983, forward strand.
AATGAACCATTCTGGATTGAAGGCTCTGTTTTCGCTGTTTACTTTTCTCTTCTTAGAGAGCGCCATTTGTAGTTATTTTTCTGTCTCCGGCTCACTCTCTCTTTTCTGTCTCGCTGTATTTCTCACTCTTCTCTGCCTTCTCCCGCTGTGTAGCCTACTCACTCTCCTCCCGATGTCTTATCGGCCTTCTCCCGCTGTCTGTCACTCTCCTCCCGCTGTCTTTCTCACCCCTCTACCGCTGTATTTCTCACTCTTATCTGACTTATTTCGCTGTAATTCTCGTAATTCTTGCACTTCTCTCTGTCATCTCTCGCATGATCAGTCACTTTGTCAGTGAGCCAGCCTGAGCCGGGAATGCACAGATTCGATTGGCTGAGTAGCAGGAGGCAGGATGGCTTAACTCGAATGCAATTGGTCGGTGGATTTCCTGATTCGCTAAACCAGTACCGTAAAGTCTAGAAAAGCTGCGCCGGGCGAAATAGAAGCGCCCCGTCAAAATTTAAAATTGAAATCATTTATTGACTACAGGTCCGGGTCCGTATAGGACGGCGTCTGGGTCCGGACCCGGACCGCGGTCCGCCTGTTAGTGACCCCCGTATACCTGATTGTCCTCTGGTCTCAGGATGACCTATATTTGTGCGATCTGGCTGGCCCCTCCCACCTCTCTGCCGGCCTTTCTTTATATGTCCATGGGACTCTCCCACCGTCTCTGCCGTGCTCTCGCGATACTAGAGAGACACTGCGTGACTGCGAACACAGTGTTTACCCGGAGCTAAGCCCAACAATTTGACATTACCTGACATGATTAAAACCAGTGAAAACAGTAGCTTCAAAGTTTGATTTCTACATGAATTAGGGCTGCAACAACGAATCGATAAAATCGATTACTAAAAGCGTTGGCTACGAATTTGGTCATCGATTCGTTGAGTCGCGCGATTAATAAGTCACTTGTAGGTGCGGCACTGTCAGGTTCATGCACGCCCACAGCAAGCCTTCCGCACGTGAAGCGGTGCGGGAAAGCTGTAGTGTGAGCGGCCACAGCTTGTATTTTGGTCATATCTAACACTGGACTGTAGGCCTATATAAATGTGTTGTACCTTTGCTGTCTTTGGGTTAAAAAACTCCTTCAACTCAGTATCCGTCTAGTCCAAAAAAACTCTGTCAGCTGCTGCTGCAGACGGTGTGCAGACGGGCTCGGAGAGTCGGCATCGGCGCATCAACAGTCATTCAAAGCAGCGGTAGTATTCACACAACCGAACGGTGTAGAAAGTCCCGTCAGTTAAAAATAGTAATCCAGTTTTTAAATCCATGTTAAAATCGGAAGGATATAGAGCTAGTTAGCTTAAAAAAAGTAGCAAACATGTCAAATATGATGTGTTCAGGCCGGCTCAGTAATATGACTGATGTGTTCAAATGCAACACAAAAAAAAAGAAATTCGAGATTTTGGCGAAAACTTGTTTTCCCAGCAATATAAAATAGATAGTAAAGATGGAATTATGACCTGTTTTAATGTCCTATCTTGAGCTAGGATCATATCAGCAATTAAAGCAATAATACAAGTTCTATTTCAACAAAATAATAATTGGGCGACTGTGGCTCAGTTGGTAGAGCGGGTCGGCCGATGATCAAAGGGTTGGAGGTTCGATAGACGCTAGAACCGCCGCACGAGCACAGATCCAGAGCACACGTCTTTCACCAGCCAAAGTGGCCGGTAGACTCAATAACTTACTTGCTTAAGACTATATTTAACCGCATTTGGAGAGTGTTAATGTAGAGCCCTGTAAGCAGTGTTGTGCATCTCTCCTCTGTGTCTCAAAGAGACAGCATCTGCGTATTAGCAACCTGTCGCACTATTGCGAGTGGACTTGTATTCATCATCGCATGTGATCAATTTCAGTAGCAAATGCGATCAAAACTGTTGCAATGTACAGCCCTGTGATTATTTTGATTGACATTTTCTAATCACGATTATTATAGCAGTGATTCTTCAGAAGTGGGTGCAATGTTGAAAAAATACAAACCCTATGTTTCGTATCCTACATATACTAAGCTACTGAGCTAAGCTTTGACACAACCCCCCCATTTGTTTTTTTTACCGTCATTGGCCTATCACCACCGTCAGATGTCAACTCCGTCAGATTTCCTGTCTGACAGTGTTGACATATTTAACGGTTCTTAAACATAACAAATGGAATTTATCTAGTAGCCATTTGGTTTTTCTGTTGATGTAACGGCCTCCACACGCATCCTACCTCTACTGCACGTCAACCTCGCGTCTGCGTCTGACTTTTTGTCACTGACCGTGTAATCAACCTAGAGCGGGCACACATCCAACCTCAGACGCACTGCTGATGCGCGTTGGAGGCACGTCTGCAGCGACGCTCCCCTTTACCTCAGGAGGAGGAGCCTATTTTATTCTGAGAGCCGCGCGTCTCTCTCGGGTCTCTCTGCTTTAACTGATAGAGAAATACTCTGCTGAGAGTCACATTGACTTCATACCGGCAGCATTCGCTGTAGTTTCACCATTTCCTGGTGTCCCTTTCAAAATAAAACTTCCAACAAGCGAAAATGTGACAAAAAAAAAAAAAAAAAACGGCAATGGGGCGCACGGATTACTGTCCAGACACAATATTAGACTCAATATAAATCATATGCATCATAAATGACACGAAAGAACTTCATTTTTAATGGGAATTATCTATGAAAACTCTATGTAGAAAGATAGGGCTTTTAGAAGCAGTGCTGCAGCAGCTGCTGAGACGTTCCATGTGTGTCCAAGAGACGCAGCAGTAAGGTAAGGCGACGCGCTCCAGAGGTAGACGCAGGATGTGTGCAGAGGCTGATAGGTGCTAGTATGAACTACTTCAGGAAAATAAAATTATCAAAAAATTTGGTGTTGACATATCATGGTTGTGTGACACAGTAACACTTTTCAGAGCCTGTCTGACTCTAATGTAATCTGCAGAGGTAGAATTTGACAAGAGGTCCGTCAAAGTGACAGCTGCCCCTTATTTTGCCTGATTTTATTACATTTTACATAATGAAATGTCTGACGGTGTTGACTTACAGTAAAGTCGTCCCACCACTTAGAATCCTTATAAAACATGAATGTGTTGTAGAAAAACTGTTTTTATTGATATGAGAGATTATTTAGTGTTGCTTTCGATCATTAAAGTACATTTTTAAAAGGTTTTATTGCAAATGAAAGATTGAAACCTTCTCTGAGGACACACTGTTTTGGATGCCGTGAGAAGATAACTAGTGTCATATATTTGACATAATAATGATCAGGGTGGGAAATTAACTTTTTTGCCCACCTGCCACAGTGGCGGGTGGATGCCAAATTTTACCAGTCACTTTTATTTTTTACCTGCCACCTTTTTCAAGCACTGCATAACATTTTGAATTGCACTACTCGTAGACTGTAGAAGAGGTGGGAAAAGCTGCTAACTGCTAATAGTGATGCTAACGGAACACGAGCGGAGAGGTGTATCTCCTGCTCTGTCCGCAGCTGGGAGGGGCTGCTGCGCGAGGACCGGGCCGCCTGTCAGTGCTCTGTGACGGGGGACGGGCCGGGAGGCTCCCGCTGCTCGTTGAGAAGCGTTAAAAGTGATATTTGCTTCGGCGAAAAAGTCACCAATTACACCAGAAAAAAAGCTAGATTTGTCGCTTGTCGCTGTTTTGAAAAAAAAGTCGCCAGGGGGGCTGAAAAGTAGCTAAATATAGCGACACAATCGCTAAGTTGGCAACACTGCATGGATGTATTAAGAAGGTTAGCTTCGATGCTCGCTGCAAATGATTTCCCATGATGCTCTGGGAGAGTCTTGGACCAATCAAAGGTTTGGTTGGTTAGGTCATACACCTGTACACCAATGGGCGGCTGCCACGTTTGTGTGACGTAAACTAATGCTCCGAGGCAAAGCCCAAAGCCCGGGAGAGCTTCTATGTTTCTGTACACAGCGCTTGAAACCGTGAACACATTGTAGTATATTTTGAAAAAATCCACCCGCCACTGTGGCGGGTAGACATGGCAAAGTCACCCGCCAATTTGAAAAAATACCCGCCATTGGCGGGTGGCGGGTGCTAATTTCCCGCCCTGATAATGATACAATTTAATTTAAGGGGATAATTGTGCTCCAGACATTCTATTCTTAATCCCTAATAACATCTATAATTTAAAATAGTTTTAATATCACTTATTTAACGTTTAACACCATCACATTGGACTTTAAACGTATCCTAATTGAACTGAAAACAAGGAAAATGCAAATAAGTACAAATATTTTTAATAATTTAATTAAACATGTCAAAATAAAATTAAATCGTTGCAGATGTTGTTGATAGGGCATGTCTTTTACTAGCAGGAATGTGAGGGCATAATTTATTAATGTCTCATGGAGCTTATTGGATAGGTAAATTATATTGTAGGCTACAGTGTTCTTAATTGATGACTGTTGTGGTGGCAGGAGTCAAGGTGCTTTAAACGTCCTGTGTTTTTTATTTATTTATTGCTTGGTCATAGACCATAATGATTTGACTTAAAGTGAGTAAACTAATTGTTTGTGATGTTTGGAGGCGCAGACATGTATGTATGCCTTTTTCTCTATCTCTCTCACTGTTGCATGTCACCTGACTCACGTGTCTGTGTGTGACATTTTGCACATTATTTTAGTCTGTTGTGAGTTTAAAGGCCAGGACACACCGGCCCGATAATCGGGCGTCGGACATGGTCGGAGGGTCTGGAGGGGGTGGGGACACATATCTGTTTGGTGACGTCGGCCGTCGTAGATGTCGTCGGGCTTCTTTTCAGCCGATTCAACATGTTCAATCGGCGTCGGGCAGTCTTTCAGGTGGAGCAATCTGATTGGTGGAGGGCTAGCCCGTCTCTGCTCTGCCACGGCAGCGGAGCAGATATTACTTTCACTTTTGTAAAACATGATTTAGGAAGCTATCGATAAAATCGGAGAATGTTCGGATTGTTATGTAGACCAGGCCAACCACAATCAGCACACAGCATTAGATTGTCCATGCATGATGTTTTCACATGTTTTCAGAAATAGTCGAGGTAGTTTGGGCAAGTAGCGGCCACAGGTGTGTGTGTGTGTCTGCAGCATGCACTCTCTCCGTTATAATGACAGCCTATGTTATGATACCAGCTACTTAATGTCATCCGGCGCAAACGCCGAACATATGGCAAGTCGGTAGTCGGCTCGGTGCTGAACATTTGGGGGGTATTTTGCTCAAAGATGCCAATGCGCAGTAAAGAAATAAACAACTGCTTATTTGAATACAAAAATACAACAGACACTGACCTTACAGTTGTGTGTGCAATTTTGTTTGCTATGTGCAGGTACAAATTTTGTGCAAGCATGCTGACAGTACAAAGCACAATTAAAGAAAACTTCTACTGTTCTGGTGCAATACTATGCAGCAGAGGTGGGGTTAAGTCACTAAAGGCCAGGACACACCAGCCCGATAATCGCCGTCGTCAAAAAAAATGGAGTCGGCCGTTTCAGGAAGCTCCAGCTTCCCGTCGCTGCTAAAGAACACACCGAGACGACTGTTTATTTTCCGTACGCTCGCGGGACGTAATGTCTCCACAACAGCAGGCGGCGCTAATCTGTATTGTGGCCCGAAAAAATACGAAAGCCGGAAATGATTGGACATCTCTCTAGAGCATAAACATAGATAGAAATACGTATTTATATTTATGGACCATAAGAGCACAATTTTTAGCAGAGAGTGTCGAGCATGGTGTCGAGCAGTCAACAAGGGTTGATGCATGTGAGTACTCTCAAAACGAAACGAACAAACACATTAAAACGATGGCTAGCTGTTGTTAGCTGTTTGTGCTACCCGCCTCACTTCCGGGCTTCACTGATTCGCTAGCCCTCCACCAATCAAATTGCTCCAAGTGAAAGACGGTCGGCTGCCGATTGAACATGTTCAATCGGCGGCCGACAGGCTCAAAACAAGCCCGACGACCTCTACGTCGGCCGACGTCACGGCACACACCAAACAGATTCGTCTTTTTTTTTGACGACGGCGATTATCGGGCTGGTGTGTCCTGGCCTTAATGTGCAAGTCTCAAGTCATAACCTTCAAGTCTCAAGCAAGTCCAAGTCACTGTGGTGAGAATCAAGCAAGTCACAAGTCAAGTCATTGCTCAGGTCAAGCAAGTCACAAGTCAAGTCATACAACAATCATATGATCTAACCCAGTTTCTACATTTAAAAGACCTGCATTCCACAGTTCTCTTCTTCATAACGTCATTGACAACATCATCCTTGAACTACAATTGAATTATTCTTGGTCTGACCGAGGGGTCTTCAACTAAAATTGAAATGGGTCCAGTTGCAAAGGTCCAAATCTCATAATGTCTGCATCCAATAGCGACCCCTTATCTATCACATATGATCAATACCGCACATTTCCTTTTCTTTCAACCAAATTTAGGCTACTTTCAATTTTCAAGTAGCTTACTTTTAACATGGAAAACAAGAAAGGCAAATAGTAACAGATAGGCCTATACTTACACAAAACAGACACTTAATGTTCATAATGCATTTAAAATAAAACAGGGCAAGAATCTGCGCTATGGCAAAAATAACATATCACCTTTTATTTTATGGCAGGATCACATTTTGATTTATCCCGATTCATTTATTTTTCATACTGGGGGCGAACTGTCATAACGGGCAGTTTGCTGTGCTGTCGGTGCGGGGGTGGCGGCTGTGAGCTGTCGGAAGGAGCCGGTGAACGTGGAAGGCCGAATTGCATCATATAGGCCTAGGCCAACTTCATAACGGCTGTTTTGTTTCACAGTGATACTCTTATAAAGCCTACAGTCCGTGGAGGTAGGGCGTTCGATAGGGAAGCGTGCGTTATCAAGGCAGCAGCGCTGCAGGAAACGCTCGTTAATTTCGTTTTCTTTTACAAGACTTCCCGGGGCCATTACAACGTCAAAAGGGAAAGGAAGAAGGCGCTACATATTTACTGTGATTGGGTTATAAGCGTGTGGGAGGCTCACGTGAATTATTCTTGGTCTAGCCCATGGACATATAAAGAAAGGTCTAGCCGCCTCCATGACTGCTGCTCCTGTGTTGACCTGCTGACGCTGTTAGTCCGCGCAGCGCACTGCGTGCATTGCACTGTAAAATCACCTGATCATGTTTAAAAATAAAACACAATTTCTAACGTAATTTAACTTATAAAAATTCAAGTCATTTCGAGTCATCTGTCTCAAGTCTAAGTCAAGTCTCAAGTCATGAAGACCAAGTCAAAGTCAAGTCGAGTCTTTTATCAGTGTTAGTCAAGCAAGTCTCAAGTCCTCAAATTTGCGACTCGAGTCAAGTCATGTGACTCGTGTCCCCCATGTCTGCTATGCAGACACACTAAATACAAATAATGGACCATACACTTAACATGTGTATGCACATCAAAGTGCAAATTCAACTTTTTAAAGTTCCTTTTTGGATGAGTGGCTGTTGTGCAATAATTGTGGACAATAGGCCTACTGTGATGCGATAGCCTGTAATTCATTAATGGTTGTTTTGAGCCTACTTGCTTGATTTATTTTTAAATACAGAGGTTATTGGTCGTTTTGGAACATGTATTTCCCAATTTAAAACATAAAAATAAAGCAGCAGTGAACATTCAGAAAATAAATCTTCTTGGCCTACACTAGCTGTTTTAAAAATAACTCAATAGTTGTAATAATAAATACAATGTGTTTTCCCCTTTAAAATTACTAAATGCATTTATCCAAAGGTCAAAGACAGTAACACTGTGGCACTTCTGTAAACTTACTGAAAGGTGCCTGGGCCATCACTCTCATGCATTCATCAAACTTTTTTCTGCGCAGTCTGAGCTGATAGATAGGTTGTGTTGCCACAGCGATGGAGAGTCTTAAACTGTTTTAGCTTCACAGAGCACTTCTTTCTGTTCAGCTAATTATCCCCCTAGAACCGCACTGCGTTTATTATCGCCACCAGTTAAATGTCGGTTTGCTTCTGCTCATTTAACTCTCCCGCATGGGTTTCTGGAGGGTTTCTGCTTGAATGTCTTTGCAGGATGCCAGACTAGCCTCCCATAGCTGCTGCTTTGATGTGAACTGCCTCCCAACCTCATAGATCTTTTGCTTGAGGATGCTCCAAAGGTTCTCAATAGGGTTAAGGTCAGGGGAAGATGGGGGCCATACCATGAGGTTCTCTCCTTGTATGCCCATAGCAGCCAATGACACAGAGGTATTCTTCGCTGCATGAGATGGTGCATTGTCATGCATGAAGCGGATTTTCCTACGGAAGGCACGGTTCTTCTTTTTGTACCACGGAAGAAAGTGGTCAGTCAGAAACTCAACATACTTTGCAGAGATCATTTTAACACCGTCAGGGACCCTAAAGGGGCCTACCAGCTCTCTCCCCATGATTCCGGCCCAAAACATGACTTCACCACCTCCTTGCTGACGTCGCAGCCTTGTTGGGACATGGTGGCCATTCACCAACCATCCACTGCTCCATCCATCTGGACCATCCAGGGTTGCACGGCACTCATCAGTAAACAAGACTGTTTGAAAATTAGTCTTCATGTATTTCTGAGCCCACTGCAACCGTTCTGCTTGTGACCATTGTTTAGGGGTGGCCGAATAATAGGTTTATGCACAGCTGCAAACCTCTGGAGGATCCTACACCTTGAGGTTTGCGGGACTCCAGAGGCACCAGCGGCTTGAAATACCTGTCTGCAGCTCTGTAACGGCATTTTAGCAGTTGCTCTCTTTATCAGATGAATTTGTCTGGCAGTAATCTTAGTAAAGTAGTAAAAAGAAGATTTTTTTAAATTTTATTTTAAAATTATACATTTTTTAAAAAAGAGAAAAATACGAATCAATGTTTTGAGAGCATTGGAGACGTGCATTTACAAATATGTTTTGCCATTGACTTAATGTTTCTTGCTTATATACCTACCCTTTACCTGAATATAATGAGCAATTTGTAAATATAAGCTATATTCATGTAGACTTGCCTTGCAGTAAGAACAATTCTTAATGTGAATGTGTATGACTGCTGTATGTTTGAGGTGGTGGTCGGAGGGGCCGTAGGTGCTGAATGGCAGCCACGCTTCCGTCAGTCTGCCCCAGGGCAGCTGTGGCTACTATGGTAGTTTACCACCACCAGTATGACTGTGTGTGAATGAATGGAACCTGGAACCCTGTAAAGCGTCTTGAGTGCCTTGAAAAGCGCTATATAAATCCAATCCATTATTAAAATCTGTTTCAAAATGCCCATTGTAACTAAAGAAATAAATATTAGTACCACTTCATTTTAACCAATGCCTATTATAATAAAGAAAAATTATTGTACCAATTTTATATGGCAAAAGTATTATGAAACGGTACAATATTTTGCCTTCAATTCTTATCTTTGTCAACAGTGAATTATGTTTAAGGGATCAAAAAAAGGAGTCATTTATTTTTATAGATCTTTTTGAAAAAAAATTAAATAAAAAATAATTATCGGTTACATTTTTTTACCGCCTAATATCGGAATCAGTTGACCAGTTTTGGACCCCAACAAATTCGTATTGGTCGGGCCCTAACTGAAAGTAGCCGTAAATACTGTTTTTATTTACCTGTTCAACTCTAACTTTCCTCTGGGCCAAACAGACATCTTTTGTTACTCCTGATTGCCAGTCTTGACCCAGTTAGCCCAAGTGTTAGCATATAACCCACTGGGCTGTTATATTGCATGCTAACTCTTTGACTAACCAGGATTGTGATATGTGTTTCCATGCTGTAGGGCTATACTTCATTCTGGAATGACTGCATTTCCTCTGGGCTGCGTGGGTGCATGCTGATTGAACTGGCCCTGAGAGGACGCCTTCAGCTGGAGGCCTGTGGCATGAGGAGGAAAGGTCTTCTGGCCAGGAAGGTAGAACATGCTTTAACCACACCACAAGTCCCTTTTCTTTCCCTCTCTCGTCATTGGCTCTTTTGGCCGCACCGAGTCAAACCATGCCACCCTTATTTGCATTTCCATTACCACATTTACTGTGCCAGAGGTGGATTCTCTCTTGAGTGGTGCCAAATGACATTTTTCCACATAATAATAATATTTTTTGTCATTTATATAGAGCCTTTCTCAAACCCAAGGACGCTTTACAGAGGGGACAAACAAAGAAAACAAAATATGACAAACAAAAGCAAAAACAAAGGAAAATGGGTGAGGGGCAGTAGGCTGAGTTGGTGAGTTTTGAGGGGAGACTTGGCCAGGGATGGTGCATTTTGAATGTCTATGGGGAGAAAGTTCCAGAGGGTGGGGCTGCCACACTGAAGGCTCGGTCTCCAAATGTTGGAAGCCTGGTGTGGGGGATGGAAAGCAGACCCGTGTCTGCATGTTATTGAAAATAAGGAGACAAAGTAGGGGAGAAAGGGGTTATACGTCACACAGGTTGGTTGTCACATTCGTTATATCTCGACACCAGAAGGCACTGTCTGAAATTTTGGTATGGAAATATCCAGAATTGGGATCAGAGGCCACTTACATAGTCCTCTTTCAGACAGCTGAATTTGAGGTGAGAGGACTGTTTGTGTTTTTCATGTCAAATTAAAAATATTTAGCTCCTCAGTATTTTTCTTCCAGGCTTTTACGCAATTGGTTTACAAAAACACTTGTTACCTTTAACTAGTGTAAAGGGAAGCTATAGTTTAGATTGTTGTTAGCTAGCTAACTAGTTGTTGGATGGTTGTAAGCCTTAATAATAACGAGAATTTCCAGTTGGGGTTGGTTGTCACATTTTTTGGGGGGTTGGTTGTCACTTGTTATCCAAAGGCTGCAGCCAGGAAAGGAACCCAAAAACGAAAGAAAATGTCAAGCTGTATCCTCAATGACACCCTAGAGAAGGCAAGAATAGAGCAGGAAAAAGCAGCTAGCATGTGTAGTGCCGAATCGTTTCCCCATGGCGACAAAGACAAAGGCGGTAGACTGGACAGTTCATCAGTTTCACGTTTATTTCAGGGATTCCATCAGGACATTTTACGGGAGGATTTCATGGTAGCATTGAAGCAGCAGGCTGAGAGCCGCAATGGCACTCTTCTTAAGGTTACAGTACTGCGTTTATATCTCTGTGTGAGTGCATTCAAGATTCAAGATGATTTATTTTGTCATTGTACATTCATTGTACATTTCAGAACAACGATAATCTGTTTACAGTTATACCCCGCCAAGAGACATAGAGTGACAGTAACCAAACATGGGAGACAGGGGGGATACACTGAAGAGTCGTCTAGCGTGCGCTGCGCCCCTTAAAGTAGGAAAGGATAAAGAGAACATCAGGGAAAGACAGGTTAAAAAAATGCTACTCTCACACTCTGCTCCTTATGGGTGCAAAGTGTGTGATTAGTACAAAAACCACCTTGGCAAAATAAGGACATGATAACGCCACAGACAAATAGAACACGTTGATAAGCACAAAGGTACGGGTTAGGGGTTTATGGGACGGTAAGTGTCGCAGCCCAGGCACCAGGGGGCGTACGCAGCCGGCAGGCGCCCCGCCCGCGGCATCCATTTTGCAACGAGGGAGGGAGAGGGGGACGGAGAGAAGAAGGCTTGTCACGTGTCTTAATCTTCTGCAAATAGACAGATTGTTTCATCACAAGTCGAACACATGTCCTTACATAGGTGTTTTCGTCTCTCACCAGTGACCTTCCAACCTTTAAGACTACCCGCTCAGCAAACTCTGGTAAATACAGGCCATTTACACGTGCAAAAGACAAAAAGGGCAACAAAATCAAAACAACCCAGTGCATCCCAAACTAGACCAGCTGCCAAGGCTACTGCACCCCAGTGCACTCCACCCCAGCTGGGAAAGAAAAAAACAGAGGTGCAAGAGACAGGAGGAGGAGTCTTCATCAGATGAAGAGGATAGTTTTTGTTTGACTTAAGACTTTAGACTTTATTGTCCCCAAGGGGAAATTCTTCTTCACATCACAGGTACATTTATTGGTTTGTTTTTTATGGAAACAATCTCCCAACAGCCGTTCTTTATGTTGTTACATAGGTTGGTCTTAATATGGCTCTCCTGTTTGTTTATTCGTTGCTCATTTTGTGTTAAGATGCATTAAGTTATGTAGGCCTATTTGTAAACATGACAATGAAATTACACTTTCAAATTTAGTTCAGCTTTCTTGCCTTCTTCTTAAGATTATTCCCATTAAGATAACATTGTGACAAACAACCCCATAGTGTGTGAAAATCAACCCCTTGATGGGGTTGGTTGTCACAATGTGTCAGGGTATCTTTGATGATTAATTTCTTCTTTATTACAATAAGTGAGAGGCACCTATTTGCAGACCCATGGGGGAAACCATTGAAAGTGGAGCTCCACCGGAAGCCACGCCCCGAACTCATTTCATTGGTCAGAATTGTAACCTACTCTGAATTTGTTGTCTTCTTTTTGTTTTACTGCCGGAGTTCACCTAGCGGTGAATAATAATACACAGTTTCCACCGGTTATGATGCTAGTACACAGTAAAATACGTCAGTTTGTTAAGGGTCCCAAGTGGCCAGGACGGTGGTAAAAAGTAGATGTTGAGGTAGAAGATGAATGAAGCAACGAAGCTTTGGGTACATCTTCCGAAATCCGTCTCTTTAATTCACAATTATCACAAGTAGGTCAATCACATACAAATATCAACTCTTTTATCTTAGAAGTCCCGGGGCCTATTTCAGGTAGCTGGTTTTGAGGCAACCCAGAGTTTGTTCGCTCTGAGTTAGTGGAAACTCTCGGTTTTCCGTTTCAAGAAGCAGGTTCAGCGCAACCGAGAGTCAGTTACTGCGGCAACATACGCCGTGGGTCTAACCTGCTGGATAGGTGGTTAGACCTACCCTGAGTTTGTTTTCACTTTACGCTGCAGCTCCGTTTAAAGCAAAATCACTCCATAGAAATCTCCATCAGGATGTTTTTATCATTTCCTGATGATTTTACGTTTGATCGATCATTTGATCTGTAGCCTTGTTCTCAGCCCTCGTTCGTTCATATGCGGCCACCTTACACATCGTGAACATGCTTTACATTCAGATTAATAAACCTATTCTATTGTATGTATCTCGTTATTTATTTTTATCATTATCAGTAGTTTTTTAACATCTGTGCCACTGAACATAGGCTATTTATGTCATGTTGAAATGTAATTCTGCGGCTGCACGCGATCGTTACTGTTCACTTGTCATCCCAAAGTCACAGACAAGCCTCGTTAAATAGCCCAATATGAATATAGAAATAATATAATAATTTAAACTGTGATCACTAGAGGACAAGGGATCTGGTAATAAAACAATCAGGATCTACAATGGAAACCTGTCACCTTATGTGTCAAACGTTAATATCTTTCACTCCCCATTTAAAAGAAGCGACAGTCTGTTTACTGCACAGTAGGCCTATTATAGCTTGCCTACATAATAGGCTACATCGAATATAAAACACTGTCAGCAGTGCTGTGCAGCGGCAGCTTGATAATTTTGTTGCTGCTGATATGCGTAACTTAATTCTTAAAATAGATTTGCTTCTCATACGGAAGCAATGATGCTCTTGACAAAAAACGTTTGCACCGTTTTTTTCTGAATTGCCGAGGTGATTAGATCAGAGTTATGAGACTATCCCCGTTCATTCTTCTCCATAAGCTCATAAGTTAATATTTCTTACTCTAGTGGGAAGAGCGGAGAAGTTTTTTTTTTTTCTTTTTTGAGAAGTGGAGAAGTGGGAGGATCAAGCATTTGTTTCTTCTGTTTCCATGGTGAATCATGTTTTCAGCGATCCATTGACGATGGCTTTTATGCACACGCTCCACCCAGAGTGAACACGCTCAGAGTTGATTAACCCAACGCTGATCCACTGTTCTGAAACCGAAAACCCAGAGTTTCTCGTCAACCCTGCGCTCTGAGTTGACCAACTCAGAGCGCAGGATTAAACCCAGAGTATGTAAAACCAGCTACCTGAAATAGGCCCCTGGAAACAAATGCTTGTCTTTTCCTCTTAAACGAAGCTGTAAATAGCCTTTACGTAGTGTCAGTTGGAGCCTTGTTGCAGCAGTGCAGGCTAATGCTAACTGTGTTCGGATTAATAAACCTATTGTATTGTAGCCTATCTCATTCTGCGGCTGCACGCGATCGTTACTGTTCACTTGCGTGATCACAAAGTCACAGACGAGCCTCGTTAAATAGCCTAATATGAACATAGGCTATTTATGTCTGGTTGAAATGTAATTCTGCGGCTGCGCACGATTGTTACGTTCATTTGCGTGATCACAAAGTCACAGACGAGCATCGATCGTGCAATAGCCTAATATGAATATAGAAATGATATAATAATTAAAACTGTGATCACTAGAGGACAAGGGATCTGGTAATAAATCAATCAGGATCTAGAATGGAAACTGTCACCTTATGTGTCAGACGTTAATGCCTTTCACCCCGCTTTTTAAAATGAGCTGTTTATTTTAATGTGGTGGCACTTTTTGTGTTTCATTTATAAGAGTTTATATTTGTATGTGATTGACCTAGTGTGATAATTGTGAATTAAAGAGACGGATTTTAGAAGATTTACACAAAGCTTCGTTGCTTCATTCATCTTCTACCTTAACATTTTACCACCGTCCTGGCCACGTGGGACCCTTAACAAACTGACGTATTTTACTGTGTACTAGCACCATAACCGGTGGAAACTGTGTATTATTATTCACCGCTAGGTGAACTCCGGCAGTAAAACAAAAAGAAGACAACAAATTCAGTGTAGGTTACAATTCTGACCAATGAAATGAGTTCGGGGCGTGGCTTCCGGTGGAGCTCCATTTTCAATGGTTTCCCCCATGGGTCTGCAAATAGGTACTCTTGCAATAAGTTGGAAACTGAGAGGGATACACATTTCAAGCCAACACCTTAAGCCTCAATTTAATATTGAAAGATGTTTTGGTGATGAGCAATTCACACTAGAGTTAGATTGAAAAATATGTGATAAATATGTGTTGGATAGAGAAAAGATGTGGGGCAATGGAGAGGACAGGAGGTGATTTAGATGATTCATGAAAAGATAAGATGTTTTTTAAGCTGCTTTTTAAAGAGTGAATGGGATGATATGGATCTTAATAGGGGATGTAAGACATTCCATAATGCAGGGCCTCTATAAGTCATACTACATTGATAATGTTTGTTATTGTTGCTGTGTTAGTACGATATGAATGTTTGCAAATGAGTGAGTAAACAAAGTTTGAAAGCTTCCAGGGAGATCTTGGTTTCCGTAAATTAACTTGTGAATGAACAAACATATCTGATAGATATTTAATTTGTGAATTGGCAAAATTTATAAAAAGTGGTGCTGATGCATATGCAGCATATCTGTTTGAATGTGAGATGAATCTTAAGAATTGCTTCTGAATGATACATCATTTCTTGAGATGGTTGGGATATGAAGTTGCCTATACCAGATTACAGTAGTTCAAATAAGAAAACAAAAAGCTATAGTATAAGGTTAAATGATCAGAAGGATGAAATTAGAGGACACACTTTTCTTAATATGCCCATCATCTTTGTGGACCTTTCGCTAACCAGCTTTGTGATTTGATTAGTCTTTTGTCAACTAAAATTCGCAAAAATGTAGTAGCTTTTACTTACATACTTTCTGAACCATTAATGAGTAGTACTTTTGCTCGTTCTTTGGGGTAAGACTTATTTATGTTTCAAAAGATCATTAAGTTACATCTATTCACGTTTAGTGTTAATTTATTCATTTGAAACCATTTGGTAATAGAGGATAATTCATTATTCACACAGTCAATCAAATAATTAAAGTCATAAGTTGCTATAAGATTGGTGTAATCAGCAAATAATACAGGAAAAAGATGTTTACAACACATGGCTAAATCGTGAATCAAAAATAACTAGAACTGCAAGCAGTTATTCGGGGGCCAAGCCTTCCGACGCAACTCGGGACCCGGGCGTCACAGACCGTGCCGCCGGCCGCTCACATCACCGAATCCGGGGATGTAAAGTTTTTGAATGTGGGATGTTCGGTTTGGGAGTTATAGACCAAAAAGCAAAGAAATAGCATAGAAATAGGCTATAGTGGATGAGGAGATGTATACTTTTTGTGTTTTTGGCGCCCCCTTGTGGCAAACCTTTCCGATTCTTTTTTTGAACTTCACTAAGGGTTGCATCAACATATTTCTACAATTTGGACTTGATACAATGTGTAGTTTTGGATTTATGAATATTTACGTACAAGGAAGTACAAGTTAGCTAATCAACAAATCAGCAAATGGGCATGGCTTATGCCAAAATATGCAGCTGACTCCAGTGAATCTGTGGATATAAAGTTTTTGACGGTGGGATGTTCGGTTGGGGAGTAATGAGCAATTCTGAAAAAGTACCGCCCACATTACTATTTCTTTGCCATATTTTTTATATAGACTCGGGTATGCCCCTTGATGGTTTCCCTGGAGTTTGAAGAAAATTCCTTTGGGAGTTGTATAGGTATTGCTGTTTACAAGCTGATATACATTTAGTGTGCTTTTGGAGGCCCCTTATGGATGAATTTCGCAAAACGGTGGAACGATGCAGCTCAATTCACAGAACAAGTGGATGTCAAGTTTTTTAATGTGCGATGTTTGGTTGGCGAGTTATGAGCAAAAGCAGATTAAAATGGCGGCTGGAGCTAATTACACAATGTAATGTCAATGGACATGCTAGCTGAGATTAGCAATTGCGCCTAAACTCTTTGATGGAAAAAAAAAAATCTAATTTTATTAAAAAGTTCCTTACACATTAATATTTCTTGGCCATATTTTTTTATATAGACTCGGGTATGCCCCTTGATGGTTTCCCTGGAGTTTTAAGAAACTTCCTTTGGGAGTTGTATAGGTATTGCTGTTTACAAGCTGATATACATTTAGTGTGCTTTTGGCGCCCCCTTATGGATGAATTTCGCAAAACTGCCACGGTGGAACGATTCAGCTCAATTCACAGAACAAGTGGATGTCAAGTTTTTTAATGTGCGATGTTTGGTTGGCGAGTTATGAGCAAAAGCAGATTAAAATGGCGGCCGGAGCTATTTGCACAATGTAATGTCAATGGACATGCTAGCTGAGATTAGCAATTGCGCCAAATCTCTTTGACGGGGGGAAAAAAAAAATCTAATTTTATTAAAAAGTCCCTTACACATTAATATTTCTTGGCCATATTTTTTATATAGACTCGGGTATGCCCTTTGATGGTTTCCCGTGAGTTTTAAGAAAATTCCTCTGGCCAATTAGGAGATATAAAATTTCCTAATTTATGGCGCCCCCTTATGGCGAAATTCTCCAATTCTTTTATTGAACGCAATTAAGGGTAGCCCCAACATATGTCTAAAATTTGGACTTGATCCGACTTATGATTTGGGATTTATGAATTTCTACGTAAAACGTAGCTAATCAACAAATATTTAAAACGCTACCGTTTCGTTATCCATGGTCGGATCAAAATTCTGTTTGATGATTTCTTTCCGTGTGGGTCGGTAGATGTTCTGTGCAAACTTTGGTGTCAATTGTCCAAAAATTGTGGGAGGAGTAGCGAAAAATCAGTTTTGCAGTTTTCGCAATTTTGCAAAAAATCTATAATATCGCAAATGGGCGTGGCCTATGCCAAATGATGCAGCTGACTCCAGTGCATCTGTGGATATAAAGTTTTTGACTGTGGGACGTTCGGTGTGGGAGTTATGACCCCAAACGCGCTTTCCTTCGTTGTTCACGGACCTGGATCTAGTCATGCAATTGGCATGTCTGCACCCTTTACGGTTTGGGCTGGGGACACAGTTCTAGCGGCGACAAATAAGAATAATAATAATCCTTACTAAAACAATAGGGTTCCCTGTCCAGCAGGGCTTGGGAACCGCGTTGCTCTGCAAAACGCGGTCCCAGCTCCTGCTCGGGCTTGGCCCCCTAATAATAATCCTTACTAAAACAATAGGGTTCCCTGCCCAGCAGGGCTTGGGAACCGCGTTGCTCTGCATAACGCGGTCCCAGCTCCTGCTCGGGCTTGGCCCCCTAATAATCCTTACAAAAACAATAGGGTTCCCTGCCCAGCAGGGCTTGGGAACCGCGTTGCTCTGCAAAACGCGGTCCCAGCTCCTGCTCGGGCTTGGCCCCCTGATAATCGCCACTAAAACAATAGGGTTCCCTGTCCCGCAGGGCTTGGGAACCGCGTTGCTGTGCAAAACGCGGTCCCAGCTCCTGCTCGGGCTTGGCCCCCTAATAATAATAATAATCGCCACTAAATCAATAGGGTTCCCTGCCCCGCAGGGCTTGGGAACCGCGTTGCTGTGCAAAACGCGGTCCCAGCTCCTGCTCGGGCTTGGCCCCCTAATAAAGGGCCCAGTATTGAACCCTGTGGCACCCCATGTATGATTCTGGACTTGGTAGAAGATTAGCCTTTAAGCGACACATATTGTTCTCTGTTAGTGAGGTAATTTTTAAACCACTTCAGGGAAATATCATCCACTCCACATCTATATAATCTGGAAATCAGAATACTGTGGTTAACGGTATCGAATACTTCGCTTAGGTCTAGAAAGATCCCTATGGCAAACTTTTTATTGTCCATTGCGGTTGAAATTATGTTAGTCGGAGTAATGCATGCTCTGTTGAATGTTTTTTACAGAATCCATACTGGTGAGCATATAGGGTCTTATTTTCAATTAAGTGCTTGGATCTTCTTGCATAAACAAATGTCTCCAATAATTTAAAGATGCAAGGCAGGATGGATATAGGTCTATAGTTTTCTAGATCATCAGTATCACCTGTTTTGAAAATGGGGATAACTTCAGAAATTTTAAGATCGAGGGGAATAATTCCAGATTGGAGTGATAAAGAACACTACAAGCGAAATGCTAACTTTGCTGACGCGACAATGGCGTTTCCATTCATACATTAGCATTGAGCTAGCAGACTTTTTTTTAGCATAAGGTCTAGTAGCTTGGCACAGTAAAAGTGGTAATGGAAAACAAAATCTACTTTAATGTCTGATGTATCGCAAAATCAAATTGTGACAGTGCAGAGGAAATAGATATGACATATAAATCATAATACATATAGCGTGTGGCTTAACAGTCCATAGAAGCTTTTATGGAAGAAACAGTCGATCTTCTGCAATGGTATCCCACTGCAAAACTAGCCCCACCAGCTCTTTATCTCATTTAACCAGTGAGCTGTCAGCAGATTGAGTGTCTGATGTGACCAGGAATGTCAGTCAAATATGTGAACCTTGATGAATAGAATGAAGGGTAATTTTGCATATATTTCAGCGACTGTCCTCTGATAAGTACAGCTTTTAACTGACTGTCATTATTTTGGATGAACTTTGCAGGTGATTTGTAAATCGGATGCTCCAACAGGTGACGTGCTCCTGGATGAAGCCTTAAAACACATTAAAGAAACCCAACCTCCAGAGACTGTGCAGAGCTGGATCGAACTCCTCAGTGGTGAGTCCACTCACCACAGTTGGTAGTCAGTTATTAGTGGGTGACATCATAGCGCTGTGGAGCTAAACTTGACCTAGTTTTTCAAGAGGTGATGATGGAAGTAGCTAAGGAGTGAGCCATCTCAACATCACAAGATGATGGTGGCCGCATTATGTAAAAAAAACAGTTTACTTAGTAGATTTGTAAGGTGGACCTTGCTCGGCAAATATGAGCCAATTAAACCAAACACAGGTAATCTGTCACACAAAGCAATGCAATTAGATATTTCGCTTGTTAGCTAGCTGACAGCTAACTATCTTACCAAGCCGACTGTCCAACGCCCCAAGGTCCATCAAGGTCCACCTTACAAATCTTAAAAATAAAAATGGGGTAAAAATGTCTTTCAAGGTAAGGGAGCATTAAAGAAGTAAAGAGCTCCCACACAATGACAGCTGATCTGTGGCAAATTAAGACTTTAAACTTTTTTTATTTATTTATAACAGCACTTTGCCTTGATATTGGAATTTGTATTAATTTTTTGTATCAGTAGCAGCCATATATTCTAGGGCTGGCCCGAATACCATTTTTCAGGCTCCGAATATTCGTTGGTTTTTCCGAGCGAATATCCGGATATTCGGTCCAGAAAAACACCATCAAAAACAACATTAATAAAAAAAAAAAAAAAAACGTTAATAATCCCTATGTACTCCCTGGAACCGATTTTGACAATATCTGCATATTATTTTGTTGAAGATTTAATAGCTTTTGAACGTTAATTAATAGGCCTAAGTAAGTTGGAGTTCCTTACCTTTTCCCCATGGACGCGAACAGCTGTCCAAATCAGCTGTCCTCTCTTACGTAACAGGAGCTTTTCAATTCATCCTGGAATGTGCATCTTTCTTTTCAGGGAATTTATACAATAAATCCATAACAGGTACCGAATTATTGATTGTCTTATGTGTCCATATTATATCCATTATATTGACCGGGTATTGCCAAGACGTTCACGCTCTGCAGCAAGCCAGTCACAGCTTATGGGTGCGGTGCTGTACGTAAACATACAGCTAAGCTAAGGTTAGCATTTAGCTAAGCATTACTTTTCCTCCCGAGATCCCGCTAATGTTGTGTTATAAAGTTAATGGAAACAAGTTATCTATTCTTCCTCCACCTCTCTCGCTTCTCTGCTTGGTGTCGCTTATAGTTTGCATCCCTTGCTCTGGTAACGTCACGTAGCATACAGCTGGTGTATCACCGGCTTTGAAAAGTTCAGCAGCCAACTAGGTCAAAGTTCAAAGGTGGTTCTGCCGTTCCAAATGGATCCAGTAGATGGCACCATTGTATAATGCGAGACCTACTGGACAATCAAGTCGCCCAGTTACAACAACAAGCACACCATTCATTACATTTTCTCAATTAAAAAAAAAAAAAAAAAAACGAAGCTCCGAATACTAATTTAAGCTCCGAATACTAATTTTCCGAACGAATATTCGAATATTCGAATAATTCGGGCCAGCCCTAATATATATTCAGCAGCAAAGTTTATTCAAATAGTATTTGGAATAAATTATTCGTCTTTGCTTTTTTTCTTGTTAGTGAGCACATGCCTAACACAAGCTTCAATATAAATTTACAAGCTAAATAATGGCCATTGAGAAATTTTGTGATTCAATCACTATCAAAATAGTTGTCAGTTTCAGCCCATTTTACAGGCTTTGAATACTAGTTGGTTTTTCCCAACGAGTATTCATATACTCGTTCTAAAAAAACACACCATCAAAAACAACATTAATAATCCCTATGTACTCCCTGAAACCGAGTTTGTGGCACAAGACAGTAATCTGCGTAGTTTGATGAAGATTTTATAACTTTTGACCGGTCAATACGCTGGAGTTCCTTACTTTTTCCTCGAAAACAACATCTGTATTGAGCCAAATCAGCTGTCTTCTGCAGAGCTTCAGAGTCCGCCTAATTTGGGCACGTGCGCCCAGAAATCTTTGGGTCTGTGTTATTCATCCTGTAACGCACATCTTTTCGCAGACTTATAAATCCATACAAATCCAATATCTCAAGTCTTTTGTGTCCATATTATATCCATTATTGACCGGGTATTCCCATGATGCAAGTCAGTCACCGTTGATGGGCGTAGCGCTGCATAGCGAACATACACAAACAGCTAAACTAAGCTAA
Organism: Hyperoplus lanceolatus; assembly: GCA_026929865.2. NCBI lineage: Eukaryota > Metazoa > Chordata > Actinopteri > Uranoscopiformes > Ammodytidae > Hyperoplus > Hyperoplus lanceolatus. Next base: position 1,103,653 of record CM049397.1, read on the forward strand.
CATTAGCATCTCGCCAAGCATTGCTTTCCTTCCGAGGTTGCGCTAATGTTGTGTTATAAAGTAGAGGTCAACAAATAATCTATTCTTCCTCCATCTCTCTCTTTCTCCCTAATTGCTTGGTGGCGCTTTAATGTTTGCCTCGGGTAAGGTCACATAGCCACTACAGCTGGTATACTACTAATGCTCTATAATACTGAGTAGAGCTTCCAATACTACTACTTATCAAACAAATATTTGAGTAATTCCGGCTAGCCCTACTACTTTCAGATTTTTTCATAGTGAGTTTATTAGGCCAACTCTCACTGCCAATGAGGGAAACTTTACTCCTTGGAGTATACATGAAAGTTGATGATTGATTCATGATTGAGTGGGGATTTATTTATTGGTTTAGTTCAGGGACATTGCACACTAATCAACATTCAACATGTGAGTGAGCCAGAGTTAGCCTAAGAGGCTAGTTTTCATCTGTTGTCCCCTGCCAGATATTCAAGAGGCAACCTAAAACTACAGAAATAAAATGCACGTATAAACAAAGATTAAAAAACAACATAGTCGACTCAGAAAATACAGTAACACATAGTAAGAATGAATTGACAGACAATAGCAAACAAAAAATAAAATAAGCAGACAATAAAACACAGCGTACATTAAACATTATAGGAAAGTGGCCAAAATAGTAGATTAGAGTAGGACAAACACACCTACAATAAAAGCACATATACAGCAGCATACAACACAAACATATACAGCAGCATTAAGCACAAACATGCAGCACAAATATACACAGCAGCATAAAGCATTTCATGCAGCACTAACATATTAATGTTAGACACTACTAACATGAACAACACAGGACAGGAGCACACAAGAGACAAACAAGCAGGACACGACAGTGACAAAGAAGACGGCAGGAGAAGCAATTGCAGTCCTAGTGTGTACATAATTGATTACTAATGAGCCATATTTTCAGCTTTCCTGAAAAGGGACGGTAAGAACTAATTTCTCTAATATGAGCTGGTAGTGAGTTCCATTCCTGTGACGCTGTAACTGAGAATGCTGAGTGGCTAAAGGCACTTTTTCTAAAGGGTACTACACAGTCTCCCCGGGACGAGCCTCTGGTTGTCCGGTTTGTATTTGACCTCTGAGTGATACACTGTTGAAGAGGTGGGGGGGCTTTGTTGTGCAAAATTTAAAAAATAAGGCAAATATTTGCATACTTTATTAGGTTGTCCCAGCTCAGAAGTTTGTACTTTCTTAAAATTAGACAATGGTGGTAGGTGTTTGGCTTCCGGTCCAAGACTTTCAGGGTTTGCTTATACAGTGTTTCAAGTGGTTTGAGTGTTGTCATATTGGCTTGTGGTCAAACAGTATGTGAAATGAGACATTATCATAGCATGCATATAAATCTTGGCTGCATCAGTTGTCATTGAATTTCTAATAAAGCGAAAATTTGATAAGTTAAACTTAACCCTGTGACCAACTTTTTTTACATGAGATTTGAAGGACATTTGAGAGTTGATTAGGAGGCCTAGGTATTTGAACTCAGAGACAACTTCTAGTTTTACTCCTGACAGCATTATGGCTGGTTCTGGAGTGCTACATCGCTTTTTGGGGAAAAACATGCAGACTGTTTTCGATGTATTTAGTTGGTATTTCGGTTCAATGCATTGGTGAGTGTTGCTCCAGCCTGAAGTTTATTGCTGTCATGTGTAAAAATCACAGCGTCATCAGCATAAAGCTGAATCTCTACATCAGAGCACACAGAGGGCATGTCATTTATGTAAAGACTGAATAGAAGTGGACCTAGTATTGACCCTTGTGGGACACCAGTTAGTGTATCCAGCGTAGAAGATTTTCGATGACTGACATTCACACACTGGGTTCTGTTCTTTAAATATGACTCGGACCACTTGAGGGCGTTATTGGAGAAATTGAATGAGGAGAGTTTAGAAATGAGTACCTTGTAGGGGTGTAACGGTACACTAAAGTCACGGTTCGGTACATACCTCGGTTTTGAAGGTACGGTACAGTACGGTACGGTTCATAGTCAAGGGAGAATGAACAGCTTTAGCTGTCAGTAACTAGCTAACATACACATAAAATGCATAACAAATCTAAAAGGAATACTGCTGCAATTCTCCAATAAATAAAATACTCATTAAATACTAGTGAATGTGCAGCATAAACTAAAATTGCAGTGAAAAAAAAGCCAGTGTTAATGCTCAGCAGGCTCTGTAAGCTGGTATGTAAAAAAAGGGTTTGTCATCTTTAAGGGTATTTTTGACTTTAAAAAAATAAAATATTAGCTCTCTGAAGCTCTGAAGTGCTCTTATAAATATAACAATTATCAAATAAAAGTGCAACTGCAGCATTCATTCAATGACAGCTTATGTATTTTCAGTATAAAAAAGAAAATACTGTGTGTTTGCACAGCTCGATTTTTCTTCACAGTAACGGTGATAGTAAGACCTGGATGGTGCCTTTTCAAATGCGTATGCATGTTCAACGTGTTGGCTCCCTTTATATGTCCATGCTTGGCTCCTACATAGGCGATCGCAGTGAAACAATAACCTGTGTGCCGACATTGTTCCACACGTTTATCACTGTTTTCATAATTCTACTGAAATCCGAAGTTATCCCTCAAACGGGATTTGAATGACAGGTGGACGCCTGCAAGCTCCGGTTTCCTGTTGTCTTTCGCCATGCAGTTTGCTCTCTGTTCGATAGCACTGTATAACATTTTTATTTGCACTACTCATAGACTGTAAAAGAAAAGAGGGGTAGCCTACTACAACTGCTAATAGTGATGCAAACGGAACACTAGAGCGGAGAGGTGTGTATCTCCTGTTCTGAACGCAGCTGGGAGGGGCTGCTGCGCGAGGACCTGTCCGTCTGTCAGTGCTCTGTTACGGGGCAGGAGCCTCGGGAGGCAGCCGCTGCTTGTTTAGAAGTAAAGAGCGATACATGCTTTAGCAACAGAGTCTCCAAAAGTCACCAATAACACCAGAAAAAGAAGTTAGATTTGTCGCTAGTTGCTTTTTGGAAAAAAAAGTTGCCAGAGGGGTCTGAAAAGTTGCTAAGTTAGCAACACTGCACCCTCATGCTGTGCTCACCATGGAGATAACAGACTCTAAATCGCTGGCTGCTACTGCGCACGTGCGAGCCGAGCCGCAGGCTAAATGGTCCGGGGGGGAACTCTGACTAAAAGTTTTAAGTTCCACACCGCAAAACAAGCCTGTACATTCGCTATAATATTAACGCTATGTAGGCTACGCCACAAACGGACCGCGGTCCACCTCTGTAACACCAAATACGTGCCTGTACCGTCACGGTACGGTACAAATACGTGTATCGTTACACCCCTAGTACTTTGTGATTTACTGTGTCAAAAGCTTTTCTCAGGTCTAAGAATACAGCCCCAACAGTATCTCCCTTGTCCATCATAGACCTTTTCAATTAAGAGGCAGTTGGCAGTGTCTGTAGAATGATTGGCTCTAAAACCAAATTGCATGGGATTTAGTGAGAATAGGGATGAAGATCAAAACCCGGTTCTATCAAGGACCCGGTTCCACTTTTTTCAAAACCCGAAAATCAATAACGTTGGGGCTTATCGATACCACTATCGAGTCTCGTCGTTTTTTTTCTCCCGTAGGTCCTGTAACGCAATTGTGTGTCCCTCGAGTCGCGTCACGGCATTTAAATCAAATCAAACCAATCACTGCTGCGTGTCCGCCAATGTTTATGAATGATATGCAAACAGGTATTAAAAGTAAAACAAGTGAAGTCTGGCAGTTAACTTCGCTCGCGAGGATGGCTGAACGGGCGAAACGTTCTATGGTTTGGTTTATTTTACCAAGCTCGAAGATAAAGCAGAAGCGAAATGCAACTCATGTTGCAAAATAATTTCTTGTAAAGGGGGGAACACAACCTCAATGGCCAAGCACATCAGCATTGTGCATCAAATAAAGGCCAAATGCAGTACCTTCGACTGTCTCCGGATTGAAAAGACTCCTCCTCCTCCTCCTCCTGCCGCCGCACCACAGACGGGCCTGTCTTCATCATCCACAAAGTACCAGCGGTAAACGCACACACACAGACTGTGTAGCTTGTTGTCCCGTCAGTTAAAAATAGTAATCCAATTGTGAAATCCGTGTTGTAATCGGCAGCATACAAGCTAGTTAGCTTAAAAAGTAAACAAAGTTTTCAGACGTGCTGCGTGATGATGTGTTCAGGATGGCTCAGTAAAACGACTATTAGGTTATCATGATGCGTTCAAGTGTAACGTAAAGGAATGGGAAATTGAGTTTTTGGCGAGAAACATGAGTAATACAGTTGTATTAGTGCTCTCATCAGTTTAAAATATATATTTAAACTACTGATGCCAATATTTATTAGAAATTTAATTTAATTTAAAATACAATTATTTATTTCCTAAATATTTTCCTAATCACTAAAACATGATAAAGTGACAGTAGACAATACATTAACCAACAAGTGCGAAAATTTATATATATTTTTCATAGATAGTATACACTTGATTTTTTTAAAACCAAAAATAATATGTTCTTCAAAATATATAATAATAATAATAATAATAATAATAATAATAGAAAAGTATCGATAGTGGTATCGATAAAGACCCGGATCGATAAGGCGTATCGATAAAGGTATCGATATTAATAAATATTAACGATCCCCATCCCTAAGTGAGAAGGGGCTGTTTAAATGAGAAATGAGTTGTTCTGCTACCCACTTCTCTGCGACCTTGGACACTACGGGCAAGATGCTGATTGGCCTGTAATTACAAATAGCGTGAGAATCGCCAGACTTAAAAATAGGTGATACAACGGCTTTGACATTAACACCCTTTTTAGCGCAAGATCCCTATCCTTCATCAATTTCAGTACTTCAGAGTTCAACCATGGTAGCGACCTCTTCCGATTTTTTTTGCCTTTGACTTTTTTCGTGAAATTATGCACTATGCTCTCAATTTCATTTGTGAATATACTACAATCTTCTTCCACATTTAGCCCTGGCATTAATGTGTTGTCATCTGAAAAAGTGACCCCACTGGATCCCCCTCCTTTTATACGGGTCAACACTTCAGACACTGTATGAGATACTGCTAGTGATTCTGTTCTTTCTTTATAGTGTTTGTCCCTGTTTGAAAGTATGTGAACCCCTTGAGCCTTTTGGAATTGTATTTAGTTTAACCATTATTAATTCATTATTATCAATACCAGTGTTTTTTACATGTGCAATGAAAAATGCATTTGATTATGATTCTTTTATATGAAATAACAGATGTGTTATCAATTCTAGATTTTTCTCTTCCAGAAATCAATTGTTAAAACAAACAAAACAAATTATTTGCCAACTTTTGTATGTGAAAAAGTAAGTGAACCCTGAGCTGCATTGCTTAACCCATTGACGACTATGGCAATCTAGGATACATGTCCTAATCTCCTGAGGGTTTTCTGAAAAAAATACTACAAATTGTCAACGTCTACCAAAAACCTTAATATCTAAGCCTGTGTAGCACATAGAAACATGATATAAAATACATTTAAAAGGTAAGGTTCACAGCTTTTATGGAAACATGCTCCCTTAGCACTTACATACCAACACATTTCTCTAAAAATCGTCAAAATTAGATGGGAAAAAAAACAAGAATACATTATATAAAATATTTAAAAATAATGTGCTAAATGAGATTATAATCCTGCTTCCTTTAAGCATGGATAGTAGCAGGGTTTTTCCTGCATAGAGAAATTGTTGGCGCCCCCCAAAGAGGATTTATCCAGCGCCAAAGGAAAATCACCAGCGCCAAAATGATAAAATCTGAGAAAAAATATAGCCATTTAAAACCTCTCCAAATTCAGCCCAATTTAAGACATCCTTTTGAGGAGCTGGGCTATAACTTGAATTTCGATTACTATTACGGCTTCCCTCAATCATGAAAACAAAATAATCGTAACTTAACTGTCCCTCACCTGATAGTTTTTCTTTCGGCTGGTACAGAGGAGGTGTTGTGCATTGCCGGGTGCTTTGTTTTGGTTCAGAACGCAGCAAACATGACGTCGAGGCAGAAGCGCTCTAAAGTGTGGTTGTATTTCACGCGAAAAGGCGACAATACGGCCACTTGCAACAATTGTAAAGTTTCCATTTCATCAAACGACTCGTGCACAAGCAAGCGCGCAGACTGCGATCCTGGCAGTTAAGCATTTAAACGTCCGCTGCCTTACTAGTCGGCACCAGAATTGCCCATCACTTGGATTTGAACATAACATGTATGAGAATTAACGTGTGTGTAGGCCTAGGTGTGGGCAAGTGAAAGGGGGAGATACATAAAAAGAGCGAGAGCAGCGTAAAGCAAAGCAAAAAGGATTTCTTGACCGCTGCCAAAGGGACAAACTAGACACACCTCTGATCAGATATTAAAGAGAGTTAATACAAACAAAGTAATTTGTACTTATTCTCTCACCCAATGAGAATCGATAAGAGAATCGATAAGGAATCGGATCGATAAGCAGAATCGGAATCCTTATCAATTCTTATCAATTTCCATCCCTAGCCAACACTGTACAATGCAACTGCCTATCCAGCCAGTTCCTTGAGACATAAATAAATTATGCCCCCACATCCCTTCTAGCAAAATACATGTTCTATCAACACCATTTGCAACGGGTTATTTTTATTTCGACATATTTATTTTATTCAATTAATAAAAATATGTTTCACTTATTTAGCCTATTTCTATTTTCCTTGTTTTCAGTTCAATACGGCCTATGTTTAAAGTCCAAAGTCATGGTGTTAATAGAAACAACCTTGTTAAAAGTTAAATAAACGCATGATGTTCTTAAATCAATGATTAACTGTCTTTAATAATCGTGAATACACCCTGAGTAGTGACTGAGTGTGCAGTGGAGAGATAAAGAAAGATGGATAGAGGGAGGAAGAGATGGCTTTATTTTATAATTTAGTTCAGTTATCACTGGCACCATGAATCCTACTTCCCAGTACAACTGGAACGCTGACTGACTCCCGCTGTCGGGAGCCGATCAGCTGGTCCAAACAGCTGTATAACACGGTGATGAAAACGAAACCGGAACTTAACTATCGCCTGGCTGGGCTGAATTTGGAGCAGCAAAATATAGCCTAAATTCATAAATAGTGTTAATTAACAGAAGTAATGTGGTGTGTGAATTTCGTCAGCAGCCTCCAGCCAGCTTCTTATTTTTTTTAATTTATTTTTTTATTGACGTGATTTTCGGCAAACCACACAACATTTGGGTGGTCACGTGGTTTTAAAAAATCAACAAAAGCCACCTCATGTGTATTTGAACCAATGAGGTGCGCGCCATGAAAATGAGATAAAACAACAATGCTGCGCTACGCAGCAGACGGCAAGAGATACAATGTTGCCTCGCGCAGCAGCCGTCATCAATGGGTTAAATTGAGCAGTTAAACAAAATCAGGTGTAATGTAATGAGAGACCTTTGGGGAAGAAATACGGGTTCACTTTGGTGAGCCTTAACTGACCTGGTTTGATCTGTTTTATCTAGTGCCGCACCAATTTCTTCCCTAAAGACCTCTCATTATATGGGTCCATTTCATCTCTCAATTTGTCCAACCTGATTGTGTTTACCTGCTCGATTTATGCATGCAGCTCAGGGTTCACAAACTTTTGCACATGCAAAAGTTGGCAAATAATTTGTTTTATATTAGTCTTTAGACTACAATTGATTTCCGGATAACTTTTTTTTGAATTGATAAAAACACATCTGTTATTTAATATAAAAAAATACTGGTTCACGTACTTTCAAGCAGCACTGTATGTAGGTAAGCATGTTCATGTTTGCTTTGTTTGAGCGCTTACCTGTGTTCTGTTTGATTGGCCCATCTTTAGGGGAGACGTGGAATCCCTTGAAGCTTCATTATCAGCTGAGGAACGTCCGTGAACGGCTGGCGAAAAACCTGGTGGAAAAAGGTGTGCTCACTACTGAGAAGCAGAACTTCCTGCTCTTTGATATGACCACACATCCTCTAACCAACAACAACATCAAGCAGCGGCTCATCAAGAAGGTCCAGGGGGCCGTACTGGACAAGTGGGTCAATGACCCTCAGCGAATGGACAAGCGCCTGCTAGCACTAATCTTCTTAGCTCACTCCTCTGATGTCCTGGAGAATGCCTTTGCCCCCCTGCTGGACGAGCAGTACGACCTGGCCATGAAGAGAGTGAGACAGCTGCTGGAGCTGGAGCCGGAGGGGGAGAGCATGAAGGCCAACACTAACCAGCTGGTATGGGCCGTGGTGGCCGCCTTCACCAAATGAGGCTGCCACACGCAGAACACAAGCCTAGTGGCATTCAAGTGGCATTGTATGTTGGGGAAGGAATCTGAGTACTGAGCCCAACATGGTTTTTCGACTGAATGACAGTACAGCCCTGCCTGGACCTTTTGAATGGGCTGCCCTCTTCTCACTTTGTTTCCCTTCATGGACCTGTTCCCCTCCATGTCTCATTAATGTGTTTACGTTGCTAGAAAGAATAATTCTCATGGAACTTTGAAGTGGTTGGTGATGATAAAATCGAGATGTGGATTCATATCCTCTTTCTTTTCTATTAGCTTCATCTTTGAAACTGAAAGGTATTGTTTGAGTGGCCCAGGTACAGTGACCAAGTGTGATGTCCATGTTCTGATCCATGTACAGGGCAGTGATGCTGTGTAGGAAGGAAAGGTAAGCTGAGACCCTCTCAAGCCTTTCAATTGCTATCTTCTGGGAACGAAGTGAATGGATGGGATTTATTTGGTGTTCTAGCATTTTTTGATTTTCATATCTAGTACCAGGAGACGTGTCATGTGATCAGATCTGAAAGCCTGAGTTCTCTACAGAGCTGAACTTATTCCCAGAGTTTTCCGCATCAGGAAGGACGCTGCTGGATTTGAATTTAGGATTGATTGATTCCTGACCACTGAGCCGCCTGGCCACCCAACATCCATCCATTCTGGTCTAAATGTGTTGGAAATCATTCATCTGTCAAATGAACAATAAGCCCATTCATGCATGGAAGTTATAAACAGTCCTGAAGAGATTGAGTGGGACTTCCCTTTTCAGTTAACGTGACTTCAGTCATATTGAATATTAAAAAAAAAACGTTATATATTTTTAATCATGTTTCAGTCAATTCAAAACATAACATCATTATAAAGACGTATTTGGGGTATTGTGTAAAAATAGTGCTAGAACAAACGCCAATTCTTTAAATCTGCAAATGTGCAGAATTGATGGGGCTGAAATACAAATTATGATAAGGAATAATAAATATACTAAAGATTATTGGACCTGACACATATTTGAAAAAGGGTCATACTGTTTTAACTTTTCTCTGGCCAGGAGCTTTTTTTTTAATTGATTATAACTCATACATTCTGGTGAAGGACTCACACTGGGATTACAATGTAGATGCGCTGTCAAAATGTGTGATATGAACCAGGGACATTTGGGATTCCAGTCTAATATCTTAACGGTGAAAGCTAAATTAGTCTGTGGCAAATGTCTTGATTTTCCATGTTTGCCTGTATCCTGGTTCAAAACAATGGCAATAGAAATGTGTTATTTATGGGGCACCTCCGTATGGAGGGTTTAAAGGCCCCAAACTAAATAAATAAATACTAAACTTAATGTAAAAATAAGTAATTATTGTATAATTATATAACTTAAATGTTTATATATTTATACATTCTGTTATTTATTAGTTTATCCACTTCAGTCATCAAAGGTCAGGGGGCGGGCTCTGCCCTGTGATTGGTGGTTGAACTTTATCTACTGTTTTTGATTATGCCATTTCCAGCAACTTGTCCTGCTGCTCTCTCTCTCTCTCTCTCTCTCTCTCTCTCTCTCTCTCTCTCTCTCTCTCTCTCTCTCTCTCTCTCTCTCTCTCTCTCTCTCCCCCTCCCTCTCTCTCTCCCCCTCTCTCTCTCTCTCCCCCTCCCTCTCTCTCTCCCCCTCCCCCCCCCCCCCTCCCTCCCCACCTGCGGTGTAGTTTTGGGACATGTGAGTTTTCAGGACAGATAACCTACTTATTCACCCCGCGGGATAAGCAGCCAGCCAGGCTCCAGCGCTGCCCGACTGGCTGCTCCGCCAGCGGGGTAAAGCTCCACAGATGCCGGGCTGAATCTTAGCTAAAAAGCTTCTAGCTCCCTCAGGCTAACGAGTTAAGCTAGCGAGGACTCCATCAAGTTCAGCTTTGATGGATTCAGTAAAGTATCTGTACTGAAAACCCACACCACCCAAAACTACACAGGTGTCACGCCAAGCATTATAACCGCTACACCTTATGATATGAATAGTAAGAGATGGAACGATATAAGGGAAACCTAACCTTTATTTTATGAGGCAGTACCATTAAAAGAAAAGAAAATGTCATCAACAAGAGGGACCTGATGAGCTAAAGTTTGTTGTTTAGCCTGTTAATTTCAAGATCTTGCAATATGCTTTGGTCAGTAGAACCACACGGTCAGACTGGGGAAGATGTTGACATATTTGAACTTCTGGGATTAATAACCCATAAGCAAAATGTTACTAAAACTCAAACCATGCATCTTTACTTTCATAAAGTCATATCACTCATCAGTGGTCTCCTGCTGGTTTAACTACAACACTTTGTTTGGAAAATATTGCTTTTATATAATTGTATAGAATTAAATGTATTATATTTATATGGATAGTGTCACCGAAATGGTGGAGTAAAACCTGCTGTGGACCCCTGGTTGGAATTGAATCTGGTGGTGCTACACTGCATAAAAGTGAAATTTATTGACATTTTTTCCCATAAAAATAATGAAAAATATTCGGAAAATTACGTAAAAGCAGTCATTTCAAAATCAAGTGTTGTAGTATAAGCAGCTGTGGACCCTTAATTGTTAAACCATTTGGTGTCATTACAAGGTATAAATGTGAGGCTATTGAATTTATAAAAATAATAAAATAATTATATAAAGAAAATATATATAATAAAAAAATAGTTTTGCAGTCTAACCAGCAGGGACTGATGAGTGAAGTGATTTTATGGACACTGCACTTTATAAGAGTGAAGGTATTGAATATTTTTCTCCTGCGTTCTCAGGGCTCGCTCTACAGAGAGCAATAAGTGGATCTTACGTCTAGGACGTCTGGTTTCAGTAAACATTAGGCAGTAGCCATAGCCTGTTATCAGACTCATGACAATAGAAAAGAAGCATCGGTTGCATTCCGAATCGCATACTCTTTCTTTTTTCTATTCTACATACTACATCCGACGATAAAAAGAATATAGTTAGGATGCATACTTTACTCTTTTATTTCATCATAACATTGTGCCTTGATCTTGCCTCTTGCTTTTATATCCGTTGCATCCCCGTTTGTTTTCATATGGAGGCTTCGTCGATGTGATGTCACTTCACGTGCACACTGAATTGTGGGTCAGAATTGCCCAAATAGGATGCAGTTTTCAACACTAACAATCTTCGCCGCATGAAGTAGGACATCCAGGTACTTTTTTTTTTTAAGATATTTTTTTTGGCCTTTTTATGTTTTATTTGATAGTGTAGAGACAGAGTTGAAATGGGGCAGAGAGTGGAGTGACATGCAGAGAACGACCGCGGGCTGGAATCGAACCCGGGTCTGCTGCTGGCCGAGGCCCATGGGGGGGACGCCCTACCAACTGAGCTAAGGGCGCCCCCTCATCCAGGTACTTCTAACCATCCTAAAGAAGAATCCACAAGAATCGGGACATCCTAAATCTTTTTTCTCATACTATATAGTAGAAAGTATGTGATTCGGAACGCAACCAAAGTTTGGGTTTTAATAACGAGAACACTGTTAGGTCATATCGCCTACCCTTCTTCTTGAGCTTTACTGGCAGGTCAATTGGTGCATTACCACCACCAACTGGGGAGGAGTGTGGATCAGAATGTATAGTATTTACAATATTCCCAAAACTATTGAAATAATAATCATTAAAAAATAAGTGTTGCTCTTGGTGTGGTGGTTAAAGCGCCCCCTATAAATGCTCAGTCCTCTTCACAGCAGACCATGGGTTCTAGTCCATCCCGTGGTCATTCTCTGCATGTCATTCCCCTCTCTGACCCATTTAATCTGTCTCTCAACTGTCTAATGAAAGCATAAAATGCCCTAAAAAAATCTTCAAAAAATAAATAAATATATCTATATATAATAAATATATCTATATATAATAAATATATCTATATATAATAAATATATCTATATATAATAAATATATCTATATACTCGACTGGTTGAGCCTGCTGGGTCTGCAACACACTGGTGTTTTATTCACCAATCAGAAGCTTTAACCTGCCCCCTGACTTTTGATGACTGAAGTTGACACAAATGTTGTTCTTTGCAGCAAGTTACGCAGAGGATACATAAAAGTATAAATAAATAAGGAAAAGTATAGATAAATATTTAGTTATATAATTATACACTTATTTATTAATTTATACATTTATTTGTGTATTTATTTACACTTATTTATTTAGTTGAGGCCCTTAAAACTCTCCATACCTCTGTGCATTAGTCAAAATATTGCATCTCAAAATGTTACATAAATCATTTAAAAAAAGGATGTATAAAACAGAAATGTCAATCTTCTGAAAAGAATGTTCAATTATACATTGATTTTGGACTTGATAAAACAGTGGACCAAGACATTGATGACATGTACATTTCATTTGTAAATCAAGGTCCCAGAGTCTGGGGAGGACTGGAAAGGCACACAACACAAGATGCTTGAAGTCCAGTGTCAAGTTTTAACAGTCAGTGATGATTTGCCTGTGTTGGCACAATCTGTTTTATCAAGTCTAAAGTCAACACAGCCGTCTAAAAGGAGATTTTAGAGCACCTTATATTTCTGTCTGTTGGCGAGCTTCGTGTAGATGCCCATTTCCTTTTCAAGCATGACACCTGCCCACAATGCCAAAACCACTAGTAACTGGTTGGCTGACAGTGGTATTATTTGCTGGATTGGCCAGACAACTCTCCTGACCTGAACTCCATAGAGAATCTATTTTCAAGAGGAAGATGAGACACACTAGACCCAACAATACAGACTCGCTTTAGGCCACTATTAGAGCAGCCTGGGCTTCCATAACACCTTAAATCGTTTACATACCATGACGCAGTAATGCAATAATTAATGCAAAATAAGATCCTAGACCAATTATTGATCGTAAAAATAAAGACAACTTTCAGAAGGCTGACATTTCTGTAATAAAAATCCTTTTTTTGATTGGTTTTATGTAATCAATTAAGGAAAATAATTAACTTTTCATGATATTTTTATAAAATGAGATGCACCTGTATAGATTCTTCTCGATTCTAAATGTCATAAAAAAAATTAGCCCTAAGGGCTTTTACAATGATGATGGCTCAGGTTTTTGAGATTGTGCATGATACATAAACTTAATTTAAAAACAACAAAATACCTCCACAGAAGACATTTAGTGCAATCTATTTCTGAATGTGAATTTGAAGTCATCTGCAGTACAGGGATGGGTCCGGGATATAATACGGTAAGTTGCTTTAAAACGGACTGGGGAAGCTTTCTGTAGACACGATAAAAGCCATTTACACAATAACATGATATACTGTATAGTGATGATATGGTTTAAATATAATATTTGAATATATAACATTTGGTATGTTATTATGTCTCCATTTAAATCTGTCAGCTTCAGACTAGTTGGAAGTTTATGTTTTACTTTTCATGGAGCTAAGCTAAAAGTTTCTATCTGCATTAATTTGTATGCTAAGCTAGGCTAAATATATCCCGGACCCATCAATGTATTGGATGTTTAGATCTGAAATACATCATGTGTTCTTCTTGTATGAGCGTGGACTTAATAGCAAAAAAATAAAAAGTGCATTTCTTAGGTGTCAGCGATGCTCAAATGTGCAACCAGTCTTACTTGACAGTTTATTTTTAGTGCTCTCAATTAGAAAACAAATTATTTATTTGAAACACTCACCTGTCAAATGAAAAAGGCTCACATTCCAGATGTTGAATATACTTCTGTCTTGGTAGAAGACACTGATTCATGTCATGGAGTATATTCAACAAGCCTTTTCACCATACCTTGCTCTTAATTTCATATTGCCTCAGTTGTGTGAATTTGATTGTCCTGTTTCATGAAGTCTTTCTGTTTGAACCCTGTATTTGCTAGTGAACATGTCACTAGTATATCACAGACATTCCATCCCTTCCGCTCTAAAGTTGTGTTGCACTTGTCTAATTATTCTGTTTTAACACAACTTCTGCTAATCCACCTGATGGGTCTTTGTTACATATAGCCTCATTTTGATAAGTGTACTGTATGTAGCAAAGGGCTGGAGTGATCATGGGAGAAGGGGTCATCAGAAAATCACCTCAAATGATGGATTATAAATGAGAAATTATATATATGTTATCTAAATAAAGGGACCTCTAGTCTGTGTACTTTCTTTGATCCCGGAAAATAAACCAAGGGCTTGGAAGTGCCTTTTCATGCAACTTGATTTTTTTTAAATAATTTGGAAGTCAAAGACTCAGTCAATGTGCATTATGTATGGTTGAAGTGTTCCATCGGCCACTGGTTCACCAGGTGTAAACAGGTTAACTATGGAATATCATTTTACAAAGCTTTACTGGGAATAATGTTACACTGCAAATAGTCCCTCCTACCCTGTTATAATGTGATGTTTCCTGCCACTGAACATGATCCAGTGAATGCATACTGTATGAGCCCATGCCCATGTTACCCTGACTAGTACAATTAAGTTTGTTATTAAGGTGTGACAATTAGTTTTAATGATGTTCTATAAATAATTAGAACAAAGCAGAAACAATTTCCAAACCATTCTGACACGTTTCAATAAGTGCAGTAAGGCCTTCGTTTTAACAATGGGGAATCTACACTATATAAAGCATCTTTTCACCACAGAAGCCAAAACTATGAAAGATATCACAACCAGAGGCTGGCCGTCAGGGCCAGCAAAGCCTTCTCTGCTGGCCTAGACAGAAAAATACATTATTTTCACATGTATAAAATGTATAATTTATACTTTTTGATATATATATTTTTTCATTCATTCTACCTAAATAAGTTTTTTTTTCACTTCATAATATATTAGAGCCCTTATCCAATCAGATTATTTCCCTGTGCTGTCTCCGGGTAAAACAAATCTAGCCGAGGCCTTCAAAATCCGGAGAGAATCCCATTGCTGTTGATAATATAAATATAATATGTCGTTGATTGGCATGTTCTTCAACCAATCAGATTTTGAGTATGCCGAGTTGGGCGTATTCTTTTACACATCTAGGCCTTCTAGCTGGCCTTGTTGTTTGGCGCCATCAGGAGGTAAACAAACGTAACGACTAGCTAGCAGCAAAATTATATTGATCATTAGGTTAGATCTTTTTTTAGATTAGATTAATTTTATTTTCAATGGATGACAGAGGAGAAGGAGTGGATATTGTGGCCGACTTGTTGAAAAAGTCTTTTTCGAGAAGGATTTTCTCAGAAAAGCTGGAAATTGTGAAACAGGGAAGACCAACACCGCAGCTAGCTGCTCTGACCCAGCCGGGCAAAGGATTTGTACGGCACTTTCAATCCAGCAACTACGAGAGGTACAGTTGGCTGACAGCGTCAAGTGGTACTTGTAAACTGTATTGCTGGGAATGCTTGCTATTTGCAATGGATCGATGTGGCGTTTGGAGCCACGGCGGTTTTTCCAACCTGAGTTGTCTTACCAAGGCGGCATTGAGACACCAAGTACGGCGGGCCACTTGCATGCAACAGTCTCGTTGAAGACGTTCGGAGACACCCGAGTTGATTTACAACTCAGTGAGCAAGTAAGAAGGGAAACCGTTAGGAAAAAATCGGGAAATATTCAAGAAACTAATCGATTGTGTCATGTTTTTGGGGAAACAAGAGCTGTCATTCAGGGGACACGATGAGAGCAAGGACTCCGCAAATAAGGGTAATTACGTGGAGCTTATTTCCTTTCTGGCCGAATACGACAAAGACTTGCATTACCACCTATCAACAAACAAGGTGTTCACCGGCACTTCAGGAAAAATACAAAACGATAAGTGCCATTGCCGACGTGATGGGAGAGGAGATACAACGGGAAATAAATAAAGCGCCCTTTGTCGCGGTCATGGTGGACGAAACGACTGATGTGAGTGTAACAGCCCAGCTGTCATTCGTGCTCCGTTATGTGACAGACGCCAGCGTCAAGGAGAGGTTTGTCAGCTTTACTGATGTGTCAGGCTGTTGACATTGCGGCTCTTATAATCCAACTCTCTTCGACCTGCCCCGACTTAAAACCGAACTGAAAGTGATGTATGCCGTGACCGACTTTGAAGGGAAAAGCCCACTTTACGCACTGGCATGTTTGGCGGTGACCATCCCGGTGTCTACTGCATCTGTGGAGCGGACATTTTCAGCCCTAAAACGCATAAAAACCTATGCCAGGAACACGACTGGGCAGGCTTGACCATGGCAATTGAAAAAGGTTCTTGTTTCGGAACTGAAACGCACGGATGTACTTTATACATCGAAGTATTCACAAAGAGAGACAGGAGGATGGACTTTGTCTTCAAATAATCAGCTGGTAGGATTCATGTTTCATGTTGTTTTACTTTACTCGGTCCGGCACTATGAGTGGCCTTAAAGAGGCTTTGTTTTATATAATATTTGTAGTTTTAGTGTAAAATGCACTTTGGTTGATTTTTTTTTTTTTTTCAAGATTTTTTTTGGCATTTTTATGCTTTATTGATAGTGCAGAGACAGAGTTGAAATGGGGCAGAGAGGGAGTGACATGCAGAGAACGACCGCGGGCTGGAATCGAACCCGGGTCCGCTGCTGGCCGAGGCCCATGGAGCCCCGCCTTTAGCTCAGTTGGTAAGGCGTTGATTTTTAAAGCCTATATTCTTCTGGTTTAAAAAAAAACTGTTTGTTAAAGTGACATGCGATTGTTTTGAATTGCTTCTTGTTTATTTGTAGCATTGACTTAGAGTAGGCCTATATGATGTATTTTAGTGATGCAGCATCTTGTCATAATATAGGCCTATTTGATTCAACATGTGAAAATGACTCATGATTGTATTACAAGGTTGTATTATATTATTATATTTTATATGTTTTATGAATTGTTTTACGTTTGTGATGTGTGGGCCTATTAGTATAGTCAGTGGTCAGAGTTTAACCTGTTGGGGTGCTGTTACTTTATTTGCCTGCTGAATCAACTGCAACAAATAAGCAGTAGTATAAGCTGACAGTAAACAGAAGTCACCAAAACAGTTGTCTCCGTATATTTTCTAAGGTACTCATAATTGCATAGCTCCACAATGATGTCACATTTGCATTTTATGGGCATGAATTCATTGCAAAAGTCCTCTAAATCAGGCACAAGTTCTAGGAAAGAAGCACGGACTTCACTGCGTTTTTACTAAATGACGGAGGATTTTTGGCTGCATTCACGTACAGTCGGAAATTGTAGAATCTGACGAATATTAAGGTCTTTTCAGCTTCTGACAAGGGTAGGCTACGTGCGTTTTGTTGTGGTTGTTTTGGCTGAAAGGAAAACATAATTCTTAAAGCCCTTTCAGTTGTCAGGGTTATATTGGGTGGTAACATCAACATGGCAATACCCCTGACGTCATTATTAAGTCATTTGATAAGGGGTTTAATTCAGGAAGATTGCATTGAAGGCCTCAGGGTAAAAGTCACAGCCCGCCACTGATCACAACACCTGCAAAAAACAAACAAGCTATTTGTGTGTGGACAGATCCAGACAGAGGGAAGGAAGAACATGTAGTTTGATTCATTTGTGAACCTCAATCAACCCAACACAGGCAGCAAACAGATAAAGCCCATCTGATGTCTGTATAGGGCTTACACAGCTTTACCTTAACCCAACTTCATTTACCAGAACCACAATAGTTACCTTAACCAAACTGGAGTTGTCATGCATAAATGTTTTCTTGAGATAAGTATAAGGACACACTCACTTGAAATAAGTGATTATTTATGCTATCAAATATATGTCTATTTTAAATATGAAAGTGATGTGAAGATATTTATTTTCTATTTGAAACATGTTCTCTTTTTTCATGTGTGTTAATCAGTGTCAAAAAACGTTATTACATCTACTGTTATTCACTGTTGAAAAGGTAAGAATGAAGTAGTCCAAGAGGGGGGAATATGAAATGTATAATACACATTACATATATATACATAGTGAACATTTCTAATGTGCACTCAATTTAACACAGGTTCATATATGGTACATTTATCAAAATCAAAGCCCCTGTATAAACCAATAGCAATGCTCTTCTTCAGCTGTCTCCATACATCTAATCCCTGATTTGTCTACAGAGTTGGGCTGAAGGAAGGCAGTGCATATTTAACATAAGCATTTACAGTACATCTGTATTTAATACAACTTATTTAAAAAAAAATATATCCATTTTCAAATATCAGTTTCAATGTTTACGGATTCCAAACAAGGTCATTTCAAATAAAAGATCTTACAAGGTAAGTCAACCATTATAAAAATAAATATATGTATAGTTAAATTTATGGTTATCTAATGTGAGTTGATATAATTATTTAAGGCAAATTACTACTGGTTTCATTATCCCTTATATTTCTGTAATGTTTGTATTTCAAAATATGAGAAGTTGTTTGAGCATTACTTTGGTGACACTCCACCTCCATCTGTTGACAAACCTTCAAGTGACTCATTCAATTCCCTTTACTTTCAATTCATCTTGAACTCGGCTGAGATAGTCCGGGTCAGGGTATCCATAGCTGCAAAGACAACAACACAAGTTTAGAGACAGTTAGATTAGGGTGGGCCTGTAGAAATTTTAGGTGGGCACACTGGGCATTGAGACTGAAGATGCTCACGCGCGAGCAGAAATTTTTTGCCCTTGTAAGATCTCTGCGTCTGCTTTTTGGCACATTTACTGTGAATTGTGTAGAACACAATATGCAAATAAACTTTGAGTGTTGCTGTGTGGGAGATTTGATTTGTGCATGTTTTTTTTCCAAAATGTTTTTGAATAACATATAATATACATTATATACAACATAATGTATATATTTTTTAAATCACAGTATTAACCACCATTACTGTGAAGAAAAACAAGCTGGGCAAAACCCAGACATTATTTTCTTTTTTATACTGAATATAAACAAGCTGTCATTTAATTAATGCTGCAGTAGCACTTTTATTTGATAATTTTTATATTTATAAGAGCACTTTAGAGTTTAAGAGAGCTGCAGCAATATTTTATTCTTTTAAAGTTAAAAAGACCCTTAAAGATGACATACCCTTTGTTTACACCAGCTTACAGAGCCTGCTGAGCATTAACACTATATTTTTTCATTGCAATTTTAGTTTATGCTGCACCTACACTAGTATTTAACAAGTATTTTATTTATTGGAGAATTGCAGCAGTATTTTTATATTTGTTATGCATTGTATTTATATCAATCAAACTTTATTTATATAGCACTTTTCATAGAATCAAATGTAACACAAAGTGCTTAATACATCTCCTCCCCACACACTCCCCACCCAGAGATATGCATACATGCAAAAACATTCCCCCTCCCACCCATTCATACCCCAAAATAAGAAATTCATTAAAAACAGGAAGGAAAGTGCGCTGAGGAAACGCCATCATCAGAGAGAAAACACTAGAGACTGTAATACTAAAACAATTCAAAATAAATATATGTTACTGTCAGCTAGTTACTGACAGCTAAAGCTGTTCATTCTCCGTTAACTATGAACCGTACCGTACCGTGACTTCAAAACCGAGGTACGTACCGAACCGTGACTTTAGTGTACTGTTTACACCCCTACTAAACACTATCAGTCGAGGGAGGGGCCGATCGCACGGCTGGATGAAAGGTTCGCTGCATTTAAAAGCCTTCACGTCTTCATGTGCGGTACAATGATAGTTTAACTAGGATTATTTTGTTTTAATGATAGAGGGAAGCAATGTTTGTTGTTATCATGTAGTCGCAATGTGTTCTTTATATGTCCATGGTTCTCTCCTCCTGTCGATCATTCACTGCGTTAGTTTCCGGTATTGTGCCGTGAAAATAAAAGCCCCCCGCGATATTTCTTTTCTTTTCTCTCCTTTAGCCTAACTAGTTTTTTACTCAGTAACACAGGTAATATGAAATGTAGCGAAGTACAATACTTCAAAATAAACATACTCAAAGTAAAAGTAAAAGTATAGGTTTAAAAAATCACTTAAATTACAAGTACACAAAAAACTACTAAGTAAATGTAATTCGCTACTTTACACCCCTGCTTATTGTTAAGTGTTACCAAAAAAGCTAATATCTTTTAACAGAGTCCTTACTGAGTTGGTCCTCCGTGCGTTGAGGTTTTGTGGTGGATATCATTCCATGTGACCATGTTGTTCATGCCGCTGGTGGTGGAGCGGCCCACAGTGAAGATGAGTCTCTGGTTGAAGGCCTGTGTGAGCAGTGTGAGGGTCCGTCTGCCCTGGAGGCAGTCTGGCAGGTAGGCCGTACGGGACGCTCCTTCATAGGGCTGACCCGGGTGAGGGTGCTCCTCCTGCGCACACACACACACACACACACACACACACACACACACACACACACACACACACACACACACACACACACACACACACACACACACACACACACACACACACACACACACACACACACACACACACACACACACACACACACACACACACACACACACACACACACACACACACTTCTCTCAACATGGGCTGGAAATGGCTATTGGGCAACACTAAATATGTTATGTTTGTGTCCCAATATGTATTATTTTTAGACATTTAAAAAAAATATATTGATGGAAGTTTGACAACCTAAGAGAGATATTCTTCCAAATAAAGTGTCTAATAAGACATTTATGCATTTCAAAGTAAGTAAGTAAGATTCCAAATTTTACCAATATGTATAGGCCTACTTATTTATTTAATAGGCTATGTTTAATGTTTTAAAGTTTGGTTTTAATTAACAGAAGGACATTTAACAAAAAAAAATATTATTATGAATATAATAATGATATGTATATATACAGAAAATATATAGATATTAATTTTGTGGGGAGAAATAATTCTGAATCAGCAAAAAATTACAATTGGCAGGTTAGATTTTTTTGTCTAAATTGCAATCAGTGCACCCCTATTATTTTTTCTACAATTATTACTGCACACTCTAGGATATGATATTAATTGAGGATTTCAAATGAGACCAAGATGACAGGCTAAAAGGTAATTAGAGCGAAATGCAAGGGTTAAGGTTATGCAAGTTTTCGATCATACTTTGTGTGCTACTGAATTTATTTTTGTGCTACTGATTTTTTTTGCTTGCTAGCACCAGTGCTACCACCTAAAAAATAAGCGTACAGCCCTGATTCAGCCCCCTGAGTCAATACCTTGACTGCAGTAGGGGAAACTTGGCCATACTTGCCAACCTATAATTATAATGGACCTATAATTCCAAAATTAAAGTGGGGAGTGTGTGTGTGTGTGTGTGTGTGGGGGGGGGGTCGTCCCTAGAAAATGTGAGCTTCAAAAACATTGTAGCCTACACTGCAACACTAGCCTGGCTCCGCCCGCCCGCCTACTTCCGGCCAAATTTTATTTTCCCTTCAGTAGTCAGTCTGGGTGTACAGCCCATTTCCCACTTTTGCCGGAGATTCAACAGCCGGTCCAATCAGCGAACAGAGCGAGTGGCTGAGAACGATGACGTCGAAGTCGCGCTCCAGTTTCAGTTGCCAGAAGCCGGCTCATGACACACGTGACGACCAAACGTTATGCGATTGGTTGGCTAATCCAGAGTGGCACTGGGCAGATCCAATAGTTTTAAACTTTAACAGACACCCGCCTCCATGAGTGAACGTTTGCCAATTAAAGCACTGCCAGACCTTCTGTACAAATGAAATGAAGTACGATGGTCTGGTAGCACCAGGCTACTGCAACACCATCTTTCTATGTCAAAGAGTCTACTTTTAGGCTATTTGTCTATTGATAATCATATATTAAGTCCATTATTATCATCTATTTACTTTAAATAAAATATAAAATGAGAAAAATATACAAATGAAAAGGGAAAAAAAGCCCTTTGCAAAAAGGGCACAGATCAAGTCAGAGGCCAAAGGGGCATGTGCCTGACAACAACCCTAAACAGCCAGATCTACTATGGAATGGTTTAGATTCAAAGCATATGCATGTGATATATCTGGAAATACTTGGAAATTGCTGTTCACAGACGCTCTTCATCCAATCTGACTGAGCTGGAGCTATTTTGCAAAGAAGAATGGGCAAAAATGTCAGTCTCTAGATGTGTAAAGCTGGTAGAGACCTTCCCCAAAATACTTGCAGCTGTTATTGCAGCAAAAGGTGGTTTTACAAAGTATTGACTCAAGGGGCTGAATACTTTTGCACGCCACACTTTGCAGTTTTTTTTAATATAAAAAAACATTTTCATTCCACTTCAAAATTATGCGCCAGTATGTGTTGGTCTATCACATACAATCCCAATAAAATACTGTAGCGACCCAGCAGGACTATGGGATATGGGGCGGGACAGTGTAAGAAGTGGGAAGTTGAGCGAAGAAGACTGCGGTTCGGGAAAAAGCCTGTGAAGACACGCTGCTACAACCCACAGTTAGCTAGCTAGCCAGTGTTCGGCTATCACCATTTATAGTTTTGGCCACTCCTCCAACCCCGGGCTTAGCCTGTAAGAGGACAATAAAGCCTGGTTCTCCGGTTAGACGTTAACCACTCTGTGTCCTCGTCATTCCGCTATCTAGCCCCCGCAGTGTCAGGCCGCAAACGCTAAAATACATTTACGTGTGGTTGTAATGTGACAAAATGTGGAAAAGTTCAAGGGGTATGAATACTTTTGCAAGCCACTGTTAGATAAGACATGATAAAAAAGTGAACTCGATGTTTTTGCAGGTTTCAGTTGGTGACAGTTTTTTTTCCCGCCAGCACATTACTAACATGTCTGTGATGAAGACTTAGTTGCAGTTGAAGGAAAAGCTTTGGTCAAATATTGTTTCCTACCTGTTGGGTGCCACTTGGAATGTAGTAATGGATGATTATTGTTCCGTATTTCTCATATCCAGGAAGAGAAGAATCCTTCTTGGTGACTTTCATTTTGCCTCCATGGGGTTGTGTCCCTGTCAGAACACCGTAGACATGTCCACATGTGGGGCATACAGGCTTGTACTTAAAAGATTTCTTTAGACAGTTTCTGCAGAAGGAGTGCTTGCACTTCAGAGTCTCTCTCTCTGTATGTGCTATAGGTTCCATACAGATTGGACATGACACATCTTCAGGTTCTGTGCTGTGTGCAGGTAAAGGATCCAAGGTTCCACTACTTGGAGTGTATGCTGCACTTTTGTTCGTTGCACTTGGCATATTTTGTGATAGAAACTCCTTCAATTTAGCAATGTGCCCAAAGGGCCCACACACAGATACTGCTTTGCTGTTGCTGGTTGTAAAGAGAATATGTGGAAATCTCCTCTGAAGGTCTTCCTGTTCATGTGCACTCAGAGGAACAGATGTGCTTTGCAGGTCTGAGGCCGTTCTCTGGTAGAATGTGATGAATCTCTGTCTGACAAAGTCAGCATGAACCGGGTCCATGGAGCCATGGCGTGGTCTGAAGGTCACTCGTACTGTTCCACTGTGTGCTTTTCTGAGATCAGGCTGTGTTTTAATTACAAAACTGTTGCCTCCAATTTTGTGAAGGTCTTTATCCCATTTTTGCTGGATGTAGGCCATTACAATCCCAGATACATCCACAGATTTAACACGAGTTAAAGCTTGTTCTTCTTGATGAGCCGTTCCTCCATGTGTGGAGGCATGGCTAACTGCTGACAGTTTGACTGAAAGCTTCTCCAGTTCCTCATAACTTCCTCTCACTGTGTAGCAGGGGCCCTTCTTCTCATGTCGAAAAGACTGAAGAATGTTCATCAATGGTCCGGGCTGTTTGTACTCAGCCTCATTAATGATGAAGGAGATGTCTGTGATGAACTGCAACAAGACATGACATTTGAAGTTAGCTACACTATTAACCTCCATCTAAGGCGCACACTTTTTATTTTTTTGTACAGTAGCAACTAGGCCTATTTTTTTTCCTCCTGTTGTTATGTCGCACAAAAATCACACGTGCAAAAAAAACAATGGTAGGGGAAACACAGAGTTGGACATTTTATGCTGAAAGAGTATCAAGGTTAGCTGCACCCAGTGCCTTCAGATCTGATGACACAAAATACCCCATTCCGAGCTGCTAATGGCCATAAAAGAGCATAACATTTGATTTACATTTAGAATATACAGTAGTTGACACATACTGTATGGACATATACTGTATGCCCCAATATGGCCGTACTACGCTTGAAAAAAAAGTGAAAAATAAACCGCTATCTGGCGACAAACTGAAGCAGTAACAAAATCCTACATTTAGCGAACAATTGAAAGTATACTTATTTTTTATGTAAGCTTTAGCATAAGTGGTGAAAAACATTTGTGTTCTTCCTCCCTCTGCAACGGTACAATAAATAGAATAGAATAGAATAGTATTTGCCACACAACCAGGGTTGGTGGTAACTGTTTTCGGTACATGGTGATAAATAACAACAGACATCACATTGATGAAGTGTTTCCTCTTCTACACTGACTGTATGGAGTTAGTATTAGGTTATAAATCCGCCGCACACAAAAAAGAGACTCACGAGGGGATGTATGTGATTTCACACGCGCAGATATCTGCTCTTGCTCGCCCAATAAGCAGCTTCCGCTCGCTCGTGGAGTGCTTCTATCTCTGCGGGCGAAAAGTTCACACTTTGGGGGGGAGCCACTGGACTTTGATTGACAGCTCTCAGGGAGCCTGGGGTTGCCAGGTTGGAGCATAGACAGGCAAATGATCAGCGAGTGGTTTGGAGAGTGATTAATTTGCTTCGCAGCGGAGCACACACTCACAAATATCACACGTTCATGTAAATGACATTGTGGGAAGCCAATATCGTCATTGTGATAAAATTCGGTATATTGTGCAGCCCTAATGTAGAGCATGGTCTTTTTTCACAGTGGCAGTAATACGCCGTCATAGACAGTTGTTCCGACCATCCGTTTATTTTTATTCTTTAAATTTTCTTTTTTTATAGGCTATTCAACCCAATCTCTGTAAGTGCACATAGGGCTGGGCGATATGACCATATCATATCGTGGACGATATGAAAGTGTCTACCGGGAGAGATTTGGCCATACCGTTTATACCGCGGAGAAAAAAAGTTCATGTGGCGGGAGCATAGATAGAGCTGGGGGCAGCTGTCCCTCCGAGTCCCTACAGTTACACTGCAGTTACTCCGCCGCGCCACACGGGGGCTCTGCAGCAGAGTTCTGGGCTGCAATACAGCTTCTCTACCCTCAACAGAATAAGCCTCATCTGTTGCTCTAGCTGTCTAGCTCAGGTGCGCCTTCACTAGTTAACAAACCAACTCCGTGTCACGGTGGCGGAGCAGCTTTTAACGGTCAAACATGTCATTGGGCAAAGGAAACTTGCTTGCTGCTTCAGCGTGCTGTTGCCATGACGCAGAGTTGGCTTGTTTTAAGCCACAAACTACATGGGTTAGCTCTCATGAGCTAGCTGGCTAATAATGACATCTTTAGCCTACTCGGGCATACCCGTCGCTATGGGCCTGCCCCCAGAAATGCTTGTGCCCCCCCACTTGGGGCACAGATCTCTCAAAAAAAAATACTTTTATTTTTATTTTATACTATCATAGTAGCTAATTTTGTGTTGATAAATACTAATGTTGCATTCTTTATCATCAAAACATTTAAAATATAAATAAACAATGGTGTGATTTTGTTTGATTGATGGGAGTCTATCTACACTGCAACAGCCCACCAACAGTCTCCTCTGCCAAATCGCATCGTCAAACTGTTGTCACTTTTCGAGCCGCAAAACAGACTACTACAAACTGAAATTATGGACTTGTTCAGCGCGGTGACACTTCTGATTGCGTGAAGCCACAGTTTAGCACTGTGGTAACTCTGCGCTCCTCCAGCCACGGCCATCGAGGGCGAGGCTCTGCCGGAGACCGGCCGAGAAGACGCACAATTTACAAGAACCTCCGCGGATTTGCAGTTGAGGAAACAGTTGGTCCGTCACAAAGTGACAGACGAAAAGACTGAGTTCAAGAGTATTTTACAGTGTTATTGATGCTGTGCAAGGAGAGATGGATGCGCATTTTGGAGAGCGCAGTAGCGAGCTCATTGGCGCACTGGCTGCTTTGAACCCGGAGGCCGAAAGATATGTTGATGAGGAGGTTGAGCTCGGAGAAACGCCGCCTCCCGCTGTACTGATAGAAGGGACTGGAGAGAGCACAGCCCTGCCTCCACTCAAAGTAGGCTACCGTGTGTGTGTGTGTGTGTGTGTGTGTGTGTGTGTGTGTGTGTGTGTGTGTGTGTGTGTATAATGGCAATGCATATCCCTTTGTTGACTGCTTTAAAATGCAATGTTTGAGATAAGTGTCTGGTGTTAGGCTACATCTAATATGTTGAATAGTCAAGTGTTTTATGGATATTCATAACATAAATGCTTCTATGTAATGTATTGCTTTAAATTATGAGGACTGGTGTTATAGGCTATAGGCTACCGCTGTTGGTTAGTTTAACGTGATGATTACGTGCTGCGCGAATAGAGTATAGGACTATTATAAATATACGTACTGTAGGCTAATTATAATTGTGCCCCCCTATGCATTTCATATGCCCCCCTTAAGACTGAGGTCTGGCGACGGGTCTGTACTCGGGGCTTCACCCCCGTGCTGTTATTGTTGAAGACAGCCAGCAAGGCTGGTTTTATGTAACTTTAAAACATGTCAAACTTGAAAATATTATTTGTGAATGAATGAATGAATGATTTTATTTGACCATTTTGATATAAAAACATGAACAGCATTCTGTCACACATTAAAATACATAAAATAGCCAGGGATAGACACAAAAAAGCCCGAAGGCTTATTTCCATTGTGGTCCCTGTACACAAAACATACACAAAATATACACATACATAAAAATCACACACACAACAATGACCCCCACTAAGGCAAGCCTAATTATGCATAAGCCAGTTTTTTAGGGCCTTTTTAAAATTGCCCAAACTCCCGACCACCTTGAGTGCTCTCGGTAACCTGTTCCACAGTGCAGCACCCGTATAAAAAAAGGAATCCTTTCCCATGTTGGTCCTCACCCTAGGTGGTACAAAATCAGTGGTGCTCCCCCTAGTGGCATGTGTGTGAACTTCACTTACACGATTAAAATAGTTTCTAAAATATTTGGGAACATCCCCATTTAAAATCCTATGTACCATACACAGTTTAATCTGAGATACCCGATCAACAACTTTCAACCAACCCAACCTCTCAAAGTGGGAAGATTCCAGATGAGTTCTCACGGGGAGGTCAAAGATAAGCCTAACCAACTTATTCTGCGAGGTCTGAAGCCTATGTTTCAAATGCACCGTGACGCCACTGTACCATGAGCCACATGTGTTGAAGCTGGAGTTAAAGTATTACCAGACATTTGCTCATTAGTTAATTTTGACAGCTTTTTTAAATGAAGATGAGCAAATACTGCAGGAAAATTCAAGTCTTTCATTATTTTGATGTAGGCTACTATCAATTGGAAAATGTAGGCTATTTGGTTGATGCAGTCATTTCTATTTTTCACTGACTGACTAAAGCCAGACTGGTGTGGTATTTTGCACCAGTTTTTCTATTGTATGGAAATTTAAGTTTCAAGCAAAAGATAAAAATAATCTAATGTGATTAAAGTTCAGTACGGTTATTGTAATTGATTGAATTTAAAGGAAAAATACTATACCGTGATATATATCCATATCTTGATATAAAATGACCTATATCATGATATAAGATTTGGTCCATATCGCCCAGCCCTAAGTGCACAGTGTGTAGGGAGCTCACGGCGGCACAAATACTCCCGTTATATACTGGTTCTCGGACCTGTGTGCTATGAGAGTTACCTCGCTGGTCACTCTCATAACCAGGAGGGGTGCAACGGATCACAAAACTCACGGTTCGGATCGTGTCACGGTTTTTGAGTCACAGATCGGATCGTTTTCGGATGAACCACAATACAAAAGGCAAAGATAAAAAGACAAATATGACTTTGCTTTCAATAACATTTGTCATTTAATTAAAAAAAATCCACAGTGAATTACAAAATAGGCTGTGTGTCCACAAAGGCTATTTTATAATATATTTAAATATTTAAGAACAAAATAAAGGGCTAAATGAGGTTATATTCCTGCTTCCATTAAGCATGGATAGTAGTGACTGAGCAGTGAAGAGAGAAATATTGGCAGTGATAGCTTTACTTCATAATTTTTTTTTTTAACTTAAAGTGATCATCACTGACTTTAGAAGCCTATCAGCAAATCTTCACGTGCTTTCCGAACCGTGAATTAGGACACAAACAAACTGCTTTCTCCCGTTTTCTTGTTTCTGTTAGTTAGTTTTTGTTAGTCTGTTTTGGTTTTGTACCAATAAAACAATAAAAGGAGAACTCGCCTCGTACTTTCGTGTCTGCATTCCAGCAAGCAAACGGTCAAGCGAAAATTGAAGTGGTATTTTCTCCTTTCTGTCCCTTTGCATTCAATCCTAAAAACAAACGATCAAAACGTACACGGACCTTTCTCACATTGCTTTAGCCTTTATGTACAATAGATGAACCTACCTCCATACTGCAACGTCTCTCTCCAGGCAGCAGCACGCGGTTGTTAGTCTGCATCATAGACGTCTGTCTGCTTCGGTTTCACTTTCACCTTTAGTTTGTCATCCGAGTTTGTCACGTGTCTATCCTACGGAAGACGGTTAGGGCCAGAAAAATAACGAGAGGGCAAAGTTATTTATTTTTTTAAGTTGAAATATTGAGAATACAGTTAAACAAACTTTTTTGTGAATTAATTCTAAATGTTGAGAATAAAGTCGACATTTCCAGATGGAAGTCGCTTCAAGAAAATGCCTTATGTAGATGAACTGAATAATTGGTAAAAAATAAATAAAAATTAACTTCAGAATTGGCTTTAGTAGCCTTACAAATAAGCTAAATGACAATGTAGGCTAGTTAGTTGTCAGTAGGCCTACACCATACTTTAAAGAAGCATGCCAACCGATTGCCCTAAAAATACAAAGTTAATTAAAGACTGTTTAATAAATGTACTATTCAACCGTTTTTAGTTTTAATGAATTGAGTCTTTAATAAAGGAATATATATTTCTAAACAATAGCCTAAACCTGTTTGTGTGGTGAATATTTTCTTGCCTCTGACACTGGAACAAAATGGGTCAACAAAATATCTGGCAGCAGCACGTT
The DNA here is from genome assembly GCA_026929865.2 of Hyperoplus lanceolatus. Lineage (NCBI taxonomy): Eukaryota > Metazoa > Chordata > Actinopteri > Uranoscopiformes > Ammodytidae > Hyperoplus > Hyperoplus lanceolatus. Next base: position 1,133,143 of record CM049397.1, read on the forward strand.
ATCAATATCAATTTATAACAATCAAATAAAGTTTATTGCTAAATGTAATAATAATTATATATCACTACATTATAGGCTACTTGGAATGAATTATTTCAATTGTTTACACTGTTAACAGTGTCTGCTTGTAAAGCAAAATATAGAAATAGCCTAGTTGTTGTTTCATCTATCCCCTGATATGGTTACTGTAGGCATTGAATATGTTTAGATCTGAGTATGCTACAGACAACAAGAATCAAACACAATGGTGTTTTTAACCTTAAACGTAGTGAGGGTGTCACTGCAATCTAATGACACTCTTAAATCTGCCTTGATGAAATCTGCATTTAAAACAGAATGTAGGCTACTGTACTGTAAACATGACAACAAGACTCCAGTATAAAGACCATGGAACAATCATGGATCATGGTTTGTCCGTTACTATACAGTTTGTGAGCAGCACTTGACGGCAGCAGCCCTGTCTGTGCTGCAATGTGAAGGTTTGTCCACCAGAGGTCATCAGAGCTCCACACACTGACTCTCCATGACACCATTCTCACACACACTTTACTGGATGTTCTGTTTCCTAACCCCTGCATGGCCACACAGCAGCGTTACATTAATCTAAATCTCATCTGGCAGAATATTCAGGGAGCGGCTGCCGTCGACTTTTCTTCAGTGATTTATTATTGAGGTTAGTCCGAACGATACAGACTGAGTATGTAAAGACGGGGACCAAAATCACATAGAAGAATCGTGTGTGTATAGAATTGAAGCCTCAGAATGGTTTGTTACTTGCCTTCTCTGATCTACTTCTATGCTAGTGTACATGCTCTGTTTACATTTTTGAACAAATTGGAAAAAATTGTAGGCCTACTGTTTTTGAGTGAGTCCACAGTGCTTTGATTGATGCATGAAGTGAAATCCCCTTATAGCACAGTCAGTAAACAAACGGAAGATTCATAAATAAAATGGAATATCTTTGTGTAACCATTTTTGTTTTATCTTGTTATTTTATCAAGGCTTTATTTTTCAAAATAATCCTAAATCTTAGATTATCTTTGTGCAATTAAAAGTGTCTGTGCTGGTCAAATGAAGGGAATTTAATGCAGTTAGTAAAAGGCACATGAACATTTATACAATGTCCACTAATAACATATGAGGGATCAGCTGAAGGAAATGCCAGTAAGTCTTTGTTTGTGATTTGCTTAAATAATACCAAATGTTAAGCTCTGTGACTCAAAACTACACTTCACATTATCCACTTATTTACAAAAGCAGTTCATACGCCTGATGTGCAAAATGTTTTTCTTCCCGTAAAAGAACATTGCCCCAGCTTTACTAAATAGGGCAATGGACTGGACTTGGAGATGCATCAATGATGAACAAGATACAAGAGACCAGTCTGGATTTTTATTCAATCTTCATCTTTACATTACTTCATGGAAATGCTCTTAATGACAATATTTTTATTGTGAATTTGGTAGAAATATTGTCAGTAGTTATAGTATAAAATAAAACCAAATGTCCATTCTACTCAAACATTTATGTAAAACAAGAGACATTTGGAGTGGTCTCTTAATTTTTTTCACGGCTGTATATACAATATGTATATATATATATATATATATATACTATATATACTATATATTTTCCTTATTCCTATACAAAGCATATACTATTGAACAGTGTCTGAACACTTTTTGCTTAAAGGACCAATTTGTGTGTGTTTACCATTTACAGACTACATACCAAATTCTAAACAATTCTACAAGATATTCAGGTTATTTACTGATATGACTGATTATATTAACTGACCATTCTGGCTTCTTTTCAGTTTTACACAACTTAAGGTGCCAACACACTGCACTCCGCGGCGCAGCGGTGGGCTGCGCGAATCGCAGGTTCCGCGCCGCGTGATCATATTGGGTCATATTGTGTCCGCCGCCCGCCGCCCGACCAGAGTAGCCTTCTCCTACTCTGAGGACATGCTGGCGCTGGTGCTAACCGGTGCTGAGAGCACCAGTCTGCTGTGCTGATGGTGCTTTACCCAAGCTAACCGGTGCTAACTTGGTTCATAAAGCAAAACTGATAGCTGTACACAGCAGGCAACAGACACAGAGGCTATTCACAGAATTAATGGGAGTAAACTGTGACTATTATGTTTTCATCCATCTTAATTTCCTCTGTCCGTCGTCCCGAAGTGAGTGACGTCGGGAGGAGCTCAACGCTGATTGGCTATCGCGGCCGGCGGCAAAAAGTTCAATATTTTCAACTCCTGCGGCGGCCGCGCCGTGTGAACCGTTCGCCGGCGGCGCGCAAAATACATTGTCTTTCTATGTAAACTCGCCGCGCGGCGGTGTGCAGTGTGTTGGCACCTTTATACTACTACTGCTGATACTTTACAAAACCTTTCAAGTATCAGCTGTTCTCTAGTAAACAACGTGTGTATTTAAAGGCCTGTCCATCAATTTGAGAGTTGCAGTCTTAAGTTTTGCACTGTCCCTTTGATGGTCTTTTGTGTGTCTTATTAAACAGTACCCACATTGTCAAGGTTTTCTTTATAGGTGTTACATTAAAAACGGTGTGTCCATAATTTACAGTTATCCTTACATGTCCTACTCATGTTTCACTCTGACATACTCACCTATCTTAATTATAAATTATTAGACAACACTAGATGTATGAATATTCCTTTATGTCATGCCACTTTCATATTAGCCATTATATAACAACCTTGTTTTTTGTATTTGTCAATAACAATAGAGACAGGGTGACTAACAGGCTCCATCATTGTGAAGTGTGGCTGTGCTCTTTCATTCAGTGCTGCTCACTTACTCATATTAATAGAGATGTAATGGTTGTTGTATGGATATGTGTTTGCTCTGAGGGCAACATGAGGGTTTGGACATGTTTTGAAGAACTCGGTGTCCTCCTTCCAAAGCACATGGTAGAGTTAGAATCACAGATCAGAAAAGGCTGATTCTAGATCTGTTGTGACATGGAGCTGGAGGTGAAAGACACAACCAATGGAGCATCAGTCCATGTTCCTCCTCTAAAATGTATGTTTAGTATCATATTTGTATTAACAATGCTTTATTAATATACACATTGTGTACATTTAATACTAATAATACTAATACTAATAATAATAATAATAATAATAATAATAATAATAATTATTATTATTATTATTATTATTATTATTATTATTATTATTATTATTATAACTTTGCCCTTATTAAAATTATTTGTGGTGTGTAAAATAATATAGTGGTTTTCCACCATCATTCACAATTTGAAACTTAGACTTGAAGACCTATTGACTTCAGGTTCCGAATATTATGACGGTTGGTTGATGTAGTTAACTGAAATATCTTTTAGATTTATTTCAAATCAAGAAGAGTGCAATGATCCTGAGGTACTCCAAAATATAGATATGAAATGCTCCAACAACAATGTGATCTACTGGAAGTTAACAACGTCTAAGTGCTTATTCAGTGAAATATGTTTTATTGGAAGGATAACACTGATCCACATTGAGGAAATATGCAAAATGCACTGCACTGGTATGCTTAGGTCATAAGAGCTAGCTCTAACTCACAGTGCTTTGGTAATATCTTAATCCTGTTTTACACAAAGTGCTTTTAACAATTGACTTGTGGACTGGGGTCCGAGTCCACAGGAAGGGTTTCTCTAAAAAGCTCACTGTGCGTTGTGGTCTATGTGTGTGTGTGTGTGTGTGTGTGTGTGTGTGTGTGCGCGTGTGTGTGTGTGTGTGTGTGCGCGCGCTGTGGTCTGTCTGTGTGAGTGTGTGTGACTGTGTGTGTGCTGTGGTCTGTGTGTGTTGGAAGCGACATGGACATGTTTTCCACAGCGCTCTGTCCTGTACAAAGGCCCGCAGTGGACACTGAGCCGTTTGGCGCTTTTTCAATGAAATGAGCAGAAGTGTATGGATGATGTCATCTCCATGACTGTGAAGGTACAAACTCAAAAATGGAGGTACGACACCAGGCCCCCAGGACTGTGCCTTCTCCGAGCAGCCAGCATGGACATGTGGCCAAGCCATTGGTACTGCATGCTATGAATGGGGCTGTGGGAGGAGCTTATTTTCATGCGGCCCGTAGGCAGATTTCCCCGTCCACACAATACAAGCGGCGAACAAGATTGTGTCTCCACAAAAAAATTCTGAATATCAATCAAAGGCTCATACTAATCTTTAGACCATATACTAATAAAATGGAAGTTTTCTCATTTCAAAACGCCACCTCAAGCATTTTATTAGCCCAACGGCTTTTAACGGCTGTCAGTTTGAGCCATTTGTTTTTGCGGGAGAAGGAGGGGTGTGCAGCTGAACAGAGTCGTAATGAAACAAAGGTTTCGGTTTCGGCCCGGCCTCACGGCAGGAAAATAAAACAAATTCTTACTCATTCTGATAAGGCAATTGCGTTCACAGCAACAACATTGGTCTTATAGGAAAACTTTAAAAAGCTAACTTAAGCATTTGAACATTTGTTTGGTTGATTTCAATAGTTAACTTAAGCACCATGGACCTATAAAGATGTAACACGCTGTCAAAACAGCGCTAGCCCACTAGTTTGGTGCAGATGGCTGGAGGAATCTTCGTTTAGAACTTGTTAACCACTGTATTACTTTACAAAAACGGAGTGTTTAAAGATCACATACAGCGATCACATATAGCAAATCATCGGGGGGTTAGTGACTTATACTCCTATGGTCGGTAAACAATGCTACTGTGCTCGCTAAGACCTTTAGCTTACAATGCTACAGAACAAGAATAATTCTACATCCGCTACCAGTCCGCTACGCTTGCCGCCCTCTTTCTTGATGGGACCATAATGCCGCTACGTCCATGCTACGTCATGCTTCCGGGCGGCATGAATTTCCGCATTAATGCTTCCTTGTTGCGTCTCTGCGCCAATGAGCAGCTTTCATAGGAATGAATGGGCGCCGTGTTTCAATCCGGTGTCCATTTCTTTATATGTCTATGTACGACACAAGTACACTGTTTGAGAATGTTCCCTTAATGTGTGCCCTTCATTTTTACTGCACGTTCATTACCCTAAGGACAAAAACATATCCTCCCTCATAAACTGCCATAAAAACATTTTACAGTAGTCATTTTTCTACAGTTTTTTTTTCTCACAAACGTTTTATCCCACTCCTAACTAATTTTCAATTGCTATTTACCTTTTATATGCCAGTCTTTGTGACGAGGTGAGCCATTTTTATTTAAAGAAATTTAATTATTTAAAAAATGTCCCATATAATAGATGCAAAGTGGATTTTTTTGAGTGGGATAATTAGAGTCTATGATATGCTAACTGATTTTGATAAATTTTTAGTATTTGTGCGTTCATTAACCTAAGGACAAAAATTTACCCTCCCTGTAAGAGCCATTTTCATGTTTGTATGTACGACGCAATTTGTCAACTAGGTGGAACACTTGCATTGCAAGTAAAATCTATTTAGGTAGGAACCTTTCGCCAGGTATCAGAGGCTTGTTTCAGGTAGCAGGTTTTACATACTCTGAGTTTAATCCTGCGCTCTGAGTTGACCAATTCAGAGCGCAGGGTTGATAAGCAACTCTGGGTTTTCTGTTTCAGAACAGTGGATCAGCGTTGGGTAAATCAACTCTGAGCGTGTTCACTCTGGGTTGATCGTGTGTGTAAAAGCCATCCTCAATGGATCGCTGATAACATGATTCACCATGGAAACAGAAGAAACAAATGCTTGATCCTCCCACTTCTCCACTTCTCAAAAAAGAAAAGAAAAAAAACTTCTCCGCTCCTCCCACTAGAGTTAGAAATATTAACGAATGAGTTTATGGTATGGAGAAGAATTAACGGGGATATTGTCTCATAACTCTGATCTAATCTTTTCGGCAATTCAGAAAAAAACAGAGCAAACTTTTTTTGTCAAAATAATTATTTCGCTTCCGTATGAGAAGCCATAGTCTATTTTAAAAAGTTACGCATATCAGGATCAGCAGTAATGACCGAAAGAACGAGATCGCGGGTACAAGCGGACGAAATGGGCTTTCTCAGGAGGGTGGCTGGCGTCTCCCTTAGAGATAGGGTGAGAAGCTCAGTCATGTGAGGAATTCGGGGCAGAGCCGCTACTCCTTTGCATTGAAAGGAGCCAGTTGAGGTGGTTCGGGCATCTGGTAAAGATGCCCCCAGGGCGCCTCCCTAGGGAGGTGTTCCAGGAGCGTCCAGCTGGAAGGAGGACTCTGGGAAGACCCAGGACTAGGTGTAGAGATTATGTCTCCACGCTGGCCTGGGAACGCCTCGGGATCCCCCAGTCAGAGCTGGTTGATGTGGCCCGGGAAAGAGAAGTTTGGGGCTCCCTGCTCAAGCTGCTGCCCCCGCGACCCGATTTTGAATAAGCGGTTGAAGATGATGATGATGATGATGATGATGATGATGATGATGATGATGATGATGATGATGATGATGATGACGCATATCAGCAGTAAAGCATTAAGCTGGCGCGGCACAGCATTGCTGACAGTGTTTTATATTCGCTGTATAATATGTTGGCAAATACTGTGCAGTAAACAGCAGACATGGGGGACTCGAGTCACATGACAAATTTGAGGACTTGAGACTTGCTTGACTAACACCGATAAAAGACTCGACTTGACTTTGACTTGGTCTTCATGACTTGAGACTTGACTTAGACTTGAGACAGATGACTCGAAATGACTTGAATTTTTAAAAGTTAGATTACGTTAGAAATTATGTTTTATTTTGAAACATGATCGGTGATCTTACAGTGCAATGCACGCAGTGCGCTGCACGGACAAACAGCGTCAGCAGGTCAACACAGGAGCAGCAGCCATGGAGGCGGCTAGACCTTTCTTTATATGTCCATGGCCATGGGCTAGACCAAGAATAATTCACGTGAGCCTCCCACACGCTTATAACCCAATCACAGTAAATATGTAGCGCACGCTTCCTTATCGAGCGCCCTACCTCCACGGACTATAGGCTTTATATAAGCATCTCTGTGAGACAAAACAGCGGTTATGAATATGATGCAGTTTGACCTTCCACGTTCACCGGCTCCTTCCGACAGCTCACAGCCGCCGCCCCCGCACCGACAGCACAGCAAACTGCCCGTTATGACAGTTCGCCCGCCCCAGTATGAGAAATAAATGAATCGGGATAAATCCAAATGTGATCCTGCCATAAAATAAAAGGTGATATATGATATTTTTGCCATAGCGCAGATCCTTGCCCTGTTTTATTTTAAATGCATTATGGGCATTAAGTGTCTGTTTGGTGTAAGTATAGGCCTATCTGTTACTATTTGCCTTTCTTGTTTTCCATGTTAAAAGTAAGCTACTTGAAAATTGAAAGTAGCCTAAATGTGGTTGAAAGAAAAGGAAATGTGCGGTGTTGATCATATGTGATAGATAAGGGGTCGCTATTGGATGCAGACATTATGAGATTCGGACCTTTGCTGTAAGAAAATGTTGTCAACTGGACCCATTTCAATTTTAGTTGAAGACCCCTCGGTCAGACCAAGAATAATTCAATTGTAGTTCAAGGATGATGTTGTCAATGACGTTATGAAGAAGAGAACTGTGGAATGCAGGTCTTTTAAATGTAGAAACTGGGTTAGATCATATGATTTTTGTATGACTTGACTTGTGACTTGCTTGACCTGAGCAATGACTTGACTTGTGACTTGCTTGATTCTCACCACAGTGCCTTGGACTTGCTTGAGACTTGAAGATCATGACTTGAGACTTGAAGGTCATGACTTGAGGCTTGCTTGTGACTTGCACATTAGTGACTTACCCCCACCTCTGATAAACAGACACATTAGGTGACAGTTTCCATTGAAGAGCCTGATTGATTGATTACCAGATCCATTTTCCTCAAGTGATCACAGTTTAAATTATTTTATCATTTTTATATTCATATTAGGCTATTTAACGAGGCTCGTCTGTGACTTTAGGATCGCACAAGTGAACAGTAACGATCGCGTGTAGCCGCAGCGTTACATGAATCCACCTGACATAAATCTGTTCAGTGGCACAGACGTTAATAAGCATACAATACAAATAGGTTTATTAATCTGAATGTAGAGCATGTCACGATGTGTAAGGTGGCCGCCTATATGAATGGACTATGGCTGAGAACTACGCTACTGATCAGATAAATGATCGGTCAAACGTAAAATGGTCAGGAAATGATAAAAACATCCCGATGGAGATTTCTATGGAGTTATTTTGCTTCAAACTGTACAGGGACGCGTGTGACAGTGACACTCTTTCTTCAGTTGGAGCTGCAGCGTAAAGTGAAAACAAACTCAGGTCTAACCACCACGGGGAGGAGCAAGATGGCGCCAGTGTGTTTGTCGGCCTGCCGTCAGCTCTTACCTGTTCAGCTCCCACCTGTTAGATCGCTTTTATCTCTGTGTGTGTTTTCTCTGCTGTTTCTGTGGCATTGTTCCGACGCCATACGGACATATGATCGCCATATGCTCCTGCATATCCGAGAGTCACTGGAGATCCAAAACAGCGGATGCCTTCGCTCCTTCATTACTCCCCAACCGAACATCCCACAGTCAAAAACTTTACATCCACAGATTCACTGGAGTCAGCTGCATCTTTTGGCATAGGCCACGCCCATTTGCTGAATTGTAGACATATGTTGATGCTACCCTTATTAGCGTTCATAAAAAAAATTGGAAAATGTCGCCATAAGGGGGCACCAAAAACACAAAGAGTATACATATCCTCATCCACTATAGCCTATTTCTATGCTATTTCTTTGCTTTTTGGTCTATAACTCCCAAACCGAACATCCCGCATTCAAAAACTTTACATCCCCGGATTCGGTGATGTGAGCGGCCGGCGGCACGGTCTGCGACGCCCGGGTCCCGAGTTGCGTCGGAAGGTTTGGCCCCCGAATAACTGCTTGCAGTTCTAGTTATCTTTATTTTTTCTATTGTTATTGTTATTTTGCCTTCATGTTGGCCTACTGAATGCACTATGTACAGCACTTTGGTCAGTGCAAACTGTTATAAGTGTGCTTTTATAAATAAATGTTACTTACCTCCCGAGCAGGTTAGACCACGGCGTATGTTGCCGCAGTAACTGACTCTCGGTTGCGCTGAACTTGCTAGCTGAAACGGAAAACCCAGAGTTTCCACTAACTCAGAGCGAACAAACTCTGGGTTGCCTCAAAACCAGCTACCTGAAACAGGCCTCAGGTTATACAGTTTTTAGACAGCTGGCTCTAACACTTTGCTTGTTCAGCTTTGTTTCGCTCCACTACCTGTTACATTTGTTTCTTACGTTAATTATGGAAATTGATGAACCTGATGTTTGAACCGCGTTTGTAATAAATACACCAAAAGAAAAAGGCGAAGTTGGGCATTGTAATTGGCACAACAGCCAGCATACAGCGAGCGCCTCAGCTAAGTCATTAGCCACGGGACTGTCTTTATAGCCTGTGTAGCAGCTACTCACTGGGTTTAAGTTTTAAGCTTGGCCACTTACACTCCCTATAAACTGCCATGAAAATATTATACAGAAATATTTCTTCTACTTTTTTTTTTACAAACCTTGTATCCCACTTGAGCTCTGTACATACAAATCTATAATATTCATATGTATTTACAACTTTTTTTAAGAAATAATTATTTGTGTTGCACTTAAACCTAATAACTTTTTTTATTAACGGGAGTTTTCTCACATCTTTGACGCTGAGCAGATTTTCTGTCAGGCTGAAATGTATTGCTGCTACTTCACTTGTGATGTTCCCAAAGTCAAAGTCAAGCCTCATGAAATAGTGTAATATGAATATAGAAATTATTTAATAATTTAAACTGTGATCACTTGCTGAGGAACATGGATTTGGTTAGAAATCAATCAGGTTCTTCGTCGATGAAAACTGCCTAATTTGTCTGAAGTTAAAGTATTTCACTGCCCATTTAAAAGGAGGGACAGTCTGTTTACTGCACAGGATTTAAGAACCGCTTGCCATTTTATATACAGCGAATATAATACACTGTCAGCCTGTCAGTAATTGTGTGCCGTGCCAACTCCTACTTTTGCTGCTGCTGATATGCATAACTTTTGTCCTAAATATTGCTTCTCATAGCGAAGTGTAATTGTTCTCTTGAGAAAAATGTGAGAGACGCCGAGATCGTTTAACGGCATGTGGCAGTACCACGGCGACCACTGACATACCATGGCTTGTGCTGGTCTGTAACGGTAGTGCCAGTCCAAACAAGGTATTCTGCGACCGGCACGCCCCGCCTCCCCCCTATAATTTCACGACAGGTATTAACACAAATGTAAAGCTAAATATAGTTGGTCTTTATTGACACTATATCACAACATAAAACCGTAAATAAATGGATTTATTCATGTCTCTGGTCCTTTCCGTTGTAAGGATATGTGCAATCTGTTTGTTGTTGCTTTTGAAATGACAGATGCTTTATAAAACAGTCGGACTTGCTCCGGTGACGGTAGTTAGCTTAGCCACCTGAGCAGGTTTGACTAATCGATAACAGAGATTTAGCACTATACTGCCTTGACTAGAGGCAGGTCCCTATATCTACCAGAGGGTGGCACTGTAGCCTAGGGCTAGAAATAGTGTAGCCTAGGGCTTAACTTTCAGCTTTTCCCTTAGCTCAGTGGGAAGAGAGTCCGGAAACCCTTCAGCAGACCTGTGTTCGTGTCCCACCCAGGTTGGGTCTTTGCATCTTTTGACTAGACATTCATCTATTTTTTTTACTAATGTTTTATCAAGGTAGGCCTACAGGTTCCTATCGTTTAACACTGATTCAGTGTCATAAACCTTTTTGTACTATTTGGGTGCCATTTCCTACTGTCACCTGCATATTTTCTACTGCGACATACCGCTTCTCCACTGACAGGCCACTTTGGTATAATGGTAGTACCTTTTCCGAAAGGCACATACCGTTCCTCCACTGACATGCCACTCATATCCTGTGGTATGTGCCGGTTCATACTGGCATAGCACTCATGATCCAGCTGCAGAATCATTTTGATAACAACAAATATACGATTGGCAATACATGATGGAAACATAAATGAACAATGTCAAAAGTGTGAAAAAAAAATTCAAGTAAAATAAGTCAGAAAAATTTGAATAAAGAAGTGTCTGAACAGATTTGTGTGCAGGTTAGAATGAGGGTTGTAGGATAGAATATGTGATGGATCCAAATGTGTGGCAACAATCACTCCAGAGTGTCCGATCAGAACACTAATGATGTTCAGGTGAGAGAAATAAAGGATGGAGCCCAAGTTTCCGTTTAAACTCTTTAGTGAGAGCATGTGTGTGGTTTTGTATCATGGACGCACACTCCATCAGTCCGGCGGAGGAGAGAATGGAAACAAAAATGAGTTTTCCGACACATTTCACTGGCACGTTTGGGGTGCGTTCAAGGTACACTAACAGTGTAGGAAAATCAGTACTAACATGAAAATCACTTAAACAACAAAACTACTGTAATGGGGGAAAACAGAAACCGTTTTAACACTTATCAAACAAAGTACAAAGTGCTTTACAGTAATACAATTAAGTAAAAACCACAGAGAAATTAGATACATGTTGAACTCTGGTGCTCATGTTTATTAATGTGCACTGTCACTTATACAAAAATAAATATCAAAAAAATCTTTATAGAAGTAGGCCTATAGAATGGACAATAAAATAACCACAAACCTGATTAAAAAATTATCCACATTTAATTTTTAATTAACTTAGTTGCAATCGAAGCAGTGCAACTTAGGCATTCACTGGATCCATGTGCGCTCACGCAGACGGGGACACAGTATTTATCGGGTGTAATTACATTGACACAACAACACCGGCATTGGCCTACCTATTACAAGTAAGAGTATATTTGTTTTCACTTCTCGACTAAAGTAGAGGAAACTTTATGCACACAGAGAAGGTAAGAAAGAGAGAGAGAGAGAGAGCTCTGCTTCAAGCAAGGAGTAACCCTGTTTGTCCCTTGGTCAGTTGATGGGCCATTAGCACCTATGATTAGCACATGGAAATTGGCCCTGCCATAACTTCCAGCTGCTGCGACACCCGAAGTGAAGGTTTGACGACATGGCTGGTAAGTCTTTATTGTTTTACATGATTTTAAAGTATGCTATTCTTCAAAATAATAAAAGGACAAGGTTAGTACATAAATGTTTTACTTTGAAAGCCATCCCCATAATGAGCATACTATAAATCACTTTCTGAATTGCTTACTTACTTCATGAATATATATTTTGTGTGGAATAATTAATATACTGTCATCTGTAGGTGTCTTTGAAAACAATTTACACCGGATCTCAGGATGAATCCCAAATTGTCAACAAAATTGGGAAAAAGTTCCCAATTACTATAAGAGACTTACAAAGTCCTCTTGATGTAATGGAGGAGACCTCGCGTATGACGCCATGGTTGACAGACGATGTATGACAGTACTGTTTATATTAAAACAATCAATTTCTGAGCGGCACAGTTTATATAAAGTAGTTCTATGTGTATGATGAAACACATTTAATATATTTAATGTTAAAAAGTGTATACTATAACATGTTTGCTAATGATAAAAGACAGTCAGCCTTTTAATCTTTTTCCCCACTGCAAAGTCTGTGAGTTTGGGGCACTTTGACTACATAATCTGGAGCCGGGACTGGACAAAATATGGCTATGTCCAGGACGAATCTCTGAGAAACTTGGAGGTGGGTTTTACCTTTTTTGTAAGATACATTATATTTACAAATTATATTTACAATTTTATGTTTTTCCATTGGCATTTAATGCTGAAATAACAATTGTCTCCACCACACTAGATTGCTGACAGAATATTTCTGCCAAGGATTGTGGGTCACAGGACCGCAGAAACTGGCAACCACTTCATCCTTTGGGTAGGCACAAATTAGAAAACATCAACCATCATGCAAAATGTTGTCAAAGACATGTGGTTGAAGAGATTAATGTCATTCTTAGATAATTATGTATAAACAAGATGTGCTACTTAGGAATGTTCATGTACAATCTAAGTTTATGGTACTTTGTAGCAACCAAATCAGAATTACACCACCACCTAGTTCATTCATTTTCCCTTGACTTACATCACAACCTCTTTGTCAGAGTTCATTCATGTTTCCCTCAGTTACGTCTCCAATCACATAAGAGTAGTATTGGAAAATGGAATAGTGATCATTTTGCCACCTGAACACATATTCAGAAGGAACAATGGAAGACACAAACATGCCACATGTAAAATAATTTGCATGAAGTGTTATTTGACAAGAAAAAAACATATAATTTATCACTAATAACAATTATAATAACTGTATAACGTCAGACAATTTTAAGTGTAATAGATGTAAAAATGTAAATTCATCTTGCACAGGAATATGGTTCTCACTGGATTGACATGTTGCAACACAAATAATTAATAAAACATTATGTTAAGTGTGATATGATGTGTGTATATACTGTATATATACACACATTTAGCTTTAAAGAGGACCTATTATACTACTTTTCTGGTCTTAATTTCTTGTTTTACACTGCTATAGAGCAACCTGACACAAATCACATCACAAAAAACTATGTAGATTTTCGGGAAGCTCTTTCTCTTATTTTGGCGATCCAGCACGTCCTGTCAACACTTGAGTGTGTGTGCTTCGGGCATCTCCGCTCCCTCAGCCTGTGCTTCGGCAATCTCCGGTCATAAAAGTCAAAAAGCATCATAGGTCCGCTTTAAGTGTAAGTTAAACATTCCTGCACAATATTTAAGCTTATAAGGAGACTTTGGCTGACACAGTTATCATTGTGGATACATTTGTATCCATACTCTATGTTACACAATAAAAAAACAAAATGGGTTACATGTGTTTCTTTATGCTTTGAACGATAGTTACGTATGTAACTACGGTTCTATGAGTTCCGGATGACCGCCAGAGGCAGTGCTTACAGCACTGGATGTTCCATCGCGCGCATGCGCAGGTCGAGATCTTTATACCAACAAAGTCACCTGTGACACCTGGGTGACCCCGGGAATATCTATATATTCCGGAAGTCACTCGAGGGTCTGTTCCAACTGGATCTTCTCGCGGTATCTGAGAAGTCTGATTGACAGAGAACTCTGGCGGTCATCCGGAACTCATAGAACCGTAGGTACATACGTAACTATCGTTCTATTTCGTTCCTACTGACCGCCAGAGGCGGTGCTTACAGCACTGGATGACTTATACCAAAAAGGTCACGAAGAGTACTCACCACTTAAGGGCTTGCACCCATCAACAAGACAGCCGTCGCCACCGGATGAGGAGCAGCGACATTCACTCTGTAGAACCGCGCAAACGTACATGATGAGGACCATGTAGCTGCGGAGCAGATGTCCTGAAGAGGAACCCCCTTCAAGGCCGCCCACGATGTAGCCATACTCCTGGTAGAGTGGCACTTAACGGCCAAGGGCACAGGGAGCCCATGTGCTCTATATGCATTCAACACTAGATCCACAATCCAGTGAGAGAGTCTCTGCTTGAACAGGGCAGCCCCTTTCCTGCAGCCCCCGTAACAGACAAAGAGGTTATCTGTCTTACGTAAGCTGGTTGTCGCTTCAACATACTCCCTAAGCGCCCGCACCGGGCACAGCGGGTCTGACACTCTTTCTGCACCCCCCAGAGAGCCTGGGGGATTGAAAGCAGCCACAAACGTTTGGGCAGGAAGGATGGATTCGGCCAGAGCACCACTCCTGACCCATCTGCGTGCCAGCGCATACACGCCTGGCTCACTGACAAGGCATGGAGTTCACCGACCCGTTTCGCAGCCGCAATGGCGAGGAGGAAAGCCGTTTTCATAGACAGCCGCGTCAGATCTGCCTGACTTAGCGGCTCAAATGGGGGTAGACATAAGGACCTCAGAACCACCTGCAAGTCCCATGATGGTGTCCTCAGGGGTCGTGGTGGTCGAAGCCTCTGGGCCCCCTTTAGAAACTGCCTGACTAGGTACTGGGACCCTACTGTCTGGCTATCAACCCTTGCATGTGCAGCCGAGATTGCAGCCACATAAACGCGCAGGGTCGAAGCAGCCCTGTTGTTGTCCAACACAGACTGCAGAAAGTTCAGTATCACCACCACCGAGCAAGTCTCCGGGACTTTGCCCTGTGCCACGCACCACTGTGAAAACAACTTCCACCTGTTTGCATAGAGCAACCTAGTGGAGGGTGCTCTAGCACTAAAAATGGTACGGACCACCGACTGGTCGCAAGACGTTAGCAGTGGGTCCTGGCTCTCAGGGGCCACACGCACAGCCGCAGGCGTCCCGGATTTGTGTGCCATATACGTCCGCCAACCTGAGACAGAAGATCCTGTCTCTCTGGAAGGCGCCAAGCCTCTCCGTTGAGGAGTTTCAGCAATGCTGGGAACCACAGCCTCCCTGGCCAATGTGGGGCCACCAGAAGTAGGCTGTGACCACCACGCTGGACTCTGTCCAGTGTTGCCAGTATAAGGGGAATTGGAGGAAATGCATAGAGCAGGCTGTCTGGCCAAGCATGAGCCAGAGCGTCCTGTCCTAAGGGGCTGGTCCTCTCCATCAAGGAGAAACAGAGGGGACCGTGGGTCGTCTCCTCGGAAGCAAAGAGATCTACCACTGCCCTGCCATACCTGTCCCAAATCATGCCTACTACCTCCGGATGGAGCATCCACTCCCCGGAGGGTGGCCCTTGGCGAGAGAGAAGGTCTGCCGCTATATTCCGGACACCGGGAACATGGACAGCCCTCAGGCTTAGGAAATGGGGGAACGCCCATGTAAGGAGCCCCTGCGCGACCCGCAGGTTCCGCCTCATCTGGTGCCCCCCTGATGGTTGACGTGGTAGACTGTGGAAATGTTGTCTGTCCGGACGAGAACATGCCGGTTTCTCAGAACTGTAAGGAAGTGCTTTAGAGCCAAGAACACCGCAAGGAGTTCTAACACATTTATATGCTCCAGCCTCTGCTGGGAATCCCACTGGCCTCTGACAGTCCTGTGGCGCCATACTGCGCCCCAGCCAGTAAGGGAGGCGTCTGTCTCTACGACCTCCCGCCAGGAAGCCAACCTCCCTAAGGGCGCCCCCGCAATCAGGTATGCCCTCTCTCTCCAGGGTCAGAGGGCCAAAAGGCACTGCCCAGACACCCTGACCATCTTGTGTCCCTGCCACTTGGGGTCCAAGTGGAGACCATTGGCCCAGATCTGCAGAGGCCGCAACCTGAGAAGGCCTAGCGGGACCACGCTGGATGCCGCGGCCAGCATACCTATCAGTCGCAGAAAGAGGCTGTATTCCAGCAACCTCCCCCGCCTGAAGCGCTGTAGTAGCTGCAGAATGGTAGCGACGCGCTTTGGAGAGAGGCAGGCTCGCATGTCCACCGAGTCGAGCACCAGCCCCAGATAACTCACCACCCGACATGGTGTAAGGTTGCTCTTGGAAAAGTTGACCGTGAGGCCAAGCCGATCCACATGGCTGAGGAGCCTGGCTTGTCCCTGACTGCCTGCTCCCGAGTTGGGGAAATGATTAGCCAATCGTCTAGGTACGGCAATATCGTCATACCGCCGGTCTGTAATGGGGACAGGGCTGCTGCCACACACCTTGTAAATATACGTGGGGCCAGAGACAGCCCGAACGGAAGGACCTTGAATTGGTACACCTTGCCCAGAAAGGCAAAGCGGAGGAACCGCCTGTGAGGCTGTGTAATAGGGACATGAAAGTAGGCGTCTTTCAGATCTATCGACACGAACCAGTCCTCCGGAGCGATAGCCCGGAGGACATCTGCAACACGCAGCATGCGGAAGGAAAAAACCTTGAGGTACCGATTCAGCCGTCTCAAGTCCAGAATGGAGCGAAACCCGCCATCCTTCTTCGGTACCAGAAAGTAGGTTGAGTAGAACCCCTTGAGCTGTTCCTGTGGCTCTACTACCTCGATGGCACCCTTCCCCAGGAGGGTGGCCACTTCCTGGGTCAGGACCAGGGATCTGCCAGGATCTTTGACCACAGTAAGTCTGATCCCGCTGAAAGTTGGGGGCCGGCGTCGGAATTGTAGTGTGTACCTGTTGGACAGCGCGAACACCATCCACGGGTCTGTGGTCTGTTCTTTCCAGTAGTCCAGGTGCTGCTGAGAAAAACGTCCGACGGCCGGCCCTTGAGCTTCAGTACCTACCCCCCTGCCCCTAGGGGCCTTGGGGGGGCGGCGGCTGGGCGCCGGACATCTTGGTGCCTGAAATGCCTCCCGTGGCGGCGGCGCAGTGGTACGGCGCCTGCCAACCTGCTCGGAGAAACGCTGGCCCCTCGATCGTCCAGCTGGACGTGGTTGAGGGCTATTGGCATGGGGTACCACAGAGGCCCTTGACCTGTAATAAGGTGGCGGTGTACGCCGTAAACTCGCAAAATGCTGGCTGGCCTGGCCAGCCTGTACACTACGCTCCAGGGCCTGAAGCGCAGCTGGCCCAAACGTCTGGCCTGTCACAACCGGGAGAGACCGGAGGGTCCGCCGACACACCTCCGACAAGGGGGACTGCGCCAGCCAAACCTGGCGACGCGCCAACGTAATTGTTGACATTAATCTGCCTAGCTCCCTTGTCATAAAAGCAAACGTCTGAAGAGAAGTCTCACTTAAGGTCTGAGCTGAGGGATCAACCTCTGACCCCTGAATGGTCTGGGACAAAGCCAGAATGATATGCAAAAGCGAATTCCCGAGACGGCCCACACGGGCAGCAATGCTATAGCTTTTGGTAAGCAGGTCGTCCATAATTCGGCACTGGGGCCGAGGGCAGCACGCATCGGCCCTCAGCGCCTCATCTGGGGAGACAACCAAGGACGCTATCGCTGGCTCAATTGGCGCTAACCGGTCCAAGCCGTAAGCCCCAGCGTCTCTCATAGTTGCTAGGGCTCTGCTATCACTAGCGTGATGGGACAGAACCCTGGCATCCGGCCAGCACCTATGCAGCTCCGCAATGTACGGCTCAGAGGGGGGCAACGTGAAAACAGAGGGTTGAACGGCCTGCGGAAAAAATGCACTTACCGGTGCAGATGAAACCGGAGCCTCGTCTAACCCCAGCTTTGCCAGCGCCATACGCAAGGCTGGCCTAACTGTGTCGCGGCTGGACACTGGCCCTCTAGCCGAGCTGGCCGCCGACCCCTGGGAGAAAGCCTGAGAAGCCAGGGACGCTGCTTCGTCGATCTGTTCTCCCTCCTCTGTAAAGAGACTACAGGATGCGGCCGTAGACAGCATATCATCCTCTGGATAGGAAAGTTGCGCAGCCGCGGGAACACATGCAGCGGCTGGTAAACCCTGTGGCCGTTGGAGGTTCTTCAAGAGGGCTTTGATTTGAGCCACGTCCCCAGATAGCGTGCTCACTTGGGTTGTCAAATCGTCGACCTTATGGGACTTCCCGGGGGGTCCCCCAGCTGCCGAGGAGCGCCGCTTGGCGCCACTAGGACCCACACCCGACGGGGGCAACCCTAGTCCCTCCACCTCAGCCAGCCTAGCCAGCCTTAGTGCATGAGGCATGCAACTACAATTCATGCATGGATCATCCGACAGTGCTTCCCTCAGGTGCTCAACCCCCAGACATGCAGAGCACTGGTCATGGCCATCCTCCATGAGCAGGGAGGCCGAGCAGATGACACAATTATGGGCGCTTGACATAATGGCAAACTTAATTACCCTATCTCAGTAACTAATTAGCAATTAGCAAATTAATTAGTAGGCTATGCAGCCGGGCTCTCGGCGAGAGCACCCAACACCGGTGTGACACCCCAAAATGAACCCCTTGAAGGCGACTCTGAACCACAAGCCGCCTACTGGAGGCAAATTAACGCAGGCTTAGGCAATCGAGCTCTAGGCGAGAGCACCCGAGCATGACGCGACACCCCTACAAAAACGATAAATCAAGTACGCAACTGGCCTAGGCGACACAGCACCCAAGCAGCAGTGCAGCAAAGCTAGCAAATACCGTGGCGGCGGCTATGCCCAAACCGCTCACTGACAATTAAATAAAAGTAAGCAACCGGCCCCGGCGAACTCAGCACCCGAGCACAGCGCAACAGCTAGCGAAAATAAATTAGAAATCACCATGGGGGCGCTAAGCCCAGCCGCTCACTGGCAACTAATCAAGTAGCAACTGGCCTAGGCGAACTCAACACCCGAGCACCGTGCACAATGTTAGAAAACAATAGTCGAGCATACAATCAGCACCGGGCTTAGCGAAAGCACACAAGCAACGGCGCGACCAAAATAATAACACGGCGACTGTGAAAACTAGCCGCCGACTGACGAGCTCAATAATACAAGGTGGAAGGTGATAGCTACCGCGGTAGCTGGCGGCCACGCGTAGCCTTCACACTTACTCACCCCTGACCGGCCGCAGCCGAAGTAGAAACAATTGCCAGTCGCAGCCTTTGGTGGTCGACGTCAGACCGAAGCACCAACCCGTAGGTACAAGCTATTTGGTATATTCTCTCACACACGCTATGTGTGTGTCCTGCTAATCCGCGAGAAGATAGAAGGAACAGATCCTCGAGTGACTTCCGGAATATATAGACATTCCCGGGGTCACCCAGGTGTCACAGGTGACTTTGTTGGTATAAAGATCTCGACCTGCGCATGCGATGGAACATCCAGTGCTGTAAGCACTGCCTCTGGCGGTCAGTAGGAACGAAATAGAACCATAGGTACTTGACTTCCCAAAAAAGGAAATCAGAGTTTATGACTCTCTACAGATGTACACCACAATACAAGATGACGACATGGCTCTTTTGAGGTTTAATATTATTACACTCAATTCAGACAATGTGTTTTAAAAAATTTACAATGTTGAGTTAAAGGAAAATATTCAATTATTGTCATAGAAAAATGACTCCTTATGGCTTCTTTTAAAGAAATGTTTTCAGGAACCAGGGAGGACTCCAGGGATGGAAAGTCAGGTTCCCAAAACAGTGGAGGCAGACGGACTTTGATAACTGTGGCATTTTTGTGTGCTCAGTAAGTAAACTTGTAAAACTGTAGTATAAACTTTCACTACTTATAACACACACAATAAGAAAAATAAATAACTGCTTCTTATGTGACTATTAAGTTATTACCCCCCAAAAAGGCAGCAGAGAATGAGATGGTAAAACGGGAGGTCAGCAGTGAACCTTCAACCCTCGATAATTGTGGGATTCTGAGGAGGCACCATTCATCTATGATGAGTAAAGGCGTGAATATTCAGTTCAATGGGCAGCCTTATCAAACTTTTTGCTTAGATCATTTTGAATCAGTAAATTTAGACATAGTAATTGTGTTTCTCATCACCATAGAATTTCCGGCTCACAAAAGAAGAGCCAGCAGTCTGCCCGCCACATTCACCATTACCCCTGTACTCCCAACCATCCTCCAAAAATAAAGTGTCCTAAACTCCAGCCATCTCCTGTGTCCGTGTTCTGCATTTGGGTTCACTGTGAACTTTGCGGCATTAAGTTAAACTTAACCTTTCTCTATTTGATTGCAATTTTACACAAATCTGTTCACACACTTCTTTTTCAATTGTTTCTGACTTATTTTACTTAAAATCTATTTTTCACACTTTTGACATTGTTAATTTATGGTTCCATCATATATTGCCAATCATTTATTTTTTGTTATCAAAATGATTATGCAGCTGGATCATGAGTGGCAAGTCCGACTGTTTTATAAAGCATCTGTCATTTCAAAAGCAACAACAAACAGCTCGCACATATCCTTACAACGGAAAGGACCAGAGACACGAATAAATCCATTTATTTACGGCGTTATGTTGTGATATAGTGTCAATAAAGACCAAATATATTTAGCTTTACATTTATGGCAATACCTGTCGTGAAATTATAGGGGGGAGGCGGGGCGTGCTGGTGGCGTATACCATTGTTTGGACTGGCACTACCATTACAGACCGGCACAAGCCATGGTATGTCAGTGGTCGGTGTGACACTGCCACATGCCGTTAAACGATCTCGGGGCACCTGAAAAATGTTTGTCCTGTTTTTTTCAGAATTGCTGAGGTGATTATATCAGAGTTCCGATATCATATCCCTGTTAATTCTTCTCTGTACCATACAGGCGTATTGTTCAATCAATTAATATTTATATGTTTCACTCCAGTGGGAGAAGTGGAGAAGTGGGCAGATCAAGCATTTGTTTCTCCTGTTTCCATGGTGAATCATGTTATCAGCGATCCATTGACGATGGCTTTAATGCACATGCTCAACCCAGAGTGAACACGCTCAGAGTTGATTGACCAAACGCTGATCCACTGTTCTAAAACCCAGAGTTGCTCCTCTGGGTTGAACTCAGAGTTTGTCAACCCTTCTTGCTGAAATACGCCCCTGAAAGCCTGGAAATTACACCTTATAACTGCATATATATGCAAGCACACAAAGACACACACATATAAAAGCACACTAATTTCTCAACACACAGACACAACCCTTAGGTATCCACTTGGATCTAAACTTTACATTTATTTATCGTATTTTTAGGCCTGCAACTCTAAAATATGTTAAAAAAAGTTTGTTTTAGAGAGCATATTTGACCCTCAGTAAAAACAGGAAGAAATAAATGATTCAGCATGATTCACATTGTGCTGTGGGGGGCAACAATATGGCAGGACAGGCAACCAGGAAAATTACCTGTAATATAACCTTATGCCCAGGGCTAAGCTTTTGGGTGCCCTAAGCTTAAATTTCAATGATGGTTTATGTGGTTGCCAGTTTTTTTGGTGAGTAACACTGAATTTACAATTCTTATTATGTTACAACCGTACACTGTAGCCTATAGAACAAATTAAAAGGTGTTGGTTTCGCGAGTGTTACAGTGACAGTGTTAGCTCTGTTATGCCAGCTAAATAAATAGCCACTACCATGACTTGAGCACCGGGAGGGTTCGGGCGGTATTTGTCCGGGTACTGTGTTGAATACGTGTTGAATATCGGTTTAAATCATATCATAAATCATGTTGGCTGCATGCTTGTGGAGCCGGTGTGACTCTGCCTGGGCCCGAGGTTTGTTCAAGGCTCCATGCCGCTAACGACAGTCTATTGGCAGGTTAGATTCTTTTGTCTAAATTACAATCAGTGCACCCCTATTCATTCTTCTACAATTATTACTGCACACACTAGGATATAATATTAATTGAGAATCTCAAATGAGACCAAGATGACAGGCTCAAAGGTAATTACAGTGAAATGCAAGGGTTAAGGTTATGCAAGTTTTCGATCCTACTTTGTGTGCTACCAAATTTATTTTTGTGCTACTGAATTTTTTTGCTTGCTAGCACCAATGCTACCACCTAAAAAAATAAGCGTACAGCCCTGCCTATGGCGTAGGAACACTTTTATGACAAAATATATGCTCCCAAGTTTGCGCTCATTAATGTTTATAGATGAAGGGGCTATGTGCATTCGTAAAACCGGCTCCGTCCCGCGGACAAAACGATGGTTATCTTTTTTTTTCTTTTTTTTTATAACAGTCGTATAACCTCAAATTAAATACAATTGTGGCTGTGTTTCAGCAGCTGTGTTATCCGTGGATATTATGACGGTTATAATATACTGTGTGAGTTAATGCAGATGTAAATATATATGTATATTTACATCTGCATTAACTAAAAAATAAATATAACATTTTTGCTGTTTCTTCCTTTATTCCAAACGCTATTTTTCTGAAAAAAATTATTGATTGCCTAGTGCATTACTTTTATCTGACTCTTTCTGTATTGTTTGACTCAGTGGTTGTCTCTTTGTCCTCTTCCAGGTTAACATGGAGGAATGAATGTGTGCCTCTGGTCTCCCTGATCTCTACGTGAAAGAGCAACGGTGTGGCTCTTTATCAGGCAGCAAGCTGAAGTCAACCTACATTCAGATTATCCTCATCTTATCTGCTTGTGATAATTGTCATGGATTGTGATCTTTTGTGATATATCTTGTTCTGCACTGTCTGTCCTTGGAGAAGTATTGAATTTCCTGCTCTGTAGCTCTTCACCTTTCAAGTTTTTTTTGTGGGATTTTTTCCTAACTTAAGTAAAGTGCTTTACAACATTACATAGTCCTAATTATATATCATTGATAACTTAACAGACCCAAATGTATTATCTTTTGACTATTTTAGTGTCATTTTTAATGAAAATATGCCGAAATTGTTTCATACGTACAGCTTCTCCTGTTCAATGCAAAACGTTTACAGAGTAATTTAACAGTTTGGTATTTGTACTTTTACTGAAGTAAAGGATGTGAATATTTCCTTCTACACCAGGGGTGTCAAACATACGGCCCGAGATGATTTGATCAGGCCCGCGACCTGTAGAGCATACATTTCTGAGTATGTCAAAAAAAAAGTAAGTCTCTAGCCCATTCCTGTGAGGAGTTATTTTTTTTTAGAATTTTTAAAGAAATAACCGAAATGCTCACTCCTGCCGCTAGGGGGCAGCCTAAATTAAAAAAAGCACATTTTAGCAACGTGGGAAATGGTAAGTGGCAATCCTGCTTCACCGCTATCAATGTTTCCTCCGGTGCTTTATGGCAAAGTAAAAACCAAAAAAAAAAACATTTTTATTTTTAGTCCATTTTATTTTAGTACTTTTTAATAAAAATAAAACTATTTTTATTTTTAGTGCTGAACAATTAATGTACTAGCAAGCGCGGTGTGTCTGCGGCTCTGTGTGCGCAAAACGAGCAGGAGCATGCTAGTGTAGGCCTACAAGATTTATTTCCTAATTTTCAATGCTGCTTTATTTTTATGTTTTAAATTGGGAAAAACGAATTCCAAAACTACCAATAACCTCTGTATTTAAAAATAAATCAAAACAGTAGAAGTTGCACTTTTATTTAATTGTATTTTGTACAGTCTGCATGTTTGCACAAAATGTGTCCCTGTACATATAGTAAACAAAATTGGACAACTGTAAGGTCAGTGCCTGTTGTATTTGTGTATTCAAATAAACAGTTGTTTATTTCATTAGTGCACATTGGCATCTTTGAGCAAAATACCCCCAAAATCATTGCTGCGGCGCTGCGCGCCGCACTTCCTATTCCCTTGGCCAGCAGCAACCTTTACGAAGACATTTCCTGGGGGGTACAGAGATCCCTTGTGATCCCTGATAATGTAGGTTACAAATGTAGGCTGAGTGATAAAGCATATTACTGAAAAACAAAGTTAGGGATTTGGAGTTATTTTGCCATTATTTTACTGGTCCGGCCCACCTGAGATCAGAGAGGCTGTATGTGGCCCTCCAACCAAAATGAGTTTGACATCCCTGTTCTACACTGTTTAATCTTTACCTGGGTCATCTTTGAGTCTTCTTTATACCAGCAAAATAATTTTCATACATAAGTACTTTTAATATAACATAATGTTCTACTTTTACTCAAGGGAATTTTAATATAGAAGATTAGATGTGTGATATGGAATCTCTACCCTTACTCATGTATGGTTTTCAGCTACTCTTTGGTCCACCGATGGGCTCTAAAGCCCACTGTAGCAAATGGTTATTTGTGATATTGGACTATATACAAAAACTGATATTTTTTTTGTATTTGAGCAAAGTTACAACAGCTGGGCAAAGGGTGTAAAAATGGTACTATCATGAGCTACTGTGGTCCCCTCTTCCACCCAAAACATTACTGGAGCCACAAAGTGTATTTAATCATTTAATTTAACTGTTGCACCTTAACATATAGACTTGCTCTAAATATTTTATATAATATATGTATTTATATTCAAAATTATAGGCTATTAAATTAGTGTTCTCATCTGTCCTCCCTTGTCATGTATTACTGTTAATAACATTTTCAGTCTGTAGACCAAAATAACATTTACATTATTACAAATACATTGAGGTCAGCTTGTTCAGCCCATAGTCAACACTATTTCATTCATTTTCCTTTATTTAACCTCGAAAGATCAATTGAGGGGTGACCCTCTTTTACAATGACGTTGAGAAGAGACATTTGTTTCAGCTATGAGCTTTTTAATGCCCTCTCTCAGGTGCTGGGAGGTGATATTAAGAATATGTTCAGCTCTGTTGGGGTTGTTGGACCAAACTGGAGGCAGGGAAATACGTGACTGAGCCTGAGCTCATCTACCGGTAGGCTAACTAGTAAGCCTAGCCTAGCTCCTGGCGGTCGTGCTAAATGTTGCTAACTCGGTGTAAGTCACGGTACTTTGGCTAGATGGGACTATCTCCCTCCCCCCAACGTCACTACATGCCCTTTTTTGGTACGAGGAAGTGAGGCGGAGTCAAACTCTGGCAAGATGGCGGCGCGCATACGCCAAGAAAAAAGGGATGCTCCTCGGTGAACTGAGATCGGCCATGACGCTTATCCATTTACTTTACTATCTATTAGGGGTGTAACGGTACACTAAAGTCACGGTTCGGTACGTACCTCGGTTTTGAAGTCACGGTACGGTACAGTACGGTACGGTTCATAGTTAAGGGAGAATGAACAGTTTTAGCTGTCAGTAACTAGCTGACAGTGTGTAACATACAAATAAAATGCATAACAAATCTAAAAAGAATACTGCTGCAATTATCCAATAAATAAAATACTTATTAAATACTAGTGAATGTGCAGCATAAACTAAAATTGCACTGAAAAATAGCCAGTGTTAATGTTCAGCAGGCTCTGTAAGCTGGTATGTAAAAAAAAGGGTATGTCATCTTTAAGGGTATTGTTGACTTTAAAAATATATATATTACTGCAGCTCTCTGAAGCTCTGAAGTGCTCTTATAAATATAACAATTATCAAATAAAAGTGCAACTGCAGCATCAATTAAATGACAGCTTATGTATTTTCAGTATAAAAAAGCAAATACTGTCTGGGTTTGCACAGCTCGATTTTCTTCACAGTAACGGTGCCCTGGATGGTGCCTTTTCAAATGCGTATGCATGTTCGATGTGTTGGCTCCCTTTATATGTCCATACATACATAGGCGATCGCGGTGAAACAATGACCTGTGTGCCGACATTGTTCCACACGTTTATCACTGTTTTCATAAATCTACTGGAATCCGAAGTTATCCCTCAAACGGGATTTGAATGACAGGGGGGCGCCTGCGAGCTCCGGTTTCCTGTTGACTTTCGCCATGCAGTTCGCTCTCTGTTTGATAGCACTGTATAACATTTTTATTTGCACTACTCATAGACTGTAAAAGAAAGGAGGGGAAGCATACTACAACTGCTAGTAGGGATGCAAACGGGCCTCGTTTGAGATGTCGCCGTCTTGCTAAGACCTGCGCAATTATGACGCTCGTCTTGCTGAGCGCACAGCATTTATGCAGCATTTTTATTGTACAGGCAACAGCAAAATGAACTCAGAAGTTTACACAAACATTTTGTCTGCCAATTTAAAGAAATATGCAACCAAACTGATTGGAAGATCCTTCATGATGCAGCAAGATAATGACCCAAAGCACACTGCAAAAACCACAAAGGAGTTAATCAGGGGCGAGAAATGGATGGTTTTAGACTGGCCAAGTCAATCTCCAGACTCATATCCTATAAGAGCAGGCATTTTATCTGCTAAAGAGGAGTAACCCCCCAAAACAAACAGCAACTGAAAGAGGCTTCGGTGAAAGCCTGGAAAGCATCACAAAAGAAGAATGCAAACGTTTGGTGATGTCAATGGGTCACAGGCTTGATGCAGTTATTGCAAGAGAAGAATTTGCAAAAAAATATTAAGTTTTATTCACTTTAATTTATTTTATGTCTGTCTTTTCCAATACTTTTGCTCACCTAAAAATGTGGAGTTCCTTTAAAAACAATGCTATCTTATATGTTGTGTATCAGATTCAGATGTAAATACCTCAAATTGAAAGCTGAAATGTTGATCTCTTGTCTCATATTCATCTTTTGGTGTCAAACCCAAATGTTTGCAGTCTACAGCAAAAATAAAGAAATTGGCCTCACTGTTCCAATACTTTTATAAGGGAATGTATGTTTGGAAAATTAATTAATATTATTATTACTCTACAGAGGCAGGTCCCTATATCTACCACGGGGGCGGGGGTGGCACTGTATGCCTATGGCTAGACATTCAGCACATTTTTCACTAATGTTTTATCAAGGTGTCCTATTAGCCTAGGCCAGTGGAAAGCCAGTGGGAAAACGGTATGCCATGGGTCATGTCGGTATAAAAAGGCCTATTTTATTTTTTTGTATAAAAACCATGAAGAATAAATGCAAAATGTACTTGTAGCACAGCAAAGGGTGTTATTCTATGGAATAACTGTAATGATGATCTTTATCCAATCTAAAAAAAAACTCAGAAATATAGTGGCCAATTGAATGGATATTCAGCTGAAGCAGTCATTTTTTGTTTTGTTACTTTGTGGGCTGTTTGACTGTTTTGGTTAATCTTTTCTCATTATTTTGTTCTTGTTTGTTCTTGCTGAAAGTCTATCCATAGGCTACAGTGCCACCCCCTGGTAGATATAGGGATCTGCCTCTGTAGCCATAGACTGTATAGCGCTAAATCTCTGTTATTGATTAGTCAGACCTGCTTAGATGGCTATGCTAACTACCGTCACCAGAGCAAGTCCAGCTATTTTTTTAAAGCATCATATCCTAACAACAGAACGGGCCAGAGAAACATATACATCCCTCTATGTACAGCGTTATGTTGTAACATAGTGTCATTAAAGACCAAATATATACCTATATATAGCTTTACATTTATGGCACTACCTGTCATGAAATTATAGGGGGGAGACGGGGCGTGCCGGTGTCACGTAGGGCGCAGTATACCATTGTGGGACCTGCATTTACCGTTACTGAGTGGCAGATGCCATGGTATGTCAGTGGTCGCTGTGGCACATGCCACATGCCGATAGATGATCTCAGCGTCTCTCCAATAGGGGACAAAAACTTCCTTAGGGTGATGTGAGGCCAGTAAAAGTGTCCTACCTTTGTTATTGTTATTTTTAAAGAGGACTAACTAAAAGCAGAATAGGTAATATATTAGGGTCATTTATTTAAGGGTGGATTAAAGGTGGAGTCTGTGATTTTGGAGAAAGTTTGTTGTCAATACATTTTTGTCAAATTCAGTGTATCACCTCAAATCTCCCTCCCCTGAAACTGCATAGTGCACCTTTAACATAAGAAGCTGACATGTCAACTTGCATGATACATGTAGGGGCCAACATTGTTTATTTTGAAAAGTTACAAATACTTCCGTTTTGATTGACACATGTGGGTGTGGGTGTGGTTTATATACCGGGGCACTTGTGGCGGGCGGGGGTTAGGATACAAAGGGGGTTAGTGGCGCACCTGTTTTATTTTCTGTTTACCGTCAACTTATCGTCAACAACGTCAAATAACCATCAATTACAGCAGTTTATATTTTATTTGTTTATTTTCAACACCATCTACATGTTCTCATTCATCCGTTGTAATTCTGCCTTTCATTCATTAAACTCTTAAACTATACCCATCACCGGAGTTGGAGATTTGTTTGGACGCGTAACTGCCTGGAGCCCATTAAGCCTCTTAGCGGCCTTTATTGGAGAGCAGTCGCTACAATTAGTAAACAGAAAACTCAATCCAAAAATACCACGGCATGGACGGGATTCAACGTTGCTCTTACCGCTTGGATCTCGATGTTTTGGACTGAACAAACTATGCAACATTGGACTCTTTTCCACGGACGCCTTGGATCAGAGACACACGGTAACACTTTACAATAAGGTACACAAAATTGTAGTAGCTACTACATACCTACTACATAGTTTTTTTTTTTTTGCGCTACCTATGTGTTAGGTAGCACAAAAAAAAACCCTATGTGTTACCTACTACATAGTTTTTTTTTTTTTGCGCTACCTATGTGTTAGGTAGCACAAAAAAAAAAAACCCTATGTGTTACCTACTACATAGTTTTTTTTTTTTGCGCTACCTATGTGTTAGGTAGCACAAAAAAAAAAAAACCCTATGTGTTAGGTAGCACATAGGGTTTTTTTTTTTGTGCTACCTATGTGTTAGGTAGCACAAAAAAAAAACCCTATGTGTTACCTACTACATAGTTTTTTTTTTTGCGCTACCTATGTGTTAGGTAGCACAAAAAAAAAAACCCTATGTGTTACCTACTACATAGTTTTTTTTTTTTTGCGCTACCTATGTGTTAGGTAGCACAAAAAAAAACCCCTATGTGTTACCTACTACAGGTTTTTTTTTTTTTGCGCTACCTATGTGTTAGGTAGCACACCTACTATTTTTTTGCGCTACCTATGTGTTAGGTAGCACAAAAAAAAACCCCTATGTGGTACCTACTACATAGTTTTTTTTTGCGCTACCTATGTGTTAGGTAGCGCAAAAAAAAAAAACCCTATGTGTTACCTACTACATAGTTTTTTTTTTGCTACCTATGTGTTAGGTAGAAAAAAAAAAGTGTTACCTACACATAGTTTTTTTTTTTGCGCTACCTATGTGTTAGGTAGCGCAAAAAAAAAAAACCCTATGTGTTACCTACTACATAGTTTTTTTTTTTGCGCTACCTAATGTGTGGTAGCACAAAAAAACATAGTGTTACCTACTATATAGGTTTTTTTTTTGTGCTACCTAACACATAGGTAGCGCAAAAAAAAAAAACTATGTAGTAGGTAACACATAGGGTTTTTTTTTTGTGCTACCTAACACATAGGTAGCGCAAAAAAAAAAAAAATATATAGTAGGTAACACATAGGGTTTTTTTTTTGCTACCCTAACACATAGGTAGCACAAAAAAAAAACCCCTATGTGCTACCTAACACATAGGGTTTTTTTTTTGTGCTACCTAACACATAGGTAGCGCAAAAAAAAAACAACTATGTAGTAGGTAACACATAGGTTTTTTTTTTTGTGCTACCTAACACATAGGTAGCGCAAAAAAAAAAAACTATGTAGTAGGTAACACATAGGGTTTTTTTTTTTTGTGCTAACTAACACATAGGTAGCGCAAAAAAAAAAAACTATGTAGTAGGTAACACATAGGGGTTTTTTTTTGTGCTACCTAACACATAGGTAGCACAAAAAAAAACCCTATGTGCTACCTAACACATAGGGTTTTTTTTTTTTTGTGCTACCTAACACATAGGTAGCGCAAAAAAAAAAAAGTATGTAGTAGGTAACACATAGGGTTTTTTTTTTTGTGCTACCTAACCCATAGGTAGCACAAAAAAAAAACCCCTATGTGCTACCTAACACATAGGGGTTTTTTTTTTGTGCTACCTAACACATAGGTAGCGCAAAAAAAAAAAAACTATGTAGTAGGTATGTAGTAGCTACTACAATTTTGTGTACCTTATTGTAAAGTGTTACCAGACACGCAATTGACAGCAAGCAGCGGTGTTACGCGCGAGTGACAGCAGTGCATCACAGCCATCAGAAACGGTATGTTTGTTGATCCTTCTGTGTATTTGTTTGAAGTTGAACACAGTTTGGAAGGCTGCCGTTTTGTCCATTGGGGACTGTTTGTTTTGGCTTGTGTTGCGCGTGCTTGGTTCTCGCGATCGGCAATTGTTTGGGCTGATTTGACCGCGTGGTGGGCTGAGGCCGCCGCTGTGCTGTGCTGTGCTGTTGTGTTGAAATCGCATTGTGGCTGAATCAATGTCATTGCGGATTGCATTGTGTCTGTTGCTCTGTGCTTTGATGAATTGTGAAAATTTAAAGTTTGCATAATGAGTGACGCAAATGAAATGGAAAATATGGAGAAGAGAACGGTCAAGCTTACAGCCAAAGCGCTGGCTTGCAAAATGGAAACTCTTCAAAAGAAACGTCAATCTAATGTGACAAAAATGAAAGAGCTCTCACTTGAAATGAAAGGGCTCATGAAATGTGATGAAAATGCAAAGAAAGTGCAATTCAAACTGGATGAACTCATACAACTGCATGAAAATGCAAATGCAACACATGAGTCAGTGATTGTTTTACTTCCCAAAGAGGAAAAGGTAACGCAAAATGAATGGTTTGGACGCATAATAAAACACAACACAGACTTCACTGATGATGTCCAAACATGGCTCTCTGAGATTGAAGGACCCTGTCAGCAAGCAAGAAATGTGACTACAGATGTGTTAACTGCACAATCAGTCATCTTTCCCATTCCAACTGTAGAGGAGGCACCTGTTGAATTAAAGGGAAATATACCACACTCTGATGTTCAACCTGCCATTCCTTCCCAACAGAATAAAGCAATATCTGACATGCAGGATGAAATAAATCCAAGTGACAGTGTGTCAAATATTACAAACAGGAGTCACAAATCACATTCTTCATGCTCAAGATTGTCCACCACCTCATCTGCATGCATCAAGGCTGAGGCTGAAATGGCTGCTCTTATTGTGCAACAACAAATGCTTAAAGATAAACATGCCATAGAAGCACAGGAAGAGCAGCTAAGGAGGAAAAAAGAGCAACTGGAACTGGATGGAAACCTTGCTGCTACAATGGCAAAAATGAAAATTCTCAGAGCCTCAAGTAGA
This sequence comes from Hyperoplus lanceolatus, assembly GCA_026929865.2. NCBI lineage: Eukaryota > Metazoa > Chordata > Actinopteri > Uranoscopiformes > Ammodytidae > Hyperoplus > Hyperoplus lanceolatus. The sequence goes on from CM049397.1 coordinate 1,164,644, forward strand.
TCTGGTGTGCGTAGCCACAGATCAAGAGCGTCAGTTGGTATGAACTCATATATGGTGAAGAAACAACATGAAAATAGAACACAAATGATTGCCACTGCTGACGGAGACATTACTCAAACCCAATCTCTCCCCACAGTGCCAGTGACAGTACAGTCAAATACATTGACTATGGATGCACATGTTACAGTACCAACAACATTGTCTGCTCCAAACAATGGTGAACAGAGCAATATGATTCATATCATGGAAAAGCAAAATGACATCACTGCATTAATGGTCCAACAACAGTCTCTCTCTTTAATGCCCAAGAAAGAGATTCGTCGTTTTGATGGTGACCCACTTCAATTTCAAACATTCATAAAATCCTTTGAACACAACATTGAAAGCAAGAACCCAAACCCCAGAGATTGTCTTTATTATCTCGAACAGTATACAGAAGCACAACCTAGAGAAATGGTGAGGAGCTGCCTTCATATGACAGCAGAAAGAGGATTCAGGAAGGCAAAGTCCTTACTGCAGGAGCACTTTGGCAACGAGCATAAAATCGCTACAGCCTACATGGAGAAGGCTCTTTCATGGTCGTCAATAAAACCAGATGACACAAAAACATTACAAGCATACACTCTGTTTCTAAGAGGATGTTGCAATGCCATGGAAGATGTCAACAACATGCAGGAGCTCAACATGTCTGCTAATCTGCTAATTATCATAAAGAAGCTGCCATATCGACTGAGGGATAAATGGAGATCTGTGGCATGTGATTTTCAGGAAAGGTACAAACAAAGAGCTACCTTCAGGGATCTGGTTAATTACCTGGAAAAACAAGTGAGGATTGCAACTGATCCAGTGTTTGGAGACATCAGAGACACTCCAACACCAAGCAAGGATGGAAGGAGTTTTATGTCAAAACCACAGCATCCAAGAATCAAAGGAAGTACATTTGCTACCACTGTGACAGTTGCACATGAGAAACATGGAAATGGACCTAGGAAAATGGAGAGTTGGCCGGCTGTAAAAAGGTGTATGTTCTGTGGAGGTGGACATGCTTTGGAGGTGTGTTTCCTATTGGAAAAGAAAGCACATCATGAGAAAATCACTTTCTTAAAAGAAAATGGAGCCTGCTTTGGTTGTCTGCAGAAGGGACACATGAGTAAGGACTGCAGGAAGCGACTCAGCTGCAACATATGCAATTTGAAGCATCCTCGGATGCTGCATATCCACCAAAGAAGGAACGAAATGGACAAACATCAATCTCCAACAAAAGAAGAAGCCGACATCGGAGCCATAGCCTCGGTACAGACAAGTGGTCTTACTGGGGCCGGTGAAGACAACTGCAAACTCTCAATAGTGCCTGTGAAAGTAAAGGCAAAGAAGGGGAACACAACAGTGCATACATATGCATTTCTTGACCCGGGAAGCACTGCGTCATTTTGCACATTGGGGCTAATGACTAAACTCAATCTCCAGGGAAGAAAATCAAATATTCTTCTGAGAACAATGGGTCAAAGGAAGGTCGTGGAAACCAGTATTGTTTCAGGCCTAGAGGTAACAGGACTGAATGGCACTGAGTTCTGTGATCTCCCATGTGTGTACACACAGAAGACAATGCCTGTGCACAAAGGAAACATCCCACATCAAAATGACATCAAACAGTGGTCTCATTTGAAGAATATTCACTTACCTGAACTGGACTGTGAGATTGAGTTGCTGATTGGCTCTGATGTACCAAAGGCTCTTGAACCACTTCAAGTCATTAGAAGTGTGGGAGATGGACCGTATGCCGTTAAGACATTGCTCAGCTGGACAGTTAATGGACCTCTGGGAGGAAAAGATGATTATGCTCAGGAGCAGTCAGACATCAGTGTTAACAGGATATCAGTTGTTACACTTGATGAGCAGTGGGAGCAGCAGCACAAGATTGACTTTCCTGAGTGTGTCAAAGATGACCAAGAACCTTCAAAAGAAGATCAGCAGTTCTTGGAGTTGGTTTCAGCATCTGCAAAGCTGGTAAATGGACATTACTGCTTTGGCTTACCATTGAAGGACAGGAAAATCTGCTTGCCTGACAATAACAACTGCGCTGAACAGAGGACACTAAACTTAAAAAGGCATTTCCAGAGAGATCCATGCTATCACTTGGAGTACAGCAACTTCATGTCTGACATGATATCCAAGGGTTATGCAGAGAAAGTACCAGAAGGGATCTTGGAACTTAGTGATGGCAGAAAATGGTATCTACCACACCATGGAGTTTTGCATCCACAAAAGAAAAAACTTCGAGTAGTCTTCGACTGTGGAGCTATATATCGGGGAGTTTCACTGAACTCTCAGCTCTTACAGGGGCCAGACCTCAACAGCACCTTGATTGGAGTCATAGCTAGATTCCGTAAAGAACCTGTTGTCATTGCTGCGGATATCGAAGCGATGTTCCTCCAAGTGCAAGTACCAAAGGAAGATCGGGACCTGCTACGGTTTGTCTGGTGGCCTGATGGAGATTACAGTCAGAACATGGTGGAATACAGAATGACGGTGCATTTATTTGGAGCAACATCATCTCCAAGTTGTGCAAATTTTGCCCTGAGGAAATGTGCTGAAGACAACACTGGCCAGTTCAGCCCACAAACTATCAACACCATCTTGAACAACTTTTATGTGGATGACTGCCTCGCTTCAGCAGCTTCAGAAGAGGACGCAATAGCTCTTTATCACGAGTTAAGAGCCATTTGCTCCAAGGGAGGCTTTGTACTCACCAAGTGGATAAGCAATAGTCGTCATGTATTGGCTGCCATACCTGAAACGGAAAGAGCAAAAGAAATGAAGGATCTGGATTTGGACCATGACAAATTACCTGTGGAGAGGATGTTAGGTGTACAATGGTGTGTTCAGTCTGACGTCTTCAAGTTCAAAATCATCCTCAAAAACAGACCACTGACAAGACGAGGGATTTTGTCGACTGTCAGCTCTGTATATGATCCCCTTGGAATGTTGGCACCAGTAGTTCTGACTGCAAAAAGGATCCTACAGGAATTGTGTCGGGAAAAGACTGGTTGGGATGATGTGATACCAGACTCTTTTGTGCAGGAATGGATGAGCTGGATTCAGGAACTCCATAACTTGGAAGACTTTAAAGTCAATAGATGCTTCAAACCTACAAACTTCGGAACGGTAACATCTGCCCAGCTACACCATTTTGCTGATGCATGTCAGGATGGTTATGGAACTGTGAGTTATTTGTTACTGCATGACAATCATGGCCAAACACATTGTGCATTTGTGATGGGAAAGGCCAGAGTGGCTCCTTTGAAGCCAGTCACTATCCCTCGCATGGAGTTGACTGCTGCTACCATGGCAGGCAGAATGGACACAATATTGAGGAAAGAGCTGCAGATGGAACTAGCAGACTCTACATTTTGGACTGATAGCACCTCTGTGCTCAAGTACATAAAGAACAGGACCACACGATTTCGAACATTCGTGGCTAACAGAGTGACTGACATTGCCAAAGCCTCAGATGAACATCAGTGGAGGTATGTCAACACAAATGACAATCCCGCAGACATGGCTTCCAGAGGTGTGAAAGTTAAAGCTTTCCTAAAGAAGGAAATGTGGGTGTACGGACCTCCGTTTCTTCTTGGTCCTCAGGAAGAGTGGCCTCAGAACCCTGATGGATTGGATGCAATTTCACCAAAGGACTCTGAAGTCAAGAGCATAACCGTAAATGCCGCTCAAATAACACTTGAAGTAGTGGATCCAACAACCAACTTCATCCATTACTTCTCATCCTGGAATCAGTTGAAAAGGACAGTAGCATGGATGCTCAGAATTAAAGGACTGCTTCTGCACCGAATCAGGAAGAGGAAAACGGCAAGTGGGGTTCTCTCTTTGCAAGGAAATCTTGACACTCAGGAAATCCGTCTCACAATCAGTGAACTGGAGAATGCAGAGATTGAGGTTATCCGCTTCTGCCGAAAGAAGAGATTTGGAGATGAAATCTCGAATCTCAAGAAAGGAATGAATGTTAAAAAGACAAGCCACATTCATGAACTCAACCCCATTCTGGACAAAGATGTGTTAAGAGTTGGTGGTCGCCTAATCAGAGCAGCAATGCCAGAAGAAATTAAACATCCTGTAATTCTGGCCAAAGACTTTCACATTGCTGACCTCATTCTACGACATATTCATGGAGAGGTAGGACATGGTGGTCGCAACCATATGCTATCCAGACTGCGTCAGAAGTATTGGATTCCTGGTGCCACAGTATTAATCAGAAAAATCCTGTCTAAATGTGTTGTCTGTCGGCGTATAAATGCTACTCCTGGACAACAGCAGATGGCTGATCTACCCCTGGATAGAGTCTCTCCAGATGACCCACCATTCACAAACGTTGGAGTCGATTACTTTGGACCCTTTGGAGTGAAGCGTGCCAGAAGTGTTGTGAAGCGATACGGTGTTATTTTCATCTGTTGGGCTACAAGAGCAATTCACCTTGAAATGGCCTCATCGCTGGACACAGACTCTTTCATCCATGCCCTTCGGCGCTTCATAGCCAGACGAGGCCAAGTAAAAGAACTACAATCAGATAATGGAACCAATTTTGTGGGAGCACAGCGCGAGTTGAAGGAAGCTATTGAAGGATGGAATCAAGGTCAGATCCATAACACACTGCTTCAAAAGGGAATAAACTGGATATTCAATCCCCCTGCTGGCTCACACCATGGAGGTGTGTGGGAAAGACTAATCAGATCAGTGCGGAAGGTTCTCAACTCAACACTAAATGTGCAAAGTCTGGATGAGGAGGGACTTCATACAGTCTTATGTGAAGCCGAAGCTATCCTCAACAGTCATCCAATCACGAAGGCTTCTACAGATCCCAACGACCTTGAAGCACTCACACCAAATCACCTTCTGCTTCTCAAAACTGTGCCATCACTGTCCCCAGGACAGTTTCAGAAGGAAGACCTATATGCTCGCCGCAGGTGGAGGCAAGTTCAATATATGGCTGATTTATTTTGGAAAAGGTGGATTAAGGAATATCTTCCCCAACTACAAGAACAACAGAAATGGTCCAACATAAGACGCAACTTCACCCCAGGAGATATCGTCGTCATTGTGGATGATTCAGCACCTCGCAACTCCTGGTTGACTGGAAGGATTGTGGAGACCATGATGGACAAAAAGGGACTTGTACGTCAGCTTCGGATCAAGTCCAAGACCGGATTTCTGACCAGGCCCATCAACAAAGTCTGCCTACTACTGGAGGCAGAGGATCATTGACTGACCCAAACAAACTTTTGACCTCTTGACTTTGTTCCTGGAGACATGACTTTGACTAATCACTCTTTCTTTGGATTACAAATAATGAAGAAAGAAGATCAGGAAAATATATTTACTGTGTTGATTGTCATGTCAAATGTGTAATTATTATTTGAATTTGAAACATAATAATTAGGGGCCGGAATTGTAGGGGCCAACATTGTTTATTTTGAAAAGTTACAAACACTTCCGTTTTGATTGACACATGTGGGTGTGGGTGTGGTTTATATACCGGGGCACTTGTGGCGGGCGGGGGTTTGGATACAGAGGGGATTAGTGGCGCACCTGTTTTATTTTCTGTTTACCGTCAACTTATCGTCAACAACGTCAAATAACCATCAATTACAGCAGTTTATATTTTATTTGTTTATTTTCAACACCATCTACATGTTCTCATTCATCCGTTGTAATTCTGCCTTTCATTCATTAAACTCTTAAACTATACCCATCACCGGAGTTGGAGATTTGTTTGGACGCGTAACTGCCTGGAGCCCATTAAGCCTCTTAGCGGCCTTTATTGGAGAGCAGTCGCTACAATACATGTTTAACTATAAAGTAAGCACTACTGGAGGGAAAGAATAGTTTTTTAAAACCTTATTTATTTACTTGAAAATAATTGTTTTGTATTTTGTTTTGGATGCATTCCCTGTCTGAGATTGGTGCTTTGCTGAGAGTGGTGCCTGCAGCCAGACCATTATGGTAAAATCAGGTTAATTACTTCTTGAACAGCTTTTAAACCACTAAAGCTCTCATGAGGAGCCGCTTATGTGAAACAGTATCATCTTTTCACTGACGGTCATAAAAGACTTGTGACAGCAAACAAGAGCTGTACTACAAAGCAAACTCAACATAACCTGGCTCTCTTTGCCTGAGCGGGCTCAACATAACACGAACATTTGTTAACCTGGGGTGTCTGCTTCAGGCTTTGTGCGCGTCTCCTTGTAACGTTTGACGCGTCATTTGAGTGTGTTTCCACACAAAATGGACTGATCAAAACAGACTGAAAAAAACAAAACGTGTGCCGCTTACTTAAAGGAATACTTCACCCATACGGAACCGGCGTTCTATCATTATAAAATAACTATTATAATATAATGATAATATAATCTTCCCTCAGTCTTCCCTTGGCCCAGCTGTCCTGTTAATCCTAACCCTTACTGTGATGTCACAAGAAGGAAACTGTAGGGTTAGACAGTGAGACCATAAAACACTCTTTCTGCCTTTTCTCAGGCTAAGATGATCCGATTTAATATTTTTTTGCACATTTATACTAAACAGGATCTCCGAGTTTAATACACCTTCATATTCCAACCGGTGAAGTAGGCCTTTAAGGAAGAGTTTGTCAGTCTAAAGAATCACAGAACAGCAGAAAACAGAGAGCTGAGAGCAAAACTGTTCTAAATAAGGAGAGAGTGGAATACTGTCAGAAAATTACTAAATTGATACATTTTTTAAACAAATCGTTCTCTCAGTGTGTAACGTGACATTGTAAAACAATTGAACGTTAAACCTGACTCAGCAGATTTAAACACTACATCATTTAATCAATTTAAATGCTAGGCTATATAATACTAGGCTACATAGTCTATACCCTCTTGTAGCTACTTTAACATCACATTACTATCATTAAACTAATTATTGTTCTTTATAATATAATATGTAGCTTACTATCCCATTGTCAATGCATTAATCACAACAGTTCAGGTACATTTTTGCCTCATGTTTCACATTGGCCCTCATTTATCAATCTTGCGTAGACCAGAAAAATGGGTGTACGTACATTTCCACGCAAATCTCGGCATTTATCAATATGGACGTGAGCGTAGAGTACGCTCAAATCCCACGCCAGCTCTCAGCTCGTGTACGCAAATTTGAAAACAGCATGGACTCGCAGTGCAGGCTGTGCCGGGTAGCCGATGACTTTGTTGGACAATTATAAGAAGATAATGCAAATGCAGTGCAAATAAGACCGAAATAAAGATATGAATCACTTAAAAATGTGCAGCTTATGGTGTGAAACTGTGTAGGAGAGCTGATTCAATAGTGCGCACACCAGCCACTTAGGAGCGCTGCATGGGACTGCGTAAGGGCAGTTGTCTTGGAGCAGGGACACTGAGGCACGGGGGCTGCATTCATTCAAAATGTTAGCCTAAGTATTAAATATGTTGTAGGCCTACACTGCTCTTTATGATACAAAAAAATACACGGCACAACATTCAGCTTAACATTTTATTTATTTGACGCACTTTGTAGATGTTAGTTCCTCTTTTAATATGTCATTGATGCTAAAGCGAGCGACTTGTTTCCACCGTTTACCGGCACGTTGTTCCGATCTGCTGGTGGAGCAGGACAGTGGGCGCTCTCACAGCTGATCGCTGCCGGGTCGGCTTGTGCAGCTGACGGCCGGGCTGACCACTCGTGCCAAGCGCATGCTGTCATACAGTAAAACGCAAAATGTGTTATTTTTAGTTTTTAAAACCATTTTGAGAAGCCTAGTGCTATCTAAAAGGGCCAATACATTCTAATCATTAAAATCTCTGCAGACGTGTATTTATTTTATGGGGACCATTATCCGACAGTTGGTGCGTCTTTTTCTCCACTTATATTATGCCCGCAGTCCCGCACCCCCAGTTGGTTGCATTTCAGAACAGCAACACGCTTTTTTTAGTGGCGACACCAACGCTGTCAACACCAACGCTGTTGACCGCAGCAGTTATTTCCTTCCTAACTGCTGCCTTCTGTCGTTCTTTGATGCTGCTTGTAGGCTAATGCTCCGAAATGAAACTCTTTTTTTTCTACTTTCGCTGTTATTCTGTCAATTTCTACTTCAGAGAAGTTCCTCTTCTGTGCCGTATTGCGCATATCCATGTCGTAAAACCTCTGGGCGAGGCCTCTAAACTGAGAAAATATAGGGGCGTGATACGCTCGTTTTCATCCGCCGCATTTATCAATAATGGCCTGGCGTACGCTGAGATTGGCGAGATAAGACTGTTTGATAAATCCCACGCGATACCTGGCGTAGGGAGGTATTTGCGCCAGAATCTGCACCAGTTTCCACGCAAGTTTGATAAATGAGGGCCAGTGTGCCTAAATGCAGGCTTAGAAATGATGATAATAAAATCTTATAATAAACCAAATTATAATGTTTTATTGTTGTTATTTTGTATTATTATAATTGTTTTGTATTGCTATAAATAGTTTCATATAACTAATAATACTACAAATTAAAAATAGTCATTTTGAAAATGTTTCAATGTTGCACGTAGAATTGAAATGGTACAAATGTGTTCTTTCCTTCATGTTGTACCCTTAAATTAGAAGTAAGTGGTTGGATCATTTAAGCTAACTTCCGGTCAGTGACTGCAGTTAGCAGTCCCCTACCTCACCCCTAGTGGCTAGCTAGGGATGAATATATGTTAAAACATGAATATTTACTCTGAAACTGGACTGCAAAAGAAAGTCTTCCCTGCGTTCCAATCCCCATACTTAAATTTAGGATGTCCCAATTATTGTGGTGAGATCTAGTATGCTTAACAATACCTGGATGTCTCTTACAACCGGCTGAGATTTTAAGTGTTGAAATCAGCATGCTATTTGGGCGATTCTGACACACAATCTAGTGTGCACGGGAAGTGATATCACATCGACAGAGCCTCCGTATGAAAACAACCAGGGATGCGACCGATATAAAAGCAAGAGGCAAGAAAAAGGTACAATGTTATGATGAAATAAATAAGTAAAAGGATGTCCCAATTGTATGCCTACTGCATCCTAACTAGATTATTGTTATGGTCAGCTGTAGTATTTAGAATAGAAAAAAGAAAGAGAGTGAGATTTGGAACGCAGGGCTTGTTTGTTTCCAGAGTGTAGCTCCCCAAAGTAGTATACACAGGGCCAGAGGTCAAGGTTAAAAAAAGAGGGTTCATTTCAAGGTTAGACATAATGGGTGTGAGGAAACGGAAACAGTGTTAACAAAATTATTTAAATAGGAAAAAAGCGATTCTATCAGGCAGCAGCTTTGATCACTTACAGTCATATGAAAAAGTTTGGGAACCCTTCTCAGCCGGCATTATAATTGACTCTGCTTTCACACAAAAAAGATAAAAGTAGTATGTCTTTCATTTACCAGGAACAGCTAAGTACTGGGATGTTTTCCAAACAAAGATTTTTTGAAAAGCAGTATTTAGTTTTATGAAATTAAATAAAATGTGAAAAACTGGCTGTGCAAGAATATAGGAACCCTTGTGGTTTTGCTGATTTTAATGCCTGTAACAGCATGTAAAACTGATGACTTTAAACACGAAATTGGTTGGATTATGTTGTTAAGCCTTGAACCTCATATAAAGGTCTGTTTAATCATGAGAAAAGGTATTTTAGGTGCCTAAATGCAAGTTGCACTTTGGGAGTTGCAGAATGGGATCATCAAAACAGCTCCCAAAATATCTGAAAAACAAAGATTATTCATTGTCATGGTTTAGGGGAAGGCTACAAGAAGCTTTCCCAAAGGTTTCAATGGTCAATTTCTACTGTAAGGGATGTTGTCAGGGAATGGAAGGACACAGGCACAGTTGCAGTTAAACCCAGGTCTAGCAGACCAAGAAAAGTACAAGAGCGGCATATGCGGCGGATTGTGAGAATGGTTGCACACAACCCACAGATCACCTCCAAAGACCTGCAAGAACATCTGGCTGCAGATGGTGTATCTGTACATGGTTCAACAATTCAGTGCAATTTGCACCTAAAGATCTGTATGGCCGGGTGATGAGAAGGAAGCCCTTTCTGCACCCACGCCACAGATACAGTTGCATGGAGTATGCAAAAGCTCATTTAGACAAGCCAGATTCATATTGGAAGAAAATGCTTTGGACTGATGAGACAAAAAATAAGTTATTTGGTCATTATAAAAAGTGCTTTATGTGGCGAAAGGAGAAAACTGTATTCCAAGTAAAACACCTGCTACCTACTTTCAAATTTGGTGGAGGTTCAATCATGCTGTGGCCACTTCAGGGACTGGGGCCCTGGTTAAAGTGGATAGTCGGATGAATTCAACCCAGTTTCAACAGATTATTCAGGATAATGTTCAAGCATCAGTCACAAAGTTGAAGTTGCGCAGGGGTTGGATATTCCAACAAGACAATGACGCTTAACACAGTTCAAATTCCTGCAGAGGGAAAAGTACAATCTTCTGATATGGCCGTCGCAGTCCAATGACTTGAATATCATCGACAATCTATGGGATGATTTGAAGCAGGCTTTCCATGCTCGCCAGCCATCACATTTAACTGAACTGGATCGCTTTAGTATGTAAGAATGTTAAAAATACCTACATCCAGGATCACTCATCACAGGATACCGGAGGCGTCTAGAGTCTGTTATTTTTGCAAAAGGAGGCTCAACTAAGTACTGATGACATTTTTCTTTTGGGGTGCCCACATTTATGCACCAGTCAAATGTTGTTATGATGCTTACGCATATTTTCTATTATTCCAATAAACAAAATGTCACTGCTGAATTGCTTCTGTTTACCTAAGGTATGTCATATATGAAAAGGAATTTGCTTCTTTGAAATCCCAGCTAATGATTAACAAAAATCCCCAAAATTAGAAGGGGGTCCCAAACTTTTTCATATGACTGTAACTCAGTGGTTCTCCTCACATCACTGTAGATACTGCCAGGGGCCGCTCCTCTGAGTTGGATTCACGGCAGCTGAAACCAAACAAGCAGGAGGTGTGAAACTAATCTAGCCATTTGACTTTAGAAATGACTTTACTCCTGATTTCATAGTCTCTGATGGTCTGGAGGTCTGGTGTTCTTAATTCAATTCAAATTAAAGCAACTGTTATATTGATAGTTTATATTACTAAGACCATGAGTTTTATTTGCCTTATACTAACCATAGTTCAATAACTGCACCTATGTCTGACTTTATTTACCATGACCACAATCTTTCCCAAACTTCAAATCTCATAAATCCCAAGTGAAAATATTGTAAAAAGTGATATTCTAAATAGATAAATAAAATTGCAATGAAAAGCATCTAGGATGCAGAATGGTCTAACAAACATTATTTGAGTAAAAACTATCATTGTTGGGACATGCGCTATCATAGCCTCAGCCATTCATAGAAGCTACCTGTTGGTTTGTTAATGTCATCCCTATAGTTCTTACTTATCAGTTACATATATTCAACTTGTCATTTAAATTCCAGTTAGTTGGTCTTTTAATCATCAGATTAATTAGGATGTATGGCAGCAAAAAATAAAAAAAATCCGACTCAGATAACTGAATGAAGTGTCACATATATTAAGTAGAATCTAAGATTCACTTAGCTTTCAGAGTTCATCTATTTCTGACATTTAACATCATTTTAGGACATACATTACTTCAGCAGCACTTAGCCTCATCCTGAGAAAACTTCAAGACATTACTTGAAGGTGGCAAAATGACAAAATGTTTAGAATACCGGCCTGTATGCTCTGACATGCAGTTTTTTGAACTGAGAATATACAGTTACTAATGGGACTCTGTCAGGCTACTGCTTTAGGGAAGATCAAGGAGATAGTTACCATAGATGCAGGCATAAACATAACCCCTTATGCACAGAGGAAATGTCCTTGTTCTACTTGTTTCCCCTCTAAAAGCTAGAACATGTATGAATTAATCTGTAGCTTTCTAACAGAGGAAGTAACTTTTCAAGCAACATTTGACGTTTTGGGCTCAGAGAGTGTTTTAAAGATGCCAAGATTGACAAATTGAGAAAGAGCAAGGGCAGACCTTGAGGAGAAGGCCTCAAACACAGCACAGCACTCAGCAATCTTTCATCTTAACAAACACTGAGAGACCTCACCCATTGAAACTGCAGCAGATAAGATACATTTTGAGAACAGTGTAAATACCTCTTATTATTATGATTCCTAGTAAAAGGGCAAATAGTGTTTGTTTTGTGGAAGAGAACACACATTATTTAGATGAAAGCTGTCAGTGGCTGGTGTTAATCATTCCTCCGTAGGCAGCAGCGTCAACCTGTTTGTGTCAATGTGTTGATGGCTGTTTTACAACGTCTCTCCTCTTCTACTTACATCTGATTAGTAAACAATGTGAAACTTTAAGGATGAATAAATAAAGTAGCCTACTGTATGCATGCAAGCATGTACTGTACATAACTTTCCATCCACCCATCCATTGTTATGGAAAATATTAATATAAGCATATGTATGTAATACTGTCATGTATTGTTAAACCAAATACATGTAGTAGAGTCATTGTAAAAGAGTTGTTTGACCTGTGTATGTGTGTACCACAGATGGCAGACGGTTGAAGTAATAATGTAGATAAGATGGAATAGTTGAGATATGACAAAGCAAGGTTGTTCTGATGGAGATGTTGTGAGGTATTGAAGACTAAGACTACATAGAGCAAGGATTAACAATGATGATACTGAAAACATCAAAAAGAGAGAGAATTGGAACGAATGGTATTTAATTGCCAACTCTCATCTGCAATAGACACAATTATATTTTGGTTTCCAGGACCCCATCCATCCATCCATACAGGCAGACATACATAATAACTGAGGGTTAAAATGTAAATTAATTTTAAACAGTAACTGTATTGCGCGGTACAGTGATGCTGTTTTATGCTCACAAGTAGATCATTTATCCTAAATATAATCTTTAAGCCCAACTGTAAATTGCAAACACACGGACAAAAGTCAGTGTTCTGGATGTACTGTAAGACTGGCCTGTTGACCACAGACCGTCTTGCATAAAAGAGCTTTTGCCATCAAAAGCAACACTAAATAATATCAATAAAAACTGTTTTTATACAACACATTCATGCAGGGCTGTACGCTTATTTTTTTAGGTGGTAGCACTGGTGCTAGCAAGCAAAAAAAATCAGTAGCACAAAAATAAATTCAGTAGCACACAAAGTATGATCGAAAACTTGCATAACCTTAACCCATGCATTTTGCTCTAATTACCTTTTAGCCTGTCATCTTGGTCTCATTTGACATTCTCAATTAATATCATATCCTAGTGTGTGCAGTCATAATTGTAGAAAAATTAATAGGGTGCACTGATTGCAATTTTGACAAAAAAATCTAACCTGCCAATTGCAATTTTTTGCTGATTCAGAATTATTTCTCCCCATAAAATTAATATCTATATATTTGCTGTATATATACATTACATTATTATATTCATAATAATATATTTTTCTTTGTTAAATGTCCTTCTGTTAATTAAAACCAAACTTTAAAACATTAAACATAGCCTATTAAATAAATAAGTAGGCCTATACATATTGGTAAAATTTGGAATAAGTTAAATAGGTTGTTGTGAATGTGTTGGGAGTAGTTCTTCAGTGGCTTATCAGTTATTTCAAACTTTGTTTAAAAAGACTACTGTTGACTGCTCTCTGCAGCTGAAGCAGTTGATTTTCAAGCTAGCGCACTGCAGGGCTGTGAAGCGCTAACTTCTTGTTCTTACCGGCTTCAAAATAAAAGTCAACTCACGTTTGGCTATTAACAGGCTTTTAATGTGAAGGCGCACAGGAAATGTTTTGTTTGCACACTTGCTAATTTAACTGTGTGCCGTCTCCTTCCGGTTATTACCGTTGGTGAAGTGTATTAATCGCCGCACAAGCACAGGTCCCGAGCACACATCTTTCACCAGCCAAAGTGGAGGGTGGACTCAATAACTTACTTGCCTAAGACTACATTTACCCGAATTTGGAGAGTGTTAATGTAGAGCAATCTAAGCAGTGTTGTTCAGCACTCCGCTGTGTCTCAGACGGACAGCATCTGCTCATTAGCAAGCTGTCGCAATCGTGCGAGTGGAATTGTATTCATCATCGCACTTGATCAATTTCAGTAGCAAATGCGATCAAAACTGTCGCACTGTACAGCCCTGCATTCATGTTTTATAAGGTTTCTAAGTGGTGGGACACTTTTTGACAACACTGTCAGACAATCCATTAAAATGTAATAAAATCAGGCAAAATAAGGGGCAGTATACACAGTTACTATAAAGGACCTCTTGTCACATTCCACCTCTGCAGAGTACATTAGAGTCACACAGGCTCTGATAACTGAAAAAACTTTGCGAGGCTACGCCCCTCACACCTTAAGTCCGATTCGCTTGAAATTTCTCACACAGGTACACGTGAAGGTGCTCTACAAAAAAGCCTCTGGGACCATATAAATCCGCATGGTAATATTTTTCGCTAATTAGCATAAACTGAAAAACAGGGTTTTAAAACCTCTTAAACTCTAGCATCCCCCAACTAAGGGATCACTCTTGTAGCAAAAGGCATACAACACTTCCATAATAATGTAGAAATAGTCATACTGCACATCAAATTAAACATGAGAAACTCCGCTACAAGCACATATAAGTCATTTTTACACACACCAAACACAACTCAAACACCAAGCATATTCATTATCAAATATCAAAATCCGAATAGCGTCAGAAAGTCAACCCTCTCTCCACATTTCCATTGCTACCGCTCCGATACTTCATTGAATACACACAAATATAATCTCAAATGAAAGCTAAGACCGCGACGAGCTCAACAGTACTACTTTCACGGCCATACTATAAAAACTCAGTGAACCAGCAGCCAAAGAATACAAAGGTATACAACCACTTATTTACAGCGACCAACATAAATGATATCTTACCTTTGCGATATTTTGATGAAAAGTTGTACTTTAGAGCAAAAAAATCCTGATTTAGTAAATCGTTTACAACCATTTCCAACGTGAATCTAACTTATTTTTACTTTAAAGGGGCCTTGTTTGTTTAGCATGCATCACAGTAGGTTTCGCGCTAGTGTCATTTAGCTTCCTTACTGTTCGCCAATCATGTGTCTGGCACACATTTCGATACCTCCCCTAACATCTATTGGCTCTTACGGTTAAAACAAGGTGTCAATCAACCAAATCGACCAATCCCCTGCCGAGTTATGAGCCTACTAACGTCCTAAGCTGAATCTGGCAGTAAACACTTTTACGCAGGAGCTCTTGTTACGCGCGAAGCTAGCTGACTCTAGAGTGTTTATGAGAGTCTTTTGAGAGAGTGTCGGTATTTTATGACCATTTATGATCAAAAATGGCATGACGTCGTTCAACCAAACTTTGTTTGGCTGAGGTGTGGCAAATTGTATTTGAGGAGTGTCTGGAGGAGCCGTTTTCTGCTGAGGACGACCTGTTGCTGACTACCATAGACTACACGCCTCCATTAAGGTGCGAACACACTACACGCGTAACACGCGTACAGACGCGTACAGACGCGTATAAAATCGGCAATTTTTCCATAGGGGACCATTGGTTTACGCGCGTACATGGCAACACTTTAGGCACGTTAGCCGCGTATGAGCTGCGTATATACACACCTACGCACCTACGCGCGGAGTTAAAAAAATTTAACTTTTTACGCTCCTATGCGTGACAATTAGCCGCGTTGGCCAATCAGTGTTGGGTTTGACTCGATGTCACATACATTGGCACGGAAGGAGAACAGTGTACACAGAGGCTGAGAGGCACCGAGGAGGAAAATGTATTGCGGGCCGGTGCTGTATGACAGCCGCTCGGGAATGGAAGACATGGGGAAAGTAAACCAGGAGAATGGACTTCCTAGTTAATTCAGTGAATATGTGCGGCTGTGCTTTAGCCGATAAACCAAGTTAGCGCCAGAAAGCATTATTTAACTCACCCAGTTGTGCGCGGGCGGCTAGCGCCTCATATTATGAACCCAAACATGACGGTTATGTCCGGTGGACTTTCACGACAAGTACAGCGAAGCACCGGTGTTGATCTACGCCAGCCACATTCCCCTGTCACAGCCAGGTAGGGTAATGTTGGCTACTTACCTTTATTTTGTGCCGCCGTGCACCAATGCTGCTGTAACTGTGTTTGTTATAGCTGCCGTGAATATGCAATGCTGTTTTAATGCTTGGCTATTTGTGGTATTCAGTTTGTCTTTTGGCACAGTTGTTGGCCGTGTTGTTGTTGTTTTTGTGCGGACATGCACGCTGTTGTGTCGGGTTGGGTCTGATCGCAGCCATGGTTGATTAGGGAAATACAATATCGGGAGGGAGACTGGGCACGTTACGCGCGTAGAACCATTTTTGACACAAAATGATCAAGCAACATTTTAGGTGCGTTACGCACCTAAAGCGTACACGGGTAACGTGTGTAGTGTGTTCACACCTTTAGAAAGGTACAATTCAATTCTTTATTTATTTTGGGTATGTTATTTTCGAGCAGAAACCTAAAAAATAGGCTGGAGCTTAACCACAACTTTCTCAAAGATTAGTAGGCTAGCTTTAAAAACATGGCAGTGGGGTGCCCTTAGCTCAGTTGGTAGGGCGTCCCCCCCATGGGCCTCGGCCAGCAGCGGACCCGGGTTCGATTCCAGCCTGCGGTTGTTCTCTGCATGTCACTCCCCTCTCTACCCCATTTCAACTCTGTCTCTACACTATCAATAAAGCATAAAAATGCCTAAAAAATATCATAACTCATTGACCATAGGTCCTATTATCATAAAACTTGCTGGATATGTGCAAAGCTTGTTGAGTTTAAACCATAGGGGGCGCCACAAATGCAAAAACCATAATTCAAAAATGCAATGTTTGACAGGCCACGCCCCTCGTCCCCTGACTCTGATTGACTTGACATTTCTTACACATGTACAGCTCATGGTGCTCCACAATAAAGTCTCTTGGACCATAGGGGTCAGCCATGATTTTTTTTTCCTTCCCTAATTTGCATGACCGGAAATACAGTCAAGTGAGGTCCACTTTGTGGTTTTCAACCTAACATCATAAAATTGTATACACAGCCTTAGGGGAACGACATACACATGTGCATTATGTTTTAGTGAGTTGGCTCAAGAAACATGGCTGCCATTGACCAAAACGTCTTTGTGAGAGTGGCCCTTTGCTGCTAATTTGCCACAACATTAAATGTCTGATTGGCCCCAAACTTAGGACTCGTCTTCAGAAAGCGTTTCTAGCCGGCCCGAGGGGGAGGTGCCGCCGATGCGGGGCTGGCGCCGGGGGGGCCTGTACTTTTAAAATCTCTGCAGGATTTTCTAGTTATATTAAATATAGAAATAGGGTTTAGTTTTTCTAATACTGTATTTATGGAACCTCTCACAATCTTCTTTTGTCATGGATGATTCTTAAAAAAGTACAGGATGATATACAAAATAAGGCGAGTCTGTTAGAGCAAGTCTGATTGAAAGACTGTAATGTGAATCTTGAATTAACACTCAACCAATAATATGCTATCATAAAATCACTGTTATTGATTATTCTACGTATTTGATGGTTATCTGGGTCTTTGTCACCACCGTCAGATACGTCAAATCCATAAGATATACTTGTCAACTCCGTCAGATTTATATTATTTTGATAACAATACATAATGATATGTCATAGTTGTTGAGGAATGGTTGGTCATATGTGAAAATCTAACCAGTCACCTAACATGAGAATGTGTTTTGAAATTTGAAACACATCTTGATTGCTGTTAATTTTAAAGTAAAAATTCTATTACACAGTTCAACTAAAGAACATAGAGGAAAATTGATATAAAAAATGCACCCTGTTTGTCCCACGTCTCAAGAATCACTGAGGTACCAACAGATACCTTTGCCGGATTACATTTAGTACCAAATGATAGGATCAATTTCAGAATGATAAGAATGTGCAGCATGTAGTCTGTGAGTTCTGGTTGCATTTGGCATCCCGACATTTACCAATGTTACAAGAAAAAAAGAAAACATTTTCTAATGAAAATTACACATATTTATCTGTGGTTGTTTCACATTCCTGAGGCATTGTGTGGCAGTTCATAGCTTTCCCTGTTTCATTTATATCTTATCCTTATAAGATTTGTGTGGATGAGATAGTAAAAGATGATGTTTATTTTGAAGCTACAATGGCACATTTTTAGCAGCATTATTATAGTAGCCACTCACTGGCTCCTCAGCTTTGTTCAGCAGCTTTGGCTTGTCCCAGCTTGTGTGCTTGCCCTCAGTAATAGTGGAAGTCTGCTATACTGAGGAGAAAGCCTTGGCCAGCTGCCCTCAGCCTTTCACATAGACATGTTGCTGTGATCCCTAACTGGAGCCAGCAGAGTAAGATACTGCATCTATTCAGCAAGGAGCCAGGCTTTTGATTTGGTTCATGCGGATCACTTCTAACTGCAGACAAGCATTAACAGTGAGTGGGTCGTCATCTTTGACTAGATCAGCCAATGATAGGGGAGCAGCGCCGCTCCGGCTTCAAAATGAGCCAAAGTAAAAAGGGTCTCTGTGCCACCAGCAACCCGCCTCAATCAGAATGTTGTCTTTTATCCAAAGCCATTAGCAACCTCCCGACACATGCTATAATAAAAATACGCATTGATTTCAGTAAAAATGGGATGAAAACAGCTCTTCAAACCTCTTGGAGATTGAAGTAGCAATTTGGTTGTTTCATTTTTTCCCTCTTTCCTTGCACTGGTGTCATTTTGAGGGGGATTTCTTCACAAAGCCTAGGATTGTTCATTCAGAAAAGATGATTCTTTAATCAAGGGATATCATTTCTTCTATTAATGTACAGCGCTCTGTGTGTGTGTGTGTGTGTGTGTTTCAGTGCCTGAAAGTAGGCTAATGGGGGTTTATTCTGCTCGACTCTCAGTATAGACTGATTTCACAGTTACTTTAGACCCCCCATGTGTTTCCATGGAATTTACTGATTATCTATTACACCAGAGTAACAACCATATTTGATGAAAACAATATGTACTAGCAAATTGAAATAAGACATTTCCCACAACATCAGCTACGTATATGCATTTTTGCATCTCCTTGTAGAAACATTGTAGCTGTCCTAGATGCCAAGTCCTGGTGTACAACAGCCATTTTAACAGCATCAGAGTGATGTTAGCGTATGTAACATCAGAGTGATGTTAGCGTATGTAGCTTCATCCCAGTGGGTCTAATTCAACACTTGTTTGTGGCGCTGCAGTACCTGGAGACCAGCAGTCTGATGTCTGACATGCTGTTGCCCATGGCTGCTTTCCAGCTCCGCACCAGTTGGGGATCAGCACCGTGTACAACATGCCCATGCAACCTAAAAGTTTAATGCCGACACAGAGGCTAGCAGAGTCCTACACATCCCCCATCCGGATGTGCTGTGGGACTTGCTTCTTGTCATCTGTAACAGTAATCAGCGTCCCAAACCTATGTCAGAGTATTAATGGTGCATGTGGTTGGTCCCACCTTAGCCTTCATCAGAAAGACTTGGTAATGAATACAGTGGACTCATTTTCAGATGTCACAATAAGTGAGCCATATGACAAGACACACACACACACACACACACACACACACACACACACACACACACACACACACACACACACACACACACACACACACACACACACTCACAGCTTCTGCCTGACTTCCTCCACCACACCACTCAGAGAGCAGTATGCAGTTAATTATTAAGCACCTGAAAAGCAGCACAGTTCTCAGCCCTTGGTTTTTCAAAATAGCTCCTCACACACTATTTCCCACATCCTCTAAGAATGGATTGTGCGCTAATAGCTCTACGACTTGCAGCGAAATAGCGCCCGCAATCTGCTCAGTTTTAGCAAAGGGAGATACTCGGAGAAAAAAAACCAAACAAACTTCACTTACAAGAAAAGAGAGAAAAAGACGAAGACGCTGCTTTGCTTACTATTACTAAAATAAAATAGAAATGACCTCAACAAGGACATGCTCATCCAACTTCTATGCTGCAGCATGTGATGACACATTTTGAGTATTTTATCCACGTGGAGCAGGGCTGTACGCTTATTTTTTTAAGGTGGTAGCACTGGTGCTAGCAAGCAAAAAAAAAATCAGTAGTACAAAAATAAATTTGGTAGCACACAAAGTATGATCGAAAACTTTTATAACCTTAACCCTTGCATTTCACTGTACTTACCTTTGAGCATGTCATTTTGGTCTCATTTGAGATTCTCAATTAATATTATATCCTTGGGTGTGCAGTAATAATTGTAGAACAATTAATAGGGGTGCACTGATTGCAATTTAGACAAAATAATCCAACCTGCAAATTGCTATTTTTTGCTGATTCAGAATTATTTCTCCCCAGAAAAATATAAAAATAATATCTATGTCTGTATTTTTTGTAGCCTATATACATATAATTGTTATATTAATAATAATATTTTTTTTATAAAATCTGTTAATTTTTACCAAACTTAAAACAGTTAAAACATTAAACATAGCCTATTAAATAAATAAGTATACATATTGGTACAATTTAGGATACATTAAATAGGTTGTTGTGAATGTGTTAGGAGTATTTGTTTAAATAGACTACTGTTGACTTTTCTCTGCAGCTGAATGAGTTGCTTTTCAAGCTAGAGCACTGCAGGGTTGTCAAGCGCAAACTTCCTGTTCTTACCGGCTTCAAAATAAAAGTCAACTCACATTTGGCTAGTAACAGGCTTTTAATGTGAAGGCGCACAGGAAATGTTCTGTTTGCACACGCGCTAACGTAACTGTGTTAATGTTTAGAGCTCTCTCCTTCTGGTTGGGAAAGTTGATTAGATGCTAGAATCGCCGCACGAGCACAGATCCAGAGCACACATCTTTCACCAGCCAAAGTGGAGGGTGGACTCTATAACTTACTTGCCTAAGACTATATTTACCCTCACTTGGAGAATGTTAATGTAGAGCCCTCTAAGCAGTGTTGTGCAGCGCTCCTCTGTGTCTCAAAGAGACAGCATCTGCTAATTAGCAAGCTGTCGCACTAGTGCGAGTGGACTTGTATTCATCATCGCACGTGATCAATTTTAGTAGCAAATACGATCAAAACTGTCGCACTGTACAGCCCTGACGTGGAGCTAATTACACTATGTGGTTAATGTTGTCCCGGGCATGTCAGAAAAATATATTTCTAAATGTAATGATGTTATAGCCCCCTCATTAATTTGCATTTACCCATATATAATCATTTAAACAATTGATATATTCTTCACATTTGACTTTAATAAATGTTCCCGTTTCAGTCTTGGTGCTTTGGAGACGAGGAGGTAGAACAGCAATAAAAACTAACGCTGATTTTCCCACAAGATAGCTACATTCCTGAAGCCAAAAGTAACTGCTAAGAACAAAGGCCCTTTTGGCCAAGCAAGCTTTAGACACTTTCTCAAGGCCTGCGAGATAAACCCTCCCTATTCCGGTAAAGTTCAGCAGAGTACGGCCAGGAAGAAGAGGATGGCCTTTGAAATCTGCCTGACAACGAGATTTTAATCAGTAGACATTTTCAACATATGTTAATAGACTCTGATGTAGAGAGAAAACGCACTTCTTCTTTTTTCCAAGGTGCTGGAAAGGAGGGTTCGACCAATAGCCGAACCTCGGATTGAAGAGGAACAATGCGGATTCCGTCCTGGCCGTGTAACAACGGACCAGCTTTTCACTCTCGCAAGGATCCTAGAGTTTGGGAGTATGCTAATCCGGTCTACATGTGTTTTGTGGATTTGGAGAAGGTGTATGACCGGGTTCCCCTGGAGATATTGTGGGGGGTGCTGCGGGAGTATTGGGTGAAGGGGTCCCTTCTCAGGGCCATCCAATCTCGGTACACTGAAAGCGAGAGCTGTGTCCGGGTTCTCGGTAGTAGGACTCGTTTCTGGTGGGGGTTTGCCTCCGCCAGGGCTGCGCTTTATCACCATCGTCTTTCGTTGTTATTCAGATGTTTATGGCCACATCCTCCATCCCAACCCAGAAACAGCCATTCTAGGCTCCTCACAACAACTAGAGACTTTAAAGTGGCTACGAGTAACTTTTTAGTTTGGCGGCCCCTTTGGACAAAAGCGGTAGTATTTTTAAGACGCCAGCTGTCGTAAAGCTGTTTTCTAGCGTGTGCCGGCCGTGCGAGTGTCAAATGATTAGGACCCAATATAGTGAATGTCCGTTTGTTGAAAGTGTGAGGACTTGGTGTGCGACCAAACTAAATGCAGTAATAAAAACTGTATAAAAACGTCTTTCTTTGCACTGATGGTC
Source organism: Hyperoplus lanceolatus (assembly GCA_026929865.2). Classification (NCBI taxonomy): domain Eukaryota; kingdom Metazoa; phylum Chordata; class Actinopteri; order Uranoscopiformes; family Ammodytidae; genus Hyperoplus; species Hyperoplus lanceolatus. The sequence goes on from CM049397.1 coordinate 1,187,035, forward strand.
TCGTTTGCTGTTAAAGGTAATTTATGATTATCAGAGAAAACATGATGTTTAAAAGATATCTAAAAGTTACCCGTAGTGGCTTTAAGTCATTGGAAAGCTCTGTCTATTCAGTATGGGATGGTGATCGCAAAACAATTATTCATTAGTTTAGGAGGAAAGAGATATTCCCCTGTTTTGACATCTGGCTCGTACTCTACTCTACTTTATATATGGAGAAAGCAAAGAAATTCAAACAGATATGTCAGCCTTTCCTTAACTATATAACAGTACTAAAAGGACATACATGTCACCTTGTTGACTTTTTGTTTTCTGCTTAACATTTGTCCATAGTTTAAACAATGTAATTGGAAGTCCTTAGAAACCTGTAAAGTAGAGTACGGCCATGTTAATTGTTAATTTTATTTTGTCTTTTGTTTCTGTGTTCATACATTCAGTTTTTTGTAAAAAAATCCAAAAAGACAAATGTAGTAGTTACTAAAAAAACTTCACATCAGTAAAACTGCTTTGCATACACAGATCATGGCCATTGCGAGTGATTCTTCACTGAAAGCGGGCGTTTTGTAAAACTGCATGCTGAACTCTACCAGTCTTATACTCGCTGGCCGAGTCGCAGACTGCTTGAACGCATAAGTAATGTAACCTTATTTGTATGTCTGCAATGGCACCCTGTTCTAAACATTCTTGTATTTCAGTATATATTTATAAAGTATCATCATTTCCAATTCATTCCACAGAAGTGTCTACATGTTCACAATGGAGATTTAATTGTTGACATGCAGATCCGGACATTCTCTCCGGGTCAGATCCTCTGGAACTTGTTCATGTAATTGTCACTTTTGTTTATCATGGTTATTTAAAAATATTTTTTTCATATACAGCCTATATATTTTTAAATGGATACTGTTGTCTCGTGCCATGAAAGAGGTCCACGTCTAGACGTAGACCATTGCTCCTGTTTTTGTGTGCGTGTTAGTTCTGTTTGCTTCAGGAAATCTTGTGTTTTCCTGTTTGTGTCCAGGATCATTTGTGTCCTAGAGTGTGTTTGTATTTGTGTGTGTCTCTGAAGGTGCTGCTGTCTGTATCAAGCTTTAACTAGATATGACACCCAGGTCTATTGCAATCAATATTTCAGGAGCTGCTCTACTGAGCACATGCCCCAGACAACAAAACAATTCTTCTGTTTTTCTTATACATATGCTGTGTATGTGTGTAAATGTAGAAAAACGTGGATAAAAAAATAAAAAAATAAAATATATAAATATATATATATATACACATACATACACACACACACACACACACACACACACACACACACACACACACACACACACACACACACACACACACACACACACACACACACACACACACACACACACACACACACACACACACACACACACACACACACACACACACATGCCATCGGCCTCCAAAAAAGGAAAGAGGATCTTTAATGTTGCATTTAGAGTAAATCAGGCAGGCAGATGCTCCCCAGTGACCTGAATAGAGAGTCACAGGAGAATACACATGTGGGCTGCTCTCCACTACATGCACTCTCATATTAATATTTTATAAGCACCCATAATGCTGCTGGAGAGAAAAGGGACATATCCAGAAGGAGGAGGAGGAGACATGCATCAATTTGCAAAAAGACCTCACTCCAAGAGCTTGAAATAGAGGGATATTTAGCCTCTTCTCTCTCTCTCTCTCTCTCTCTCTCTCTCTCTCTCTCTCTCTCTCTCTCTCTCTCTCTCTCTCTCTCTCACATGACATGCTTTCTTTTGATCAGGAAATGTTCATCTCCCTATCTCAACATACCTCACTGATATTAAGGTATAAGATGGAAATTATTCTGATATAGTAACCAGTTGTCCATGATGAGATATCCAGGGGATAGAGCTAGAATAACAGCTAGGATAACAATCATTGTTAACTTTGGCATAATTCAAAATAAAAGCTGTAAAAATAAAAGACAGTTTTTTTAAAAGGTAATACACAGCAAGTGCTAATGCTAAAAAAAAGAAGAAGTGTGGGACTGCTAAGATCCAGTCCAAGTTGTATGGTCCTCTCAGTATTCTGGCCCCTGATCCATCACCTTGCTGGATAGTTACTTTTACACGTTTGCGGCATGAGCATATGATTGACGGTGTGCATAATGCTTTAATGGCTTGTTAATAACTCACACAGTCATTAGCATCATTGGCTTAATTATGTGTAGTGGCTGCAGCATTTGATTTGGAATAATTATCAGGGTTGACACAAACAAGCGGACGTGTGGCAGTGGGGAGTGTACACAAACAAACAACCCACTCTTTCTCTAACGCAACACACACACACACACATGGATGAACAGTCCCAAACATGCTGAGCCCATGAGGCTCACACCTACATGACTCTAAACCCAGCATCCCATCATAGCTCACTCTCTTTGACCAGAAACCAAATTTAAGAATTATGGTAATTTTTTTATCCACATTTTTCTTATACTATACTTTCTTATACCATATGTAAACTTTGCGTCAGTACACTTTATTTTAGTATATTGGTCATCTAAAGTCACCTTGCACTTTTTCATCAAATTCCCTGTGCCACTTTAGGTAGAAGGCTAACTGATCCTAAACCCATGTATTTCCACAAACAATTACAAATATACAGTATATCCTTATTTAAAATGTTTGCGTGTTGTTCTCTATTTAATTCAATTGTTTTTTTTCATTGTTTCAGTTTTGAAAAATACAGTAAAACAAACTGCTTTTACCTCAGTATTTGAAATCTATTTGAAAAGTACTGAGGTAAATGATATTTGTTTTAGTGTATTAGTGAGGCTGGGTTTCCAAGGCACAGTGGCTGAACACTGTCCATTAAATAAAGAGATAAGATGAGTGGAAAAATAAATAAAATAAAACACAATACATGAACAAACATTTACCTGTTATATGCATCTAATAATTGGTGTTGTTTTGTTGTCTGGTAGTGCCGTAGAAGTGTGTGAGGAGATACAATAGGCCTGGGCCACCTAGGCCATCATATTGCTAGTGATTTATCTGACGATAGAGACATCAACAGACAGCGTCGTAAAATGTATGCTAAAGCGAATATACTTGCGCGCAAATTTGGAATGTGTTCTGTAAATCTGAAAGTAGAGTTATTTATGGCATTCTGTACCGTGCTTTTTACTGCTCACTTACAGAAAAAGCAACATGCGGTAACAAAATCTGGCGTATAATGATGGCATGAGACTGCTCCTGAAACTGCCAAGATGGTCTAGTGCAAGCCAGATGTTTGTAAATGTTAGGTGCCTACCTGTCCTGCCATCATGAGACATCTTATATCCATTTATGTGCTGGTTGCTAGTTTCGGAAAACTGTATTGTTGGGGTTATAGTCCACCCAGGGTTGAGCTGGGTCAGGTTTACATCCAGACATTGATGCTCCTGTCTGTATACCACAGGTGGAGGTTGCTGACCTTCTTAATTTATATAAATTGTATGTGTATTGCTATATTATATCGTATATATTCTATTTTATACTGTATGGCTATGGACCATGCATTGTGTCCTGTAGAAAACCATTATTATTATTATTATTAGTACAGTATATTGTAGATATATCTACAGATTAAAGGACAAACAAAATCCCTCTATTTATAATGTGATCATACATTACCAAACATTCATGTGTTCTATGTATAATTGTACTCAATACAATATTAAAACACCTGTCCATACATTTGTAGTAAGAGTAAGAGCTTTGGTTTGATAGTGGGTTCACTATTTTCCTCTATGGACTTTCCCTTTGTTGACACAGTAAAAATACTTGTGTTCTCAATGATGGAGCTGAAAACAGAGGGGGGAATAAATGTCACAGAAACATGGTTTATGTCAATGGGCCTGGAGCTTTGTGTGCTCTGTGAATGTGGAATTTATTGACTGTCCACATTTCTTGAAAAACATAAAAAAATAAATGTAGAGAAGGATGGCCCTACTATAAACGGGTGAATACAAACACCAGGTTGTTGGCAGAGCAGACAAAGACATTGGAAATATATTATAAAAGCAGTGGCACTTGAGCTCAGTCTGTCTGCTATCTGCCTGCTCTCCTCTCAAACACAATTATGTGACCATAGGCAAACACTGGCGCCAAACAAAGCCATTTTTCTTCCTTGCCACCAGATGGTTCCATTGAGAATAGATGCATGGCCACTGTTTGTCTTCTACTTAGAGCTCGGGTCGTAATGGAGTCGCTAATGATTATAAAACACCTGCTCTGGAAATAAAACAAACAGCAACACTGGCCTGGCCTGGAGCTAAATACCTATGTGATCGGATTGAAAACGTGCTGCGCTTCTGTGTTCGGCTGCTACTTATCCACCAACCCTGGGCAGATGTCCCACCTCGAGGTAAGCAACCTCATCCACAGAAATCACACGCACGCACACACACACACACACACACACACACACACACACACACACACACACACACACACACACACACACACACACACACACACACACACACACACACACACACACACACACACACACACACACACACACACACACACACACACACATTCTCTATCATATCTAATTGGCCGTTTGCTCAATGGAGTAAAAGGCTTGTTTCCACAAAGGGGTCATGTCTCTGAAGGTCTGATCATCTGGTCAGATGCCAGTGTAGGGTTTCATGTGGTTTGAAGGTTACCAACGCCCTAAAAGTGACTTACAATGGAGATATTTGGACAGTGGAATGACAAGCACCAGACAGCTGTTGAAAAGGGATACAACATGTAACAACACGCTAAAGGGTTGAGCAATTAGCTGACATGCTGCAACAACCAACAGTTTGATATTCTATTTAATCTTTTTGTTACATTTATGAAATACACATCATGTTCTCTTTGACAACAAAGCCAAAGTTATTTCAAACAACCCCTATTATTACAACCCCTAGTCCATGGATCATTTGAAGATTTGAAGTTAGAAGTAATGGAACAAGGAATTATGATGTTATTTGACAGATGTAACTTTTGAGTGTGTCATCATGACGTGGTGTGTGCACTTTATGTGGCATGAGGCCAAGTTTGGTGGATTGGTCAATGAAGGAGTTATAAAGGATCTCCAGAGCTGCAAGGTTTGTGATGTTTCGTAGTTATTTATTTATTAAAAGATGCTGTAGATGTTAAACAGCAATGCTGTCCATCAGTCCATCTTGGTGGTCTCCTACTCTCTCTTTGCCTTGTCAGTGTACAGCTGGCCGTGTCCCAGCACACTGTGGGCAGGAACACACCAACTCTCTTGTCCTCCTGTCCTGCAGAAGACACAGGGTCAGGTTATTACCAATCAAAAGAAAGAGTCATTTGAAAATGGGCAAGAAGATGGATTGTATCTCACCTTTACTGACTGTGACAGCAAAGGCCAGGCAAAGGGGGAACCACCTCTGGACCACAGTGAATAGGAACTCCTGGGCCCGGTCATTGGCCCTCATTTATCAACCTTGCGTGGACCAAAAATGTGGGTGTACGCACATTTCAACGCAAACCTCCGCATTTATTTATTTGGACGTGAGCATAGGGTACGCTCAAATCCCACGCCAGCTCTCAGCTCGTGTACGCAAGTTTGTAAACAGCATGGACTCGCAGTGCAGGCTGTGCCGGGTAGCCGATGACTTTGTAGGACAATTATTAGAAGATAATACAAATTCAATGTTTGCTCAGACCGAAATAAAGATATTAATCACTTAAAAATGTTTAGCTTATGGTGTGCAACTGAGTAGGAGCGCTGATTCAATAGTGCGCACACGGGCCACTTAGGAGCGCTGCATGGGACTGCATAAGGGCATTTATCTCCGACTTGGAGCAGCTGGGGGGACACTGAGGCATGGGGGCTACATTCATTCAAAATCTTAGCCTAAGTATTAAATATTTAGGCTAAGCAAGTAGGCTATGCAAGCACGCTGCTCTTTATGATAACAAAAATACACGGCACAACATTCAGCTTAACATTTTATTTATTTTACGCACTTTTGAGGTTCTAGTTCCTCTTTTAATGTGTCATTGATCGCTAAAGCGAGCGATTTATTTCCACCATTAACTGGCACGTTTCGGCTTGTTTTTCCGATCTGCTGGTGGAGCAGGACAGTGGGCGCTCTCACAGCTGATCGTTGCCGGGTCGGCTTGTGCAGCTGACGGCCGGGCTGACCACTCGTGCCAAGCGCATGCTGCCATACAGTAATACGCTAAAATGTGTTATTTTTTGTTTTTTAAAACCCTTTTAAGTAGTGCTATCTAAAATGGCCAATACATTCTAATCATTCAAATCTCTGCAGACCTGTATTTCTTTCATGGGGACCATAATCGGACAGTTGGTGCGTCTTTTTCTCCTCTACCACTCATATTTTGCCTGCAACTCCAGTTAGTGTTGCATTTCAGAGCAGCAACACACTTTTTTAGTGGCGATTTTTGAGTATGACCAATTTTTTTTCATCTATGTAAGGAAATGGCGACATATAATTGTATATGCTATTTTATAGCATTTGAGCGATAGTACTGATGTAAACCTAAAATGCAAAATCCTCAGCTGGAGATCGTTTGTTGTCAACGCAAACGCTGTTGACCACAGCAGTTATTTCCTTCCTAACTGCTGTCTTCTGTCGTTCTTTGATGCCGCTTGTAATGCTCCGAAATGAAACTCTTTTTTTCTACTTTTGCTGTTATTCTGTCAATTTCTACTTCAGAGAAGTTCCTCTTCTTTGCAGTAATGCGCATATCCATGTCGTAAAACCTCTGGGCGAGGCCTCTAAACTGAGAAAATATAGGGGCGTGATATTCAAATAACGATTGTTTTCAGCCGCCGTATTTATCAATAATGGTCTGGCGTACGCCAAGATTGGCGAGATACGACTGTTTGTTAAATACCACGTGATACCTGGCGTAGGGAGGTATTTGCGCCAGGATCTGCACCAGTTTCCATGCAGGTTTGATAAATGAGGGCCACTGAGAGGTATCCATGGCAGGCAGATCCAGAATCCCTTGAAAGGGCCGACTGCTACCCCACAGTCCATTGCTCTGTTCAACATTACCACAATGATGGACAGGTTCCACTGCCCTGTCCATCATTAAAGGTTAGCAGTCCTCTCCCTCGTCCCTACCACATTAATGCCCACTAGTCTTCAAGCAGCAGTTATCTAGCGTCATCTCAGTTAATTCTTCTCCATACCTTAAACTCATTCGTTAATATTTCTAACTCTAGTGGGAGGAGCTGAGAAGTTTTTTTTCTTCTTTTTTTGAGAAGTGGAGAAGTGGGAGGATCAATCATGTGTTTCTCCTGTTTCCATGGTGAGTCATGTTATCAGCGATCCATTGACGATGGCTTTTACGCACGCGCTCCACCCAGAGTGAACACGCTCAGAGTTGATTGAGCCAACGCTGATCACCTGTACTCAAACTGATAACCCAGAGTTGCTCATCAACCCTGCGCTCTGAGTTGGTCAACTCAGAGCGCAGGACTAAACTCAGAGTTTGTAAACTCTGCTTCCTGAAATACCCCCCTGGTTCCCTGGTTCCCATGTTGAACATTTTGTATTTACAGTAATTGAGGCTAAAACTGTTCACATGAATCAGTAGTTTATTCTTGTCAATGAGAACTGTTCATACCACGTTAAAAAGTCACAATCAGTTATAAAGGGTTTGGTCTGTACAGTATGAATGAGGTGAACTTTGAATCAGAGTCAAGCTATCAGCTTGTTCTTTGACATGAAGGATGAGGACAGTTCATCATCAGAGTCAAAGAGTGACTATTTACATGAAGTGGAGTCATTGTTGTCTGAATAAAGCAATCTGACTGTCACACACACACACACAGCCAGCCTACATAATGTAGGACACAATGATGTGGCCTACAGACACAGTAATAATCTTTACTTTGGGCTATATATAAAATTAATTTATATAAAGTATACGCAGTGGTGGGCCGTCAGGGCCTTCTCTGCTGGCCCTGTCAAAATCCAAATAATATATTTTTTTGTTGTTTAAAATTATATTAATTTGTGTTTAAATGTGTCTGAATTTAATAAAAAAAATGTCAGTACGTTGCAATAGTAATTACAATTTTTTTGGAATATAGTTATTTTTTGTGAGGCTGAGCTGGATTTCCCAGGCATATCTCATCTAAACGCATCACAGCTATGTGGAGCAGCGGGACCTGCACTAGAAGTATAGAGACAGTGCATAACGCGTCATAATCTGAGGCCACGCCCATCGTGGGGGAAAACAATACACAGCGCTCCATCCACTTTATATCGAATGACACCCGTATTCGGCAAACAAACTTAATAAAAACGTAATACAACATGCCTTTCACAAATACACATTACTTTCTTTAAAGCCACGACTCTTGTCTGTCTATACGAGCTGTTTTTGTGAAAAAGTATTGAGTAATTTTCATTATCGAGACAAAACTCTTAACTAATGTATGCTGAATGCTAGGCTAATGTTAGCCTTCTGCTGTAGGCTAACCCTCACGGACGGGAAAAAACACCTCAATATTGAAAATTACTCAATTATTTTTCACAAAACAGCTCGTATGGACAGACAAGAGTCGTGGCTTTAAAGAAAGTAACGTGTATTTGTGAAAGGCATGTTATTCATGTTATGCATTAGTGTGTAGGCTATACTGTGATTTTAGCCTATATTTTGTATGTGACTGTGTTGGCTGTATCGGCACCTGACGTGTGCGTTTCTCAGTGTTTAGGGGGGGGGTTGGAGTTCACTACTGAAGGCCCTGACTGAAACCCCACGGTACACTACTGAGTATACTCATGTAGGCTATATATGTTGTTATATATCATATAGGCTACCTATGCTATAGGCCAATATGAAAAACATATGAAAATTCTAGAGAATTTTCTGAAGAAGTGTTTTGGGGCCATAATGTTCACAAAGTATGTCAAAGTGAAATAATAACTGCCAGGCCATGTAGGTAAAGTTGTACTGAAACAAAAGTTATTGGATAAAATTATGGGTGTTTGAATTTAATAACAACTGTTGTCCTCTGGGGTCTATATGACCCCACAGAACAAAATTGTGCAATGGGGCAAAATGTCACACTATACTGCTTCCAACAGTTGTAATACCCCCCCCCCCCCCCCACACACACACACACCCTCTAACAGTACCAACACACACACACACACAAACACATGCGCATGTGCATGAGCACACACACACACACACACACACACACGCAGACATGAGCACTCCCCGCCCACACACACACACTCACACACAGACAGAAAACAAAACACATAAACAGAACGTTTCTCGCAGACTTTGCTTGTTGCGCCATTTCAAATCTTAGAGACACAGGCAGCATGATGAGTGGCAGAAGGCTTTACTTTAGAGGCTTGTGAGCTCATTTTGAACCAAGTTCAACATAATGCAATGCAGATCACTCCATACCTGCCTCGCATGCAACAAAGGGACACGTCCAAAGTGACTCAATTCTAAATAGTTCATTTTGAAAAGTTGAGTTGTTAATGTTGTGTTGTAATGTTTATTATGTCACTTAATGAGTTGGTATAAAGTTGAGTAAAACGCTGAAACACTGAGGTTAATGATTATTTATACTTTTTGCTTTAGAAAAAGTCAAACCAGGCGAAACTGAACCCGCCTGGTTTGACTGTCTAAATCAAAGAATGGCATACTTTTATATAAACAAGGTCTGTTCGTGGTAATGGGTTGGACTCAAGTCAGACTAAACGTGTATACAAAATTGATTGACAATTTATACTTTAGGCTTTAAAAAACAGCCAAACTGGGTGGGGTCAATATGACCCCAGAAGACAAAGGTTGTATGGCAGTCAGGAGGACATTACGAGGGTTTTAAATACAATTAATGATAGAAACACTGATTTAACATGAACCCAAAAATACACTGCAGGGTTTCCCACACATTCGTTCACAATTAGCTTACAATAGCGCCACATATTCATTTAAAACATATTCATTTGAATGTGAAAAGGAGATGCTGCGAAGCTTCATGTGAAATATGTATAGGCTACTCTGACCTACCTGTAGGTTTATTTATTAGGTAGGAAACCTAACACCAACAGTAAACTCTCAGTGCATCATAAGCCAACAGCAACTGCAGGAAAAGAAGCTTCATAAACAACATTCTCTTTCAATGTACTGACACCATTTCTAAGGTCATGTGTAAATATAGATTCATTATTTATACATTTAATTTTTTTTATTTAAAAACGATATTTAAATCAAAGATCTGGATGAGAGATTATTATAGAAGTTTTTATTCATTAAACCTCATTTATCAAACTTGCGTGGAAACTGGTGCAGATTCTGGCGCAAATACCTCCCTACGCCAGGTATCACGTGGGATTTATCAAACTGTCGTATCTCGCCAATCTCAGCGTACACCAGAGATCAGTGTTGATAACAATCGTAATTTGAATATCACGCCCCTATATTTTCTCAGTTTAGAGGCCTCGCCCAGAGGTTTTACGACATGGATATGCGCATTACGGCAAAGAAGAGGAACTTCTCTGAAGTAGAAATTGACAGCATAACAGCGAAAGTAGAAAAAATAAAAATAAGTTTAATTTCGGAGCATTACAAGCGGCATCAAAGAACGCCAGAGGGCAGTTAGGAAGGAAATAACTGCTGCGGTCAATAGGATCTCCAGCTGATTGGTGTATCAGTGTTATCGATATAAAATAGCATATAGAATTTTATGTCGCAATTTCTTTACATAAGTGAAAAGAGTCTTTTCTGACTCAAAAATCGCCACTAAAAAAGCGTGTTGCTTCTCTGAAATGCAACACCAGCTGGAGGTGCGGGCATAAGCGGTGGAGGAGAAACGGACGCACTGTCCAATAATGTATAAATATTAAACCTTTAAAGCTGGGGTGGAGGATTTGGGGAGAAAATGGCAGTTGGGATAGAAATTCAAATTCAAATACCTCAACCACTCCACTTGTTCTCTTTGGTCCCTCCCCTTTGGTCCCTCCCTGACACGCTCTACACCAACAGAGTCGTGCCAAAGTGAATGGACAGTCCCAGCAGCCAATAAGAACAGAGAATCGGAGCCTCGCTTTAATTGGTCAAAGTGTACAGCTCATGTTAACTTTGACCAATCAGAAATCACATACCCCAGCTTAACGCCTGTCTTGTTTCCCCCCCCCATGAAGTAAATATGCGTCTGCAGAGGTTTGAATGATTAGAATGTTTTTGCCCTTTCAGATAGCACTAATCAAAAGGGTTTTAAAAAACTAAAATTAACACATTTTGCGTTTTACTGTAGCCTATGACAGATGCTCTTGGCACGAGTGGTCAGCCGTCAGATGCACAAACCGGCCCGTATTAACCTCCACAGAGCCAGGCAACCACCAGCTGTGAGAGCGCCCACCGTCCTGCTCCACCACCGATCCTAGACCATTAAGGCCAGGACACACCGGCCTGACAATCGCCGTAGGAGAGTCTGGAAGGGGCGGGGACGCGAATCTGTTTGGTGTGTGCCGTGACGTCGGTCGTCGTAGATGTCGTCGGGCAGACTTTCAGTTGGAGCAATTTGATTGGTGGAGGGCTAGCGAATCAGTGAAGCCCGGAAGTGAGGCGGGTAGCACAAACAGCTAACAACAGTTAGCCATCGTTTTAATGTGTTTGTTTGTTTCGTTCAGCGAGTACTCACATGCATCCACCCTTGTTGACTGCTCGACACTATGCTTAACACTCTCTGCTAAAAATGGTGCTCTTTATGGTCCATAAATATAAATACGTATGTATATCTATGTTTATGGTCTAGAGCGCTGTCCCATCATTTCCGGCTTCCGTATTTTTTTGGGACACAATACAGATTAGCGCCCCCTGCTGTTATGGAGACATTACGTCCCGCGCAAGCGCAGAGCGTACGGAAAGTCAGTAGTCGGCTCGGTGTGTTCTTGGCAATCTTTTTGGCCGCGATGGGCAGACTGGAGCTGCCTGAAACGGCAGACTCCATTTTCGGATAGTCGGACCGGTGTGTCCTGGCCTTTACTGCTGAGGTCCCGGATCGGAAAAACAAGCCGAAACGTGCCGGTTAATGGTGGTAATAAATCGCTCACTAAAATCTCGAAAGTATTATAGTATTATAAAAACTAAGGGCCTCTCCGAATAGTTCAATCTCCTAACCTATAAACCTCCTTTCTTATACCTTAACCCCAGTGTTGGGAATAACGCCGTTTAAAATAACGGCGTTAGGTAACGCCGTTCTTTTTCCAGTAATGGGGTAATCTAACTAATTACTTTTTCCGTCGTTACAACGCCGTTATCGTTACTGAACATTAAATACGGTGCGTTACTATGAATTGATTGAATACACTGTGTAATCCAAACGCACCCCTGGCTCCATACTACATAAATTACTAGTGAGGAGACCGGTGCGTTTTAAGTTGTGTTTTATTCAGTGTGGATGACATTATAACTGTCAGTTAGCGCCGTCACGTCAGTCAGCCGGAGCGCCTGTTTAGTGAAGTTTACTTTTCTTTCTCTCTCTGTTGTGTGAGCGTGCACGTTGCCGCAGTAACCACCTATCAATCCACGGTTGAACCGTGCTCTCCCTGAGTTTGTTTGCATCGCCCTTGTGAGTAAGTGCATGGAGTTTCCCGATCTCTATAAAATATAATTTATGCACGTTATTAAACGGCTGCGATTCGCCGGTTGCAACAGCTGTTTAGCGTGTCATCACGAGCCGAATATTGCTATTATTCTTTTCTTGGGATCTTTATGCTGCTGTGCATGTTAAAGAAGGAAATAAACATAGGATAAATCCTTACTTCTCCTCTCATCGTCTCATGCTTCACAGTCTGACGTTTTTGGCCTTAAGTGGTGTTTAAGCCGACACCCCTGAAGTGAATCCAGTGATATAGCAGATCAGCACGGTACATTCAGCAGTTTCCTCTACTACTTT